>CM041776.1:273600725-274200725 GCA_023374045.1 Limonium bicolor
GCCCGACCCTATTTATTATCTTATATATTTTTATAAATATAATATTATACTCCCTCTTGTGTTCAATATTGATTTTGGTTTCTTTCACTATTTTCAAATATAACGTATTCTAGTCTTTTTAGTCATCTACTTTCAGTTCTACCCCTTATTTTATTTCACACTCTACTTTCAAATTATTTCAATTCGGCCAAATTTAGGCCCGCAACTAAGCCTGGCCTAACCCGATTTATTATCTTATATAGTTTAATAAATATAATATTATTCTCCCACTTGTTCACTTTTCAATTCTACCCCTCATCTTTCATATCACAACTCTACTTTTCAAATTATTTCAATTCGGCCAAATTTTAGGCCCGCAACTAAGCCTGGCCCGACCCGATTTATTATCTTATATAGTTCTATAAATATAATATTATACTCCCTCTTGTTCTTAATATATGATTTTTTGGTTTCTTTCATATTTTCAAAATATAGCGTATTCTAGTCTTTTTAGTCATCTACTTTCAGTTCTACCCCTCATCTTTTATTCACAACTCTACTTTTCAAATTATTTCAATTCAGCCAAATTTTAGGCCCGCACTAAGCCTGGCCCGACCTGATTTATTATCTTATATAGTTTATAAATATAATATTATACTCCCTCTTGTTCTCAATATATGATTTTTTGGATTCTTTCACTATTTTCAAAATATAAACGTATTCTAGTCTTTTTATCATCACTTTTCAGTTCTACCCCCTGTAAAACACCCAACCGCTAAACCCGTCATTACCTCTAACTGATACACTTTACCATCAAAACTCGCAGTGGAACTCTAATACAACGGGGGTGAACAACGCCGTTTGCCACCCTCGTGGCTAACCAGGCCTAACTCATTTACAGTAACGGTCTGATGGACTGGAACAACCGATTACAATACAAATACAATACTCAATTCATTTTTTACTATACCGAGTCTACAATATACGTATGCCGATAACATATTGGTCTTACACCTTATTCAATTACATGAGTAAAATAAATGCTAACTACCATGCTAACCACCGACCCCGTCCTACTCTCGAACGGTATCGTCTTCGTGTACCTGAAAATAAAACAATGCCCTAGGGGCTCAACTTAACGCTGCATATGAAATTCGCATACCCCGCGTGCTAACCGGGGTACGCCGACTACTTTTGTCGAGAGCATGGAGTTCATTTTAATTCATTCAGCATGCATATAGTAATACATTATATATGTACACTACACAAAGATCGACAATCAATCATGGGATAAATCCCTAACTAACATAACAAGGTTGTTAGTTGTATCAATACTCTTAGGCCTTGAAGGTTATACCTCACTATGTCTTGGATACTTATTCAAAGATCACCCATTCACTCGGGTTACTTACTCTTATTCTCACCCATTCTCTTGGGTTACTCATTCTTATACTCACCCACTTTCTTGGGTTACTTATACCTATCTCACCCACTCTGGGTTACTTACTCTTATCTCACCCACACTCTTGGGTTACTAATACTCAAGCTCTTGTAGTTCTCGAGACACAATAGAGTCTCCTACGTCACGCTTGTTTCTCTTAATACTTTCTTACGCCAAAACACAGGGTCTCGAGCATAGTTCGACTAGCTCCCGGAACTCTCTCTTAGTTCCTACTACTTTCATATAGTTCCGACTACTCTCGGACTTCTCACATTCCCATAACTCTTCTCTCGGAGTTATACTATTATTATGTATATTAGTCTAAAAGTATCACTCTCAATGTTTCTAATGACTTTGGGAACATTACTTAAGTTCAGGTAACCTTAGGTTTAAGGGTTACCCTTACATTCATATACTTATACTTTCGGTTATCTTCTTATACCGGGTAAAATCCTCATATAGAGGTCGACCATGTCTCAAGGGAGTTAAATGGTCCCTTAGTCTCTTTTATTTTTCTTATAAGTTCACATCATTGAACTAAGTTCAATCCTCTCGATGGGGGTTCATTTATCTCTCCACTCTTATTTATTTCGTGGATTGTCTCCAATATGGTTTTCTAACCGTTATCGGGTATTTACTCAACCCGTACATCTCCTCACATTCTAGGGAGTTCATATGTTTGCGTTATCGTTATACTTAATCGAAGCTTGTGTGTTTGCACGTTTCCATTATTTATGAAACTACCGATCTACGAGTTTCTAGTCAATCGGAACTCAGTATGAGTCGGTCTATACACTACGTTAGACCCACCGGCATACAAGTATGTTAGCTCATACAACATACAACAGACATACATAATCAAACAATGGATTATTTTCATGCTTTAGTCTTGATTAAGCGGCACGCAAACACACAAATTAGAGTAACCAGTTAGCATACGGGGCATGAGAAAAATCATACCTTTCACCCACCGGGGTTAGCTTTACCGTGTGACCCTCGTTCCTCGGTTTATACTTGTTCCACTGATAACATTCAAATGTTTCTATTAACATTAAGGTGTTACGGTATGTAAAACTAATACTCCCGTACTTAACCCCGTGATTCCATTAACTTAGTTTTACTCTTGTGTTCCTAAACTCACATCTTTCTCATTCACTTCTCAAACTTGTTTACACTTCCAAAGACCTTCTTAGGTCACCAAAAAAGTCCTAAACATCATCTAAAACCATTACCATTCACTTCCCCATCTTTAGGACACTTAAAAACACATTCTGGCAACTTTTTACACTGGTCCGGGTTTGTGTCCGGGGTTACAAACCCGGACCAGACACGGTTTTCAGTTACTGCTTACATTTTCATGTGGTCTGAGTTTGTGTCCTGGGATATAAACCCGGACCAACCCCTGGGATCACTCTCTGGTGCGTTTTTGATGTGGTCCGGGTTTGTGTACCGATTTGCAAACCCGGACCACCCCTGGAACTGTCAAAATTTACAGTTTTTGACCAGTTTTCAACCCCTAAATCACCTCTAATCATTCCCTAATAATTCCATATGTTTCCTACATGTTTAAACACCTTAAAACATGCTCTAAACCTCCTCAAAACATAATCTGTAGCATAAGTAAAACAAAACTGTTGCATTGTTGGAAAAGAAGTGAGGAATTTGTGTGAGTTGATTGATGGATTTAGTAAGGAGTTTGGTGGATGAACTAAGGCAATTTGGAGGGCCTAAGTAGTGTTTAAACATGTGGGATTACATGTAGGAAGATTGGAGAAACAATGGGCAAAGTATAGAACAGAAGATGGATTTTAAAACTGAAATACTGGGCCGGACCGACTTTGGGACTGGACTTGCAAGGTCGGTCGAGCCCAGATTTACAAAGGACGAAAACCTTCTGGAATGGACCGACCTTGCGACCGGACTTGCAAGGTCGGTCGACTCAAAATTTTCCGTCATGAAACTTATGGAATGGACCGACCTTGCGATCGGACTTGCAAGGTCGGTCGGGCCAAAATTCTCCGTCGTGTAACACTGGAATGGACCGACCTTGGGACCGGACTTGCAAGGTCGGTCGGCCCTGAAATTTTCCCAGCGTATTGTCCTACTGACTTCGACCGACCTTGGGACCGGACTTGTAAGGTCGGTCGAGTCATAAAAAAAAAATTAATAATAATAATATAATATATATATATGTATATATACCCACATATACATATGTACGCATATGTAAGTAAACCAGTGTTAAGTAAGGAAACAAACTTAAAGAAAGTAAACAATGTTAAGTATAAGAACTCCAAAGACTTAGTGAGTATGAGTTAGGAAACGTAAGGGTAATCGAGTTAGTTAATGATAGTTAGATTAATCACTCGATTGTATGTATATCATAGGATTCGAATTGTGAACACCGGAGGAACGTCGGATACAAGTACAACGGTGAACGGTATGATTTCTTCATGCCCTATTCCTAATCTGGTTACCCCGATTTGTGTGCTTATTTGATCACCTATAAGATAAATGCATGAATCAGACTATATTGCACTTACTCGTGCTTGTTTACATTCTTCTTGATATTTGTCTTGAACAATAGTTTGTATAATTCATGAATATATGAATGATGATGAAGTGTATTGTATTTCGTAGGTACTTGTATATTGTGATGTATTTTGTATGGATGCGTATATGAACAATTGTGTATGTGGCTTGAATGAATGACTTATGCTAATTCCTAACTACCTAACTCCTAACATAAGTAAGGAATAAATTGGAATGAGTAGAAGTCCGATATAGCTTCGGCCACGCGTGAGGATGAGGAGACACAAGAGGTTGGATCCGATTCCTGACTCTTAAACTGGTCCGCGACCCAAATCCCTTAAATGGGTAGCATCCCGGATTGGTGAGTCAAGTAATCCCGGTGGTGGGACGGAGTAGTCCCCGGGCCGGAGGTCCCGACGATTAACATGAGTAAGAGTAAGTAAGTAAGTATGTATGAGTATGAGTATGTATGTGTAAGTACTGTGGAACGAGTAAAAGAGTAATCTCCACCCGATTAACCCGGGTGGACCAACATGAGCTAACAAGGATGGTGTATTATGTATGTATTGTGTATGTATTGTAGTATTATGTAACGCGGATCCCGGAAAGGTAAGAATGTATTTGATGGCTTGTATGGGTTACCATGTATGCATTGAAGAGCATGTATTGATGTGTATGTAGTATTCCTAGCGTAATGTATTGTAATGTTATGTGTAAGAGCATGTATGCATGTATGTTTGAATGAAATCAATCACATGTATTCGACCAAGTGGTCGGTGTACCCTCACTAGTACGTGGGGTATGCAGTTATCATGCTCAGCGAAAGCTGACCCCCTCGGGGGAACGTTTTAGTGTGTAGGTACCCGAAGAGGATATGGTCAAGTTAAGAGACCGGTGGTACACTTGGATAGCTAGAAGTAGAATGTAGAGGTGTACTAGATGCACACCCTTGTACTTAGGAAGTAAGTAGTTGTGAGGAATGGGTAGATGTAGACTCTTAATGAGTACATATGAACTTGGAAGAAGCATTGTATTTGTATTGGGGACCTAGTAAACTCGGTTATGTATTTCGTATTGTATGGTTTATGAAGGAGTAAAGTGTTGAATGGAACATTGTAGTATTCGATTGATGAATGGAGTATGTGTTGTGGATGGGTAGTACTCGGGATTTCGGTCCATCAGACCGATGCTGTATGTAGAAGTATTAGTCTTGTTAGTCACGAGGGTGACTACGGCATTGTATCACCCACTGTATGTAAGTATGTATCCGCTGTGTGAACCTGGGAGTACGAGGAGATTGGACGGTAATGATTGTATTAATGGTAGGGGTGTTACATCAACACTGTTGCGTTTTATTTACACGCGAACGTCTTATGACTGGAAGTTTATACATCTAAACTGAAAAAAAAGAAGACTAACTGACCTTTAGGTATTATTGAACCTAACTGATGGTCAACTGTTATAGTCTTAATTCAAGTATTTATTGTACCACTGACAAAAGGGCTAACTTATAAAGAGAGGAATCCAGACTGTTTCGACTTTCTGGTGCATCGTGATCACTACGAGAGACTTCAATGGGGAGTCACTCAAGGGAATCCATTGTCCACATTCGACGATGGCGGGGGCACTGCCGTTGGTGCACAGGTTCGACCAGATCGGTCATATAAATCCAGGGCCATAAGGTCAGCTGGTAACGGTTCCATTGGAACCTAGGGGACTACTGTCCATTAATAAGTTTTAAGGGTGTCTTGACATGACGCCTGAGGTGGAAATTAATTGAAAACGTTTAAATGGTGGGTTAAAGGACAAGGGCCAGGTGGCCAACTAACAAGTGCAGTTTAATACGCGTATCTTGTTGATTTCGGTTATGGATTATTGGTATTTGAATACTGGTTGTGGTTATTATTATGCACTGATGTTTGTAGGTGGACTATTGTGTGAATGTTTGATATTACAGTTATTTTTGTTATTATTGTAAACCGGTATATCTTGTAAAGAACCTAATATCAAGATGGCTAAAATGACTTAAGGAATCTAGATGACTTAGGACTACATTTAGCATACCAGCATTTCGAATGCTGAGCCCTTCAATGGGCAAAACATTTCAGGTTACTGAAGAAGACACAAGCCGGAGTGCGGGGAACAAGGTAGCTGCTGTGTTTTAATAAACACTCTTAAGTTTTATTTGGTATTGTAATAAAGAGTTTGTTGTATTCAGTTAGTTGCTCATTTAGTTTGGAATTGGTCTGTAATAATTAGAGTGCTCAGTATCTGTTCATCACAGCGTGAGGAGGTAAGGTTGTTGGATGGAGTAAGAATGCCTTGTTACTCACAAGGGTGAGTAACGGCGTGTAACACCAAGGTTAGATGGTTTTTACTTTCCGCTGCGACGTTATTTATTTTGCTATGACTTGCGACGTTTTTAACAGGTTAGGACTAGGGGTGTTACACCCTGGGCCCTCACATATCATTTGATTTGGTTAGCGCTGGCGGGCGTCAGTTAGGACAGCCCGTAACAACCTCACCAGGACAGTAGTCCCATGCACATAAGGTGCCCATTCACTTAGCCTTTTTAAAGGCGTCCATATATTGTCTTTTTAAAGGCGCCCATGTTATCACCAAACCTGTCGATCTATCTAGGCTCGATAAGGTCAAATCAGAGTAAGCCCGATCCGGGTTAACTCAAGAGATCTCAACGCGCGACCAGTAGCCGATGACTAATTGGATTAAGGTAAACCATCCACTCATTCACTCTCTAATACTTGACTTAGTCAGCCAGTTACCCAGTTATAGTTTTTATGTGTGGAGAATATCACTTATTTGTTGGCCGCCCTATGGGTCTTACGCATGCCTAGAATCATTCTAGGTAGTATTCATGTTCGAGTCCAAGCTCTAGGGATCGACAACATCGTATCCCATTCCTAAGTATTTTACTTAGGTTAGTATACATATACAATCATAATATTAAGTGTGTTACACCAATTAACCACAATCACATCACATTAAACGCATATGTGTTTTATATAAGTCGATCTATAGTCGACGTAATGTTAGTCCCGTAGGACGCGTGTGCATAATTCAATAATGTAGTAACACACATAACACACAAGTTACATCAAACAAATCCGAGCCCGAGGATTTCCTCAGGACAACCCGGATCAAACCCCTTTACATACCGTACACCTTAGACCACGGATGCGCTGTGTAGACCACTAAGCTTTCTTGAGCGCGCACGTCTGACAAGCGATCTAGCAATACGAAGAACGCTAAGTGTCAATCCACATGACAATATGATTCGGTATTTCCGAATAGCGTCAGTAACCCCGATATTACATCCCCGGATTTCAACTGTTAATAGTTAAGATATCGTTATCCTTAAAAACTCCTTACTCGTAGTTTGTATTAATATTCGGTTTAACAAAGACGTCGGTTTCTATTCGAACGTCACGGTTAACGTTTTCAAACTTAGGAATTATAGTTTCCAACCGTAGTATTTAATGAGCGTTACGCTTAATACAAATTCGTTCGTTCTCATATAATTAATTCAACTGTTACATCGCATGCATAGGTATTGTTATAACCTATAGTTGCATGCATGGTTATATTTTATAACCTATGGTTGCATGCATTCCATGCAACGTTAGTTTATAATACACGAAAGATTATTAATCCTCGATATACCTTACGTTTTACAACTTCTCATTTATGTATCAAGTTGTATTCAATAAATCCTTATGACATTATAGTATACAATTATACTTACACGTTAACGTTCATTATTTACTATTATATGGTTTGTAAACCATATTATATATGCGCATCATTTGCGCCAATATACATATGTATATATATACCTTGTTTTCTTAATGAAATAAGGAACTTTATATTATGTACATATTTTTCCTTATACAAGGTTTATTTAAACCATTCCAAAATCATATGTTAACCATAATATTTATGTCATTGTATACTATAGTTATATCCTCATTTTGATATATATATATAAAGTATATTTATATAAGCATGCGCTAGCTTGCTAGTTTTCATAAACTATGCTTTTGACCACATAATATTTTTTTAGTGTTACACCTATATCATGATATCATATAGTATGATATTTTTACATGTCATTTAACCTTATAACATATAGTTTTAGTAACTATATATATATACCGAAAATACATATATATATATACTACATTTGTACTTCTTTATTTACATAATTCTCATTAATTACAATATAGCCCCATAACTTATATCTTGTCATAAATACCTTATTTTATAACATCATAACTTTGTAATAAGATATAATCTATAGTTTTGTAATATTCTTCATAATTGCCGAAAAGGCATGTATATTATATTACATTTCCTTTCAAATCCCATACTTTCCAAATATTACAATTTCACCACGATTTTTATAACATACTTAACTTACCATATACTATATCTTTTAAGTATTTATACAATGTAGTTTTATATTTCCGAAATTACTATATAGCCCTTAGATGTTTTTTTTTGTTTTAACCTTTAACTTTCATATTTACTTTGACCACAAATCTTATAATAATGTACATAACATATGTTTATCATCCAAGCATATATTATTATAACATATTTTTCATATGTTATTTATTTCCAATATTACCGAACAACCAAGGTCTGTTTGGTTATCTTTTTCCAGCAACACATGTTTCCTTATTTACACATTAGCCACATATATTATAACAAGTGACATGTATAGGTTATATTATATGGTTTTATATTTATTATCCATTAACCTATAGTTTTATGTTACTTTATTCCAAACAGCCCCCAAGTGTTTCTAAATTCACTTCCGCCCACAATTTTTTCCTTATTTACATTTTACCCCCATTTTATATTATATACTTTCATATGTCACAAAAACCATATATTATACACTTTTATCAATATAGCCTTTTATATAATTCCAAAAGTTCCCAAATTTAATACTTAGGATATAAATCACTATATTAACCAAATCATACCCCAAACTTTCGGTAATTACACTCCATACCCCATAAGTTTTATAAATCCAACATTTCACCTTTAATGTTACTATAAGTTCATAAATTAATTATTTATGACATTAAATTTGGTCAAACTTCCTAATATGGTCTATATTGACCTATTTATTTTCAGTTTGACCAGAAGTTTGTACATTTACAGTTTGACCCCTATAATTTTCATAAATTACATTTTTGTCTTAAAACTTTATTAAATTTTATATAATTCATAAAATAAGGTTTTAAAGCCTAATTTTCGGCTAATGCCTATAGTTAACCCCAAATTTATTTACATTACAATTAAACCCCAACTATTTCGGTAATATTTATTTTTGTTCTAAATTCATTTTTTAATCCATTTTTAACTTATATAACATTAAATTAAATAGTCTAAAATGCTTGGCCTTATTACAATAATTAACATAGAATATAATTACACATAAATGTCATAAAAACTATATTGTTTACGGTTTATTGTATAGTTTTTCTTTTATGTTTCCTAAAATCATTTAATTAATCCTTATGACATAATATGTCATATAAACCTTATATTATCAACTAAAATGTTATAAAACATTATAATATATAGTTAAGTCTTTTAAGACCATGTTTGGTCTCGGTTTTACTTCCCTTGCCCCCATATATTTTATGAATTATGTTTTTGACCCATAACTAATTTCCTTGACCTTATAGGTCATTAATATACCAAACTAACCATCCTAAAATGTCATTAAATGTTTTAACACATACTTGAGTCCTACATTCCCATAAAACCCACGGTTGTTACATATATGTAACACAATGTCATAAAACCATATAATAAAAGTGTTAAGTATGCTTACATTGTTTTTTAAGCAATTCCAAGCAGCCTAGGCTTCACATGTACTCACGGTTTGCTAGTTAATCTTTTAGGCTTCACTTCTCCACTTTTATGCATATTTTTCCCAAGGTAGCAGCACCATTTCGGTAGTGTTTTGCCAAGGAAAAAGCATGTATTAGTAGTAGGTATTATATAGGTAATTAAGGGAAGAGTTTAAGCATAACAAGGCATGGTTTTACGTTGGTAAGGAGCTGCCTTTAGAGGCTGTTTATACCTGGTTTTCAAGAGCAACCGAGGCGTTAAGAAGCTACTAATATCAGCTCATATTACCGATGGGATTAAGAGGAAAACAGGCAAGGTTTTTTTTTTTACCTAGTTTTGGGGCTGGATTCAAGGCTCTTTCACGCCTGTTTAGACTTTTTCACTGCTTGAACCAAGGTGTTTCCCCTCTGTTTTTGTACGTGAAAGGAGCAGGAGAAGGCTTAGGAAAACTGGTAAAAAAAACTAAAAGGGAACGGTGATATAGGAGGAAGTTTTAAGCTAGTTTTTATGCTGGTTTTTACCTTGTTTAGCTAGTGTAATACACCCTTCTCTTCTATGGTTTTTCCACCGCATAGCAGCACTATTTCCAACACCATCTTCGGTTGTTTTTGCTGGGTAAAAATAGGGATATGTGAGCTTATGGAAGAGAGGAGAAGTAGAGGAGCAGAATGGGATATTTTGAGTCAAAAACATTTACCCATGGAAGGAGATAGCAGTCATGGAAGATGGGTGGTGTTTCGGTTCTAGACTAAGCAAGGAAGAAAGCTGGAGCTTTCAGGTTGAAGAAGAAAGAACGGTTCTGAAATGAGAAAAAAAAGAAACCGCCTAATGATGTGGTAAAAGTAGATTCGCAAGAAAGTCAAGTGGGGAAATTTCTTATGACTGATGTACTCTCTTATATTGCAGTGGTTGTCGGCTAGATGAGTGGTAGTAGTCCGGTTTTGATTTACCAATATATATATTATATGTTTATGTATGTCATGGAGTGCTCCTATTTGATATGTGTATTCGGTGGATGTTGCAGGTTCCGTAAGTGGATGAGTTAGATTGGCTGTGGCAATGATCAGAGGAGGATGAACTAGATAGCTTAGTTGGTTTAGTTATTATATACTAATTGTGTACATGTCATAGTATAATAAGGAGTGAACAGTGGCTATGCAGGATCTGCAACAGGATAAGGTGGCTAAAGAGGTAGGGGTTGTCGGATCAATTAGGTAGAACAGCAAGGATAGAACAACTTAGTTATTAGTAAAATTGTAATTGTATTACTTTATTAATGTGGAAATGATGAGTGATGCATATACTTGCAACTGGTAACGTTAATGTGCTGGGCTATAAGCCCTATACTGGTGGAAAAATTAATAGCCAAGGTCAAGGGAACATATTGACCATAGACATGATTAAGTGATTAAATGTTATGTTTGCATTATTTGGTCACTATTCACAAAACAAAGCACATATTTTTGGTTTTTTTTGAAAAACTTTGATTTAAGCATTTTAATGTGGCACATTATGTCACATTATTGTATTTTAGGGTATTTAAGACCCTAGGATCAAATAAAACTCATTTTGGAAATAATCAATGCACTTTAAGAAAGCTTAGTGCACGTTTTGTGTTCCAATGAGTTTCTGAGCGTGGTTTCCCTTGGAAATGGTTTTAATATGTTCATTTATGAGTTATAAGGCTCTGGTCAATATTTTAGGTCAAACGGAGTTCGTTTGGATATTTAATCACCTAAAAGGTCAAAGAGTGTAATTCTTGATTCTGTTAAACTTGTTGTGTTTAATTTTTTTTAAGGTATGTTTAGGCCTTAATTTAATTGATTATATGTTTAATCAATATTTTATTAATTAGGGGTATTTCAGTTTCACCAACAATGTTTTGAGTACATTATTTAACCAATACCATCCTCATACTGCTTCTGAGAAGCTAGTATACAGAAACACAAAATTTCTGAAACTGAAACTAGCACCTGCATACTCCTTCTTCTTGTTTCACGGTTAATGCATCAGGTTGGGTTTTTTAATTCTCCCAAGGGGTTTATAAACTAGTTAGGCGTATTTTCCATGTCTTAGGTTCATGATTAAACCAATAAGACCCATTATAACTCCTCCAGGATTTAGTTATACAGGAGCAAAAGTTATAGAGTTTAGGTTTCAGATTTCTGCACACTGTTTCCTTTTTCCTTTTTTCCTTCCCTAATGTTCTTTTATGTCTACCAGGTTAGTAAAGGGTTTTATCTTTGCCTTAGGTTCATTTTTAATCTAACACTACATCTATATCACTTCTGGACATTTAGTAGACAGAACACAATGTTACAGAATTGAAATGAGTTAACAACTTAAACTTGACAGGTTTGTTTTTGTTCTCTGATCATGTGCTCAGTTTAGAGATAGCTCACCTCTTTATCTTAGCTGTTTCCCCCGTTGCTTCTTGGCACAATGTGAGACTCTCAGCACCTTGATCACTCGACAGTAATCTGAGGAGAAATTACCCACAAGTTGGACTTTGATAAACCAGAGGAATAGATGGGTAAAGCGATGGAGATTTCAGAAGCTTCACCTTCTGGTTATATTTTTTTTCAGAAGGAGCAATACACAGCTCGTGCTCACGGATTACCGGAACAATGCCTATAAGACTGCAAGGGAGATTTGTGCATGTGAGAAACACAAAGTGGGTGAGTCATCCATATATATTTTTTCTCGGGCACCAATAAACAGATGGGACAGGCTGTGGAGGAAACTGATTGTAAGTTTACCTTGGTTTGTCATTTTGAAACAGAAATGGGTTGTTCTTCCTAAAGGGATTTGACACTCTTAATGGGTTTATTTTACAGGCAATGTCACGCAAGTAATGAGGAGGAATGAATCAGGCAGTAGAAAAATATTCTCGGCATAAAACAGAAGGAAATGAAAAGGCTTGAGCAACTGATGTCTACCTTGTTTGAAAGAGCAGCTGAATTGCTCTGCTGCAGAACTTGCACAACTGAAATGGGTTCTTGCTTTGGAACAGAGCAAACGGAGCTGGTTACAGTGAGACGATGGCTCAAGGGAAGAAGTTGGGTGAGTTAATAATTAAACGCTGGTTGTTACTGATTCCATAGGTGTGGGAGTTGGGAAAAAAACCAGTCTCTGGTATGCTTTTACTGAAATCAAGAATGGGACAGGTCATGCCTGAGATCTCAAGTTACAAGGGAAGGGAAGGAATGTCAGGCAAGAATGTAGTAGCCTGAAGCACAACTTTGGCTCCAGGTTTTGTTGTCTGTTTACACTGATTTTGAGGACTAAGGTGAAGAATAATCCCTGATTGTTTGTGGGAGTTGTGTGCCATTACACTCTGTCTGATTGTCTAGCACTAAAAATCGGCATTGAAGCATGGCTTGACTGACTTTGAGTTGCTGGCAATATTAGACAGCAATGAGGAGTATTGGAACACTAATTCTGATGCACCAGAATCGTGTTCTGGTTATTTTAACCGAAAACAGAAACCACTCAGATTGTGTTTATGGTCTTCAAGTATCAAGGGAGTATGGGCATAAAAGAAGGATTTAATGTGGCTGAAGTTTCCAAGGGGAATGTCTCCTTGGCTGATTTGGAGACAAGGAAATCAGTAAGAGGAATGGTCTTGACGGATTTCACTTGATGAATGAAGCTCAGTTTTTTTTATAGAAACCGATGGCAGTAATGAAGGTCTGTTATGAATCCTTTGTTTTGATTTTGATAACAGTCTACACATGGGGATGTATTGGAGTTGACCATATAGGTTGTGAAGTGTTGGACAAGTGCAAGGATATAAGGAAAACTGGAAAGGTAATGTTTTCAAGTTCCAACAGCTTAGACAAGCAGAATCTTTTATGGGCTGAATCTGTTTTTACACAGATTTCTGGACAGTACAGCTCAAGGGAAACATGTATACTTTAATCAAGGAACAAGCATGGGTGGGTCAGTATTTTAATGAGGCTGATAGTTTATATTACACTAGGATATAAGGTGGTCATTAACTAGTGAAATCAACAGATTTTCGAACATAGTGGCATTAGGTGGGGACTGATTTTGTTTGTTGTTTCAGTTTGCAACTTAAGGTGGGTATGTGTAAATAATGTGATGTTCAGCTCATATGGTATTTAAGTGTCTTAAGGTCCCCTCTTATTTAATATTAAACCGGTCAGCATTAGTTTAATGCTAATGTTTGTTTTCACTTGGTATTTTATAATACCATGTGAACTAGTTTGTATCCTAAAAATACAAGTCATGTGTTACATGTCCTTTTATGACTTATTCATGTGTTAGTTCTTGATTTGATATGTTCTTGTTGTCTAGTTATCTAGCCCAAGGTTACCTTAGACGCTATGTGTTATATATATGTACTTATATCCTTAAAATATATCTTGTAACGATATTGTTATTTTTGTTCTAAGTGTGATCTTTATATATTAGCTAGTGCACAATTTAACTAGACTTCATAATATACCTTAGGTGGTGACATGTTGTCATGTTCTCGGACATATATATGTCCCGTATAATGTAACACCTTATTATCGAATAATCTTCACGCGGTTATGATTTTATGTGTTTAATTGTTTAAGGGTGTTTCAACTTACCCCCCTTAAAAGGAACTTCGTCCCGAAGTCTTACTTCCTTAACCGATGTTTTCCATTCTCATTAAACCTTGGGATTAAGTCCCGTATTCATTCACCATAATCAATGGATCAAGTACCATATATCATGATTCTCACTACCCAGGTGTGCTTATAAGCACCATGCCACATTAGTGGCTTCTCACAAGTTTTCATAGTAGTCCAAGGTATTAGCAATGTATATATAACATGCTTAGGTGTAAACCTAAGGTACACAGCATTCATTCATAGCAAAGAGTACATCCAATACAATACACACACACAATTCTGCACAATTCATACACACAGACCTACCATCCAACGTGTGGTTGTAGGAATACACATAGTGAAAAGATCAAGTCCCGAATTCGTTCTTTCTAACCAAGGTCCACAGTTCTATTTCACCATTTGTGCTTATAAGCACCACGCCACATCTATGGCTTGACCAAGTTCTCAATAATATTTCAATGTACCACTAATATTCATATACTGTACTCAATAGCAATCAGTTGAACAAGTCATTCGTTCATAACCACCATGCATTCAAACCAATCCACACACAGTTCACACACATAGCATCCAAAATAACACCTCAAACGAGCAACAACACAACAAAAACGCAACGCGCCTACCCCCTTAAAAATGGATTACGCCCTCGTAATCCCTTTCATATCATCCTAGAACTTTGGTTCAAGATGTTTAATTCGCGTGGTGCATTCTAGTTTCTATGCAAGGTATCTCACAATATAGTCCGATCAAAGGCTTACCTATGTTAATGGCTTAGTTGCAGTGTCAAAAGACTTTTATCGGCATCCATACCAATCTACAAACAGATTCGGGTTTAGTCTCTCTAGGTCTAAGATATTGGCCGATAAGTCACTTGTTATTCAACTAGAAGATGTGAGGTACGGTCCACCAGCTTCTGCTGTGCGACTCTGATTACCTTCGGGCTTAGTTTTCCCTTCCTATTCCTTCCAGTGTAGTGCATGGCTTAATTGTATCCCTATAATAGGAGCAAGGGTCTCTTGACTGACAAGGGGTATTTTAATTTATACCTGGTCTCGATGGGTTGTAACTTGTCTATCCATTTTCTCTCAAGGTCGGAAGTCCATGCTTTTGGTGCGCCTTTAAGCGCCTGAATTATTCTTTCTTGCTGACCTTTAGGCTTATATTCATATATTCTCTATAGTAACGATTTAGTACCTAGTATTCTTCAATGTTACAAACGTGTCGTTGTTATAACAACATGTTTAGTTTCCATTTTCAGCCAAATTATGGCCTTGACATTTCCAGTTGTCCTCAATTAGTTTCAGTCAAAAGGTTACCGAATTACACATGTTACAAGTTTTTACGATTGTAAACTATTTAACATATGATGTTTAGTTTCCTTCTCATCATCATTATTCTTATGATTGTATCAAGCAGCAGCTTGTCAACTAGCTCTGCTTAGTCGCAAGGCCTAGTGTCTTGCATTTGATTTTAGTAGCCTATATTTCTTGTGTATCAACTATTTGGTTATTAGTAACATCACACCATTCTTCCTACAATTTCAAGTACTTACATCTCTGTATACCCATGTGTTTACTCACTAAGTTTTGAATCGTGTGTCTATGTGTTCATACGATCTTATCATCTAGTATCAAAACCGCTTCCTTCGCACTTTACTAATTCAAACTTATAAACTTTCATACCTATTTGTAGTTTATGTGTCAACTTGTAGGGCGTTTCGAGAATCATCCAACACTGATGTGATTAGCGTAAGTGTTGGGCTACCCCTCCACCCCAATTTGTGCTTGGTGTCCCTTGACCTGGCCAGGGTCAAGTTCAACCTTGCACGTCCAATTTACACAAGCGATCAATTTAACCAATTTCAGTTCTTATCCCACTCGTTCCTAGTCATCTGGCAATCAATTCATGGACTAGTATCAAAAAACTTAAGTCTTTAGATCAATGGTTTAAATTATCCAACTATATTTACATCTAGGTGTGTACATGTATATATTCTTTCATTCACGTATATATAATATATATACTTATGTGTTATAAGGTTCAAGGTCGGATTTATATTACAATAATCCTCTTAATATATATATATTCACATATGATTACCTTTATATCCTCCTGATCTTCTAAGTTCTTTTCATTCCAATTCTTGTACCGTATGTACATATACATGTTCCTTCACTTATACATGTAGTCTCCTAAATTCTAGTGTTAGCCAATTGAATATACAATTGTATACTTCCAAATTCTCAAATTATTACTATTTTCCTCCTCAATTACATATTGATACTGAATCTACCAAAAGGCTTCCTTAATTATCTTAGCTCATCAATTAGTCCCTCAATTCAGTCCATTAATCTTGTTTATTATTAGATTTCCTATGCATTCCTAATTTGGACCTTAACCTACTACCAGGTTTCGGCTAAGTTGGAACCGTTCCGAGTCTGAGTTCCTAATTAATTTGACTGATTTTACTTTGTTTGACCGATTAGGCCCATGTCGATCTGACTTAATATTACAAATTTTAACTCTTTTAAGGGACCATCTATAAAGCCCAAATCTATCTTTTTGCTATTCTGATTTCGTTAATTCCAATTTATTTATTCTAATTTCCATCTTAATCCTTTCTGGGTCTTGGAACCCTTATGTTAATTCCTCATCATTCTTCATTGTGTGTTCCTCTTACTTGAAGTTGTTTAACTTCTTACTTGCGGGCTCCACCAAACTACTGGTGCTTAATCCATAGTTATTACTATTGAGGTCCCACTATTTATTTTCGGCCGTTGAGTTGTATTGTTAACTCGAGTTAGGTATGGTTGCGTAACTAGTCAGGATACTCTTTAATTGCATTTTATTTAGCTCCTTAAATTATACATGTATTGTGTCTTTCCTGATTTATATATGTATATACATTTGTTTACATATAATTTGCTAAATCTCATTCAGAGTTCCTCGATTTAGTCTCCGACTCTATATTTGTCTAGGTTATATTTGCTACATTATAAATCTTACCAAATGTTCTTCTTTAGTCTTTTGACTATAATCGTGACTGTGATAGCTTCTCCTAAATTAATGAGGACGCTCTTCAGAATCTATTTAGAAATATTTGTCCTTAAAATGTAGTGTGTTTGGGAAGGATGATATCATAATAGCGGCATTACACATTGCTATTTAGATATTTATAAGTGAGGTCAAATTTATGGGGTGATGTTGGAGAGTACAGTAATACCGTGCACTGGAAAAGCTGGTATACCTGATCTTTAAATGTATGCGTTAAATATATTACATTTGGGAACTCGGCTAGAGAAGTTTGCCGCAGGTATGTGTTTGGAGGTATCTCCGCTAAACCTTGGTATGGACTTAAGAAGTTTAGGCATTTGTTGATTGTTATGTAAACGTGGTGTTTCCAAGTTTGACTTTCTTCTGCCATGGTTATTATATATTTGTTGCGGTTGAGAGGGGTCGTTATTTGAAATACCCCGTAGTTAAAAATAGTGATTAATTAGGCTAATAAGTAATTTAGAAGCTTAATTATGCATAAATAATCATGAGGGAACAAATCCCGAAGAAAACGGATCCTTAAAATGGATTAAAAACACTAACGAACCTTAAAGCACGCTTTTCGAGATAACTGGGACAACGTGTCTTTAAGCGGGTCAAATAGACTCGTAACAATTTTGGTCAACTAAATAATCATTAAAATATTAGTGAAGCTTTAGAACCAATAAAATCAATAAAACGAGAGAAAATAGTAAAACTGTCAAAACCGGGAAGTTGTGGGGTAGAAACATAAATAGACCAAACTTATGTGTCCACTTTTGAAAATAAAAGTGTAGAGTGTGTGTGTGTTCTGGTGCAGCCGACCCCATCTCCCTCTCTCACACACTCACTTACTCCCTCTTATTTACAAAACAACAAAAGTAATAAAACAACTACTTTATCTACTTTATTACCCCACTCACACTCTCTCTCCTACTCTCATTTCCCTTCTCATGTACAGCCCCTCCCTCACTCACTCTCTATTCCCTTCTTCTTCCTCACCGGTGGCTATGGAGAAGAGAAACCAACACAAAACTCCATCTTCTCTCCTCTTATTACCCTCTTGAATATTCTCCAAAAATTGTAAAAATTACACCATTGTCATCCTCTCATCAAGAGCAACACTTCTATCTTTCCAAAATTCGAAAACAAGAACTTTCATCTCCATGGGTATGGAGCATTTGGAGCTTGACCACCACTAGAACCACCTTCCTCTCCTTGTTCTTTTGAGGTAAAAATCTTCCTGAAACTCCCTTGTTTTCTAGCCTTAAGGGCAAAACAAAATTTTAGCTAAAACTTTTGCTTGCTCCTTTTGTACCCAGCCGATTTTGGCATTCTTGAAAGAGTGGAAAGATTATTCTTGAGCTATTCCAAGCATTACATAAACCCTTGGAAGGTAATATATCTCTAAACCCTAAAACTTACATTAAAAGCTTAAATAATGTTTAGGGTTAGTTTTAGTATTGAAATGGCTTGTATGTATGGGTTGTAATGTTAAATTTGTTGAAGTACTATAACCGGTAGAGAGAGAGAGAAGGGAGAAAGAAGAAGCAAGAGGAAGAAAAGAAAACTAGAAGAGAAACAAGGTAATGATACTCACCTTTGTGTAGCCTTGTATATACATGTATGTAACAGATTTTAGAAATTTGAAATGAGTAATGAAAATGGTATTGTGTAGTAGTGTAATGTGTAGGAGAATTCAAATGCTTAAAACCCTTAAAAGACATGTAAAAGCTTGTTGAAACCTAGATGGGAATTAGTGTTTGAGTGCAGGAATTTAATGTTGTTTAGTGTAGTATTTGTGTACGAGAATTGGGTATATGTTATTGACTATAAACAGGTGGTGTGGATCATATATGTGAGTGGAAATAATGTGGTGAGAGTATAAAAATATAGGGGAGGTTATGTCAAAATTTACCTAGGACTAGAACACTTAGTGAACTAGAAACTAGGTGGATAATGTAGTGTGTACCAGATTTTGATAGAGAAAGATAGAGGGTATATTGGGAGAGATAGTTCATGTAGTTGTAATGCATTAGAGGTGCTAGAAATGACATTAGAAGAGGGAACTAAGGATGGGGAGTGTTAGAGTAAAATCTGTAGCAGAATGCATTAAAAGAAGAAAACTATGTAAGTGTTGAGTTAAAACTTGGAAAATTTTGTATATAAAGTAGTATAGGATTGTGTAAGGGATTAAGGAGTGAAATAACATGATCTAGAGTGTGTAATTAGTGGTAAAACATGTGGGACTAAGTGTAGGAACAATGGGGAAGTAATGGGTAAAAGATAGAACTGAAAACAGAAGTAAAAAGAAATACTGGGCCGGACCGACCTTGGGACCGGACTTGCAAGGTCGGTCGAGCCCAGAATCACAAAGACGGGAGTCTTCTGGAATGGACCGGACTTGCGACCGGATTGCAAGTTCAGTCGGACTAGAAAATTCTCCCGTCTGAAACCTTCTGGAATGGACCGAACTTGCGCCGGACTTGCAAGTTCGGTAGAGCCCAGAATCACAAAGACGGGAGTCTTCTGGAATGGACCGGACTTGCGACCGGATTTGCAAGTTCGGTCGGACCAGAAAATTCTCCCGTCTCCAACCTTCTGGAATGGACCGAACTTGCGACCGGACTTGCAAGTTCGGTCGGGCCAGAAAAATTCCCGTAATGAAAGCTACTGGAATGGACCGACTTGCGTCCGGACTTGCAAGTCCGGTCGAGTCAAAAAAAAAATTAAATTAAATAATAATAACATATATATATATGTATACCCACATATATAAAGTGTATATATATCAATGTACCAATGTTAAAGGAAATAAACTTAAAGTAAGAGAGTAAGTAAGTAATGTGTAAGTGTAAGAATGGAAAGGACTTAGTAAGTATGACTTAGGAAATGTAAGAGTAATCGAATTAAGTTAATGATAGTTAAATTAATCACCCGAACATATGTATGATATAGGGCTTGACTTGTGAGCACCGAAGGAAAGTTGGGATACACGTACGACGGTGAACGGTATGAATTCCTCATGCCCCGTATGCTATCTTGGTTACTCTGATTTGTGTGTTGTGTGCTAATTGATCACCAAATAAGATAAATGCACGAATCAGAGTTATCATGCTTACTTGTGAATATGTAGTGTTGTATGTTGTGTATATTGTCTTTAATTCTTAGTTTGTATAATTCATGAAATGTATGGATGAATATGAATGTGTGTATGTATGTTGCATTGCACTGTGACCGATTGTGAATGTTATTGGACTTCTAACTAATTCCGAACAAGCTAACCAATCTAACTTAAATAGGTAATTAAATTGGAATGAGTAGAAGTCCGATATAGTTTCGGCCACGCGTGAGGATGCGGGGTCACAAGAGGTTGGCTCCAATTCCTGACTCTTAAACTGGTCCGCGGCCCAAATCCCTTAAGTGGGTAGCATCCCGGATTGGTGAGTCAAGTAAATCCCGGTGGTGGGACGGTGTAGTCCCCGGGCCGGTGGTCATACCGACTTAACTTGAGTATGAGTAAGTAAGTAAGAATGAGTAAGTAAAGTAAATGAAAGTAAGAGAAAGTAAAGTGAAATGAGTAAAAGAGTAAATAGCATTCCGATTAACCCGGATGCATAACTTGGCTAACGATGTGAAGGTAAGTATTGTGTGCATTATTGTATTGTTGCCTTGAATTGTATAATGTATTGTATATGCATGAATGTTGAATGTAAAGCATGTATGTATGAAATTAATGAACCGCATGTTTAGTGACGTCAAATAGTCGGCGTGCCCTAGCTAGCACGCGGTATATGCGGAGTTCATGCGCAGCTTTTGCTGAGCCCCTTGGGGCGATGTTTTTACTACACGCAGGTACTCGAGAAGGGTGAAGATGAGGAAGAGGATGTAGCTTGTTTCTTTTGTCTTCTTTTGATTGTATTTGATGAATTAAGAATGGTGTACTAAGTAGTACGGCTGTAGCTTTTTGATTAGCCGGTGTACCATGGGGTACACCTTTTTGGATATAGAAAGGATGGTGAATTAGTATAGATGGGTAGCCGGTAGAAACTCATTATTTTGATAGATGGAGAAAGGGAATGTAATTGAATATACTTTAAATACTCGGTGATCCAGGAATGTAAGAAGGTTATCTTTTGTATTCAGTAAGCAACGTTTTAGTAGCTCGGTATACTTTGATCATCAGATCGTTACTGTAGTAAGGTAAGCCTAGCTAGCCGTATGGGCGGTTAGCGGCGTTGTACCACCCGCCGTAGTAAGTAGTAGTATTCCGCTGCGAACTGGTAGAATTAAGGGATGATTGGACGGTAAGCACAGGATTAGCGGTAGGGGTGTTACATTATTTCAGAATGTTGAGGCAATCTTAACTGAGGTTATAGTAAGCTTAGACCAAAAACCCATTGAACGGTCTTGTGTTGGACTGTTGTTAGATTGCAGATGAAATAAATTGTAAGTTTATTACATATAAGTCTCTCGAGGCAAGTTTTTATGCATGTCTTAACACTCAGTTAAACCTCATCTGAATATGGCACTTGGTGCTCTTTGGTATGTACATCTTGTGAGTACACCTTCATTGGCACTGGAGTTTTCATTATATTAAGTGGTGGGGCTTCACATCACTTCCTTCATAGTCATAGTGAAGGATGAAAAGATGATCTTGAGGGTTTGTCTTTTATTAAGCTGAATACTACCGCCCTCTGTGGTATTCCATTTTCTTACCCGTTAGGGTAGTGTCTGTGTGGGCAACCGATCATAATAATGGTTACTAACAATGTTTGAGGGATCTGTTCATGATCCTTATACCAGTGCGTTTTTGATCTCAGGAAACGGCAATCAATGGTTGAGAAGAACTATTTTGCAATAGGCGATGAGGAACATAAGGAATCAAGGTAGAGGATTTGAGTCTCATCATGATGTCACGGTAGTCATGTATTTGGATAATCATATACAAATGGTGAAATGGGTCATGTATGGTGATGGTGGCTAGTTGAGGATATATGTCGCACGCTAAACTAGCGACTAGATATTGTATGACTTGTTACCTATTGCAATGGTGTGGTATTATATTGTTGTAGAGTAGAAGAATAACGAGCAAAATTTGTCCTTCGTGGGACGATTGTTGGGTTCTTAAGGTATAAAACAATTCGAACAAGAAGAGGGTGAGGCAGATGTTGGTATGTATGTTCCTCATTCGCCGGTGGTAGAAGCAGAAGAGATGTCCAGTTATGATCCCTGGTTTCGATTGTCGGGGATTGAGAGGTTTAGGAGAGTATTTGAGGAAAAGGGAAGAAGAGGTGGTGGATATGCATGTCACCCGCCAGTTGAGGTGTTACGTCTTTCAAGAAATTCAAAAGAATGACGAGGGACGTAAGAAGCAATAGGGAATTTATCGATTCCCGAAACATTATATTTTAGTGTGTAACATTGTCTTAAGCTTTATTAAGTACCACCATTTGTACCAATTATTTAATTGTTTAATTCCGTGTCGGATCATGTTCCTTTATTTCATTACTTTAGGGGAGGATCACTAGCATTAATCCCTTAAGTATCGGGATTTAATAATTTATCTCAATAATATTCTTATCCATACTTAACTATTTTAGCTTAATTAATTGGTTAATTAAGCTTGATTTATTTCATTACTTTTAGGGGGATTTCTATCCCCTTAGCTTGTCAAGTAGGCTCATATCGTTTGCTAAGCATGTCGACCCAAGTTGCTGATAAAGTTGGTCCCTCTATAGGTATGGTTCCTGGGGCAGCGTCTTTAAATCATACGCTCCAGTAGGAGCTTCAAGGTTTGGTGCTATTGTATACTATAGTTTTCCTTACCGGATTGCTTATATGATGTTAAGTAAATGCCAAATCGGGTTTTCCCGAGTAAGAGGAGGCTTTCTACCTCTCTGGCGTTCTTTCTACAAATTGAAAATGAAATTAGGGACGTAAAGGTTGGGTATAGGTGTCTGTTAGGTATCCAGTAATTACTGGGGAAGAACCCTAACTAACGTGCCTCACGTACTACCCACAACCGTTAACCCACTGTTAGAACTCCTAAACTCGGTATTTCCTGTTCCAGTCATCAGAGCGTAACTACGCTCTGATACCACTTTCTGTAACACCCTCGAATAACAACCAACCGAACAAACGACGCGCCTAATGATATCACGTGTTATATACGCAGTAGTTCAAAACTCCATCCGGGTGCTACAGACGCCAACCACCCACGTGGTTGACACGACCACTCTACCAACACCAAGTTACGGTCTGTATGACTGGAAACAACCCTCAACTGAATTACATAAACAACATAAAATACAATTCCAAATACTGAGTACTT
The DNA here is from genome assembly GCA_023374045.1 of Limonium bicolor. Taxonomy (NCBI): domain Eukaryota; kingdom Viridiplantae; phylum Streptophyta; class Magnoliopsida; order Caryophyllales; family Plumbaginaceae; genus Limonium; species Limonium bicolor. The sequence continues at coordinate 273,624,559 of CM041776.1, forward strand.
ACATCATAACAACCAAGTTAGGTAGCACACTGCTTGGATACATCCCGAGTCAAGACCCACAAGTAGCAGCCTATACATTAGTGCACTACCCTCGAAACCAAGAGTCTCGCCCTGATGGGCTACCCCCACAGTAGCCTTTCCACCTACACTCCGCCACGTTCCAGATGATAACCTGTAAAAATAAAGGACTCAGTAAAACTATGCTGAGTATGAATATGTGTAGCTCGTATGTTGCCGGGCTACATGACTACTTGGTTGAATATTATTAAGTCCAATTTACATGCTATAGTAAAGCAGTAACACACAACATGTAATATCAACATAGCAACTTAAAATATGTTGAACACAGGGACAGCAATGAGCACATCAAGCATGTATACAAATAAAGCGTGCCAGCAAATATAAATGATGATGATCCTCACAATGAGGATCATTCAAGCGTTGTGTGTTTTCATTTCTTTTGCCTTGTTCCCATAGGGTGTATTTTCTTTCTCTTTCCTTGCACCAAGTATGGGGATATAGGTTAGTTCCTGTGACCTTATCATGTAGGTGCCAAATGTTCCTTGATTCTTTAAGGATGTTTGTGAATTCTCTTATCACCGCACGTTGGAGAACGTCTTCTCCATAGCTAATCCTCCATTCCCGGCGTCAAGCGTCGAGAAACCGGGGTCACCTCTAGTCCCCAGGATAAGCTCCACCAATAGCCAATCCTCCAGTCCCGGCATCGTGCGTCGAGAAAGCGGGGTCACCTCTAGACCCTAGGATGTGCTCCACAATAGTCGGTCGAAGGATCTGATTTAGATACCAACTCCCGAGCGTCCAAACTGCGCGGCCCGAGAAGTTATCTTCCCTGGTTATTCTCTTGTTCCACCAGATGGTATTTACTTATCAATATCATTAATAGTTAGACACCATAGTGGGTGTCATTAGAAGTCCTCCATAGTTAAAGAGGAGTTTCCCTTTATAGAGTTTCTTGTTTGTTTGCGTAGTTCGTCGGGTTTCATATCAAGTTCCATAAAACGAAACTACTGTGTGCGTGCAAGTAATAGGCAACAATAATATGACAAGCATATGTGCAATATAACACAAGCAATCCAATTTCATACTTTAGTCTTATGGTCATTGTCAAACAAAGCACACAACAAACAAGCCGTGTAACACAGCAACATACGGACCATTCATATCCATACCTTATTCAGAAGCAAGATTGGTCTCACACACGGGGTCCCCATTAGCGTTCGTTACGACCCTAACGTTGATTGAAACAACTTGTCAGTTTATCATTTCAAGCGACGACCCTCATGACATTTTTCCTAGTTTATCTCATCTTATCGGGTGTTGTTCCCTAGGTGTGTTTTTGAACGTTCGACTTATACTAGCCCTTAGGAACTTTCCAAGTATTAACCTTAGGCTTTATCTAACTCCTAGGACATTTACATCGTCATTTTACACATTAACTAATCCCTTCCTCTAGCTAATGTTTTGGGAGTATTCTAAGCACCAACATGTAACCAGTTTAACTAAGATGGATTTTTATTTCTCCTAAGATGTATTCCTTCCTTAAATAAATAGGTTAGCAATGTTTTTAATCCATTATCACAGCAATAATGTCTTTAAAATACTCCTAAAGCCAGTATATACAGAAGCCCCAAAGTTTAGAAAACTACAACATAATTTTGGTGTTTAACCTTACCTAACCCCACATTTAAAGTATCAACTGACGTCTAATCTTCCCAAAATGTTTCACCAACTTAGCTAAATGTATTAGCAATAATTTGGGTTCATTTTTACACCAACACCACACTTTTAACACCTCTGGATATTGATCATACAGAGACACAAGTTTCAGAAAACTGAAACATCAAATCTGTGCAAACTTCCATTTCAACTTCTCTTTTAATTCATTAAATTGATTTCTAATTTTCCCAAAGTGTTTACACTCTTAGGTTGATGTATTAGCAAGGTTATAAGTTCATTTCGAGACCATTTCAACACTGTTATACCAACTGTATTACAGTTGTACAGAAACAGCAAGCTTCTGGAAAAAACTGAAGACCAAAATCTGTACATCACCTCTTCATCTTGCTTTTAGTTCATTAATCAGTTTCAAAATACCCCCAAAATTTATACCCAACTAGATAACTGTATTAGGAAGGCTTTGAACTTAAAAAAAACTCAGAACAACTCTGTTAACACCACTGAATGCCCATTATACAGAAATCCAAAAATGCAGGAAACTGTAAATACCAATTCTGTACAGCTCCTCTTTAACCTCCCTTTCATGTTATAAATTAGTTTCCAAATCTTGCCAAAGTTTTTACGCAACTAGCTAGGTGTATTATGAAAGTTTTAAACTCAAAACCAACCCAAAACACAACTGTTATCACTCCTGAAAGTTTATTTTACAGAAACTATAAAATGCAGAAAAACTGTAACACTAATTCTGTATAGCTCCTGTTCAAGCTTACTTTTAGATTATTAATCAGTCTCCAATTCCACCCAAAGTTTTTACCCAACTATCTAAGTGTATTAGGAAGATTTTGAACTTAAAAACAACTCAAAACAAGGCTGTTAACACTTCTGAAAGCTCATTTTACAGAAACAAAAATTTGCAAAAAAACTTTAAGAGAATTCTGTGTGACTCTTCTTCAAGTTTTCTTTTAGGTTGGTAATCTGACTTCTAATCCCTCCCAAAGTGTTCATAACTTCACTTAAGTGTATTAGGTATGTTTAGGTTCATTAACCACTCAATACACCCCTTATAAACCCTCTGTAATAAGGTTATACAGAGAACATAAGTTTCAAGAAAAAAAACTGAAAACTGATATCTACTCCTGTAATCCTATCTCCTACTTCTGTTTTAGTATGTCAACTGATTCCCCTAGATTGTCTAGCCATCTAGTTACATATCATAGTATAGTATTAACCTTAAAACAACTCAAGCAGTCAGGTCTGCACCTCTAAACTCCCTTTGCACAAAATCTGTAACTGAAAATAGAAAACTGAAACATAAAACTGATCTATCCTCTTCTATCTCTTTTCTTTGTTCACAAATTTGACTTCCAATTCCCCCAAACTGATTATTCAGTTAGTTAAGTATTTTATCAAGGTTTTAACCTCAAACAAACCCAAAGCAACAAGGAACACGCCTCTCAAAAGGTCCTCATACAAAACCGGTAAAACTGAAAAAACTGAAACATAACTTCAGTTTACTCCTCCATTCTTAGTGCATTAGAGGGGTTTTTCTTCTCTTATTAAACACTCCAACATATTGCTAGCTTAGACAGGTGCACCAACAATGTTTTGAGTACATTATTAAACCAATACCATCCTCATACTGCCTCTAAGTAGTTAGTATATAGAAACACAAAATTTTTGAAACTGAAACTAGCACCTGCATACTCCTTCTTCTTGTTTCACGGTTAATGCATCAGGTTGGGTTTTTTAATTCTCCCAAGGGGTTTATAAACTAGTTAGGTGTATTATCCATGTCTTAGGTTCATGATTAAACCAATAATACCTATTATAACACCTCCGGGATTTAGTTATACAGAAGCAAAAGTTATAGAGTTTGGGTTTCAGATTTCTGCACACTATTTCCTTTTTCCTTTTTTCCTTCCCCAATGTTCTCTTATGTCTACCAGGTTAGTAAAGGGTTTTATCTTTGCCTTAGGTTCATTATTAACCCAACACAACATCTATATCACTTCTGGACATTTAGTAGACAGAACACAATGTTACAAAATTGAAATGAGTTAACAGCCTAAACTTGACAGGTTTGTTTTTGTTCTCTGATCATGTGCTCAGTTTAGAGATAGCTCACCTCTTTATCTTAGCTGTTTCCCCCGTTGCTTCTTGGCACAATGTGAGACTCTCAACACCTTGATCACTCGATAGTAATCTGAGGAGAAATTAGTTACAAGTTGGACTTTGATAAACCAGAGGAATAGATGGGTGAAGCGATGGAGATTTCAAAAGCTTCACCTTCTGGTTATATATTTTTTTTCAGAAGGAGCAATACACAGCTCGTGCTCAGGGATTCCTGGAACAATGCCTATAAGACTGCAAGGGAGATTTGTGCATGTGAGAAACACAAAGTGGGTAAGTCATCCATATATTTTTTTTCTCGGGCACCAATAAACAGATGTGACAGGCTGTGAAGGACACTGATTGTAAGTTTTCCTTGGCCTGTCATTTTGAAACAGAAATGGGTTGTTCTTCCTGAAGGGCTTTGGCACTCTTCATGGGTTTATTTTACAGGCAATGTAATGCAAGTAATGAGGAGGAATGAATCAGGCAGTAGAAAAATATTCTCGGCATAAAAACAGAAGGAAATGAAAAGGCTTGAGCAACTGATGTCTACCTTGTTTGAAAGAGCAGCTGAATTGCTCTGCTGCAGAACTTGCACAACTGAAATGGGTTCTTGCTTAGGAACAGAGCAAACTGAGCTGGTTACAGTGAGACGATGGCTCAAGGGAAGAAGCTAGGTGAGTTATTAATTAAATGCTTGTTGCTACTGATTCCATAGGTGCGGGAGTTGAGAAAAAACACTAGTCTCTGGTATGATTTTACTGAAATCAAGAATAGGATAGGTCATGCCTGAGATCTCAAGTTACAAGGGAAGGGAAGGCATGTCAGGCAAGAATGTAGTAGCCTGAAGCATAACTTTGGCTCCAGGTTTTGTTGTCCGTTTACACTGATTTTGAGGACAAAGGTGGAGAATAATCCCTGATTGTTTATGGGAGTTGTGTGCCATTACTCTCTGTCTGATTGTCTAGCACTAAAAATCGGCATTGGAGCATGGCTTGACTGACTATGAGTTACTGGCAATATCAGACAGCAATGAGGAGTATTGGAACACTAATTCTGATGCACTAGAATTGTGTTCTGGTTATTTTAACCGAAAACAGAAACCACTCAGATTGTGTTTATGGTCTTCAAGTATCAAGGGAGTATGGGCATAAAAGAAGGATTTAATGTGGCTGAAGTTTCCAAGGGGAATGTCTCCTTGGCTGATTTGGAGACAAGGAAATCAGTAAGAGGAATGGTCTTGACGGATTTCACTTAATGAATGAAGCTCAGTTTTTTTTAATAGAAACCGACAGCAGTAATGAAGGTCTGATATGAATCCTTTGTTTTGATTTTGATAACAGTCTACACATGGGGATGTATTGGAATTGACCATACAGGTTGTGAAGTGTTGGACAAGTGCAAGGATATAAGGAAAACTGGAAAGGTAATGTTTTCAAGTTCCAACAGCTTAGACAAGCAGAATCTGTTATGGGGTGAATCTGTTTTTACACAGACTTCTGGATAGTACCGCTCAAGGGAAACATGTATACTTTAATCAAGGAACAAGCATGAGTGGGTTAGTATTTTAATGAGGCTGATAGCTTATATTATACTAGGAATAAGGTGGTCATTAACTAGTGAAAACTGCAGATTTTCGGACATAGTGGCATTAGGTGGGGACTGATTTTGTTTGCTGTTTTAGTTTGCAACTTAAGGTGGGTATGTGTAAATAATGTGATGTTCAGCTCATATGGTATTTAAGAGTCTTAAGGTCCCCTCTTATTTAATATTAAACCGACAGCATTAGTTTAGTGCTAATGTTTGTTTTCACTTGGTATTTTATAATACCACGTTAACTAGTTTGTATCCTAATAATATAAGTCATGTGTTACATGTCCTTTTATGACTTATTCATGTGTTAGTTCTTGATTTGATGTGTTCTTGTTGTCTAGTTATCTAGCCCAAGGTTACCTTAGACACTATGCGTTATATATATGTACTTATATCCTTAAAATATATCTTGTAACGATATTGTTATTTTTGTTCTAAGTGTGATCTTTATATATTAGCTAGTGCACAATTTAACTAGACTTCATAATGTACCTTAGGTGGTGACATGTTGTCATGTTCGCGGACATATATATATGTCCGCACTTAGTTTGATTGTTCGTACATTATTACGTGTCCCGTATAATGTGACACATTATTATCAGATAATCTTCACGCGGTTAAGATTTTATGTGTTTAATTGTTTAGGGGTGTTTCATTAATTACCAAAAGTTAGGGGTATAAAAGGGTATTTTAAACACCTTTGGGCTGTTAGGAATTTATTGAAATTTATTAGGTTGAATTTGGAGTTACAATGAATTATATATGTATAATATATAGTTATTATGTAATTGTTACATTTTGAATAAGAAATTGGGTCAAAATGTAATTTATAAAATTACTGGGATTGGAAATTAAATTCTGGACAGAATGGGTTTGTTCGAAATTTTTCAGCCTTTATAACCATAGGTTATACAATTATAATGACATAAATATCATAATATAAGATATATGATATAAGTGTAACAATAAAATAACATTTGGGGTTATTATGTAATTTTTGAAATTATATGTGGAATTTATTAAAACCGACAGATTTATGGTCTTGTTTGGTATTTTATGACATATTATAACTATAAGTTATAAATGGTATAAGGATATAAATGTCATAATATATGTTATATTACTATAATGTAACATTATATAAATAATGTGGTGGTTTTGTAAATAAAAGAAAAAAATAAGGGGTTGTTCGGAATTATGGGGTATTTTATAAGATAATAATATTCATTATGGAAGATATAATATATTATATAATATACCATATAATAAATGGTCCCATAATTCATTTATATAAATAAATATATGTTATGGAGTGAGAAATATAATATGGTTCAATAACCATATAATATCATAAGTGAGATGATATAAGATAAGGAGAAAAGAATTATAAACATTAGTTAAGGAAATTCTAATGTTAAGGTGAACATAATATAATGGTGAGTTATAATTCAAAGTAGTTAACATGAATTATATGGATTGTATACTTGGATAAAGTAAACCAAGACAATATAAATAAGTCAAGATAATTACCTTGACTTGGTCAAACCTATTTGACTTACCTTTGAGTAATAAAATGCTAAAGGAAGATGTGTAACATATGATCAAGTTATATGTAATGTGGTGACAACTATATAAATGTACAATTGTATAACTATTGTACAAAGTATATATGTGTGTGTGTGTGTGTGTGTGTGTGTGTGTGTGCGTGCGTGGTGTGTGTGTGTGTGTGTGTGTTTGTGTGTGTGTGTGTGTGTGTTGTTGTGGTGTGTGTGGTGTGTGTTGTGGTGTGTGTGTGTGTGTGTGTGTGTGTGGTGTGTGTGTGATGTGGGTGTGTGTGTGTGTGTGTGTGTGTGTGTGTGTGTGTGTGTGTGGGTGTGTGTGTGTGTGTGGTGTTTGTGGTGTGTGTGTGTGTGTGTTGTGTGTGTGTGTGTGTGTGTGTGTGTGTGTGTGTGTGTTGGGTGTGTGTGTGTGTGTGTGTGTGTGTTGTGTGTGTGTGTGTGTGGGTGTGTGTGTGTGTGTGTGGTGTGTGTGTGGTGTGGTGTGGTGGTGTGTGTGTGTGTGTGTGGTGTGTGTGTTGGTGGGTGTGTGTGTGTGTGTGTGTGTGTGTGTGTGTGTTGTGTGGGTGTGTGTGTGTGTGTGGTGTGTGTGTGGTGTGTGTGTGTGTGTTGTGTGGTGTGTGGTGTGTGTGTGTGTGTGTGTGTGTGTGTGGTGTGTGTGTGTGCGCGCGCGCGTGCGTGCGTGCGTGCGTGCGTGCGGCGTGCGTGCGTGCGTGCGTGCGTGCGTGCGTGCGTTGCGTGCGTGCGTGCGTGCGTGCGTGTTGCGTGTGGTGTGTGTGTGTGTGTGGTGTGTGGTGTGGTGTGTTGTGGTGTGTGTGTGCATAAATATGTGTGTGTGTGTGTGCATAAATAACCTGAAAAGAATGGAAGTAAGTCATTAGGAAATAACTTATAAGATGGAAATGTGCAATAACATGCAAACGCATGCATGAATTAACATTTACGTAACTAATCCCGAGTGAAACCGAAAACCCGAGAGACGTTATTAGATAAATAACAGGGAATGAACCGGGAGGGATTAGCGACGGTACGGGGTACCGTATAGTATTATTTTACATGAGGTACTAATACGTAGTGTGATACGTATTATCATATTGTTAGAGGCGTTCTCGAGGAGAGTTGATTAAGCATGTGAAACATCACGCTAGCGTATATTACAATGTAAGGTATGTTATTATGTGGCTTTTGTCTCTGAGGATTTCCTCAATTCAGACATTGTGCGATAATTTGTGATAAGATTGAATGTCTGCTAATGTGAAATTAATATGCATGATTTGTGTATTATTATTGCCTATACTATTGCTATTGTGTGATAACAGTATTGTTCGTATATATGAACTTATATATAAAATGAACTAACGACAATGTGTGTTATCTTATATACTACTATAAGAAACGTCAAAAAAACGTGTAGCATAAGATAATAAGATACGTACTATCCCAGACTTATATATGGAGCAATGGCCTGTTTAAAGCCGCTCTCGTGTGCTACATTCGAATGGTACGAATCACTTAGTGAAACTAGGTCTAAGACCTAACAAGACACACATTCGAATGTTACACTGGATCCCTAGTTGTTAGCTAGGATTAGATTAAGAAGACCTTAATCATCAGTGTTCAGAAATATTATAGAGATGGAGTTCGGAGAAGTCCATAAGTATTAAAAAAAATTCCAACGAACTAGAACGGTTCATTGGTCGAAGGCTCTACCGCTGGAGTGGCTACTGCCGTGGGTGACCCACCTTAGATAGAGGTAATAGTAGAGACACGTCGTTTAAACGAGACGTTGTCATAGGCATGAGACTAAACAATATACGAACAGCTAGATAACTCATATTATTGGAGGGAATGATTTGGGGCCTTAAGGCCAAGTCGAGAATAGACCGAACATTTATAACTCTCGTACTATCTCGCTCGTTGTTAGTATGCTTATAATATAATGTTGTATGTTATTGAACAATATGATTAATGTGGTGTGTTTGTGGACTTGGTTGAATTGAGTCGCTGTACTCGTATATGAATTATTATGTATTGGTTGAGCTGAGTCGCAGTACTCATATGTGAATTGTTATGTACTTGGTTGAGTGGAGTCATTGTACTCATATATGCATTGTGATACATTTCAGTTGGTTGATTGTTGGTATGATATGTGAAGCCGGGGGAGCTTGTTTGTTATTTGATTTTGCTGCAATATTATATTGCTTTACAGTTTTATATTAAACGACATGAACAAAAATGAACTGCATGCTCTCGACCAATTAACTGGGGGTCTGAGGGGGCATGATAGTCATGTAGTAACATACTCAGCAGGAGCTGATTCCATACCACAAACAAACACTTTCAGGTATGCAGCTTCACGTGTTGACAAAGAGCGGGACGTGCTGGGTAGCTAGTCACAGTTATTTAAATATGTACTGATGTATTACGATACGAACGTAGAAACGTGTATAGGACTTGAATACTTAGAATGCTCACTAATGATTGTATTTTATATTGGAATGGAAAGTTAAGTCTATCTCTTGTTGTCACTACGGGAAAATGTTTCGTATTGTGATTGTTTAAGTTGGAGACATTACAACTTGTATGGGCGAGTGAGAACGGTAACACCAGTAGCTCGATAATGTTCATATTACCGCTGCGATTTCATGTTAAGTACGATGCTTTGGATGACGACTAGGAGCCGATTAAGTAGGGGTGTTACAACAAGTGTCGTGGAGAGCTCGGTAACGTATTTGGCTCTTCTCTAGGAACCTACTCTCTATCAACTCCTTCTTGTTCATCGAGTCAAATAGCTTTAGGAAGTGAGGGATAAGAACGTGCAGTGGTGAGGCCGTATCATCTACCCACGCGTCGGCCGCATCAGCAATGTAGGAAATCGCCATGCCAGTGTTGGGGATATCTAAGATGTGGTAGACGTCGTGGAGAGTAATACTCATCTCTCCGAATGGCATGTGAAAGGAGTTCGTGTCAGGCCGCCATCTCTCCACAGAAAGCAGAAAGGAGCGCATGGTCAAAACAATCATGCGCTATGTCGGTGAGATGCCCCAGTCCGCTTGCCTCAACTACCGCTCGAGACTTCGGGTGCCTTAGTGTAGTCGGAGTCCACACCTCTAAATACTTCGCCCTAGCCTTGAAGCTAAGGCATTCCATCTACTGTTGAATATTTAAAATTGATTTCACACTATATTAACCATTTCCTAAACAATCTAAAAATTTGTGAAATATATTACTAGACGAGAAACATACCACTCCTTGCCACACGTCAAGCGCGACGTGACCACTGAAGCTCAGGATCAAACTCGTATCGTAGGGGCCTCCGGGCACAGGAGTTCGCCCTAGCAACCAAACATCAGCAGCCGGCATCTGCGCCACCTCCTCTGCCGAACCATGTAGCAAGGACCTACGATGAGCACGCATACGGGTACCCTCATACTCAGCACCCAGATCATCTGCGTCCTCGTCATCATCGTCAGCCTGGCCATGACATGTGTCTCACGTCCCGCACTATGCAGGTGTAGGCCAAGCAGGACTATCAGACCGCACAACTAGCATCCCATCACCGACCAACGAGTCGGGATCCACAGTCTGCTGTTGCTCCAAGTCCTCCTCTTCCTCCTCATCCTCCAACTCCATCTCTGCGCGCAACCTCTCTTCGCGCACTCGTAGAAGCTCAATCTCCCTATGCTTCCTGGCCAAAGCATGCACGTACTGTGGCGCCTCCTCTCTACAGCAGCAGGGTCAGGACCGCTCATACGGGGCTATGATGAACTCTTGCCTCGCTCGGAAGTGCTCTTACCCTACCCGGATCAAACATACCAACATACTCTTGCCCTTTCCCGCCATCTGCTATTTCCTATAAAATTTAGTCATACTATGTTTACAGTTAGTCAAGACCGGTCGAGGTTAGTCAATCCTGGTCATACATGTATTTTCGTAGTTCAATGTCAATAACAAATTCATAAAGATGAGTGAACTGATTAAAACACGCATAAAAAGTAAAAAAAAACATGCTAGTAGTTGTATAGAACGTCTAAAACGGTCAATTATGTTAGTTAATAGTAAAATAAACACGTCCATACGGGCCAAAGCCCGCGCCAGCGCGCCCGGTTTCTTGCTGGCGCCCGCGCGCCTCTCTCTACTGGCTCCCGCGCCGGCCTTTGCTATACCCTGGTTCCGAATTCGTCTTCTTATTTTTGCTAAATTTGCTACTTTTACTACTACATTACGATAAAAATTGTAAATTATGACATAAAAGAACCTGGTTTTCCATATCGGAACACTATTGGAAAAAAAGATTTAAAACACTTAAATTTGCCATATAGAATGTTTATAAAGCGTAGTTTATTCGAGCGACGCAAATGATTAAACATTTTAAATGACGCTTGCAAAGTGTTCTTTATACTAGCTTTAAAGAACGCTTATTTTGCAAAGCATTCTTAATATTGGGAGAACGATGGAAACTTAAAAAACGCTTTAGACTAAGAAGCGTTCTTTATGCTTAGCCAAAAACAACGCTTATCACATATAAGTGTTTCTTATGATGGTTGGCGGGAGAGTTTAAAGAATGCTTATCCATATAAGCGTTCTTTATGTCTTCCTTTTTTTTCAGAAATCTCTGTTCCACACAAATGCTACAGATATCACCAGATCGATAATGCAACAACTGCATTATTTTCAACACATCAGAAGCCATTACAACAAACTATAATAGACGAAATCTTTAAATTAATTTACAGCAATTACAACACATCAGATCCCAACTAATTGCAAACAGATCAGCGAGTACGTATTAGTACCACAGCTTAACAAACAAAATTTACAATTAAAATCCAACAGATGAAAGCCATTACAGTTGTACTCTAGCTGCAACCTGTATAGAAATTTGATAATGCAACAAACTGCATTTTTCAACACAATGTAAGTGTACTTGACAATTATTGCATTACAGGTGCAAATGGTGTTCAGAAAATTTTAAAAAAGAAAAGATAGCTAGCTACAGCAACTCATGACTTCTGTTGACCATCATTTACTGCTTTCACCCAGTAAGAGCATATGTGCTCCTTGACAAACTCTAGATCGGCTAGTGAATAAGTAGCTCCTTGTTTTTCGAAGAAATCAACAACCCACGTGCGAGAAATATAAAAATTATATTACTATACACACTAATACGTACTTGAACTATATTGCTGATGGACTCGATATTGTCCACGATGTCGTACATGTATCGCATCACAAAATATCCACAACTACTACTATCTGGTTGCCTGGGACACTATTTTTAATAAAATTATATTATTATATACACACTAATATACAAAATATATTTAAGTATACATGATCAATAAATAGAATGCTTTTTACCTTTTGAATATACTTCATATCTAAAGGAAAATTCATAGCACGGACACAGTTCATACCATCTCTATAACCACTGAAATAAATTAAACAAGCATTTAAGTGACAAGTAATAAAAAAAGTATAAAATTTTATTTTTGAAATGAAAATATGCACAATTCACTTACTTTTTCAACAACATAGAAATGGATATGTTTCTCTTATATCCTTCAATAGGGTCAATCACTAAACAGGTTGATGAGTAAGTACACACCACTAACAACAACCAATGATTGCTACAAGTTCAAGCAACAACAAATAAACTTCATCTTTGAAATATGAGTTAACATAAAACAATAAAAACAAAAGCATAAGGTTGGTCAAGCACGCTTACATCTGATGATATGGTATGAACACATATCGGCTACTCCTTCTAACCGCCACAATTATGGCAGTGCGCATATGGTTATGACATCCAACACCGTCTCTCATAGCTTCATAAGAAGACATGATTTGTGGACATAGGAAGGTGACCACATCTGCCATTTTCTTTGACACCAACCTCGATAGTAAGGGCCTTCGATGACAAAGGCATTAAATTAAAATTATACATAAAACTTACTATTAACTTTAAGAGAGAAAAGATGTGACACTTACAAGAAGTAAGCTTGAATCACTGAGATGTTCAGCATATCACCAAGCAGCAGCTCCTTGACATCACTAAGACTGATCAGCAAGTCTGTGGTAACTTCATTGTGGAACAAATGTGCCGGAACCTGAAGGATGAAGTCAATTAAACCTTGTAACGAATGTAGCATTCTGCTCCTTCTTTAATCTCACTTCACTCGTTGACGGATGTTGTGCTCTGAGAGCGCTTAAGTGTGACGTGAAGTATGGTTCAACATCTTCGACATGGCCCAACATTGTTAGATGTCTGTGAGCCTCGATTTTTAAACCCTATCCTATGTTGATTAAAGTTGATTAGGATCTTATCGGGATTTAGGTCCACTTATAACCTAAGTTCAATAACTAAGTCATATAACCATAATTATTAAAACCTAAGCTAGCTCACTGGAACCTATTACGAGTTGCCACCTAATTTTGACCTAGATTAAATTAGGAAAGGAGAGTTCGGGTCCAGGGGCTTGGTATTCGACTTATTTAAGGGTTCAAAGTACTTTCATTACCCCTAGAAGTCGTTTTTTCTCTACTTAGTTCATTTACGGCTTATTACGAAGTCATTTTAACCTAAGTGCGCGAGCTTCTGTTTTTTTATGTTTTTTAGAATTTTTTGACAGAAAAATAAAAGTGGAAATTAAAATACCTAAACTAGCATTTTGGAGGCAGAATTAGGTCAAATTTTGTTTCCGTCTGTGACTACGGACCTAATGTCCATACCCACGGAGCCTAGTTAATCTATGTGAAAATAAAAGTTAAATTAAACAGAAAATAAAATTTGAAAAGTCCGGGGCCACGGACAGGATGTCCGTAGGCCCGGACATTGTTTAGAAAAAACCTAAGTTTTTTGAAAAAATAAAATCCCGCCGCCGTCCGTGGGTGTCCGTGGCCACGGACAACCCGTATGTGGTCCCGGACCATAAGTCCGAGGTCACGGACACCCCACGGACAGGGGTTTTCTGGTGGTTCCTGAAGGTGTTTTCAGATCAAAATTTATGTACATGTAGCCTGAAAGATGTACAATGCGTTAGTAATAAAAAGATTTTAATTTGAAGTCAGAATAATGACGAAACTTAGCAAACAAGTTAAAGGGCAGAAACGAAAACGAACAACTATACAGAAGCCGGAAAGAGTCGGTTTGAACCCAAATTTCAATGGAAAGTCATAAAGGTCGTGGGGAGTCAGCAACTTAAGATTCCTACCTATTTTACCTTCGGATTTGAGGTGCTTCTTCACGTCGGGATTCTTCGGAGGCTCCGATAATGCCGGTGCCAGATTGAGTTGGACCTGAGCTTCTGGTTGTTGATTGTTGAAGGTGTTCTTCATGTTTTGGAGGTGGTTTGGTTGATGTATGATGATAGTTGAAGTGTTGGCAGATGAAAAATGTGTTTAGGTGGTGATTTTGAGGAGTTTTTGATGTGATTTTGGTGTTTGGATGTGTAAAAACGTGGGTGACTTGTGACGGCTAGGTTTTCTGACTTTCTAGGGCTCTTGGAGTTCTAAATTAATCAAGGGATAAGGTTCCTTATATAGGCTTCCTTAAAGATAGAAAAATCCAGTAAAAACTGAGATTTACCGATGTTTTAGCTCAATTGTTTCTAAATGGAATTTGACTATGAAATTTTTAAACATGGGTAAAGGAACGTGTTTCTGATTTTTCCAAGGTGGAATCGAATTCTTTGGATATTGGAATATTTTTAAATTCAATTGCTTGTCAGATTCAATTAGAAATTTCTAGAAGATTATTGAAAATTCGAAAAATCAAAATTCCAACGCCATTATGCCCAAAATATAATCCTCTATCCTGGGTTAAAATGTTAAAGAATTTTGAATTGATTTGACCCTTCTTTGGAGGAGAGAGAAAGCTTATAGGGGGCTTAGGAGCCTTGAAAAATTACGAAAATGCCCCTGAAGCTGACCTAGCTGTCCCTGGCACTCTAGAATGTGCCAATCGAACTGGGAATCATTACCACTTGACCAAACTAGCCTATTAGTAGAGACTCTCTTACTGGGGGGTTAAAAGCTTATAACGTGGCCATGGGGTGTGATGAATGACAATGGGGCTATGGAGGAATGTTTGGGATATATGGAGCTATAATGGTGACCAAAGCTACAACTTGCTCCTTCCCCTAGGTTTACTTCTTCTTGTCTTGAAGTTGTCTGGCTACTTCGTGATGACTTCGCTTGTGAGCTTGGAACTTGGGACTTTTTGGGTTGTTCCTTGCGTCTTCTCTCTTTCTTCTGATTTTTGATTACTTCGAGGCTTTTCAGATTTGCCTTTCTTTGAATCCCTTTTTCCTCGGGGTTCATGTGTTTCCCGGTTTTGAACTTTGAGAGCTTTTTTATGTGAGCTCATGGGATCCTGTGTCGCTTTGGTACCATTTGCGGATCATTTTATTGTCTTGGCGCCATTTTGCTGACTAAGATTTGAGTAGGTAATATATACACATTTATGTACAAGAGATTAAACAGAAACATAGGAAAAAGAATCAAGAATTTGCCGGGTGTATCATACCCGGATCCAAGCACGACATGAAATAAATATAAAGGAAACCTACTCAATCTATTACGGGTAGCAAACAAAAACCCGGTCAAAAGTAGCACGGAAGCAAATTAAGACCAAGCAAGTCGAACCCTAGGGACTTGAATACAAAATTAGTCCGAGCCTTGGTAATTACTAAGTAAAAGAGGGGGGAAAAGTGTATAAGTATTTCTAAAACTAACTAAACTAACTATTCACAATGAACTAACCTCGATTAGGGTCAATTAACAATGTAAGAATTCATATGATCACGGATCAAAAGTGGCAAGTCTCGAAAAGGATTCTCTTTCTCGTAAAATGTATATGCCGGGTGTTGTGCCGGACTTCGGATACCCGGCTCATTCAAAAACTTTGAATGTGCCGGACATCTTTCATCCGGCATCATGTCCGGCATCGTACATTTCGTAAATAACACTTCCAGTTTCAATTATGACAAAAGGAACTCATTACCCTTATTCGCATCGTGCATAAATAATGCCGCGAATACGAATAGAACAATGGGGAAATAAGAGAAACAATCCTAAACCTTAGCATTTGTTACCTACTTCTCATGGCAACAATATTAAAGATTACCAAAATCATAACCTATTCTACTCTTGTTGTTAAAAGCGTTAAATAGAACTTTGAGATGATATAACAAGAGAAAACCCTTATTCTATTGTAAGGAGATTAAAACTCGGGTTACGAAACTTGAGAATTCCATTATTAATCAAAGAGTGTTTACAATGCAATCATCTAATAATGGCAGCCAAAGAGTCTACCAAACCAACCATAACATTGAGAGAAGATACAAGGAGGATCAAGAGTACAACTTGATGAGAATTCCCTTGAACTCGATAATGTCTTCTTTCTTCATGTTGGATTCGCAGCACTTCCTTGGCAGCAATTTGTCGTGATTTTTTGAGAGATTTAGAATGTAAAGTAATGCTAGCAGTATTCTCCAAGTGCAGACTCTCGGCCCTTTTATAGACTTGAAAATCTTTAGATGTCAGGTCCCATGCCGGGTAAAAGTTATCCAGCATGTGAATAAAACACGTGCTTTTCAGTAACGGCCAAAAACCGTCTGGCGTGAAAAGTCACCTATGCCGGATAGAGAATATCCGGCACCATATCCGGCTCTGAATATTTTACTAACGGTAAATAACCGTTATCATTTGGCGAATAGGCGCGACGTTTACTTATGCCGGCTATAGAACACCCGGCACTATGCCCGGCAAAGACTCCTTCCAGTTGCGCATTCATGCCGTGCATCAGGGATCCGGCTCCATATCCGGCAGGAATTGTCCTTTGCATGGAAAACACTCAAAGCATAAGTTTGATCATAAAAATGGCTTTTATACAAAATAATGTAAATACTATCTATTATAATCTTATTTGAACTAATAATACTACAAATCTAGCTTATAAAACATGATAAATCTATGGCTTATCAAGGCCCTACACTTACCTTTTGCTAGTCCTCGAGCAAAATTAAATCAGAAAAGATTAACTACTTGTGCACAAAATAAATAAACTCTAGAATAACAATGAGATATTTCTTTCCTAACTACTTGACTTACTCTTAAGCATCACTTAGTCCTTCCCACTCTATCAATAATATACAAGTGGGTAAAAGTAAAACATTCCATTTCAAAACGGAACAAGGACTCATGGGTTATTGTGCATAGGGGATTTTTGTATCTCTCATTTTTCCGGTTTCCGACATTCAGCTCTATTTCTCAAGAGTTTCTGAATGCGGCCAAGACACTCATCAATGGTTTTGAATGGTTCAGCCCTATTTTTCAAGGGTTTCTGAATCTAACCATGATTTTTTTTGCATTTAAAAAACGGGGAATTTAGGAGAAAAAAGGAAAAACTCTCAATTCTTGCTTTTATTTTGAGGCACTTTTGCAACCTCATAATGCTTCATATATTTTTTTGGAAGAGGTTTTTTCTTTTTTTTCTTTCTTCTTTTTTTCCGAAGCTTCTTTTTTTCTTCTTCTTCTTCCTTTTTTTATCACCCTTTTCTAAGATATTCACCCATAAGATTTGAACTATTTTAAAAAGGAAAGAAAGATATATTACCCAAAAGTAGTTTAAGGACAAAAAAAGAAGTAAGGTCATATACTCATGTTGAACAGAAGGAATCATGAAGTGAGAAAATAATATCTAAAGGTCATTAGAAAGCTTACCTCTTGAGAGAACAAATATTTTGCCTTCCCTAATGTTAACTTTAATCAGAGACATACAAAAAGCTGAGTAGAAAGTTAATAAACTTAAAACTTATTATATTGTATAAACTAGACATGCTATATGTATATAAATCTTTTTTTTTAATTTGAAACTAATAAAATCTCTTTTCAATTTTTTTTATTTTTCAAAGGGGGGTCCCCCTGCCCTACAATAGGTAGGAACGGTCCCCAGTGTTCGAAAGAAATAAGTAGACAAGAAACTGAAGGAAAGTGAAAGAACAATAAATACTCCCCATAATGGCAGATGCCCTACACTTGTGATGAGCCAATGATTGGAGTTGTTCACAGCAGAATTCAACAATAATAAGATCAACTGAAATCCAAAACTCATAAAGTGCCAAGCTTCCATAATAAAAGGAGAGTAGTTAAGCATTAAGTGTATATGAAAATATAAAGAAATAACATAAGAAAGAAAATGAAGGTAAAGAAACTATAAAGAGAGAGAAAGAACTAGATAGCTGCCCGGCGCTGATGAAGGAGGTGGTGGTGGAGACGAGTCAGAAGGAGCCTGAGGAGTCTGAAGGCTGGAGGAGCTAGGGGTAGGGAGACCCTGCTTCTTCGCCTCCTTGCGGGCTTTTCTCTTCTTCCTATCCCTCTTGAGAATACTCTTAAAAAATGCCTTCATCGAACACTCCATCGTCTTCTTTAGCGTTTCCTATCCTCGGCCCGGGAACGGTCAAGTCTGTCGACTACGAGCAGAAAGCGGTCATCTACTCGCCGCTCATGCTCCTCCTGGCGCTGGGTGACCTTCTCCCGAAATACCTGCTGACCTGTGGCCATCTCCTGCTGGCGCTGCTCCACTATCTCAACTCGACTGGTAACCTCAGAATGATACCCCTCATAGCTGGCCCGGAAGGCCTCATAATTAGTCCAAGTATCCTGCTGAGACTGTCGGTATACATCGAAGGACTGCCGCTGCTGATCAGCGGTCTGCTGAAAATGATCCATCCTCTCATAAAGGGGACCCAAGTTAAGAGCGGGGGCAGAAGGCTGAGGAGCGGAGGAGGTAGGAGGGGGTAGCATCAACTGGGGCTCAGATCCCTCATAGCTCGGATAGTCCTGAGCAGTGGCATTGGCCCTAGGCCTCTGCGCTGAAGGAACAAACCGGTACTCTTCTGGTGCAGACTCACAAAACCACCATCGTCTAATGAGTGCGAGGTCAATGAGGGAGGACTCCTTGTGATACTGTAGCCCTCATGGAATCTGATCCTCCCTTAGAGTCTGAGTGATATGGTGATGAAGTAGCATCGGGAAGACAGGGCGCTGAGTATCTCGATGAATAATCCCTAACCAACTGAGCAAACATCAGCCGGTGCACCGGAAATCGAGCTGCAACATCGCTCGGTGGTGGCCACGAAGAGGTACTCAAGAAGGGCACAATCCATGTCATTGAGCTCGTCATGCTTACAGGGCCTAATGTTATGTCTAATAATTTCCATGGCCACTCTAGCTGCAAGTCTGATGAAGGTGATAGGGATCACAGCGAGACTTAGTATAGACCGGTTCATATATCGGGTCCGTGATCCAAACTGAGCAGTAATAGCAGCATGGGCAGTGGCCAGATACTGCCTAGTGAATGAGCTCTGCCTCTGGTCATACTCTATGCCTAAGGCATCGCTATGACGAGGCGAAATCAAAATACGTGTACAAGAAACATAAGAACGGATCTGTACCTCGAAGACTTAGGTGGCCCAAGGAACTCAGCATTAGCATAAAACTCACGTACTAGGTCAGCGTAGAAGTGCCTCTGACCAATCTCAAGTAATCCCAGCCAGCCATGCCTCTGAAATGGGGAGATGATCTAAGATAACGGGCTAACTGTCTGGTCAATTCACCGCTCTTGCACCCACTTGCCCTTTGCTTAGATTGATTGTAGTAGTAGCGGGCGGCCTCTGCTCAAACAAACCCATCTGAATGAACTGCGGGTCCTCTTGGATACGAGAAGGTAGGGGCTAAGGAATCCCGAAGTCGTCGAGCTCTAGTGCTGAGGATGTGGAACCCGGCCCACTTTGAGCTGTAGGAGAAGGGCACTTCTTCTTCCGCCCCGTCGTAGATTTCTGTGGAGGCTGAGCACTACTGGAGACAGGCTCCTTACATGCCCGTCTAGTAGAGACGAGGTGGCTCTGGTGGAGCAGGAACAGCCTCGTCCTCTCTGGAGTAGCCTCTCCTAGAGCTGCATCCAACTCCTAAAGAAGGTATCCTCGTCTGAATCAAGGGTCTGAGAAGTAACTGTTTTTCGCCGAGCATCTAGGTAAAGAAAGGAAAATCGAATACCACACAACAGATTATCAAATGTTAATTCAACAGTTATAGCATTAACCTAGTGTCGTGCTATGATTCTCCAATTTATATGTCGAATTGATTAATTTTCAACAAAACATTGTCCTAGGCATTAATGCAGAAGACTAGGATCCCAATAGGCATAGAAAATTAATCAGATAGTCATGCCGGGCAGAATGCCGGAACAAATCAACCCGGCGTATGCAAACAACTGAATGCCGGATGGGATGCCGGACAGAACCCATTCGCACATTCAACTTCGAACCCAGAAAATTGCAGAAACACCCAGAATCGCACCAGACCACATAAATTAACTACAGGAGGTTCCGAAATCCCGAAATCACTACACTAAGCCATGAATCTAAATAAAAGCGACACATTAGAACTAAACAACAGTAAAAATTGAATTCGAAAATATGGGATAGAGGGACCTGTTCTTTTCAATTGTCTGGAGTTGATTTTTTTTTGGGCGACTAAGCTTTGGCGTTGCTGGGCGACGATTGGAGTGGTTCAGTTGGTGGAAATCTCCTTGGAGCTTTAGGGCGGCGACTGTTGTAGAGGGGGTGCGGTGCTGGGCACGTTTGTGGTAGGGTAAAAATGGGTCTGTAACCCAAACTTACCAGGGGTTATTTTTTTTTTTTCAGAAACGCGAGATGCCGGATGGTATTCCGGATTTGTTCTACCCGGCATAATGAATTTCACAAGGCCGGATGTGTTTTACTCGGCTTCAGGCACGGCACGTTGAAAATTCTGTGTCGGGTTCTGTACACCCGGCTTAGCACACGGCATCATGATCTCTTCCTTTTTTTGTATATATATATTATTTAAATTAAGGAACATAAAGAAAGAAAAAATAAAAAATAAAAAATAAATTTAAAATTAAAATAAAATAAAATAAATCAATTAGAGGAGTATGTAAGAATTACTCCCTTGTTACGATGCGACTTGATTAAGAAGGGCCCTACACTTGGCCTTTAGCGTGGGCTTCATGTGTTGAGGGGGAATTTGTTGAGGAAGAAGGCATAATGAAGTCATCGAGGTAGACGGCCTGGGCTGTGGTAGGCTTACTGCATAAATACTTCTTCAAGCGAGAACCATTGACTTTAAAGCGCTCACCTTTTTCATTTTCAACTTCGAAGGCACCTGATGCGTTCATGGAAGTGATGGTGAAAGGTCCAAACCAATGTGATTTTAACTTCCCGGGGAAGAGTCGTAGGCGGGAGTTGTAAAGGAGGACTTGATCACCAATTTGAAAGTGGCGCGGAAGAATGACTTGATCATGCCACTTCTTGGTTCTCTTTGTACAGGCTGGCATTCTCGTAAGCGCTGTGGCGTAACTCCTCGAGTTCAGAGAGCTGGAAATTTCTTTTGATGCCAGCACCTTCATATCAAAATTGAGAGACTTTAATGCCCAATAAGCTTTGTGTTCAAGCTCTACTGGTAGATGACATGCTTTTCCAAACACCAGCCGGAAAGGAGTGGTCCCAATAGGAGTTTTGAAGGCAGTCCTATAGGCCCACAAAGCATCGTTGAGCTTTTGTGACCAATCTCGCCGAGATGAACCGACTGTTTTCTGTAAAATCCATTTTAACTCTCGGTTGGAGACCTCGGCCTGTCCATTGCTTTGTGGATGATAGGGAAGTGCTACTTTGTGATGAACTCCATATTTATAGTAGGGCATCAAATTGGCGATTGCAGAAATGGGAACCACCATCAGAAATGATTGCCCGGGGCACCCCGAATCTGGTGAAAATATTTTTTTAAAAACTTCAGGACTGTTTTGGCGTCTAGAAGAACATGAGATCGCTTCTACCCACTTTGAAACATAATCCACCGACTAATATGTACTGATGGCCTTGGGATGGAGGGAATGGACCCATGAAATCGATACCCCAAACATCGAACAACTCTACTTCCAGGATGTTGTTCAAGGGCATCTCGTGTCGTCTGAGATGTTTCCCATCCGTTGGCAACTGTCACACTGTGAGACAAATTTGTGAGCGTCTTTATGTAGTGTAGGCCAAAACAAACCAGACTCTAGAACTTTCGCGGCCGTCCGTGTGGAACCATGATGTCCTCCAGCCTCTTTAGAGTAACACATGTAGAGAACTGAAGTAGCCTCATTTTCAGGGATACACCTCCGGATGACCCCATCAGCATACTTGAAAGGTAAGGGTCATCCCAGAAGAAGTGCTTGATCTGAGAGAGGAATCTCTTCTTTTGCTGAAAAGAGAGTCCATGAGGAACTACTCCAGAGGCTAAGTAGTTGGCGATGTCGGCATACCATGGTTCTTCCTTGCTTACTGTCAGGGCAGAAAATAACTCAACCCAATTGGAAAAAGTTCTCTTCTCAATTATGTCTTCAATTTGCTGGATGCTGAAAACTGTCTCGTCTGGAAAATATTCTTGGATAGGAACTCCATCATAAGGTCTCGTAATGCGGGACAAGTGATCAGCAACTCCATTATGGCATCCTTTCTTATCTACCACTAGAACGTCAAATTCTTGCAGCAGGAGAATCCAACACAACAATCTCGGCTTAGTGTCTGCCTTGGTGAACAGGTACTTTAGAGCGGAGTGATCAGTGTGTACTATAACTTCACTCCCCCATAGATAAGAACAGAACTTATCAAGGGCGAAGACAACAGCAAGAAGCTCTTTTTCTGTAGTTGTATAATTCTTTTGGGCATCTACAAGAGTCTTACTTGCATAAGTTATAATCCTTAGTACCTTATCCTTCTTTTGACATAGCGCAGCCCCCACAGCGTAGTCACTTGCGTCGCACATGATCTCAAAGGGGAGAGACCAATCAGGGGCAACGACCACAGGGGCTGAGACAAGCTTCTCTTTTATGATCTCGAAAGCCTCAAGACATTCCTCTGTAAAGTTGAATCTTGTATCCTTGGCCAACAGATCACTTAACGGTTTCGCAATCTTCGAAAAATCAGCAATAAACCTTCGATAGAAGCCAGCATGACCCAAAAATGCCCTGACTTCCTTAACTGAGGTAGGAGGAGGGAGCTTTTTGATGACTTCGACCTTGGCCTGGTCAACTTCAATACCTTCTTTAGAAACTCGATGCCCCAACACAATGCCTTCCTTTACCATAAAGTGGCATTTTTCCCAACTCAGCACCAGGTTGGTTTCTTCACACCTGGCTAATATTAGATCTAGTTGCTGCAAACATTCATCAAAGTTAGGCCCATATACACAAATCATCCATGAATACTTCGATAGTTTTTTCGATAAAATCAGCGAAAATTGCCTGCATACAACGTTGGAAAGTAGCAGGTGCATTGCAGAGTCCAAAAGGCATTCGGGTATATGCAAAGGTACCGTAAGGGCAGGTGAAGGTGGTCTTCTCCTGGTCCTCAAGTGCAATTGGGATTTGAAAATACCCCAAATATCCATCTAGAAAACAATAAAATTCTTGACCTGTCAACCTCTCCAACATTTGATCTATAAATGGCAAAGGGAAATGATCCTTCCGAGTGGCGGAATTTAATTTCCTATAATCAATGCACATGCGCCATCCCGTAATTTTTCGTTGGGGGATCAACTCCCCTTTTTCGTTCGGAACTGCTTCGATACCACCCTTCTTGGGTACCACCTGGACAGGGCTTACCCAAGGGCTGTCAGAAATGGGGTATATGATACCAGCATCCAATAATTTTAGGACCTCATTTTTGACAACTTTTTAGGTTGGGATTCAACCTCCTTTGAGCTTGCCTCATAGGTTTATGATTATCCTCCATACATATACGGTGGGTGCAAAAACCAGGATCAATACCCTTTAAATCTGCCAGACACCAACCTATCGCTCTCTTATGCTTTCTAGGACTTCTAACAGTTTAACTTCTTGCTCAGGAGAAAGAAGCGAGGAAATGATTACAGGAAGAGAGTTTGTACCTGAAAGGAAGGCGTACTTTAGATTAGAAGGGAGTTCCTTCAATTTTACCTCCGGTGGTTGCTCTATGGAGGGTAAGCTTTTTGAGGCGGGTAATCGAGCCTCTCTATGGTGGTTGATAACTTTCTTTTTACCCATGTCGAGTTGCTCAACGATTGCATTGATCTCTTTCTGTGGAGATTCTTCGATGGATGAAACCAGCACTTGCTCCAAGGCCTCTAACTCATGCGGTTCGACCAAGGGGACGGAGAAAGTCTCATCATTTATGAATTCGTCCGTGTCGTTATCTGTTAGTAGACCAACACAACAAACGTGGTGTGAGCAGAAATACTTTTTCTTACCATCTGTGCCATGTTGAATTCTATTTTCTCGTCCTCGAATCGGAAGGTAACCTTCCCATCATAAACATCAATGACTGCCCAGCAGTACTTAAGAATGGCCGCCCTAGGATCAGTGGGACCTCAGTATCCTCACTAATATCCAAGACTACGAAGTCGGCAGGGAAGATGAATTTGTCAACTCCCACCACCAAATTTTCAACCATTCCCATTGGCTTGATGGAGGATCGATCTGCCAATTGGAGTGAGAAGGAAACGGGCTTCAGTTGACTGCCACGGATCCTTGTGAAGATAGAGTAAGGCATGATATTAATGCTTGCGCCAAGGTCACATAACCCATGGCCACAATCGACATTTCCAATACAACAAGGCACTATTGGCAATCCTGGGTCCTTCTGTTTGGGTGGCATTGCTCTCAACAGTGCCGCCGAGCATTCTTCTGTTAGTGCAACTGTCTCCACGTCTTCCATTCGTCTCTTGTTGCTCATTAGTTCCTTGAGGAACTTAGCATATGTAGGCATCTGTTTTAGAGCATCTATTAAAGGAATGTCAATAGTTAAGCGTTGAAAAATTCCTAAGAATTTCTTGAATTGCTCATCCATATGTTTCTTTTTGAGCCTATTTGGAAATGGCAATTTTTCTTTTGCTGGAGAAGTGGAAACAATAGAAGGAAATTTAGAAGTAGAGGGCGAAGAGATAGGAGCCTGTGTCTCCTGTGAGGGCATAAAAGGAAGTGCCTCCTCTACATCATCAGATGCCACTTGTTTTTCTTTTTCTTGACCCACCTCCCTTCCACTTCAAAGAGTAACGGCGCCTGCATCTTGGCTCCCTAGGATAATTGATTTCGCCTGCTCTCTTGGATTTATTTGTGTTTGGGAAGGGAATTGGCCCTGAGGCCTAGGTTGGGTAAGATTTGTTGCAATTGAGTTTGCAGGACTTCTGGTCCTTGCGCAATGCAGAGATTTCTTCTTGTGTATCTCTAGATTTATTCATAAGGGCCTTCATCATATCCCTCATCTCGGCCATCTCTGCTTCTGAGTTGGATGGGGGTTGTGGTGATTGATGAGAAGGCATTCTGTTATAGGGAGGTTGGGCGAATTGCCTCTGGCCTCCTTGAAAGCCGGGATTGTTCTGAAAGTTTTGGTGTGGTTGGGCACCTCTTTGCCAAGGTTGCCGGTACCCTTGATTGTTGGCGACGTAGTTCACCTCCTCAGATGCCTTAAGTTCTTGTAACTCAGGACACTGCTCAAAGTCATGTGACCCTCCACACTGTGTACAAGACACGTCAGAAGTGGTAAAGAAAACATGGGAGAGCGAGTTACCTGAGTGGTGGTCTTGCATTGGCCATATTGGCCTGCTGAGGGAGAGTACTCATAGCCAGTTGCTCCACAACTTTTTGTAGAGCACTTACCTTTGTAGATTGTTGGGCATTGCTCTCTAGCAACTGCTCGTGACTCTTCATAATTTTTCAAATTTGTTATCACTATCTCCAATGTGATACAAACCTGGAGTATTACCTCGTGTTCCTCCTGTAGCCCAATCACGGATCTCCTCGCAAAGGGACTCAATACCGTCCAGAAATTGATCCCCTGGTTTCTTGAGGATGTCGGCGCCAAGGGAGGACAACACCATCGTTTTGTATTGGTTCACGAGTCCTTTATAGAACAATTGAGAGAGTTGCTCCTTCGTGAGACCATGATGGGGACACTTTAGAAGTAACCCCTTAAATCTATCCCAAGCTTCACAAATATTCTCTGATCCTGGTTGTTTGAAGTTGTATATTTCAGCGATCATTTCCAAAGTGTGACTTGGCGGTAAGAATTTGTCATAGAACTTCGTCGCCATGTCGTCCCATGTAGAGATGGTGTTTGGTGTCAAGCTGTGATACCATTTGCTGGCGCTCCCTGTAAGGCTGTGTGGGAAGAGCGAGAGGCGAGCATATTGCAGAACTGTGGCAGTAGCAGTGAGACTATTGACATGCTGTAGGAATTTTGTCACGTGGAGCAATGCCTCATCAGGGTTGGAACCATCGAACATTCCCAATTCTTTGACACAACGGATTTGATGATATGGCTTTAACTTCTGCCATTCATAATAATCGGCTTGAGGAAGTTGAGGAAGATTGATGGCCGGCTTCTGGCCTTGGTTTGAGGGCCGATTGATGTACTGTTGCCATCGCTTGAAGTACTTGGCTCTTCTTGTATGTAAATGGGTTCTTCTTTTGTCTTAAGGTTCGAAGCAGTGTTCTTTCGATTTCTGGATCGTAAGGCGTTACTTCGTTGAAAGATTGTGTGACGAAGAAGCATTCACTAAAAGAGGGCAAGTACCTAAGAGATAGCAAAAAGGATTGTTTTAATGTAGTATGAAAAGAATTGTATTAAATATGCTTTTATTTAAAGAGATAATATTGTCATTACATCAAACATAAAACATATAAAAGAACTACAATAACATATTTAAAAGATACTAAAATATAACTAGTAGATAGCCCTAAACCTAGTACGCCTAACTTACTAGTGAAAATCCATAGAAGGGGGGCCTTTGGTGAACCCTATTGGGGAAGATACCCATGTGAGGGAATCTTCGCCTAAGTTCATCCACGGGCAGGACCCTCATGCGAGCTGTTGTCCTAAGGCGGTGATAGGAAAGGGCAGGTCTTAATTTCTTCCTCCTAATAAAGATTTCTACCCCGGTACAGGGGTAGAGCTCATTGACTACATATATGCAGAAAATGGAAAAGGTTGGACTCCCCACTTTGTAACTTTGCCATCCAAATGTTTCTAGGCATCCTGAGTACAAAGTTAGACAAAGGGTGAGACAATTATAAGAGCAAGGAATTCATATAAAAAAAAAAAAAGAAAAAGGCCGGATGCAATGCCGGTCGATGTGTCCGGCTTCAGACTTCCTCTGTTTCTGCCGGAACACGGAACCCAGCATCATACACGGCATGTTCGAATTTATACAACGAAACAACATAATCCATATGGGGGAACTATATTAACCGAAATACAGAACAAATCAAAATTCGTAGAGAAATACAAAACAAAATCTTCATACAAAGAATGCGCCGAGTCTAATACCGGAAATATTCACCCGGCTCAGACTTCCTCCGAATATGCCGGGTTAAAGTGGCCCGGCATTAGGTGCGGCATAATCAAAGAACCAGAAATTAATGAAAAATTAATGAACAAGAATAGGCTATTACCAATTTTAGGACTTGGACTAATTCCAAGTCCCCGGCAACGGTGCCATTTTGCTAACAGAGATTTTAGTAGGTAATATATATACATTTATATACAAGAGATTAAGCAGAAATATGGGGAAAGAATCAAGAATGTGCGGGCCAATCATACCCGACACCAAGCACGGCACATAAAATTAAAGAAAAACCTACTCAATCTACTACGGGTAGCAAACAAAAACCCGGTCAAAAGTAGCAGGGGAGCAAATTAAGACCAAGCAAGTCGAACCCTAGGGACTTGAATACAAAATTAGTCCTAGCCTTGGTAATTACTAATTAAAAGAGGGGGAAAAGTGTTTAAGTATTTCTAAACTAATTAAACTAACTATTCACAACGAACTAACCTTGATTAGGGTCAATTAACAATGTAAGAACTCATATGATCACGGATAAAAAGTGGCAAGTCTCAAAAGGATTCTCTTTCTCGCAAAATGTATATGTCGGGTGTCGTGCCGGATTAGGGATACCGGCGTATTCAAATACTTTGAATGTGCCGGACATATTCCATCCGGCATCACATCCGGCATCGTACATTTTGTAATAACACTTCCAGTTTCAATTATGACA
The DNA here is from genome assembly GCA_023374045.1 of Limonium bicolor. Taxonomy (NCBI): domain Eukaryota; kingdom Viridiplantae; phylum Streptophyta; class Magnoliopsida; order Caryophyllales; family Plumbaginaceae; genus Limonium; species Limonium bicolor. The sequence goes on from CM041776.1 coordinate 273,652,636, forward strand.
AAAGGAACTCATTACCCTTATTCGTATCGTGCATAAATAATGCCGCGAATACGAACAGAACAATGGGAAAAGAGAAACAATCCTAAACCTTAGCATTTGTTACCTACTTCTCAAAGTAACAATATTAAAGATCACCAGAATTATAACCTATTCCATTCTTGCTTTTAGAAGCCTTAAATAGAACTTTGAGATGATAGAATAAGAGAAAACCCTTATTCCATTGTAAGGAGATTAAAACTCGGGTTACAAAACTTGAGAATTTCATTAATGATCAAAGAGTGTTTACAATGCAATCATCTAATCAAGGCAGCCTAAAGAGTCTACCAAACCAACCAGAACATTGAGAGAAGATACAAGGAGGATCAAGAGTACAACTTGATCTTGAACTCGATAATGTCTTCTTTCTTCAGGTTGGATTCGCAGCACTTCCTTGGCAGCAGTTCGTCGTGATTTTTGAGAGATTTAGAATGTAAGAGTAATGCTAGATGATGCCTTCAAGTGCAGACTCTCGGCCCTTTATAGACTTGAAAATCTCAGATGCCGGGTCACATGCCGGGTAAAAGTTATCCGGCATGTAAATAAAACACGTGCTTCCAGTAACGGCCGAAAACCGTCTGGCACAAAAAGTCACTTGTGCCGGATATATTATATCCGGCACCATTCCCGGCATTGAGTGTTTGAGTAACGGTAAGTAACCGACATGCTTTGGCGAGTAGGCGCGTCTTTTGCTTATGCCGGATAAGACACACCCGGCGTAATGTCCGGCTTGGATCTTTTCTCTGATGCGTACTATGCCGGACAGAAACAACCCGGCTCTACATCCGGCATTGCTTGGTTTTTGATGTAGAACTTGCTCCTTGCATGTAAAACACTCAAGGTATTAGTCTGAACATATAAAATGACTTTTGATGAAATTTAATGTAAATACTTCCTATTATAACCTTATTTTAATTAATAATACCATAAATCTAGCTTATGTCCCCTGCCTACACTAGGAAGTATTTACATTAAATTTCATCAAAAGTCATTTTATATGTTCAGACTAATACCTTGAGTGTTTTACATGCAAGGAGCAAGTTCTACATCAAAAACAAGCAATGCCGGATGTAGAGCCGGGTTGTTTCTGTCGGCATAAGTACGCATCAGAGAAAGATCCAGGCCGGACATTACGCCGGGTGTGTCTTATCCGGCATAAGCAAAAGACGCGCCTACTCGCCAAAGCATGTCGGTTACTTACCGTTACTCAAACACTCAATGCCGGGAATGGTGCCGGATATAATATATCCGGCACAAGTGACTTTTCGCGCCAGACGGTTTTCGGCCGTTACTGGAAGCACATGTTTTATTTACATGCCGGATAACTTTTACCAGCATGTGACCCGGCATCTGAGATTTTCAAGTCTATAAAAGGGCCGAGAGTCTGCACTTGAAGGCATCATCTAGCATTACTCTTACATTCTAAATCTCTCAAAAATCACGACGAACTGCTGCCAAGGAAGTGCTGCGAATCCAACCTGAAGAAAGAAAGAGTATCGAGTTCATTCAATGTAATTGATCCTTGTACTCTTGATCCTCCTTATCTTCTCTCAATGTTCTGGTTGGTTTGGTAGACTCTTTAGGCTGCCTTGATTAGATGATTGCATTGTAAACACTCTTTGATCATTAATGAAATTCTCAAGTTTTGTAACCCAGAGTTTTAATCTCCTTACAATGGAATAAGGGTTTTCTCTTATTCTATCATCTCAAAGTTCTATTTAAGGCTTCTTAAAGCAAGAATGGAATAGGTTATAATCTAGTGATCTTTAATATTGTTACTTTGAGAAGTAGGTAACAATGCTAAGGTTTAGGATTGTTTTCTTATTTTCCCATTGTTCTGTTCGTATTCGCGGCATTATTTATGCACGATACGAATAAGGGTAATGAGTTCCTTTGTCATAATTGAAACTGGAAGTGTTATTTACAAAATGTACGATGCCGGATGTGATGCCGGATGGAATATGTCCGGCACATTCAAAGTATTTGAATACGCCGGGTATCCCTAATCCGGCACGACACCGGCATACACATTTTGCGAGAAAGAGAATCCTTTTCGAGACTTGCCACTTTTTATCCATGATCATATGAGTTCTTACATTGTTAATTGATCCTAATCAAGGTTAGTTCGTTGTGAATAGTTAGTTTAATTAGTTTAGAAATACTTAAACACTTTTCCCCCTCTTTTAATTAGTAATTACCAAGGCTAGGACTAATTTTGTATTCAAGTCCCTAGGGTTCGACTTGCTTGGTCTTAATTTGCTCCCCTGCTACTTTGACCGGGTTTTTGTGCTACCCGTAGTAGATGAGAGGCTTTTTCTTTAATTTTATTTGTGCCGTCTTGGTGGGGTATGATTCCCGGCACATTCTTGATTCTTTCCCCATATTCTGCTTATCTTTGTATATAAAGGTATATATATTACCTACTGAATCTTGTTAGCAGTAGTCTCGGTTGTCTGCCGTGCTAGAGATGATGACTTGTGTGTTTCTAGCCCTATGAGTGGCGTTCTGCTTATGTACTTGATTCTATCTATAAGTCTTGTCCTATGATATTCGGGATAGGACTTTGTGTGCTGACCTCACTCCTATGAGGATGTCATGCTTTGATGTGATTTTGGGCATGAACTGGCTAGTAGAGCACCGTGCCCATATAGATTGTGCAACTATGAGAGTCGTGTTTGCGAGGTCGGGTGAGTCCCGCTTCATGTTTGTTGGAAACTCCGTTCCATGTGCGCCAGTGATCGTGTCAGCGATGCAGACAACCAGTTTCTTGAGGACGGGCTATCAGGGCTTCTTGTGTTTTATGCCTGAGGTTTGAGAGGGATCCTATTTGTTTGGAGGATATTCCCGTTGTGCGTGAGTTTCCTAAGGTCTTTCAGGATGATGTGCCAGGACTCTCACCAGACCGTGAGGTGGAGTTTTGTTGAGCTAGCGCCAGGGACTCAGCCTATTTCTAAGATCCCCTATCGCATGTGTCCGGCTAAGTTGAAGGAGCTGAAGGTTCAATTGCAGGATCTTTTGGACACATATAAAAACATAAATTAAGTATATATATAAAAAAAGTAAAAAAAAATCTATAATAAAAGTGTGTCAGTGATTAAAGAATAATAATAGGAAGATTAGTTTATAATTACTATTGTTTTATTTATTTATTTACTATAAAAATATTGTTACAATAAAATATAAATTTAGATAAACTATCTTATTATGTTATAAAAAAATTCTGGAACTTATCAATTCAAACACCTTCACATCACATGGATACAAACTCGACTAAGAAATTGCGTATTTATAAACATAATTAACATTTTTTTTTGCAATACTCTAAGCTTAGCTGATTAATTAGGTCCATTTATACATCCGCTCCCGAGTATATTCGAAAACCTCTCCGTTCCCTCCTCAGCTCGCGGAGTCGCAGTCTATTCCCTTGTTCTGAGTCACTCCGCCGCTGTAACTCCAGTGTCTCCCAGCCCAACCCGTCCCAGCTCCCCGCCTTAATATCTTCAATCCATCTCGGTTTCCTCACAAATTGCAACCTACTGGGCGGTGCCCGTATAAACCCTAACGCGATCGTAAACCCTAGAACCTCGATAGCAAAAGAAGGTCTACTGCTCTTCTCCTACAATTGTCCTGAGTGTTCCAAGTTCCGGCAATGGAGTGGAACGCCGAGACCCTACAATTCCTCTCTCAGTGTTTTCTCAACACCCTTTCTCCCAACCCCGGTCCTCGCCGCGCTGCCGAGGCCAGCTTAGCGGAAGCAGCAGAGAAGCCAAACTACGGCCTTGCAGTGCTACGCCTCCTGATGGAATCCTCCGTCGACGAACAAATCCGTCAGTCCGCCGCCGTAAACTTCAAAAACCACCTCAAGGCACGATGGAACCCATCCAGCCGCTCTGATCGTAACCTGCCCACCGCAAACCCTATACCGGACCCGGAGAAGGAGCAGATTAAGTCACTGATTGTGTCTTTGATGCTCTCATCCACAGCGAGGATCCAGTCTCAGCTCTGCGAGGCGCTTGTCGTGATTGGCAAGCATGATTTTCCCAAAAGTTGGCCTTCGTTGCTGCCAGAGCTTATTGCTATGCTTCAGAAGGCGGTAGAGGTAGGGGATTTCTCTTCCATTAATGGAATATTGGGGACTGTAAACTCGCTCTGCAAAAAGTTTAGGTATGAGTATGGGAACAATGACCTTAGGATCGATTTGAAGTATTGCTTGGATAATTTCGCAGCCCCATTGTTGGAAGTGTTTACCAGAACTTCTGGGATGATTGATGAAGCAGTTAGGTCCAATCGAGCCGCAAGTTCTTTGAAACCCCTGGTTGAATGTCAGAGACTGTGTTGTCGGATATCTTATTCTTTTAATTTTCAAGAGCTGCCCGAGTATTTTGAGGATCATATGGAAGATTGGATGGTTTTGTTCCGGAAATATCTCATAACCCCTTATCCTGCCTTAGAACAAGTAGGAGCAGGTGGATCTGGGGATGTGGGGGTCGTGGATAGTTTAAGGGCTGCTATCTGTGACATTTTGAGTCTCTATATGGATAGGAACGAGGAGCCATTTGAGAAGTACGTGGATGCATTTGGGAGGGATGTAAGGGATCTTTTGGTGAGAGCTTCTGCCAATGCTGGGCGTGAACAACTAGCTATAACTGCCATGAAGTTCTTGACCATTATGAGCATGCGGTTCCCTCAGAACTTATTGTTTTCAGATGATGCATCCCTAGATCAGATCTGTAGGTGCATTGTTGTTCCAAATGTAATGATCCGGGAGGAAGAGGAAGAGCTATTTGATATGAATGAATATGTGGAGTTTATTAGGAGGGATATGGAAGGAAGTGATCTGGATACAAGAAGAAGGATTGCTTGTGAACTTCTGAAGGGCCATTGCTGCTAATTATGGGGAAAGAGTAAGACAACTGTCCCTCAGTCTCATAAAGGGAATGCTGGACTCTTCAGATTGGAAGTGCAAGGACTGTGCCATCTATTTGGTTCTATCACTAGCCACTAACAGGGCAGGGGGAGCCAGTGTCCCCACTGGATTTATTGAAGTCGGTGATTTTTTTGCAAATGTGATTGTCCCTGAGTTACAAAGCCAGGATGTTAATGGATCTCCGTTTCTCAAGGCAGATGCCCTTAAGTTTTTCACAGTTTTTCGAAGTCTGCTGCCGAAGCGAACGCCCTTGCATTGATCCCTGATGTTGTTAGATTTCTTGGGTCAGAGTCAAATGTAGTTCACTCTTATTCTGCTATATGTATTGAGAAGTTATTACTGGTCAAGGATGGAGGTGTTGCCAGGTACCAAGCCAATGATGTAGCTCCTTTCTTTCTGTGTTGATGACAAATCTTTTTAATGCGTTGAAGTTTCCTGAGTCTGAGGAAAACCAGTATATAATGAAGTGCATCATGCGTGTTCTTGGTGTTGCTGATATCTCTCGTGATGTTGCTGGTACTTGTATCACCGGACTGACCTCTATGCTTAATGAAGTGTGTAAAAACCCAAAAAGTCCTACGTTTAATCATTATCTCTTTGAGGCAGTGGCTGTTCTCATCAGGAGGTCATGCCTGAACAGCCCTGACCTTGTATCAGCTTTTGAAGGAAGCCTTCTACCCTGTCTCCAAAGCATATTAGTAAACAATGTGATTGAGTTTTTCCCCTATGCATTTCAGCTCCTTGCACAACTTGTTGAGTTGAACAGGCCACCTCTCCCTACTCATTATGCGCACTTCTTTGAAATTCTGTTGACACCTGATTTATGGAAAAAGTCTTCTGACGTCCCAGCATTAGTCCGTCTCTTACAAGCCTTCCTTCGAATGTCCTCCTCCGAGCTTAACAGAAATGAGAAGATGACCAAAGTACTTGGAATATTCAACCAGTTGATTTCCTCCACTAGCACTGAAGAGCAGGGATTCTTTGTTTTGAACACCATTATTGAAAATCTTGAATATGCTGTGATTGCTGAATATATGGGTCATATATGGATTTCTCTATTTCAGCGACTTCAGAACAAGAGAACCCCAAAGTTTGTAAGGTGCCTTGTGATTCTCATGTCGCTCATTCTAGTAAAGCATGGCTGGAACCACCTTGTGGATTCAATGAATGCTGTCCAGCCTAATGTGTTTATGACGATTTTAGATCAGTTCTGGATCCCTAATCTGAGACAGATCACTGGTGCACTTGAAGTCAAATTGACGGCTGTTGCTTCAACAAAGCTGATCTGCGAGTGCCCTGCTCTTTGGAGCCTGGGGCTGCTAGATGTTGGGGTAAAATGCTTGATAGCATTGTAACACTCCTTTCCATGGCTGAACAGGAGCGAGTTGATGATGAAACAGAGGTCCCTGATTTTGTGGAAGGGAGTGGTTACACCGCCACCTTTGTCCGTTTATATAATGCTGGGAAGAAGGATGAGGATCCACTCAAGGACATAAGAGATCCTAAGATTTTCTTGCTATCTTCCCTGGCAAGTCTTCCAGGCTTCACTACTGGTGGATACCAGAATGTTATTACGGAGAACCTTGAGCCAGCAAATCAAGCAGTTTTGCTTCAAGGGTTCAATAGCTAAGGAGTTTGCTCGAGTAAGTTAAGTTGCTACTTCTGCTTTTATCTTATTGAGATGTTATCGTTATCATTATTTATTGTGAAAGGGTTCTCTTTCAAGTTATCGTGAAACTGTTGCTAATGACTTGTCACGGTTTTTCTTTCTTTCAAACAGATGTCTGAATCTGGGCAGCTTTTTCTTTTTGGTACATTTGACAGGCGTGTGAAGTTGAACATCGTTTGTACACTAGCTTTTCTAGGTAATAATCTTCTTTGCTTCATGTATTGGTGAACTGATCTTAAACAAAATGGAACACTTGCATACTTTCCTGGATTGAAATCTGGAGAATATATAATTTATTGTTACGCAGATGGTTTTTGTTTACTTTCATTGCTGCAAATTCGAACAATTGTTGATGTCGGCCGAGTTAACTACTGAAGTTTGCTGTACTATCTATGCTGCAGGTCCTGCATTCCTACATTATGGTCGATACAATGGGTGGATCCTCGACTGTGGGTGAATGCTTGATTGTTTATTGGTATTTTTCTGTTTTGTGTTTTATTATTTTGTTTTTAAACTTTGGTAGTGGGTTGAGGGTAGAAGAGGCAACGGATATTGCGGCTCAATGTTTTCTGTTAAAATATATATACAGAATCATATCATCTTGTGGAGTTTGTTTGTCAATTGGTCTCGAACTTGGTATGGCCGCGTCTTTGTTTGTTCTGTAAGAAAGGGAGCTCTTGTAACTCTCCCGCACACCCTATTTGCGGTCGCTTTTCATCATTGTCTGCCTGTTGGTTGTTTCGAGATCATCCGGAATCCGAATATGACTTCTGATATTAGATATATCCTTCTTCAGTGAACATTTCTCTAAACTGTGATGCCCCGACTTTACCTCGATATAGGTGGAATGTTTATTGATCGCAAATTAGTGAACTGCTGCGTTTACTCTCCAAATTGATCTTGTCTATAGGATCCTACTTATGAATATCAAACGTGGCTACTAGTAAGTTTCTTCAGAGCTTTAAAACTGCGTACTTATGCTGGTTATCCAACTGCTATGATACTATGATGGGTCAGGATTTTGAGAACATCGACAGTATGATCCTATAAATGTATATGAATGTTACAGAAAAGAGGTAAATTAGTTATTATAGTTGAGGTGTATGATAATACATAAAGATATAATAAATAGTTTGACAAGATTATTGGGAACTTATTAGTTAGGGCGTTATGGTGTTGCACTAATACAAGTTTAGAAGTAGCTACTCGCTCACATAGCGATTAGCTTAGCTGTTCTGTTAGGTGTTAATGTAGTAGTAGTGTCTATTCAATTTTGCTGGACCAGTCACAATGCCTTCCTATATAGCGTTAACATCTTATGGTTTCTCGTTCCACAGATGATACATGAGGAAGGTGAAACACAGTAGCGTCAACTCTATTTATGCCACGCCTTATTCTTTCAATTCCTATTTATCCATCTCATAAAACTGTTTCACTCCGATGGTGTATAATTCTCCAAAAGTGGTTCCCAACTCTGCACTGAACGTAGCTGCATAGGTATGTAAATCAAAAGGTACTTTTACATCCTTGACCCTATTACACACATCTCTTGGGTGTCTCCAATTTACCAGTTTCTTTGACACATGGTTCTTCGTCCAAAGGAAAGTCGTACAAATCAAATGAGCACATCTTTGGCAAAATGACTAGTCATCCAACAAACTTGCATGGAGAGGAAGTTTCATCGCACCGGTTAGACTTCGCAACATAGCACTTGTCTATCTAAAAGGCTAACTTGTCATTATCCCATCCGATTTATCTGTCTTTCTACATTTCAACAGTTCAACTTGGTTGGTCTCAAAGAAACCATTAGGTGTTCAATTGACAATGTGGATTCCTTCAATCAATAAGAACATACAGTTTACTTTTTGGACTCGTTCTCAACCCACGTCACAAAGATCTTAGACTTGCTAAGATTTGTGTCCTTAGACCAGCTACTAACGGCATTTAACATTTGTCCAAGTCTTATTATTAGCTTTAAGGATGGTCTTATGATGCTTTGCAACTCTTTTCCACCAAACCTCATAGTAGTTAGGTCAAGTATTTCATGCATGTCACAACCAAGGAGAGAAGGTAAAGAAACCTTTCAAACTCTCCATTCACCAACACGACACAAATTATGTATAAAAGGAAGTCAAACAAATGGTCTTGAACGAACTTCCAGTTGTGATTTTAGTTATTAAGCGTAGTTTATTTTCAAAGAAATATTTATTTAGTATAGTTTTTTCTTAAGGAAACTTATCATGGATAGCTAATAAAGTGGATTGAGTTATCTTTTTAGTATTCATAGCTAGGAATAAGAGTTTGTTTAGAAAAAATATTGGGCCTATGTAAATTAATAAGTCAATATTTTATTGAAATAAGATAATCAAAACAATTAGTAATAAAGGGAAAATTCACAAGATACCACTGTTTAAGTTTCTAATTCACAAAATACCACTGTTTTTTTCGTAATTCAGCTTTAAACATGCTTAAACGTTGTCCAAAATTGATGAACTTTACATGGACGATGCTAAGTGTATATTTTGGTTTTGGTGCAATATCAAATTTGAAGTTTTTTTAGCTCATATGTGACATGTGGGACCCAATGTTTTTCCCAAAAATAAAAGACTGTTGAGTTTAAGGTGAGGATTCTTTATGTTTTCAGCTCCTCCTTCAAGGAGGAGCTGTGAACTACTTTGTTCTAGATAAGTGATAATAAGGAACTAGGTCTTGATGAGATTAAAATTATATTCCTGGAGTATTGTTGGTGATTACATTTGTAGCGTGGTTTAGGGTGATGATTCTTTATGTTTACGGCTCCTTATTTGAAGAAGGAGCTGTGAACTACTTTGTTCTAGATAGGTGATAATAAGGAACTAGGTCTTAATGAGATTCATATTATATACTTTGAGGGGTCTTGGAGTATTGTTGGTGATGACATTTGTCACCTGATTGCATGAGATCTAGGCGGTGTTTAGTTTGTATGAGGTCTTTGTGAGCCTCAGGTTTTTGAATTTTATCCTGTTGATCGGGTTGATTAGGATCTAATCAGGTTCTAAGTCCACTTATAACCTAAGCTGAATAACTATGTTATAAGATAATAATGATTTAAACTAGGGTTAGCCCACTGGAACCTACTAAGAGTCAACACCTGATTTTAATCTATGGTAAACAAGGAAAGGTAAGAGTCTGGATTCAGGGCTTGGTATTTATCTTTCCGGGTTCAAATTACTTTCGCTATCCTTCAAGTTATTTTTCTTATACTTATGTCATTAATGGCTTATAATAAAGTTGATTATCCTAAAGTGTGCAAGCTTCTGTATTTATTCATTTTTAACATTTTTTACTGAATTAAAAGTTGAAAATTGAAATTACCTAAACTAGGGTTTCAGAGCTGAATTAGCTCGAATTTCTTAATGTCCATGACCACAGACCTAATGTCCGTGAGCACAGGCCTAATGTTCGTAGCCACGAACCCTAATATGCCAAATTAGACATAATACTCGAATTTGCAAAAGATAAAAAATTTAAAGCGTCCGGGGCCACAGACAATGTGTCCGTGGGACAGGACATATGCTAAAAACCCTAAAAAAATAAAAAAATAAATCCCGCCACTGTCCGGGGGCGTCTATGACTTCAGACAAGGCGCCTGGGACCCCGGACATGACGTCCGTGGGTGCGGATTGCCACCAAACGGTGACATTCAGACATTTTCTGGCAGTGTTTTCGTCTCAAATTTTATGGGTATGTACCTTAGAAGATTCTAAACAAGTTAGTGTGTGAAAGATTACAAGTTGAAGTTGAATTTGGCTCGAAACATAATCAAGAAGTTATTAGGAAGAAACTTAATCAAACCATAATTAAGACGTGGGAAACGTAGATTTAACTAAAAATTTATATTGAGAATAGAATGAAGTTAGGGGAGTTAAAATCGTGTTTCTAACCTGTTTAAAATTTAAACGGTAGGCAGAGGTTTTTTCACATCAGGATTCTCCGATTGATGAAAGTCAATCCGAAGAAATCTGGACTCGGGCTTCTGACTATGTGATCTGGATGGTATTCCTCACGTCTTGGTGTTGATTTTCTGAAGTTTTGATGGTTGGATCTTCGGTGGGAGTGCAAAGACTTCATTTTTGTGATTTTCAGGAGAGTTCCGGTATGCTTTCGGTGCTCAGGAGTTGATACACGTGGGAGGCAAGTTTGGGATAATATCTCTTGACTTCTTAGAGATTCCAAATGTCTATCGAGTCAATCGTGAAGGTTCCTTATATAGTCAATAGATGAGATAAGCAAAGTTGGTAAAAGATCTAAGTTTACCAAAACTAGTAGGGTAACTTTTGAGTAGAATCTAGTTATGAAATTTACTAGCATGTCAAGGTGGATATTTTTGAATTTTCTTATGCAAATTTTTATATTGATAAAAGAATATTTTTAAAATCAATTTTCTTCAGATCTGTTCAGAAATAAAAAAATACTAATTTGAAAATCAAAAATTTTGAAATTTCAATGCCATTATGCTCCAAATACCATCTCTTATCATATGTTAAAATTTCTTGACATTTTGAATTGTTTTGGGCCATTTTCGAAGGAGATAGAAAATTACAAGATGACTTATATTTCCTTTAATTTTTGGGCTTTGGGCTTCAAATAAAATTTACTAGGCTTGCGGTGAAGGATGAGCCTAATAATTAGATTGCAACTTTATTTTAATGGATGGAAGCCTTTTTTTTAATTTTCAAAAATTTGGGGCTTTGATTATTAAAAAGTTAGCTTATAATATGCATAGAAAGTTATTTATTTAGAATACAAATTCTCAAAAATTATGAAAAATGTTGTTTATGATGATCAAGCTGTCACAACCGTTTTGAGGCGCACGGGATAATCACACAGGGATAGAAAATACCAACAACGTCCTTAACAATTTGTGATTTCATATCTTTTGACCGTTTTTTCCTTTGTTGCATCCGCGCTTAACAGGACTTCTTCCAAGGGTCAAAATTTGGGTATAACAGATTGCCCCCATCAACTAGACTTTGTAATGAAGATGAAAAGACTAATTGATGCTTGAGTGACACCCTAAATTTTGCCTGACTTTGAAAGTATTGCTCCATATCTCGAGCCTTTACCGAAAAATCTCCTGATTGTGCGGAGCTATTCTAAGGCACCAGCTACCTGAGAGAAATTCTAAAGTTGTTAGGCTATTCAAAGGTGCAAACTACCTGGATGGAAATGTTTCATATTTTTTCGAGCTATTCTAAGGCGTTGACTACCTATAACGAGGGTTGAAAATTGTCGAGCTATTCTAAGGCACTGACTACCTATAATGATGTTGATGATGTAATGTTGTCAAGATGTTCTAAGGGGTTGACTACCTATAAAAATTGTCGAGCTATTCTAGGGCGCTAACTACCAAATGAAAAGATGTTTCCCTGGCACTTCTAGGGGTCTAGGCCTGCTGCCCTATAGAGATGTGATACGGTTCGGATGCTTCTGGGTATGGAAACCCGTCCATTGCAGAAATGATGATGACTCAAATGCTTATGGGGACCGAAACCCATCCATGCTCGGATGCTTTTAGGACCAAATCCGTCCAATGCCAAAATGTAGATGATGTCCGGATGCTTATGAATACCAAATCCGTCCATGTTCGAATGCTTCTGAGGACCAAAACCCGTTCAATGCTCCTCGTTGGACCCTATTTGGAATTATTGCCTTCGTTCATCATTCGTTGATCCCTAAACAAGCTGACATAACACAAGATGATTTATTGTCATCATCTCGTCAACTTGGCTAGACTACATGAGGCATCGGCAACCCATCATACAGTTGATGTGATGATGTAGGATGATTGATGATGCAATATGTTTGTGTTTGATATGAGGATAAAAGATATAACTCGGGTGCATCCAGGGACCGCTACCTATTCCAAAATGTGCGAAATGTAAATGAAACTTGGGTGCATCTAGGGACTGAAACCTATTCTAAAATGTGTGACATGCAATGAAATCCGGGTGCATCTAGGGACCAGAACCTATTTCGAAACGCTAAAAGTTGATTTGTGAGGGATGCCTAACGTGGAAGTGATAGAGAACTTATGCATCACGGTAAAAAGATGAACATGCTCTATGAAAATGATGTGTGGTGGACAGGGGTTATGACAAGCCTATGAGTTTTGTGGTGGAATTCAGGACTTATTGCGTGCCTTGGGGGAAGTGGTTATGGTCAAGGCTCATGAGGAGCCTGGATGAAATGACGGGAGACAAGGCTTATGACGACCTTGAGGGTTTTGTGTGATGGTCAGGGCTTATGACGAGCCTGGACATTTTTGTGAAGATCAGGACTTATTACATGTGTGGTATTTGTGTGGAGGTCAGGGCTTATTACCTTGAGGGTTTTGTGTGAAGATTAGGGCTTATGACGAATCAGGATGAAATAATGGGAGACAGGGCTTATGACGAGCCTAGGATTTTTTTGTGGTGGTCAGGGCTTATGACGAGCCTAGGATTTTTTTTGTGGTGGTCAGGGCTTATGACGAGCCAAGATTGAAGGGTAGGGGATAAGGCTTATGACGAGCCTGGATGAAATGTTGGGAGACAAGGCTTATGACTAGCCTAGGATTTTTTTGTGGTGATTAGGGCTTATGACGAGCCTGGATGGAATGATGTGTAACAGGGCTTATGATGGGCCTCGATGAAATGATGCGGGATAGGGCTTATGACGAGCCATGGATGAAATGATGTGGGATAAGGCTTATGACGAGCTTGAGGTGAAATGGTGTTTATGTGGTTGTGGTGCTTAAGACTTATGATGAGCTTAAGCTTCAAGTTTTGATTAGTGTTGTCATGGCAATTGGTTGGTGGAACAACAATTGACCCCAGTATTTTCCTAGGACAATCTAAGCAAGCGTTTACGATCGATTGCCTTCAATATTTTCTGATAGAGTGACGAGTGAACAAGTCTTATCCTCACAGGGTCAAGGCTCGTGTTTTTGATGTGGTGCTTTCTTACATACACTCGATATGTTTGGTGTTTGCACTCGTTTCTTACTTACAGTCACAACTTCTAGACCATTGAATTTGATATTTGATGGATTTACACATTCGTTCTGTTACTTTCATATGATTAGATAAACAACTATCAAATCATAAGTCCTTAAGGCTTATAATGGGAGCAAAGGGTGTGATTAAAGACAAAGGGGACATGAAGGGATATTTGGAGGTATGTGGAGTTTAGGGGTGACCGAAGCTGCAACTTGCTCCTTCTCTCGGATTTACCTTCCTTGTCTTGAAGTCGCTCGGCTGCTTTGTGTTGACTTTGCCTTTGAGCTTTAGACTTTGAACTCTTGGACTTGCCCTTTACATCATTTTTCTTGTTGTTGACATTCAGATTTTTCGAGGCTTTTCATATTTGCCTTGTTATCCTTTCCTTGGGGTTCTTGTGTATCTAGATTTTGAACTGGTCTTCGGGGTTCTTATGTCTCCCGACTTTGAGTTTGTTAGAGCTATTTTGATGTGAGCTCTTCAGATCCTGTGTCGCTTTGGGACCATTTGTGGATCGTTTAGTCATGCTTGTAGCAGCATTGCTTCCTCTGACTAGTGTAGACGTCATTGATAGTCGGGATCCTCACTTCCATTGGTCACTAGGTCGGATATTCATCACGGGCTGGCTCGTTTTGTAAAGCTTAATGTATCAAAAAGGGAGATTTATGAAAAGCTCACCGAGGATGCCTAGGGTTTAACGTTAGGGTTTTACAAGCTTTTTGGCCATGTGGTGTTGTACCTAGGTGCTTCGTCATTCATGATAGTTGTGTATCCGTTCTTTGTTACTTTTCACAGGTCTAAAAGTAAATCTACAAATTATCTACTCCGGTCGAAGTTAAGCCGCTTACCTCACCTTTGTGTGGCCTCACTGGAGTAGTGTAAAAATGACACTCATTCGCTCATGGTTTTCCACTGAGACGTTCTCACGAATTTTTTCACTTAGATATTTGCTCACACATTTAGACAAAAGTTTAAGATTAACGAACCTAAACTCAGATTGCCCTCATATTGATTTAGAGGTTTTGACAAACTTATTGGATGATTGTACACGTGGAATTGTGTGATGGATAGCTTAGGGATTGCCTTTGGTTAGAGCATATTCATCTTTTAGTGCTTGCAAGAATGTCTTGTGAGAGGGCCTTGCCTTATGTGCATGCTCTTGTCACTGTTTTTCTTTTCCTTGCTTTTCCTTTTTTTTGAACAAATGAGTGAATGTATGAATGAAAATTTGCACAGAAAATGTAAACAAAGAAAAATTCAACTTTCATTAATGAACCAAAAAGGGTAACACCCATGATAACATCCAAGACAACTAAAACAATCCTAAACAAGTAAGTTACAAAGGGAATAAAAAGAAAACTTCATAAAAAAAACAGAAACAACTCTTAAGTTGGAAGATTCTAGTGATGCTCTCGCACGGGATTTCCATAAATATTGCCTTGCTCTGAGAACTTGAGACCGTGGTCGATCAGATCTTAAATCTTGTGCTACAGAGCCTTGCAATGATCGGTGTCATGACTAGGAAGCTAATGATACTGGCAAAACTGATTCGAACTCTTGCCCACTTGAGTGACTCCCTGTCGTGGCGGGAGCGGCTGCAATATGTTATGCTCTTGGAGCTTCTTCAAGGCTTGACCCAAGGGCTGACCGGTATTTGTGAACTCCCTTGATAGTAATCTTGTCTTGGCGGTGCACTGCTCTATAGTTGCAACCCTGACCCTTCGGTTGCTGGATAACATTCATTTCAACCGCCCATTGTACTTTAGTGAGCTACTCTAGATATAAGCCGTTGTAGGGTAAGAAGCTTTGGCCAACTCAGATTTGAAGAATTTTGAGTTGTTGTCAGAGTTCTTGGAGTACCCAAGCTTTAGATCCCCCTTGTGGATCTTTTCCTTCAGGACACCCACTTGTCCCATGAGCATGTCGAAGCTCAGGAAATACATGTACTTCAGCTCGTCGTTATACTACTTCTGCATGTTTTCCACTATCATTCATATCTGCTCATACTCATCCATTTGGTTGGCATGAAAGCCTTTCTCCTCCATCGTTTGATGAAATCAGACATGGATTCACTTCCTGTTTGTCAGGTAATCACGAGGTCGAACCTATTAATTTCTAGATTCTTGCATATTCGAAGTAGCTGAGAAAAGCCTCGCAAACCTCCTCGTATGTCTTGGTATTCATCTTTGGGATAAGATACCAACGCTGAGGGATTTCATCCAGATAGCGGGCAAAAACCTTGACTTTCTGCATATCATTGAGCCTTAGGATCGACATCTCCCTGTTGAACATAGCCAAATGAGTCCGCGGGTCGGGGAGGAACCCTTGTAAAGAGCTAGCGTTGGTAGCTTCAGCTTCAAAGGTAGCTCGACATCGGGATAAGATCCCATTGAGAAGTAGTCGAAACCAGCGAGCTTACCGACTTTCTTCATCCGCTCGAGGCACTTTAAAGCTCTCTTGAACTCTGCGGTTAGTTGATTCCCGGGAGCACCTTCCTCAAAGCCCCCTTGGTGGAGAGAAAATAGTAGTGAAACTATCTTGCAAACTAATAGGCAGTGAACCCAGTCAATGTAGTCCAACAAAGTCATATACATAAGGACTTCATACCTATCTAATTAATTATAAGCTTAGTGTTTGTGCAAAAATATAAACAAAAGTGCATAAATGTAAATTGGGGGGGGGGGGGGAGGGAGGGGTGGGGGTTGGTTATGATAGGAGAATTAAAAGACAAGCAATAAAACTAAACTAACTAATCTAGGATAGGTGTAGCTTGGGATGGAAGATTGCACCCACACCCCTTTACTACCAATTGTCGAATCTTTGATCCAATCTAGGTCTATTAATCCTAACCAATTTAAACGGGAACCGAATGTTAGTTCGAATCTCCAATTCAGTTGGAAGCTTGAAGCATTAATCTACCCTAAGTTGCAATGAGAACCTCATCTCAAAATCAGTGAAAATCAGCTAGCATTGATTTAGTCCCAACGGTATAGATTTCTATTTCTGGAAACCCGTCCATAGAAATCCACACTAATACTAAACTAATTGGTGTTATCAAACCAACCAATTTAACATAATGACAATTAAATAGAGCAAACCCTAAGCAAATTCTCAAATTAACAAAGAAAAGCTTAAAAGCCATAATCACTCAATAATCATCTTCAATTAAGAACAAGGACTAAAATATAGCATAAACATCAATCCAGATTTAACAATGGAGTTTAGGAGATTTGGGGCAAAATCCAAATCCCTAGCAACACGGAGATTACTCAAGCATAGTAGAGATAGAGATGAGATAAGGGAGAGAAATGACCATGGATAAGGTGGGGAGCTTCAATGGGGGTGGAGCTCTTCCTTCTCCTTCTTCTTCTTCTTTCTCTCTCTTCTTTTATCTTCCTTTTCTCTTCTAGTTGTTGCCTCTGTCTGGTAAAAACGGGGGGTTGGGGAGTGTGAGTGAGAGAATAAGATTAAAATCTCAAAAATTTGTCATTTTTGACTTTCGGGCATGCCTCTGTGTGTGGTCCGGGTTTGCGTCCGCTAATAAACCCGAACCACACTAACGTGGAAGAATATGGGCGCGTAGATGGCTGGTCCGGGTTTGTAAACCAAGACACAAACCAGGACCAGGGTGAAAACATGCCAGTAGCTTCAGCGAGGGGTTGGGCCGGGTTTGTAAACTAATACATAAACCCGGACACAACTCCAAATGCTTCAGAATGCAAGTTTTGCTCCCCTTTGGTCCTGTCTTGGTCTCGAACCTCGTGGCACGCATCTGAAAGTCTCGTATAAGCATTCAAACAGCTCCTTTCCATCATTCCATTGTGCTCCAATGAGTTTCTACCTAAATTATATCCAAAAATATATAAGTTCACTAATAATATACTAGCTACTCTATAAAGTGGTGAAAATAGGTTATAACCCAAGTAAAATGCAAGTGAATATAAACCTAATAAATGTATATTTCACCACTTATCACCCCTTGTGGATCCTGACCTCCTATCGAGGTGTTATTCATGCCATACAACAGGTTGGTAAATTTCTGCGCATGCATCTCCTGTCTTGCCGCCTATGAGGAGCTAATTTTCTCCCATAACTCGTTCGTTGTGGCCACGTGCTTAGCTTCCATGGCCTCGATTGTGGCTTGATGCTTCCGCACAAGTTAGCTATCTGGTTTTCTACCTTCGCTGGAGCTCTGACGGGTTTGGTTTGGGCTTCCATTTCAAATGCAGCAAACTTTTCCTTGAGCCTAATGATCATGTCCATGTACTCATTCTTGAGTGCCTCGGCCACATTCTTCTACTTGAGTTTGAAGGTCCTCATAAGCTCCTCGACGGATGAAGGGTTCCCGTTCCCCCCTTCTGCTTGTTGGAGTTCCTCATCGACAAGATGAGGCTTATCATCAGAAATTGGGATTGACATGTCGGGGGAGGTGGATGTGATTGCAACCGAAGGTGGAGGTGGAGGTGAAGGAGTAGGCGGTCGGGTCAGACGGCCAACACTCTATCCCTTTGTCTCTCTGGAATCTTGTCTTGCACCTATTGATAACATTATGCACAAGTTCTCCCTAAGTTCCAATGACATCTAATCTCAAAATCCTTAGGAATTGATTATATTGATTTACTTCCCTTGGTCTAGATTCTATCTCAGTATCTCATGTTGATAGAGACCCACACTAGTGCTAAATTACTCAGCAACCTCAAACCTATCTCAATGCCAAATATTGATAAACTCAAAGAAAACCCAACCATTCCAACATATGATGACATATTGGGTAAAACTCTAAACAAATCCCCAAAATCATAAATAACAAGTTTAAGAGTCACAACTACTCAATAGTCATCAAACATCAAGAACAAAAAGTAAAATAAAGCCATAAATTAGTTCAATAATAACAATGGAGTGCTGCTGATTTTGGGATAAAACTCATCCCTAGGGTACAAGGATTCTATTCCTTTATTAGAGCGTAAATGAGAGAGAAGAGAGATTAAATATCCATTAGAGAAGTTAGAGAAGAGCTTCAATGGCTTTAATGGTGGGAAAGCTTCTCCACCTCGTTCCTTTTTTTTTCTTGCCCCAAAAGCTCTCTTGCTATCCCTCTTTTCTTTTCTAAAACATTGAAAAAAGTAAATATTTCTTAGATTTCTTTCAAAATTATTTAGTAACATAAAAAATATATAGAGTTTTGAACACATAATTTATACTAATTCTACTCCAAATTTAAACCAATATAGTACCATAGTTTATACCAATTAATTACCATAATTTATATCCCTCCGTTAATTAATATCCGTCATTTTAGGATGTGATTCTTGTTTAAAAATATATGTCATTCTAGCTTTTTGACACACTTTTTTCCACTTTTAACCCTACTATTCAACACAAAAGTAATTATTATCTAAATGGAAAAGTAAAAAGTAGGGGTACATGCGTCATTTTTATACTTTTCTTAATAAGTGTGCAAGTTTCTAAACTTACAAATGTTATTGAATGGAGAAAGTACCAATTAATTACCATAAAGTAAGTACCATACATTTTAAAATTATTTTTGTTCTACCAATTTAAATTTTTATTCAAAATATTTTTTAATTTTTTAATTAAAATTTGTATTTTTTTAATTTATATTCCATTTTATAGATGACTTTATATATTATAATTTATTTTGAATAATAATTTAAATTGATCAAAATAAAGATAATTTGAAAATGAATGGTACAAATATGACAATTAATTGGTACTGTTTATAGTGCTTAATTGATAGAAAAATTGGTATTAGTCATAATTTTTAACATAATTTACACCAACTTGATCAAATTTTCTACCAATTAAGCACCGTAAATAGTACCAATTAATTACCATAATCTGTACTCTACATTTTCAAATTATCTTTTTTTACCAATTTAAATTATTTATTCTAAGTAATTTATATTACGTATAAAGTCATCTCCAAAATAGAATATAAATAAAAAAATAATATTTTCCAAATATTAATAATTTATTTATTTATTTATTTTGATAAATAATTTTATAAATGTATGGTAAAAATTATGATAATTAATTGGAATAATTAATTAAATTGAGAAAAAAAAATTTAAAATGTGTGGTACAAATTATGGTAATTAATTGCTATAAATTATGGTTCTATATTGGTCTAAGATTGTTGAAATATTAGTATAAATTATGTGTTTTAAAACCTTATATTCTTTTTATGGTACTAAATAATTTTGAAAAACATTTAAGAAATATTTACTTTTTTTCAATTTTATGATATTTTAATATATTTTTATTTATTTTTATAATATTTTTTATAGTTTTATATTTTTATAATATTTTGACTTTTTGTGACTTTTAGTGAATTTTTTAACAGTTAGGGGCATATTGTGAATTTTAAAAGTACTTTTTAAATAGTAGAGGTATTTTTGTCTTTTTTGTTTCTAGTTTATGACACAGTGACATTTCATAGACTCTTACAAAAATATAGTGACATTTCACTACTTTCTTTTTTTAGTGGCATTTCATGAATTAGTCAAAAATATAATGGCATTTCATGAAGTTTCCCGGGTTTGTTTCGGTGGTTTGAATAGCCAATTGGTTGTAAGTTGGAGTTTCTCATGAGATGCATGCTGACTCAATTTTGTTAACCAGTGCATGTGAAATTACCGATTCTAATTGGGTTCATGATCGGAAATTTTTCGGTGGCCTATATCACATGCATAGTTCTCTCCTGATTAATGGCATAAAATAATTGTCTTCTTTCAATAAGTTGTGTTTTATTTTAAGTTTGGCCTCGAGCCTACATAGCACAATAATCAAAAGGATAAGCCATATTACAAGCCCTAACTATCTTGATAGGAATGTTTTCATCTACCTAAGTTTTAAACTTAAATGAGTTGTTAAACAACTTAAAACAAAGAGCTAGTGTCATGCTACAAGGATTAGCATCTAACTTTACTATTACACTTTCAAAGAGAGAAGACATAGCATACATCTCCTTGGAGAAATGTGTTTCACTTCCATCTATTACCTTTTGAAGGACTTTTTATTTTCTTCTTTTCTAACTTGGATCACTACCTTCTTAAATTTTTTCTCATACGCCCACTTCATCTCAAAGCTAACAGCTTCAGCTTCATCACATATGTTGTCGATTGATCTTGTCCAATATGATGGGCTTAAGTTTGACGCAATAAATGCCGTACATAATCTATTACCTGCATTGCTGGTATTAAAATATTCGAGCCCATCAGTTTTTACACACATGATGAAAATACTCAGTGGGTGTATCTTTATGGTTATTACATTTTTGAAAATCAAAATTCAAGTTCGGTTATGTATACGTGCTATATATATACTCACCTTCACATACTAATATGATACCTAGTGAATTTTATAAAGTTGGTTAATTGTATAGTCTAAAACCAGAATGACATACTTACAAGTTACAACTTGGATGGCACTTGATAGCGCTCTCTCTTTTTCGAACCAGCCCCAGAAACATTCAGCCGCTGCAACACGGTCGACATTAGTCGGAATGTGAACCGGTTCCGTTGGAGAGCATGTCGGGGGTGGGGGGACTCATGATTGGCGTCGCCTCCCTTACTCCACTTGTTTACTCAACAGAAGCAACCCCCTAAACTCTCCTCCCACCTGTCTGATTTCTCCCAATGTCAATGATGGCGAATTTCTTCTCCTCTTCCACACGCCTCTGATGTAAGATTCAGATCAATCTCCTCACCATTTTCCTCCCGATTCCGTCGATTAATCTTCCCACCCCAAGCTTAAGTAGTATTAAGCAGACAATAGATGCACTACTGCTCGTAAACGACTTCGGTCACCCACCCCCTCTCCTCTTCCAAAATCCTTATACACCCCACAACTTCTTAGATATTTACCAGCGATGGAGGTTCCAGACCTAAACGTAACTATGCTAATGGTCGAGTGATGTCTGATCGGAAGGCTCTATCTCACCATGACATGGCACCAACTACATTGCAAATCACCCTCTTTGAAGAGTTACGATCCCTTCAAAGTTTACAAAGCAGCCTGATGAGTGAATAAATGAGCATGTTTTAGAGGTATATTCATGTGTTTTATCAATATTTATCAACACTTTTTCATGCTCATTTCTTCACTCTAGCTAGTTTTCCTCTAGTTTTGTGTTTATTGGTGTTTTACATAACTATTGTTGAAATAGGAAGAATAACATAGCTAGAAATAAAGTAGACGAAGATACGAATGTGTGGGCGCAAACGGATTCAAAATCGGAGCTAAAACGAAGAAGATATAGCGTGTTGAAGATTAGCCTACCCACAGGACCGACCCTAGGTAGGTGGGTCGGTCGGCAGTTCCGGAGGCCGGAAATGCTCGTTTCGGGGGCTGAAATGGCTTCTGGTCCCGACCGACCCTAGGACCGACCCTAGGTGGGTTGGTCGGACTTAATAACGCACCCGAAATTGCTACTGACTTCGACCGACCCTAGGTGGGTCGGTTGGGTCAAAATTTGGCCCAGATTTGCATTTTTAAAAGCAGAAAAAGGAGGAGGGAGAAGGGCATTCTACCACAACACAAAAACGACAGGAAAAGAAGAGAAAAGAGGGAAGTCGAAAGGAAAGGAAGAAGAAGAAGAGAAGGAGGAGAAGGCCCACCTCCATTGAAGCTTCCAAGCTCCTCCCATGGCTATTTCTTTCTCTTTCTCCCTCTCCTCTACTCTCTAATGGTTTGTAGTTTCAAATGTGCTCTAGGATGGGGGTTTGACCCCAATCCCTAAATGTGGCTTGTAATACTTACCTCTTTATAATAGTTGATTTTGTCTCTTTAATGCTTCATGAATGCCTTGTATGGTATTTGTTGTGGTACCGTACCTTGCAAAATTATGTCTTGAGCTTGGAATTAGACAAATTGGGGACAAACCCTAAATTTCATTTCTCTAAATTAGGGAGTGGAACCTTAGGGCTATTGTTAGGAGCTTGAAATTAATGCTATCTAGTGACTCTAACCTTTTTTGAATTAAGGGGTGTGATTAATTAGGTAAGATTTGATTAGTCCAAGATTTGGAGAATCATTACATTAGGTCTAATAGACAACTAAAGTGAGGTAAGTTTATGAGTACATTTAGGTATATTTGGGTGATTCCTTCCATCTCAAAGTACACCTATCTTAGCTTAGTTAGTTTAGGTTTATTGCTTTCTTTATTTCTTCAATTACAACCCAAAACCCAAAAAACCCCAAAACCCCTGATTTACATTTACACTTTTTTTATATATTCTTGTGCATTTACTGAGCTTACAATTAACTAGATAGTTACGAAGTCCCTGTGGATACAACCTTGTTGTACTACAATGACTAGGTTCACTACCCATAGTTAGCAAGATAGTTTCACCACTATTTTGCACAACACAACCCATACTGCTTCATCATGGAATTCAAGGATCAGTCCTCTTCCATGGTCCCCGGCGCGTTGATGGTGCGCTGTTTGCAATTCGGAGACTCGAGCCGAGACTCCTAGTTGAAGAGCACTCCTTCGACGCAACTCCATGTTGGGTGAGAATCCACGTTGTCCTAAGAATCCACTACAATGCAAGATTCGCAGCAAAATCCGGAGAAATTCTCAGCATTACACGAGGATCATCATGGAAGACCCGGAATCCTTAAGCTACAACCACATGAGGATCCACATCTTGCTCAACCTCTATAAGCCGATCGTGAGGAGGCTACCGATACTCATCAATAAAAGAGTATGATATTCTTCATATCTTATGACGATATGCCCTTTGTTTATAGAAGTTGTGGGGTTTTCACCCATGCACCACCAAACTGTCTTATGCAAGCACAGTCCAAAACTTGCCCTCCTGATGTGTACGGTATGTACCTCTTTTTCAACACCAGGCTAGCTTCATTGTGGTCTAGATTATCCAAGCATCCAGCTTCTTAGATTATCTCTAATCTTCTTGAGCAAGGAAGACTCTCGGTCTCGAGCGACCTCCACCTTTTCATACACTGGGAAACTCAGGAAGGCCTTCCACGTTCCAAGGAGTCAGGCAAAACGTAACGCACTCAAGGAAGAGATCCCTTACTATCCCTCTCCCTGAACCCGCCTACCCTCATAAGAGCCCACACCCAAGCTATGGACGTCACCCCTCCCATGCAGTGCTACCTGAAATACCCCAAACTTAAATATAGTGATTAAGATTATCCTAATCCTTGTTTAAGAGCCTAATAATGCTTAAGTAGTATTGATGAGGAAAAATAAATCCAAAAGAAATAAAGAAACGCTTGAAAAGCGAAAAACACTAAATAAGCGTTAAATAACCATAGGAGGTATGAGACCTCGGTTAGCGTACTATGTGGATTCTTAAGGCTTAATAAGGCTAAAGAATATATGGGAACAACTCCCGAAGAAAACGGATCCTTAAAATGGATTAAGAACACTAACGAACCCTAAAGCACGTTTTGCGAGGTAACCGGGAAAACGTGTCTTTAAGCGGGTCAAATAGACTCGTAACGATTTTGGTCAACTAAATAATCATTAATGAATATTAGTGAAGCCTTAGAACCAATAAAATCAATAAAACGAGCAATTAGTAAAAACTGTCAAAAACGGGAAGTTGTGGGGTAGAAATATAAATAACACAAACTTATGTGTCCACTTTTAAAAAAAAAGTGAAGTTGGTAGGGGTGTGCTGGTGCCAGCCGATTTCCCTCCCCCTCACACTCTCTTTTCTTTTGTTGTGTCTAATACACTAGAGGACAAAACCATAAAGAGAGCAAAAAGCAAAATAATTCCCTCTCTCTCCTACTCCCTCCTATTCCCACGTACTCCCTCTCTTTCTCTATTTCCTTTCTTCCTCATTGAAGCCCTTCAATGGCGATTTATGCAACACCCCACAAACCTCTCTTCTCTCCTCTTGTTAACCCATTAATCTTGCTCCAAAAATTGCAAAATTAGTACCGTTGTAATCCCCTCGCAAAGGAGAACACATTCATTCTTTCAAAAATCGAAAACGACCACTTTCATTCCGGTGGTATTCTCCATTTGAAGATTCAAGTCCACCATTAGAAGCACCTTCACCTCCTTATCATCTTGAGGTAAAAAGAAATTCGAAAATCCATCATTTCTAGCCCTATTTCACTTATAATCTTCCTTGTTTACTTATTTTCCTCTTGTTGGTTCCTCCTTGTTCCAGCCGATTTTGGCTCTCTTCTTGGGCTAGGAATATTGTTCTCTTGCTAGTCAAGAACCCCATCCATCCATTGAAAGGTAATACCCTTATCTAAACCCTAAAACATTTAGATTCTAGGGTTAGTGCAAAAGTGAATGTTAAATGGTATTGTGTATTGTTATGGGTTGTAGCACTTGGTGTGTGTGAACCTCATTGGGACCGAGAACAAAGGAGAAGAAAGAAGAGAAGGAAGGAAAGGACAGAAAACTAGAAACACAAGGTAACCACCTTTACCTTGAGCTTGTTTCGTATGTAGTAGTGTAACAGTTTTGGAGTAGTAAAATGAGTAACGAATTGAGGAATGAGTAGTAAGTATATTGTAGTATGATGAGTAATGAGATTGTAACAGTTTTGAAGTTTTTAATGAGTTTTAAAAGCTTGGGGAAACATTGGGTATTGATTGAGTATGTGCAGGAATTTTATTGTGTTGTAGTGATGTTGAGGTGTGGATATGATGTATTGTATAAACAGGTTGTGAGAATGGGAAATTGTGAGCTGAAATGGTGTGTGAGCAAGTAAGAATTATAGGGGAGACTATGTCGAATTTTATCTAGGAATTTGAGGACTTAGATACATTTGGAACAGATTTTGGAAAGTTAAAATGAGTGGTTTAGTAGCTTGTAACAGATTTGGATATGAGGTTGTAAATGGGATGGAATTAGGTTGTGAGTAATGTATTTTGGATGCTAGGAGTAGCATTAGTTGAGGAAGTAATGGAGGTTAGAAGTTGAGTGATAAATCTGTAGCATGATAGTGGAAACCAAAATCTGTAGCAAAGAGGTATCAAATTGCGTTGTGGAACTAGGAAAGAGTAGTGTGCAAGAATCGGTAAAAAGAGTGTTGGACTTGGGTGTAGGTAATGTAATGGCTTGGAAATGTATTTGGGATGCTAGAAGTGACATTGGTAGAGAAAGTATTGAATGGTAGAAGTTGCAACAAAAAAATCTGTAGCATAAGAGGAAAGAAACTATTGTAAGTGTTGAAAGAAAGTGAGAGAAATTGTGTATGTGGATTTAGGAATGAGTAAGGAATTGATGGATGAACTAAGGTATATTAAGAGGTTTATTTAGTGGTAAAACATGTGGGATTAAGTGTAGGAACAATGGGGAGGTAATGGGTAAAAGAGAGGACTGAAAACAGAAACAAAAATGCAAATACTGGGCCGGACCGAACTTGCGACCGGACTTGCAAGTTCGGTCGAGCCCAGATTTACAAAGACGGGAATGCTTCTGGAATGGACCGAACTTGCGACCGGACTTGCAAGTTCGGTCGGACCAGAAAAATTCTCCGTCAGTAACCTTCTGGAATGGACCAAACTTGCGACCGGACATGCAAGTTCGGTCGGCCAGAAAAATTCTCGTAATGCAAGCTACTGGAATGGACCGAACTTGCGACCGGACTTGCAAGTTCGGTCGAGCCAGAAAAATTTCTCGTACTGATAGCTACTGGAATGGACCGGACTTGCAAGGTCGGTCGCAAGTCCGGTCCAGTAAAAAAAAAATATATTTAAATTAAATAATAATTATATGTATATATATATATATGTATACCCATGTATGTATATATGTACATGTATGTAAGTATGCCAACATTAAGTAAGAAAGTAAAACTTAAGGTAATGAAAAATAAGTAAGTAATGTGTAAGTGTAAGAAGTATAAGGACATAGTAAGTATGAGTTAAGTTAATGATAGATAGATTAATCATTCAACTGTATGTGTATATAATAGGATTTGATTTGTGAACACCGGAGGAACGTTGGGATACAAGTACAACGGTGAAAGGTATGATTTCTTCATGCCCTGTATCCTAATCTGGTTACCCCGATTTGTGTGCTTATTTGATCACCTAATAAGATAAATGCATGAATCGGATTATATTGCACTTACCTGCGCTTGTTTACATTGTTCTTGATATTTGTCTTGAACGATAGTTTGTATAATTCAATTCATGAAACATATGAATGATGATGATGTGTATTGTATTTTGTAGTGTACTTGTATATTGCACTGTAATTCGTATGGATGTGTATATGAGCTTTGTATTGTATTATTGTGGCTTGAATGAATGACTTCTGCTAATTCCTAACTACCTAACTCCTAACTTAAGTGAGTAAATTGGAATGAGTAGAAGTCC
Organism: Limonium bicolor; assembly: GCA_023374045.1. Taxonomy (NCBI): domain Eukaryota; kingdom Viridiplantae; phylum Streptophyta; class Magnoliopsida; order Caryophyllales; family Plumbaginaceae; genus Limonium; species Limonium bicolor. The sequence continues at coordinate 273,679,634 of CM041776.1, forward strand.
GATATAGTTTCGGCCACGCGTGAGGATGCGGAGTCACAAGAGGTTGGCTGCAATTCCTGACTCTTAAACTGGTCCACGGCCCAAATCCCTTAAATGGATAGCATCTCGGATTGGTGAGTCAAGTAAATCCCGGAGGTGGGACGGAGTAGTCCCCAGGGCCGGAGGTCCCGACGACTTAACTTGAGTAAGAGTAAGAGTAAATAAGTATGGATCCGTAAGTATGTATGAGTATGAGTATGTATGTGTATGTATGAAGTAACGAGTAAAAGAGTAATCTCCACCCGATTAACCCGGGTGGACCAATGAAGCTAACAAGAATTGTACATTGTGTATGTAATGTGTATGTGTAATTCGGAAGAAGGTAAGTATGTATGGAATGGTTTACGTTGTACTCCTTGCATGTAATGAGGTGTATGTATGTGTGTATGTCTTGCGTAATGTATTGTAATATTATGTATAAGAGCATGTATGCATGTATGTTTGAATGAAATCAACCGCATGTATACGACCAAGTGGTCGGCGTACCCTCACTAGTACGCGGGGTATGCGGTTATCATGCGCAGCGAAAGCTGACCCCCTAGGGGGAACGTTTTTAGTGTGCAGGTACCGAAGCGAATATGGTCAAGATAAGAGACCGGAGGCACACCCTTGTAATTAGAAGCAAGTAGTTTGTGAGGAACGGGTAGTAAGTAGTCTCTTCGTGAGTATGTATGAACTTGGAAGAAGCATTGTAATTGTATTGGGAACCTAGTAAACTCGGTTAAGTATATTGTATGTATGGATTCTGGAGGAGTAAGTATTGAATGGAGCATTATTGTATTTGATTGATGAATGGAGTATGTATTATTGATGTATAGTACTCGGGATTCCGGTCCATCAGACCGATACTGTAAGCAGTAGTAGTAGCCTTGTTAGCCACGTGGGTGGTTAACGGCATTGTATCACCCATTGTATGTAGGTAAGTATCCGCTGCGTGTATCTGACGTGTGTAAGGAGATTGGACGGTAAGCATGTATTAATGGTAGGGGTGTTACAAAAAGTGGTATCAGAGCGAAGTATCGCTCTGATGACTGGAAATACCGAGTTTAGGAATACCGAGTTAGGAGTTAGAAGCTTAGGGCCAAGGGCTGAGTGTTAGCATTAGAGATATGCTAGTTAGGAACTACCGGTGAGTACCGGATACCTACAATACCAGTCCCGCCCGCCGCAAACCCCACTATATAACTTGGGAAAGGACGCCAGAGAGAAGAAAAGTCTTCTCATACTCGGGGGAACCCGATCTGCAGTTGTGAAGCAATCACACGGTAACAAGAACCGACATATGGTAGATTCCAAGAACTGAGAGTCCCGGAGATGGATTCCCGGTTGAACCACAACACCCGCACTTAATAGCGGTAGGAAGGGCACTCCAACCACGAGGAGGCCACAACTTACAACAGCATGGGGCGACGTGCTCAGCAGTCGCGAAACCTAGCTAGTCAACCAACAGCAGGACAGAAGCACTAGCCGTGCAACAGAATGAAAAGGGGAGCAGTAACGAACCCGAGACACAAGTCGACGGGATAGTAATACCTGAATAATACCACCAACGGTATGCTAGCCGACTAAGGACATAGTCGGAAGCGGTTAACTCCAAAACTATATGCCATTAAGGTTGCAGTACCTGGGCAATAAGCTCAGACAACTACAAGAACAACCATGAGATACAATCCAATAGGACTACAAGCGTAGTACCTAAACAAGGAAGGCTCAGTAACCACCACAAATGTGTGGGAACGAGCCACAAGGAACGACACTAAACCAAATAGAACGGGAACCTCCAGGAGTGGAGAAGTACCCAGATCTACGACAGCCATGTCTAGACCACCAAGAAGCTACCTAAAGGAGCGAGTATACCAATTGTAGATCAATAAGATCAAGGGAAGAGTCAACAAGACTATCAAATGCGAGTGGAAACCATACCGTGATCGGTATAGGATTACTCAAAAACCACCAGTACCACGCACTTGCCCGGCAAGTGCAGTAAGGACATGAATAGGTGAAGGAGCACTCACACACCAAGTACATAGTAATGTACCGTGACAGCGATGAAGCGACTACAGGATAAACATCCTAAAACAGGAGGAATGAAACCATGGGAAGGCCTGACGGCCTGACCACTACATTAGAACACACCAGTCAGCGAGAAGCTAGACTTGGTCAAGACCTCAAGCATGGCTATGCCATGAGAGATTTCTTTTAACACCGAACCATATTTTAAAACCAAACAAAAACTTTCTCTCAAAACCATAAACCTTCTTTTAAACCTTGGATTTTAAAACCAGACCAACAGCATTACGGTGAGTATCAAGAATGATACAAGAGGAGTTGACAATAGAATACTTCACCTAGGCGTGTGGCGAACACTACGAGTGTACCCGTTACGGGATGTGGGACAACCGCACTCCGAAGGAGCTTGCGGGCCCGACATATAGTTGGGTAAGTGGTAACGTGTCAATATGGTACCCCACGTATGTATACATGTAGTGTGCGACACACGGGAAGTAGTCAACTCCGTTCTACGGACCATGAGTGAGTTCAAACCCGAACAGCTGGACACCTCAGACGATCAAGTATCAAGGAACTCAGAGAATCCATCTGAGATGAGGAATAAGAACTAGGAAGTGCAAAGAGCACGTGCTAGTAAGTATAGACATTGGATATGTCTCAAATAATCCAAGCAATTACCTGGCAGCTGGATGGGATGCCCAGCCTAACACATTAAGGCGAATGCCTAACGTGAACCTAACAATACTCAACAAACGGGGCGGAACCCCAAGAGCAATCACAAGATTACTACGAAGCACAATCCATAATCGGAGAGGATATTTAAACCTAGTCTCAAGCACTGGGAGCAAGTACAGACGGTCTACCCAAGACGGGAGACGTCATGACCCAAAAGGGGGAATAGCTTAATACAAAACCATAAGACGGTATAGAGGACAACACATGTTATAGACATTAGCCGGATGTAACGGCACAGCTACCAACACCCAGGAGCGATCCTTGAAGGGTGTCTGCGTTAACAACAGCTGAACAAGCGTGATGATATGAGCACGGGAGCTAAAACGAACACTCGGTTAGGACACCGAAGGGATTTCACTTAACAGGAAATACCCTAAATACTGAAGGCACTGATCAACACCAGATTGCCTAAGAGTCTCCTATGAACGGAAGCGTGATGCCACGACTTACCATGGAGCCCAATAATACCTCCAACCTATGACGGTAAGTGGAAACATGTATAAGCACTTGCAAAGAGCATAGCTTGCAGCAATATGGCTCTAAAGCCATAAACCTGATGCGTTGTGTAACCTTAAACGGTTGCAAAACCCACACCATTACTAACAAGACTTGCAAGAAATATTGCCTCATACGACAAGAAATCAACAACTGGACCATAAATTCAAACCCAACATCCTGAGTGGCTTGGAGTAATGGCCAACTCAATGTCACTGTCACTAGGCATCAGCCTAGTATACAGTTGACAAGTTCTTAATTACCGTCATGCCTTCTGTAGCAATGGTAGCACAGAGGCATGAGAATCATGATAATGCCAACATTGGCCTAGTCCACACTTGGACACTACGAGAAACCCAAGGGAAGGTACCCCTCGTAACCAAAGACCACTAATGCGGTGATGATGTGAACCCTTAGAAAAGCTTCCATCTACTATAACAATAAAACCACGCAATAGATATTGCCAAGGGATGATGGATAAGGAAATGAGATTTCCAAACCATTACGACTTAAGGGAGTAAGCATACTCCACATACACCCAAACATATAGTGGACCATTGTGTAAACACCAACATAGCAAACCTTGTCATTAGACCTATGAGTGGAGACAAACCCCTCAACCAGAACTTTCATTTATCAGTGATAGAATACTCTCAATCGGAGAACGGACCAGAAAACCCTTGAAGTTCTTGGGATGTCCCGTGAAATGCATACAAGTGGAACTACACAGCTAGAGCCTAGAACCAATGCTCAGCACTGGAAGACAATAATTGTCAAAACAATCAATGTGAGTGCACATTGCACACCATGAATGACCAACGCTCAAGAGAGCTTGTAACCCGATAAACCACTTCATCCTTGGTCAACCAAGATACTTGGTAAATTGTACCACAAATGATGATAGAATGTGAGGTAAGTTAACCTACACATAAACCTAAGTGGAATAAAACACCTCCACATTGGGAAGATAATAAGATTGCCGTATGCTACGACAACCGCCATACACACCAACACAGGAAACTCCTAGTGTATTTACACCATAAGGAGATGGTGCCAATGACAATGTCACTAAGTAGAAGGAATTACCACAGTAACGGAGTCAGTAAAACAAGGTTGTACAATGAGTAAGAATACGGTGCGCAACAAACGACCGCTATGAGGAAGTAGTTAAGCAACGACACGGAGTATAAGTATGAGATGACACACAGAAATATTCTTTCCTATCACATAAGCGACTTACTGTCAAGCGTTTACGCCTCTGCACTCTGTATGACTGAGTGTTTTGGTATTGCACTTGTGCAGCTAATGATCTAATGGGATGGCTAGGGATATGGAGAGTGTAAACCGTAGTAAACCCTTCTTTTCACCAAACAGACATGGCACAAGCCAATTAAGCAAGCTTAGCAACAAACCGTGCGGCCTAAGGCCAAAGAAGCACGAAGAGTGCGAAACACACTAACAATCACAGATGTGAATTCCAATGGAATAAAAGGTGAAAGGAGACTTAAGAAAGTCACTAGGACCGACGCATATCAATGCAAGGTCATACAAGTAAAGGACACTTGTACCGAACCAGAAGAACTGGTATAACTTGGAAACTAGTGACAACAGAGGAAGTACTACAACTAAGTAGTGACTTAACCTCGCCTGACAATAAGTCGGAGGAGCTTAGCGAATGATCGTGGAAGTACAAATAGTATGTATACTAGATTACCAGAGATCTGGTTATAAATCTTAACTCGTTGAGTTCAAACACGGTAAAAGAATACCGTATTTGTCTAGTAAACCTTATTCCCATAATAGACGGATAAAAAGGTGATGTATAGCACATTAAGGATAACACGAAGGGTAAGTAACCCAAGCTATCAGGGTCGCGCAGCAGAAGCTAGTGGGCTCTAACTAGGAGAAAATATACCTAGTAAGTATAATAGAACGGCTATTAATGCCTTGAAGCCGGTCAGGCTAGAACCGAATTAAGTACGAGTTAAGTAAACTCATATAGGAACTCTTGGTGCAAAGACTAAACCATTGGTATGGTTAAGACCCTGTTAACCAGAGCATATTATATAGTATACCGTAGTGAAGCTAAACGCTTCAGTTTGCCCAAACTGATTAAACCAATGTTTAATAATAATAACATATGGTAGATTACGTGGGCGTAATCCCTTTTAAGGGGGGTAGAGCGAAAACTGATTAATGTAAGTTTTGTGAATAAAACACATAAACCACAATGTGCATAGCACAAATGAGAACCAAACTGATGATTGATACTATGTTAAATAAACATAGGTACTCATTCATATTGTAATTATGGTAATTAGGCATTAAACATGCAAATACCATGGAATGGATATATCTATCTTGTAACACCAATGTAAGAGTATTAGTAAAAGAAAAGTAATGAGTAGTGGACGGAGCTCCACAAGTATTGTAACCTTTGAAGAAGTAGTACGAAATGAATGAGGATAGTAGATGAATGAAGTTATGAGTAGTGGAATCGTAAGTAAAATATTTGAAACAATTGAAGGCAACTAAATCTTATAAGTGTAGTATTCCTTAGTTAGAATATAGGAGATGATGGTGAGTAATGGATGGAAGTAGTGAAGGTTGATGAAATGAGCATTAGGATTGAACCATGGAGTAAAGCATTTGGGAAGTAAGTGAGGACGATTGATGGACGGATTCCATCCTTTGGAGATGTATGAATTCGTAATTACGACTAGAAAGAGTAAAAAGATAGAAAATGAAAACAATTAAATTATCTGCTTGTTTGAAACTGATGTGGGAAGTCGAACTTGATCCTGATCAGATCAAGGGAAACTGAACACAAATTGGGGTGGAAAGATAGTTCAACACTGGTGCTGATCACATCAGGGTCGAACGATTCTTGAAGCTCCCCTCAAGTGGTCACAAGAATCACACATAGGATAAAAGTAATGAACATAAATTGGAATCTGAAGTTGTAGTTTTAGAAGGATTTCGATGTAGCCATGGGGAAGGATTTTCTATAGACTGGAGACTAAGTATGTGTTGGAAGCTGGTACGGGAGAAGATAGTGGTGTAGCAGGTTGTATTATTCCAAGGGCAGCGGGACATAGAGGAGTCCTGTGTCTAGATGACCTGAGTGCCTGCGGGATCGTAATGTGTATTGCATTGCTTTGGGGATAGCTTTGCACTGTGTGAATGTATAAATGTTGTAATAAGAAACCGGATGGTTGGTAGTAATGCAGATTGGAGTAACTATAGTACATTGGTATGGTATGGTATGTAGGGACCCTGAGTAATGGATTTGGGAAGTGTAAGGAGGAAGAAGGTATGGCTTTGGTATTAGACACGTAAGAATGAGTAAGCATTGTAAACCTATAACCTCGAACAACTTTGAGGACAAAGTTCTTAAGGGGGGTAGATTGAAATACCCCAAACTTAATATAGTGATTAAGATTATCCTAATCCTTGTTTAAGAGCCTAATAATGCTTCGTAGTAGTTTGGTGAGGAAAAATAAATCTCAAAAGAAATAAAGAAACGCTGAAAAGCGAAAAACGCTAAATAAGCGTTAAATACCATAGGAGTATGACCTCGGTTAGCGTACTATGTGGATTCTTAAGGCTTAATAAGGCTAAAGAATATATGGGACACTCCCGAAGAAAACGGATCTTAAATGGATTAAGAACCTAACGAACCCTAAAGCACGTTTTGCTAGGTAACGGGAAACGTGTCTTTAAGCGGGTCCAATAGACTCGTAACGATTTTGGTCCAACTAAATAATCATTAATGAATATTAGTTAGCCTTAGAACCAATCAAATCAATAAAACGAGCATTAGTAAAAACTGTCAAAAACGGGAAGTTGTGGGGTAGAATATAAATAACACAAACTTATGTGTCCACTTTTAAAAGAAAAAGTGAAGTTGGTAGGGGTGTGCTGTGCCAGCCGATTTCCCTCCCCCTCACACTCTCTTTTCTTTTGTTGTTCTAATACACTAGAGGACAAAACCATAAAGAGAGCAAAAGCAAAATAATTCCCTCTCTCTCCTACTCCCTCCTATTCCCACTTACTCCTCTCTTTCTCTATTTCCTTTCTTCCTCATTGAAGCCTTCAATGGCGATTTATGCAACCCCCACACAAACCTCTCTTCTCTCCTCTTGTTAACCCATTAATCTTGCTCCAAAAATTACAAAATTAGTACCGTTGTAATCCCCTCGCAAAGGAGAACACATTCCTCCTTCAAAAATCGAAAACGACCACTTTCATTCCGGGGGTATTCTCCATTTGAAGATTCAAGTCCACCATTAGAAGCACCTTCACCTCCTTATCATCTTGAGGTAAAAAGAAATTCGAAAATCCATCATTTCTAGCCCTTGTTACATTATAAGAAATTCAGCTTTTTAACTCTTGGTTCCTCCTTGTTCTAGCCGATTTTGGCTCTCTCTTGGGCTAGGAATATTGTTCTCTTGCTAGTCAAGAACCCCATCCATCCATTGAAAGGTAATACCCTTATCTAAACCCTAAAACATTTAGATTCTAGGGTTAGTGCAAAAGTGAATGTTAAATGGTATTGTGTATTGTTATGGGTTGTAGCACTTGGTGTGTGTGAACCTCATTGGGACCGAGAACAAAGGGAGAAAGAAGGAAGAGAAGGAAAGGAAAGGAAAGAAAACTAGAAACACAAGGTAACCACCTTTACCTTGAGCTTGTTTCGTATGTAGTAGTGTAACAGTTTTGGAGTAGTAAAATGAGTAACGAATTGAGGAATGAGTAGTAAGTATATTGTAGTATGATGAGTAATGAGATTGTAACAGTTTTGAAGTTTTTAATGAGTTTTAAAAGCTTGGGGAAACATTGGGTATTGATTGAGTATGTGCAGGAATTTTATTGTGTTGTAGTGTTGAGGTGTGGATATGATGTATTGTATAAACAGGTTGTGAGAATGGGAAATTGTGAGCTGAAATGGTGTGTGAGCAAGTAAGAATTATAGGGGAGACTATGTTGAATTTTATCTAGGAATTTGAGGACTTAGATACATTTGGAACAGATTTTGGAAAGTTAAAATGAGTGGTTTAGTAGCTTGTAACAGATTGGATATGAGGTTGTAAATGGGATGGAATTAGGTTGTGAGTAATGTATTTTGGATGCTAGGAGTAGTATTAGTTGAGGAAGTAATGGAGGTTAGAAGTTGAGTGATAAATCTGTAGCATGATAGTGGAAACCAAAATCTGTAGCAAAGAGGTATCAAATTGCGTTGTGGAACTAGGAAAGAGTAGTGTGCAAGAATCGGTAAAAAGAGTGTTGGACTTGGGTGTAGGTAATGTCATGGCTTGGAAATGTATTTGGGATGCTAGAAGTGACATTGGTAGAGAAGTATTGAATGGTAGAAGTTGCAACAAAAAAATCTGTAGCATAAGAGGAAAAAACTATTGTAAGTGTTGAAGAAAGGAGAGAAATTGTGTATGTGGATTTAGGAATGAGTAAGGAATTGATGGATGAACTAAGGTGTATTAAGAGGTTTATTTAGTGGTAAAACATGTGGGATTAAGTGTAGGAACAATGGGGAGGTAATGGGTAAAAGAGAGGACTGAAAACAGAAACAAAAATGCAAATACTGGGCCGGACCGAACTTGCGACCGGACTTGCAAGTTCGGTCGAGCCCAGATTTACAAAGACGGGAATGCTTCTGGAATGGACCGAACTTGCGACCGGACTTGCAAGTTCGGTCGGACCAGAAAAATTCTCCCGTCAGTAACCTTCTGGAATGGACCGAACTTGCGACCGGACATGCAAGTTCGGTCGGCCAGAAAAATTCTCGTAATGCAAGCTACTGGAATGGACCGAACTTGCGACCGGACTTGCAAGTTCGGTCGAGCCAGAAAAATTTCTCGTACTGTAACACCCCCGAATAACGACCAACAATCAAACGACGCGCCTAACAGTAATACGAGATGTCTACGCAGCGGTTCCTACTCTATTCGGGTGCTACAGACGCCAACCACCCACGTGGTTGACAGTCCTCATTACTAACTCCAAGTTACGGTCTGACTGACTGGAAGTCCAACTTAACGAAATCCAAATACAATATAAAGTACAACTCCAGTACCGAGCATCTACAGTTTAGTTAACAACTTAACAACATAACTCATACATAAGAAAGCATACTACTTAAAGTCTCGCCATGTGGACTACCCCCATGGTAGTCACTTGCCTACTCTCTGCCCTTGTCCAACACAAGACCTGAAAAAAATTGGGTGTAAAGGACTCAGCAAACTACGCTGAGTATGAACGTGTGAAGCCCGTATGTTACCGGGCCACACGACTAATTGGTCGAATATTATTAAGTCAATTTATGCTATGATGCATAGAGTAAAGCACACATCAGTACATCATAATATCATACACACTCATCGGTAGCATAGCAATATCAGCAAGCAACCAAGCACAACTTGCAAGTAGCACATCAATATCAATCAGCAACCAAGCACAACTTACCAGTAGCATAAACAATGTCAAACACGCAGTCCAGCACAACAAGCTGCTAGTGTAGCAACATCAGACAGGTAATTATAGGATGTGTGCGTAGGTACATTATACCGTCGATCCTCGCTATGGGATCATTCAAGAGATTGCGTATTGTTTTCTTGTTCTCATTACATATGTTTTCCTTTTCTTGTCTTGCACCGAGTCAGGGGACGTAGGTTAGATCCCGAGACTTTAATATGTAGGTGCTGTTCATTCCTTGTTTCTTAAAGGTTCACATTCGTGACTTTCACTTGTTTGCTTGGTCTCATTACACAAGTTTTCCTTTATTCTCTGGCACCGAATCAGGGGATATAGATTAGATCCCGAGACATCATTATGTAGGTGCTACTCATTCCTTGTTTCTTTAAGGATTATTTGTGAATTCTTTTATCACCGCACGTTGGAGGACGTCTCCTATAGCTAGTCCCCATTCCCGACACCCAGGGTCAAGGAGGCGGAAGTCACCTCTAGACTCCAGGATAAGCTTCACCAATTTGTCACTCCCCCATTCCCGACACCCAGGGTCAAGGAAGCGGAAGTCACCTCTAGACTCCGGGATGTGCTTCACCAACTTGTCACCCCCCATTCCCGACACCAGGGTCAAGGAAGCGGAAGTCACCTCTGGACTCCGGGATGTGCTTCACCAAAATATATTCCATCATAGACGGTCGAAGGATCTGATGCAGATACCAACTCCCGATCATCCATACCGCGCGGCCCGAGTTGTCTTCCCGGGTTATTCTCATGTTTCACAGTTGATACTTTTTGTTTCATTATTATTATAATCTCGACACCATAGTGGGTGTCATTAGCGGTCCTCTAAAGTTAGAGAGGATTCGTCTCTTTGTGTAGCTCTTTTGTTTTGTCTACGTGGTTCGTCATGTCTCACCAAAGGAGACTTGCTCTTCATTAACATTAATGAATAGACACCATAGTGGGTGTCATGGTACGTCCTCCATAGTTAGAGAGGAGTTCCCCTTTATAGCATTTTCTTTGTTTCCATAGTTCGTTGTGGTTCTCGTTTAGTTTTCCCTTTATGTAGTTTCTTTGTTTACATAGTTCGCTGTGTTTCATCTCAAAGTTCCATAACGCGGAAAGGACTAAACTACTGTGTGCGCGCAAAGATACACAACAATGATATAAAAATCATACAACATAATAAACAAGCAATCCAATTCCATGCATTGATCTTAGGGTCTTTTCGCACAGAGCACACAGCACACAAGCCGTGTAACACGGCAACATACGAACCACACATGTCCATACCTTATTCGAAGTACGAGTCGTCTTACACTCGAAGTCCCGGTCGGAGTTCGCTACGGCCCTAGCGTTAATTTAAAAACAATGTGTCAGTTTATTATTTTATGTGATGACACCTTATATCGTATGTTATTCCCTAGGTATGTTGTTAGATGCTTGGTTTATAATGACTCTTAGAACTTCACATGTATTAATTCTAGGCTTAACTTACTCCTAGGATATTCATATCTTTATTTACATGTTAACTAAGCCCTCTTCCTTAGTTAATGTTTTAGGGCGTTTTAAACGTTAACCATGTAACATGTTTATATAAGATAGATTTAGCTTGACTAAAGTGTATTCCCTCCTTAAATAAATAAGTGAGCAATATTTTAACTCTTGTATAGTGGTAATATAGGCCATAGAATAGCCCTAAAACTTCTTTATACAGAAACCCATAAGCTTCCAAAACTAAAACCATTTCCATGGAATACCTTAACTAACTTTACTTTTAATGTAGTAGTTGGTGTTTAACTTTCTCCACATGATTCACTAACTTACTTATATTGATTAGCTATTATTTGTGCTCACTTTTAAACCGGAATCACACTTATAATACCCTTGTAGCACGGTTATCCAGAAACTATAATGCCACTGAAAAACTGAAACCTCAATCCAAATGTTTCTTCTTGTCTCTTGTTGTTCGAATGTTTCACTCCTTCCCTCAGCTACTTAGTTATAAGTTTTAATGCCGTTTTAGCTTTAAGACAACCCAGCACAACCCTCATAACCCGCCTGTATTACCCTTATACAGAAGCAACCAAATTCAGAAAACTGAAAAGCATGAATCTGTGCATAACTTCCTCCTCTCTCTTTTTTTTATAGTTTAAACTGACTGCTACTTCTAAATGTATATCTCAACTTAGTTCACTCCTTTGGCAGTTCTTTAGTTCATTGCTAGACCCAGGAAACACTCTTATACCATCTGCATTACCATTATACAGAGGCAGCTAATCGCAGAAAAATTTGAAAACGAAATCTGTGTGTTTCTTCTTCACTCTCTCTTTTTGTCATCAGTTTGTTAATTCCTAGATTCTCAAACGAATTGCCAAATTAATTTACCTCTTTAAGAGGGCTTTGAGTTCCCTAAACCACAATAGAACTCCTAATATTTCGGTAAAACTGCTATACAGAAACAAATTCCATATCAGAAATCTGAACTCACACCTGTATATTTTCCCCTTCATTTCTCCTTCTTCTCTGATTATTCTCAATTTCTATCCTGTCCCAATTGTTTCTGACCTCTCTTAAATGTATCATCTAGTTTTTAAATTCATTATTGAGCCATTACAACTCTCTTACTCTATTGAAATACGTTTATACAGAGAGCAATCCCCACTGAAAACTGCAACACTGAAACACAGTTTTGAGCTGTTGTATTTCTTTTCTGCTGGATGTCCTGATCTCTAGTTCATCCCCAAAACATGTAGCCACTTAGTTAGCGTCTTAGTAGGGTTTTCTTAAGCCTAAAACAAACCAAAATAACCCTGCTAACCCTACTGGAATGTCCTAACACTGAAACCAAGAAAAACTGTAAACTGAAAAAGAAAACAGAATTTGTAGCACTGAACCAAAACTGCAGCATACTCAAGTTTATTCATTCACCTTCAAAACATCAGGTTAGTTCTTCTCCTTCTTTTTTTTTTCCTGTAACACACTCTCAAGTTACCTAACTACCTAGTTACCTTTTTAATGAAGTTTTAACCCACAGACAGTTTGGTTAATGTTGCTGTTATGGTCTAACGCTGAACTGGAAAATCTGAAATCACAAATTGCTGATCGGGTTCTACAGTTTGTTCCTTTTTTTTTCCAGGTTCCTTAATTGCTTAGCTAGTTGTATTACCATGATTCTATCCTCAAAGTAACCCACAACAACATTAGCTATACCCCTGAGAAGTTGATAAGCAGTAATACTAAATTTCTAAAAACTGAAATCACGCATAAAAGGAAACCAGAAAGTGTGGGCTGTTCTATTCCTCTCCTATGTTTTTCTTTCTGTTCACGCATCAGATTCTGGTTTTCCCCAAGCTGTTTTACGCCCTTAGTGAAGTGAATTAGCAGGGCATTAAGTTCATCCCTAACCCAGTTCACACTCATATCACTCCTGTAACTAAATTATATGGGACCTATCAACACTCAAAAATCTGAAAACAGCATCTCTATTCTCCTTCTGCATTCTTTCCTTTATTTTCTTAAACTGTTTTCCAGTTGACTCAAATGCGTATACCCACCTAGATAACTGCATTAGCAATATTGTAAATTCATTTCTAAGCCACTAAAACTCCCTTAACTACTCTGAAATACGTTTTCTTTTACAGAAACAACTCAGCATTACAAATCTGAACTCAGAATCGGGGTATCTTCTCTTCTGTTCTTGATTTAATTTATCACCTTGTCCTCAGGTTCTCCTCAAAATTTTCACCCAACGGCTAGGTGTATTAGGAAGTTCCTTAACCTCAAAGCCAAGTCACAACACACTGTGGTCATCCCTAGACAGTTAGTGCGCAGGACTCAAGGTTACAGAATTTAAGTTGATCTCAGTTTGACAGAACTTTTCATCATCAGGTTGCTTAGTTCTTTTTGGTAATGTTGTAAAACATGAATCGAGTACGTGTTTAGGAATACTACCTTGGGAATTTAGGAACTTGTCCCTCCTGCATTATTCCTTGGTGTTGCCCTGGTATGTTTTCGCAACTAGACAGAGATCAAGAGCCAAGTTCAGTTGTGGATTATTTCAGTTTGTTAGCAGCGTTGAGAAGAACAGCCATGTAACAGCTCTTCTTACCTTGATTAGGAGTTGGTTCCTTGAAGGGTTAGACTCAGTCCCAGAAGGGTCTTGTTGAGGGAGTTCATACGCTAGGACAGATGAGACAGGGGAAGTCAGTACTTCAAGTTTTCTTTCATTTAAACACGAAACAGAAAAGAGATAAAGGGACTGTAACATCAGAATGTTTTTCCTGGTTTCCAGGTCTCACCTCTGGAAGTGCTTCATCAGTCTTTGCTTTCGAACCAAGATGCAGCTACCACAAGGAGACTTTGTGATACTGGAAGAGTCACGTTTTGATCAGGAAAGAGGGAGATCAGGAAGGAAACCAGAAGAAGAGCAAGACAGGATTAGTCATGATTTACCTGAAACTTCTGGTGCTTATCAGTTTTCTGTTTTTGAAGGATGATGCAGCAGGTTACCAAGGAATTTCTTCACGCAAGAGTACAACAAAGGTTCAAGTTGGCTGCTGCCTGTCGTGGGCATGCAAGTGTACAGAGAAAGGAGATGGTCTGAGTGTTTTATTAGTCCAGCGGTCACAAGGCAAGGGAGATTAAGTGTAGAAAAAAAAATCGGATGACTCTTGGTGGGATGAAGTTGCAGTGACTTGAAAGGGGCGTTAGCTACACTGACAAGGTAGAGCATTAGCTCCAAAAGGGAAGAGATCAGGAAGGAAGAAGAACAGAAGTCAGGAATGAAAACAGGAACCAGAAGGGGAGAGCATAAGGGAAATGGCTTATGTTCTCACCGTGAACGAATTTTTTCCTTCAAGCTGTTATGGGAATTTTCCTTGGCAGTGTCCCAGCGCAGCTTACAAGATTATCCCCCTCAGCTTGCTGCTTAACAGTTCTGGGTTTCGGGTTTCCAGAGCTTGGGCCAGGGACTAACAGGCAAGGAGGGATTGAGGAGGCGGGGATTGTTTATGCCACTGTTGGCTACGACTAACTTCTATGGCGTGGGAGTTTGAGAGGGGAAGACAGCGTCTGAAAACGCTGGCTACTTTCACTGAGATCAAAGAGGGAACATGCTCTGCATGAGTTTTCAAGTTACAAGAGGGTATGGGCTCTTGAAGAAGGGGAGAATCCTGTCGCATGATAGTGGGAGTAGGGAGGTAACGGGTGGGATTTGCATTGTTTATTGTCTGTCTGTTAGTTCGATCATGCTGTGTCGAAGAAGAAGGAATCGTTACTGGCAGGTATATGTTTGATTCTCCTTTTTTTTTTCCTCTTAGCCAGTTCGTAGACTTAATACTAGTATTAGGTGGTGGGTATAAGTTAGCGAAATCGAGTTTAGCTCAACCGGTTAAAGTGTTTATAAGGTATACGAGAGGTCTCAGGTTCGAACTTCAACGGGAGCGCCTTTGCTCCTTTTCTTTCTTTTTTCTTTCTCTTTGTTTTTGTATAGGCCATACATTATTATTTATATGTGTACGACTATATATTATAACATGTGATTCTATATATTTTGTAACGCAATTATGCAGCGTTATTGTTTTTATCACAGCGTTACGGTATTGTAACGTTACGTACATATATTTTCGTGTTCGTACATATATATATGTACTAGCTTAAATGGTTCGTACGTTATTTTATGTCCATATTATAAAACACATTATGATTTTATGCGTTTAATATTCGGGGGTATTTCACGTACTGATAGCTACTGGAATGGACCGGACTTGCAAGGTCGGTCGCAAGTCCGGTCCAGTAAAAAAAATATATTTAAATTAAATAATAATTATATGTATATATATGTATACCCATGTATGTATATATGTACATGTATGTAAGTATGCCAACATTAAGTAAGAAAGTAAAACTTAAGGTAATGAAAAATAAGTAAGTAATGTGTAAGTGTAAGAAGTATAAGGACATAGTAAGTATGAGTTAAGTTAATGATAGATAGATTAATCATTCAACTGTATGTATATAATAGGATTTGATTTGTGAACACCGGAGGAACGTTGGGATACAAGTACAACGGTGAAAGGTATGATTTCTTCATGCCCTGTATCCTAATCTGGTTACCCCGATTTGTGTGCTTATTTGATCACCTAATAAGATAAATGCATGAATCGGATTATATTGCACTTACCTGTGCTTGTTTACATTGTTCTTGATATTTGTCTTGAACGATAGTTTGCATAATTCATGAAACATATGAATGATGATGATGTGTATTGTATTTTGTAGTGTACTTGTATATTGCACTGTAATTTGTATGGATGTGTATATGAGCTTTGTATTGTATTATTGTGGCTTGAATGAATGACTTCTGCTAATTCCTAACTACCTAACTCCTAACTTAAGTGAGTAAATTGGAATGAGTAGAAGTCCGATATAGTTTCGGCCACGCGTGAGGATGCGGAGTCACAAGAGGTTGGCTGCAATTCCTGACTCTTAAACTGGTCCGCGGCCCAAATCCCTTAAATGGGTAGCATCCCGGATTGGTGAGTCAAGTAAATCCTGGAGGTGGGACGGAGTAGTCCCCAGGGCCGGAGGTCCCGACGACTTAACTTGAGTAAGAGTAAGAGTAAATAAGTATGGATCCGTAAGTATGTATGAGTATGAGTATGTATGTGTATGTATGAAGTAACGAGTAAAAGAGTAATCTCCACCCAATTAACCCGGGTGGACCAATGAAGCTAACAAGAATTGTACATTGTGTATGTAATGTGTATGTGTAATTCGGAAGAAGGTAAGTATGTATGGAATGGTTTACGTTGTGCTCCTTGCATGTAATGAGGTGTATGTATGTGTGTATGTCTTGCGTAATGTATTGTAATATTATGTATAAGAGCATGTATGCATGTATGTTTGAATGAAATCAACCGCATGTATACGACCAAGTGGTCGGCGTACCCTCACTAGTATGCGGGGTATGCGGTTATCATGCGCAGCGAAAGCTGACCCCTAGGGGGAACGTTTTTAGTGTGCAGGTACCGAAGCGAATATGGTCAAGATAAGAGACCGGAGGCACACCCTTGTAATTAGAAGCAAGTAGTTTGTGAGGAACGGGTAGTAAGTAGTCTCTTAGTGAGTATGTATGAACTTGGAAGAAGCATTGTAATTGTATTGGGAACCTAGTAAACTCGGTTAAGTATATTGTAATGTATGGATTCTGGAGGAGTAAGTATTGAATGGAGCATTATTGTATTTGATTGATGAATGGAGTATGTATTATAGATGTATAGTACTCGGGATTCCGGTCCATCAGACCGATACTGTAAGCAGTAGTAGTAGCCTTGTTAGCCACGTGGGTGGTTAACGGCATTGTATCACCCATTGTATGTAGGTAAGTATCCGCTGCGTGTATCTAACGTGTAAGGAGATTGGACGGTAAGCATGTATTAATGGTAGGGGTGTTACACTACCCTACAATGCCTACTCCAAAGCGCACAATGGTAAGAATCCGATCAGCAATGGTAGCAACAGAGGAAAGAGACCCCTATTTCTTTCACCAGAACATCAAAGATTCCAACCTTACATAAACAAAGGTAGCAAGAAGTGGACCTTCAAGATGGATATGAGGAGAGACGACCTTGAAGAAATTCTCAGTAAGGATTGGCATCTAATTTGTCTATATGCTCAATCATGTAGGTGTTAAATAGTCCTTGGATAATAAGCTTGTTTCTGGTCCAATCTTAGAGTAATCTAGTCTCGCTAGAAGTTGGTTTTGGAAGCCCTCAAGTGATCCTTGTCTAGTTTCAGTCAATATTTTATCTTAATTAAGTCTTTTGTTTACTCAAAGGTAACTCTTTATAGATTAACCTTAGCTCTAATCTTGTATGAGTAGCAATAGTTTGCCTTGCTTGTGTAATGGTCGATGGCTTATGAATGAATCCATGCTCTCACTTAGAAAAAATTGTATAGTCTAGAAAATTTATGTTAATAGGTTGTTTTATTCACCTATCTGCCATTGATTAATGAGGACATGGTTTATGAGTGCATTTTTTTATGTGTTGCCAAGGTGTTTGGTGGTGGATATCTAAATCTTAATTATAATAATATATTTTGAATATTATCAAAATGATGGATTTTTTTTTTTAAGCATATTGTGTACAATGGTACAATAGCTAATAAGTTATTATATATATATTATATATATATATATATATATATATATATATATATAATAGCAATTTATTATAAGAACTTGTCAATTATCTTTATGTAAGATATAAGACTTCTTTGTTGATTCAAATAATCTATGTGATTATTTCAATATTTGAACTTTGTACATTTGTCGTCATACTATTTTCACTAATAGTTATACTATCTTCCTTGTAGAAAGAATGACACTTGGATATCGAGAGCCCGTGGAATTATGAATTTCACAAGATTTGCAGGTAGCCGAAATAATCCGTACTGCTTTTCGGCTTCACAAATTGGGTCCAGATGGTGACATTATTGATCATGTGAACAATACGAATGATCACATACAGAAGGAGGAACCTAGTAAATATTTATTATCTTCTATTAGTACCTAAAACTTAAGAGTGAAAATCTATAAGAACCAACAGAGTTTGAAGCCCATCTGCTTCAAGAATGGATGGTTCTATGTACATAGAAAGGCTTGTTGCCTATGGCTACACCCAAAAAGAGGGAATCGAATATGATGAAATTTTTCTCCAATAATTCTTATTGGATCGATTCACCTTATGTTAGCTATCTCAGCTCATATGGATTAAAAGTTGTGTTAAATGGGTATTGAAAATTGTTTTTTTCTCAATAGAGAACTTAAGGAAGAAATTTCAAAGTAGGAAATGGGAAGAAGGCATGTCAACTTCGCAAATCCAATGTATTTTTAAAGTTACATAAAGTCATGGCAAGGCATGAATGTGCTTATATGAAACACACTCACATAGTTTAATTTATTAACATTATTTGTGGATGACATTTTACATAGCTACAAATAATAAGCCTCTTCCTCCTGAAACAGAGAAGAGTCTTACTATGTACATAGTGTTACAGTAACCTACTAGGTTGAACTGAGAGAATTATCTACAATTCTCAAGAATGGTTAATTTTTGCATAAATTGTAAACCCATAGATACACCTATATAATCAAGTATGTTGTTGTATCCCAAGACTCTTTGTATATATATAAGGTAATGTAAAGGGTGCCCTAATCTAGTGCAACTGGAATGAAGTATTCCACGATGTGCAGCTATCTATTATGCAGCAGGATTGGTAATTCATTTTATGAAACAATCAAGATAATGCATATAGGATTAAACACAATCTAAAATATTTGTAAGACATTGTGACCCAATCATCTGTGCATGCTCACGATGAACACAACCATCCGCGCGCAAATGAACACCACTTAAGTTCATGACTACTTTTAAATACCTTCCTTCCACAATGGTCAGAACTACTTTCCCAGGAAGCATATACTCCAATACTTCCCAAAGTAGCGACATAATAACCATACTTCATGATCCATCTTAAATGATAAGGGTTGCTGAAATTTATGACTCACACAGTGAAGGAGAAGGGATCCATCCATCACCTCAACAATAGTCACTAGCACATGTCGTATGAAAGCATGTTGTGGGGTTAACATTTCTCTAGAGAAACGAATGTCCTAAAATCAACCCACACTAACATTTTTAACCCACATAGTTAACTCGAGCATACTTATAACATCACATGTCTCAATGCTCATGCTAGGCTATGTTGAACGTACATGTAATTCGAGAGCATTTTTCCATGTCCGATCTTCCAGATAGGAAAATCTCATCTTGACTCTTTCAAATCAAGGCGGCTCATAAATCTTGTACCGTCAAAAGAATTACTTTAGCCTTACCCTCATAATTAGGGACGGTTACTTATGTGAGTGAGTTAACGTTTGGTTCAACTTGGCATCTCATGATGACTTATAAAATTATCAAGGTGGAAAAGTAGAAATGGAAAGACTTCTCTTACCCATACACAATTTTTACATGGTTCAGGAACACACTGTAAAGTATAGGCTTAGTCTATAGCTCAACCCCCATACCCCTAATATTAGTGTGTTCTATACAATCTTTCCATGATATACAATTTAAATAATGTTGACAATGGCACACCATGATATGGCATCATTAACAAAACATAACATGTAATATATGTTTAAGGGATCCAATTTTGACTGAGATTGTTCTGACAAAATTTTGCCTAGGGATGCGATAATAAAAGAGCACATGGGGAAATGTAATTTGCCTGCGTTGGAATATCCTTAGGTTGGCTAAGAGTGTAACACCCCTCACATTAAATGTGTAATAATCACTCTCGTAGCATAATTAAAGACGTCTCACAGCGGAAGTTAAACACTAATAATTCTCACTCGGGTGTCACATGTCATTACTCGCCCATGCGAGTAAAGAAGCAGAAAAGGAATATAACAACACATCAACAATAATTAACCGCAGTGATGAACGAGATATATACTACATCATCCTAAGTTTAAGCTAATACATAAGGTAAGTGAGCATCTAAGGTAATCCCAATGTTTACATCGTACTGAATATAAACTAACTCTGAAAGTACAATAAATAAATAAATAACGTCTTTGACTACCCCGAAGGCCCGCACTCCGGCTTCATAGCTCGATTAAGTCCTGAAATGTGGGTGCCATAAAGGCTCAGCCAACTGCTGGTATGCTAAATGTGATCCTAGACCCTTTAGGCCACTTAGGTCGTTTTAGCCATCTTGATTAACATGGGGTTCGTTTCATGCTGTACCGTTTACATGCTTATAACATAACTGTAAATACGGAATCAAAACACACAACATGTATTCAAACATTCACACATCAAGACATGCTATTACTACATTGATAATTGAACAATTAAATTCGAATCGCCGGTAATGTAAAAGTTAGCTGAAGTCCAGTTAGTCACACTTGTTTATTTTCATCACATGAAGCCCCGCTTCCACAATCTCACATAAACATACGGGTTTCATGTTAAGGACAATTCCCCGTTTAACCTCACACATTAATATTTTGGACAGTAGTCCGGTGCCATCTACACTGAATAGATGGACTCACTTATCTACAGTGGTAGATGTCCATTAGGCCGAAGCCAGGGTATGGTGCCAACGGTAGCACACTCCGACTAACGATCGTATCCGGCTCGTTAGATAAACAAGAGTAGACCTAAACGGGTGTTAGAACTCTAGTGATCACTATGCGCAACCTGCTGGAACGTATGCAGACCAGGATTTAGGAACATTGTTTCATTAATTAATTTTCACACTCTCATAAGTTAGCGTATTTTAATAAGTCTCCTGGAGATTCAATCTCGTTATTGGAGAAAACACATTTTTATTGGATGCCCTATTGGGTCTTACACACAACCTAGAAATCTGCTATGTGATGTTCAAAGGTCGAGTCATCACTCTAAAGACGGTTAATACCGGGTCTCTAAACTAAGTTCCTCACTTAGTGTGTTAGGAGTTGTTTACTCTCATAAGATAGTATCCAGAGTCTCTCCCGAAAGTTCATACACAGTTAGGGTGATAATCAGTATCACATGTCCGAACGACGTACGCGCACAGTTAATAAACGCTTTGGCGATTGGAAAACATAAGCACATACAAACACATGCATAACATTTATTTATCTGACATGCAAGCACACGGTTACGTCCGGAACCCAAGGAAAGCCTTAGAGTTTTCAGACCACACATTTACATACCGTTCACCGTTGAACAATGCTAGCGTGATATCCACGCCTATCATCTAGCAATCCCGTAGCTGTATTTAACAGTCCGTACCTCTGGAATACATCACTCTAATATCAGTGTCTATATTACGAGACTGCTTAACTGTTACAGGTGGGTTCTAATCTTCACCCCGTAGTTAACCCCTTAGTCGGTTGTTTGTTTAACTCGGGGTTGTTATTAATTCTCGGGATTACGGTGTAATACCCCAACCATAAACTCCACACTTAGCCCGTAATCGCAGCGGAAAAACATAACTTACTCATTAACCAAAAAGGCGGTGTTACACGCCGTTAGCCACCCACGTGGGTAACAAGGCTGTTACATACAATGTATCGGTCTGATTACAGAAATCCCGAGCATAATTACAACCTTCCAAAAATATTTACCCAAAAGAATTACAATATACCGAGTGTTAATGTAGAAAAATCACCAAACTAATCCTACGTTCACCAAAATATACGACCTCGGGTGTACAAGCACTACTCGGGTTCAACATCCAAAAATAACAAAAGTATTCCTTTTAGCTCCATGCTATAACCACTCCGCTTCCTCGATCACTCTCCTGAAAAATAATATGTGCCCCCAAAGGGGGTCAGCAACCCTTGGCTGGCATGGTTAACGTGCAGCCCGCTAACTACCGGGGTACACACAACTATTTGTCATGATAACATGGCATTGATTTTAACATACAACATACATCATTCAAGCAAGAATTATTGCAAAACGATAACAACACACACATAGTGAGAACAATTCACTTTAGGAAACAACCGACATAGTTAGTCCATATAGTAAGCCTAGAGAATGACTTCATCCTCATGTTAAGCTTGTCACATAATACGTTACCGTTCTGTTAGTCGAACGAGTAACTTAACTTAAAAGATGAGTCGGATATAGTGATCCGTGCACACCGGACACATAATTTCCCCCTAGCCCGAGTGGAAGTCAGGTAGGTAAGCTTTGGCTAAGCTAGTGGGAGGTTGAAATCCACAAGGGAAACAACCCTAACATAAGGAGAGAGCCGAATCTGATACAGATGTCGACCCCCGTACATACACGCGTGACCGGAACGACCGGATTCCTCACTCCCCAGTTAGCACTTGTTAGAAGTCCCACCGTGGGAACTTAAATACAATCTCTCACAAATGAGTGTTTAAGTCCAGTTAGACATACAAGGGAAGCGAGTCATAATTCGGCAACACATACCACAACCAAGCATACATAGCCGTGGTTAGAATTCCTTAGTTTGGAATGTTGTTACCGGACATCGTTCTCTTACGTTTCCTAGCCTTGGTTAATTAACAGTTAGCACGCATTCGAGGTTACCGGTATCGGCACGCACACACCACATTAATAATAATGACCGTAAACTCGTTTCATGATTTAATCTTACAAGGTCATAAACACGCAGGAAAAACAAACAACACATAAGCCGGTGTAAACCAGTAGGCAACAGACTGCAAGAAAACCATACCTTGGTCCTTGTTGCGTATGAGTTCCACCCAACGTAGTTCCTATACATGGTTGATAATGGTGGTTAATTATCTACTTAACTCCCGATTAACTAATCACTTCACATAATTATGTTGTATCATTTCACACTTAAACTTACCTTTTAATTAACCTCTAATGGTCATTATAAGGTCTTAACAAGTCCTAATTAATCATATAACCTCACCCCCATTCATTCCCTATTGTTTAGACTCAAAAACAATCAAGATTTTCAATTCTGGTGCTGGTCCGGGACCTTGTCCTGGTCCTAACTCCCGGACCAGCACTATGGGCAACTCTCGGCATGAAAAACAGGGGTGGTCCGGGACTTCACACTAGACCTAAGTCCCGGACCAGTGTGTCTGGCCACTCTCGAACGGTTTTTACTATATGGTCCGGGATTTGACATGGAACCTAGGTCCCGGACCACTGCTACAGATCTCCAAAAATGGTATTTTCAATTCCTGTTCTACTTGTTCTCTTCACCCCTTGTTGCCCCAAGCTTCCTACACGTATTAAGGTATTTTATAACACTAATATAACCTCCTAAACTTGTCTAATCATCATCTAAACTTGTTACCCAATTCTTAATCAATTTTACCCAAATTTCCCACTCTCCTCTTTCAAGAACTAAAGCTTGGTTTTGTTAAGTGTTATGCTACAGATTTTCTCACCACTCTCACCCACTCCCTAGTCCACAAATAATGCAACATTCCCACCTTAAGTTCATTCATCTTCCCATCTCCATCTACCTAGTTTCCAACTGATTTTTATACTAAATTTTCCCCTCATGATACCTTGTAGGTTCTCTAGTTTGTTCCCACCTAGAAATGCACTTAAACCATTAAATTTCTACACAAATTTTGACATGATTTCCCCATAATTTTAACATGTCCCTCACATTATTTAACCCACTAAAACACTCGAACCATCAGTTCATTCAAGGCACTAAATTTACACACCAATTCCATCATTTTAACAACAATTACCACAATGTACATAAACCTTAAAAGCTTGGCTCTTAGGCCCTTAAACAACATCGAATTAAACACTGAATTTCCTCATATTATTAGCAACACCTGCACTACACTCAACATTTATATTTACACCAAGACAAACCAATTTCCTTTAAAACACCATATAAGCTTACGGTAAGTCATTTACCTTGGATTTCTTCCAAACTTTCCCTCTTCTTTACCTCTTGTTCCACAACCGAGTTCCAACGGGGTTATTTGCTACACTAACGACCAAATACCATAAATGCTTATGAGCATTGAGGAATCAAATGCAGTTCTTGCAACAACCCTAAAACAAGAGGGTGTTTAAGCATGAAAATGAAGAGATTTTACCTTCTACTTCGCAATGGGCTGTTTGGGAATAAGGATGGGCAAGCTCCAGCACTTAATGAGGATTCAAACAATCTAGAATGAAGATAAAAATGGAGCTCAAAACAGAGGCAAAACCGGCCAAGAAGAGATGGAGAAAAAAATGAGTTTTTGAGTTGTTCCTTACCTTAAACCATCAAAGGGTTGATTAGCTTCAAGAATGGGTGTTTTCCTCTTCAAAATGAGCTACACCCATGGAGGTCAAATGTGGAGTTTGAAGATTTTGAAAGGTGCAAAATGATCTCCAAAGTGAGGTGAGTATTTTGGTGTAAAAATCTCTTGATTTGGAGTTGGTTTAATGGTAGAACAAGAAGAGGCAAGGTGAGCTATGTGGAGCTCTTGCAAATCGCCATTAGAGGAGCAAAATGAAGAAGAAGAGCTGAGAGAGGGGGATGAGCTCGGTGAGTGCAGAGAAATGAGGGAGAGAGAGTGTGTGTGAGAGAGTGTATGGTGTGAGAGAGGGAATAAAGTAACATTACTTTATTATTTTTGTCCTTTAGCTAATAGAGTGGAGTAATATAGCAAGAGAGGGGGGGCCAAATCGTGAGACACAAGAGAGAGAGGGCAAAAATCTGATTTTATTTTACAATGTGAGAGAGTGGCACTTGGTCATTAGCAGGTAACACCCGTTAATTTCCCGAACTGTCAATTTTAACAGTTCGGGTCCGGTTTCCGGAATTTTTTTTTGATTCTAAAAATTCTTAGACTTTAATTAGTATATAATTATAGTTATAAAATCAACTATAATTTATACAAGTCCGTTTTAACTGTTTAAAGTCACGTTTTTCAGTTTTCTCGAAAGACGTGCTTTAAAGCCTCGTTTGTGTTTTTAATCCATTATTTGGATCCGTTTCCTTCGGGAATTTCTCCCACATGTTCTTAGTGACTAAATAAGTCCTAGGAATCCATTTAGGACCCTAGATAATTCATATACTTACTATAATTATTTAACACGCGTTTTTGCGCTTTGTGACTTTTACGTGTTTTCTTTTTCGTTTTGGTTTTTATTTCTTCACCAATGTTCTTAAGGACTTAATTAGCCTTAAAATATCATAATTATATAATTAACTAACATATTAAGGTTTGGGGTATTTCATACGGTTTCATGACAATTCACAGTTTATGTCTAGATAGTATTCGATACTGTCATAATATCTAGTACGTAGGACTTGTTCTCCTAATACTCTTGTATGGTTATTTGTTTTACATGTTTACGTACACACACGTACATGCGTGCATGTCTAATCATATACACTTATTTATACATACATAGAATATGGTTTATTACCGTGACTCATTAAGCCAAGTTATATCTTTACTTACAGTAGTATAATATCTTGTGTGTGTTGGTTAATTAATTTACTTGGCTAAGTTGTGTTGGTTGGTCAACGTAGTTTGACTTGGTCAACGTTTCAAGTCAATATTTCATAATAGTTGATATTTATTTATCGCTTTATACCACATTACCTTGTATTATAAATTCATAATATAAGAATTATAAAGTTTTCCCACAATGAATTAAATTCTTTATTCTTTGTTAGACACACTTGTACTTAATTGTGTTATTTACTCACAAACCTTTTATCAAGGATTCACCTTAATGTTATACAAGGTATATTATACATTATCATAGCCCTTATATTATAAGGTTTATAACCATGTGTTATACTCCCCAACCTTCTAATTTAATTCCATCATTTTATGTGATTGTTTATAAGGTATATGTATACCATAATAATTCCTTTATAATATACTCTCTTATACTTTAATGTATAGTCACTTATATTATATTGTTCATTGCTTCTGAAAATTCCAAACCAACCTTATGTTTTCGGCATTTTAATATTCCTCCCCTTCATTTTTGATTATTTACAAAACCACCACAAATATTTATTGTGTACTTTTCCTTTCATTATTTAATCTATAACCTAAGATTCCAAAACATTATAATATACAACATATATACATATATGTATGTTTAATTCGAACAGCAGCCCCCCTCTTTTCTAGTTTTATACTTTTACCCACAACTTTCTCATTATTACATATTACCCCTCTTTATTATGTAAACTTACAATTTAATACCTAAACCTTTATATTATACATATTAACTTATTTAATTCCAAAAATTCCCAAAATATTTTGAATATTTCTGAACAGACCCTAGGATGTTCCAATATTATTTTCTACCCCTAAGTTTTGGTTATTTACATGATAACCCCATAAGTTTTATAAATGTTACATTTTAATACTTAAACTATATATTATAACCCTTAGTGTAACACCCCTCGTAATAATTACGTAATAGTCGCTCACGTGAACAGGAAATAAAGGCGTCTCACAGCGGAAGTAATTACAGTAATAGAACTCACATGGGTGTTACTTGCCACCACTCGCCCATGCGAGTGATGTAGCAGTACAACATCTTAACAAAATTAAACATAAAGATACAATCCGCAGTGACGACGAGATACCACCTACCTTTCTATCTAAGTATCAAAAGCACAACTACTGTGAGCATCTAAACATAATCCAAGTCTTACAACCCCTTTCCAGTGGAATCATTTAATATATAACGAGGTATGAACGGTAAATCCAAAATCAACAATGTCCTAACTACCCAATCCCACACTTCGGCTTCAACGTGTTCAGCAACCTACACAATAAGTGTAGTATCAGCGATAGACGCTGAGTATGCCGGATCTGGACCCTATTGGTCACTTGTCATTTTTAACCGTCTTGATATTAGATTGATTTCATGCTTTGTCATTTTACAGATATGGTAAATACTGTAACAATATGCATGATTATATAATCATTCATCCAATCCAAACAGTCATATATGAATATACACATTACTGTCATACATCATACAATACAATGGTATTGAGAACTCATTCATCGTATGTTAACATCATCACATAGTACATCACTCGGCCCTCCGGGCCTTCACATATCATGTGTTTCAGTTAGCACAGTTGGGCGTCAGTTAGGACAACCCGAAATATACTCACTTGGACAGTAGTCCCACGTACACACAAAGGTGCTCACTGCCCTGATCATCCGAAGACTCTGGGACTTATTCACTTTGCCTTTGTAAAGGCGTCCATTTAGGTGGCCAAGGGCCTGGTGCCAACGGTAGCACACTCCGCCTGACGATCTATCTAGGCTCGATCAGGATTAACTAGGGAAAACCCGATATGGGATAACCCAAGAGATCTCTACGCGCGACCAGCAGCCAGTGACTGTCTGGATTAAGGTACATCATCACATTCATTCACACTCCACTGTTAGCTTGTTAGTTAGATAGTCAGTTATAGTTTTGGTTATGGAGTACATCACTTAAATTTGTTGGCTGCCCTATGGGTCTTACGCATGCCTAGAATTATTCTAGGTAACATTCACGTTCGAGTCAAAGCTCTAGAGACCGACAATGTCGTGTCCGTTCCTAAGTATTTTACTTAGGTTATAACTACATACTTGTAATACTTAGCGTATTAGGTCAGACAACAGTGGTCACCACGCACATTTCGCATATGTAGTTTTATATAAGTCGATCTATAGTCGACGTAGTATTAGTCCCGTAGGACGGTCGTGCATAAATAAATAATGCAATGAACATAACTACACATCACAATAAATCACATACATACATTCACACAAGTTATTTATCAAACAAATCCGAGCCCGAGGAATTCCTCAGGACAACTCGGATCAAATCCCTTTACATACCGTACACCGTAGTCTAGATTCGTGCAGTGCAGACCACTAGAGCTTTCGAGCGCGTACGTCGGAAATGCGATCTAGTAATACAAGGAACACTAAGCGTCAATCCACATGACACAATTCGGTATTTCCGAATAACGTTTGAGATTCTAGTACTATGTCCCCAGACTTAACATTTGTTACTAGTTAAAGTATCGTTATTAATATTTGATGACCCCTTACTCGTTGTGTGAGTTAATACTCGGTTTACATTAGAGCATAAAACCTTACGTTATACACATGATACTTCACTAGGGTTTATTTATCAAACCAAGGTCCTATACTAACCTTAGTATTTTATGTCGTTATAGTTATAGTGTATAACTTTATTTCTTGGTACGTTTTTATTTATGTATGTATGCATTTAGCATTACAGCTTGAATAACTATATTCCTAGTCACATAATATTATTTGTGTTACATCTTTTCCATAATGTTATATGGTACGATATTTTATGTGTCACTAGACTTTATTACATGTGACTTGGCAACTTAGGAATGTATGAAAATAATATACACAAGTGTCACATTGAACTCCTTATTATATACTCTCATTACTCATAAAACTACCACATAACTTATAATATATTGTAGGTATTTAATTTTTATAACACCAAAACCTTGTGGTAAAATATAACCCAAGGTTGTTCATATTTGTTTTATTATCGCTCACATATATAGATGTACATCTTATTCCTTCACAACTCAACTCACCATCCTACCATTTCCTCACTACAGATTAATAGATTTAAGTCTGCATCACCCTTCCACTAAATCCCATCCTTAGTATGCCTCTGTAACAGACCTGTACAGAAATTACTCATCTCAGAACAACCAGAACTGATGCATTAAGTTTGCTAAATCTTTCCCCTTCTGTTTTGTTCCTCTTTTCACGATTTGCTTTCTGTTCACTCCCTTTTCTCATCTGTTTAGTCACTCACTTCATGGTGTTTTTACAACTTCATTTCAATCTGTTACAGACACAGAAACAACTCTACAGAATCTGAAACAGAAAGGCAAGAAAACTGTAACATCATTTGTTCATCCCTTCCTCAATCCTTGATTTCGGTTTACTGATTGGTTTCCAACTTTTCAAGCTATCACACCATTCGCTGCTTGCATTGGAAAAAGGTTGGACTCAAAAACAGTTCAAAAGCATGGTGTTATCACCTCAGAAACTCACTCAACAGAAATCAGTCAAAACTGTCAAACTGTAAAACCAAAAACCATAACCTGATAATCCATCTTGTATCTTGTAGTTTGCTCACGGTTCTGATTTGAATTTTTCCCTAGGTTGTTTAGCTACCTAAGTAAGTACCTCAGTATAGTTTGGACCTCAAAACAGATTTACCCACACAATGTTTAACCTCATAAAGGTTCCTATACAGAAAATCAGATTTGCAGAATTTAGTTCAAAACAGATATGTGTTCTGTCTGTTTTTCTTCTATTTCATTCACAGTTGAAGTATAGTTTGTTTCTCTATCTTACAGATGTGCTTGCACACTTAGTTAAGTGTTTTAGCTAGGTTTTAAACTCTTGAACCACTCAAGGTCATCCCTTTATGCTCTCTAAAATTCGTTATACAGAAACTGAAGTTCTTCCTGGAATTAAAGTCAAAACAGAAACTGATAAGTGTTTCTTGTTTTCTTTCCTGTCTGTCTTTTTATCTAGTTACACCTCTCCTAACTCCTTACCCACTTAACTAATGGTTCATCGAGATTTTTGAACTTAAAGGTAACCCAAAACAAACTCACTGATGCTTCTGTAATGGTGTTAATGGAACCGGAACAGCAGAACAGAAACTACAACAGCTGGACTTCTCTTCTATTTTATTTCCTGTTTAACTTATGTTTTGATCCTCAATTCCTCACAATGATTTACCAAGTTGTTCAAGTATCCCACCAAGCTTTTAAACCCAGCAAAACCCAACATAGCTCTGTTACAGATATAGAAATAATCAGAGCCTGACCTGCTAAGAACCTGAAACTGAAACTTAAACTGCATCCCAAAACTGGTGTTTCTTATTCTTCTGTTTATCTTTCTTTCTCCGAATTTATTACTCAATCAGCTAGTTGTCTACCCTAGCTTATCCTCATAACAGGTCTACAATGACTTAGGTCACTCTTTTGAAACTCCTCTACACAGAAACCGAATCTGATTGATACACAGAAACAGTTCTTACACCAGTTTTTTTTCTTTGGCTTAGTTTAGCTTATACCGAAACTTCTGTACCAGTTCATGTGCTGTTATTTTTCCAAGGCAGCTAGTACCTAGATTGTTTGGTGCTTCAAAACTCCTTAGGTACTTTCATAGTACAATCCCACAAATTTAACACTAAGAAACATAAAGTCCTAATCTCAGATTTATTCTGTTTTTCTGCTGTTATTAAAACAGTCTACACCAGTTTTCTTTTCTCTTCTTCTTCTGACTTCAGTCCTAAAGTACTAGTTGGTTCTCACCATTGTCTAAATGTTTAGGTGGTCCTGGGTTTACAGTTACTAAAACACACTCCTAGTGTTACTGAAATCAAAGTCTCTAAAACAGAAACTAGTCTCTTGTATTTCCTCTTCTCTTTATTTCACGATTATGCAACAGGTGGGGTTTCTGTTTACTCCAGATACTCTTATCTGTATTTAGGAGTGTTAGAATGTTTTAGATTCATTACCCATCTCTCGAGTCAGTTGTACAGAACACAAAACTCAAAACTAATCAGAACTTCAAACTAACCGAAACTTCAAACTTCAAAATTAACAGAACTTCAAAACTAACAGGACTTCAAACTAACCGAAACTTCAAACTTCAAAATTAACAGAACTTCAAAACTAACAGGACTTCAAAACCAACAGAAACTTCCCAACTAATAGAAACTCCAAAATTGACATAAACTTCAGAATCGACAGAAACTTCAAAGTTGACAGAAACCTCAAAACTGATAATTCTCTTCTGTTTACTGAAAAACCTCAGTTTTGTTTTCCCTTTCAGTTTCCCTTCATTACCAACCTAGATAGTTCAGTGTTTGATTGAGTTTTAAGTTTCTAATCTAGTCTTTCTATCCTCTCATTTACTCTGCAAGGTAGATACACTAGAACACACTCAACTTCACCGCAGCTGTAGATTTATCAAAAAAAACATAATCTGTTGCATCTGTTCTTTGTCTTTTCTCTTTCTTTTGTTGTGATCTGTTTTCATTGTTTTACTCCAACACTCTCACGTTTATAGTCTTGGTTAGGTTTACTCATAAGATAATAAATGTGCTAGCAGCTCAAGAGTACTAACTACATCGAGGCTACATGCTACAGGTTTGCATGTTTATCAGTTTTGGTAAATTTAAACTTCTTTCTGTTTCTGATCCTGCATGAGTTTAGAGGTGGCTCACCAGTCTAGAGACTTGACCACTCCTTAGCTACACCTTTGGTGGGGATCTCGAGCTCACAGTTTCCTGGTCAGCTTAACTACAGGGGCAGATTATTCAGATGTCAAGATCATGCTACTCAGAGGAAAGGACATAGCTAGCTTACTGAGACGGTATGGTTTTTACCTTGTTCCCCCTTGTTTTTGTTCTTCAATGAGAAGGGTACAGCAAGGAAGAATGACTTGGTCTTGCTCCTTCACCAAGCTGGGTTCTATCTACGGTCTTCTACAACAGAAAGGAAGAAAAAGAACTCAGAACTGGCTATGTTTGTAACCGGTATAACCGTGAGTGAGAATATGGTGAAGCTTACTTAAGAAACAAAAACAGAGAGTAAAAGCTTATTGCATGATGGGTTTATTGCTGAAATGCAGGTGGAATCTAAGCTGGGTTTCGCATGGTTTTACCTTGAGAAAACAAGGGAGCTAACTTCCCTTCCTTCTCTGTTTTTCAACCGAACTTCCACTGCTCTAGCTCCCAATATTGGTCTTTGCTGCTGGGTATACATGATCACGGTTAGCTCTTGGAGATAGAGAACTCATAGGAGAAGGGTGAGTACGTTTAGTCTTGGAGACTTACCTAACTCTCGAGCAGCAACCAGGGATGTTGGGAGCAGCTCTCGGTGGAAGCTGGGGAAGGAGAAGGTACTGAGAGGAGAAAAGAAGATGAAGACTGGTTATAACATGGTGGTATGGAGTTGGTCTGTGAAACTGTCGCGTGGGAAGTCCCAAGCGGGATGGGCAGTTTGCAAAAACAATTCCTTCTATTGCATTGAAGTACCAGAAAATCTGTAGACTACTCGTTCTGTCGCTCTTGAAGTTTGAAATAACTGAGTTTGAGGCGTCAATTCCAGAAGGGAATGTCGGGTGGTTCTTCATTCCTTTCTGTAACTTAAGTTTAGTGATTACTTATTACAATTCGTGGGTACTTTATACTGAAAACTAGCTCAGCTCGACTGGTTAAGGTTTCGGGATAGGTACGAGAGGTCTTGGGTTCGAATCCCGGCTAGAGCATAGTTGCTCTTTTATTTTTGGTTCAGTCCCATTTATGTATATTCTTGTATATTGGTATTTACATATATGTAAACGACTAATTGTTATGTCGCCATGTTGATTTAAACTTTTATACGGTTTTGACTATTTTTATTTGCCATGTTTTAACTATATGTTTCCGGTCATAGCGTTACCAATTATGTATGCAACGTTATAATGTTGTAACGTTATATATACGTACTATATACGTACGTGACCGTGTTAATATTGTTCGTTCATACTTTAATGTAGTAAATTATATATTTAAATAACGTTTAATTATTTAGGGGTATTTCACTTAGTTTATTAAATTACCAAAATCAACCTAAAATTCACCAAAATTATGTACAGACCCCTACTGGTCATATTAACCTCATTCCAGCCCTTAACTTTCAAAAATTACATAAACACCTTAAATAGTTTTATAATTTTCATTTTTAACTTAATACTTGATTTAAGTTACCAAATCAATTACTTATTTTTTTCCAACTTGGTCAAACACCATATATGGTCAAGGTTGACCCTCCAAACACTCCTTTGACCAACATTTATCAGTAATTACAAAAATACCCCTATTATCTCTCTAGTTTTACATTTAAGTGTTTAAAAACTTCATAAAAATCACATTTTTATGTTCTTAAAATTCCTAAACAGCCCCATTCGGTTTTTTATTTTATTAGCACCCTAAACTTTATTTATTTATGGTTTGACCCACAAGGTAAATCTTTTATTCATTTTAACACTTATAAAGTTCATAAATCATATTATAACTTTATATTCAATTTATGTTACACCTAAATTCATCATTATTCTTACAAAATGTTCCTAGGTGAATATGTTCACTAAAATTACACTTTAGCACCAGAAACATGTTTAATTCATTTAACAACCCATAAACTTAATAATTTAAGATTTAAAGCTTTAAATAACTATGTTAAATTGGCCTAAACACATGGCCTTCAACATAACATAAACTTAACCATAAAAGAACATTAAAATGTCCATAAACCATAGGTTATACATGGCTTGCTACAGATTTTTCATTTAACTTATAAAAATCATTTTTCTTTCACATTTAACTTATAAACTTGACTTTAATAAGTCATTAGCAACTAGATTCACCAACCAAACATATAACCATCATTTTCTACACATTTACAAGGTTTAAACTACACCTATACCCATACATGTTCTCGGCCAAAATTTACATTACAAGGTAATAACCTTTTAAGCATTAAAATGGTTTTAAGAGTTCTTACCTTGTATTAAATCAAAAAGGCAGTCCAAGCAGCTCCTATATGCTCTCGGCACTATATGCATATGTACCTTAGGTTATATTTTTGTATGACATTGTACTTAACCATGAATAAGCTTTTAAAGCTTAGTTAAGGAGCTTTACCTCTTTGAACTTTGATTTTCCTCTTGGAAATCAACTCAGCACTTCATGGGTAGCCTTAGGACCATTCGGCCATATATATACCATGAACAAAAGTTTAGTTAGTGATTTTTCCCAAATGACAAGTTTAAGAAGTTTTTAAGCAAGATTAAAGAGAGATTTTACCTTGAACTTTTGGGAGGGTTTAGGCATGGTTTTCGGTCACCTAATACAGTAGTAATAACATTAGTTTCTGTAGGAAAAAGGATGGAAGAGATTAAGGCTTGAATAGCCATGGAAATCCATGATTTTACCTTCATTTGGAGCCCCTTTTGGATGGGTTTTGGAGCAGATCTATGGCTATATAAATAGGGCTGATAACACTATTAAAATTAGTGTCAAAAGGTGTAGAAAAATAAGTAAGTAACAGTTCATTTTTGGATTTAATATTGAAGAGAGGTAAAAAGGTGTTTTAAGGCATTTTTCCTTACCTTAAGGTTCTTAAGAGGTTCCCCTAGCCCATGGGTTGGTCTTGGACGTGTCTTGGGTTCTCCAAGTCAGTAATGGTGCCTTAGATGGAGTGGGAAGAGTTAATTTCGGCCATATACATAAATAAAGGAAGAAGGTCTTAAAGCACATTTTTCTTACCTTGACTTACCAATCTGATTTCCTTGAGTTTAAACCCTTAAATGGCCCTTACTCTCTCTTAAAATCAGTTAGAATGATAGAAGAAGTGGTTGGTGATTTTGGTGTAAGAAAATTGAATTTTGGAGGTGAAATGAGCCTTAAAACTTCATTAGAGCTTAAGGTATGTTAATGGAGATTGAAGATGGTGAAGGAGGGGTATGAGCTCGGTTTAGAGAGGGAGAAGAGACTGAGAGTATGGGCAAGGAGGATGGGGACGGCTGACTTGGGTATTAGTATAGGAAAAAGCTTCCTTAGATAATTTAGATGTGTAAGAGATATTTGTCTCCTTTGTTGCTTTCTTCTTAATTTATTTGTCTTCTAATGTCATGGTCTGAATTCCATGTCCCCTTGGCAGTATATACAGCCGTGGCATGCAGGAGATGCTGGGAGGTTTTTCTTTTGTGTGAGAGAGATGAGAGGAATTGTCTTATGTGAGGTGAGTTGTCCTTTAATGCTTCTTTTTGTTTCTAGTTTGTCTTCTAATATGTAACATCTGATTTTATGTCCCCTCCTACAGTCATACAACTTGTAACAAGCTGGAACAATTGGGGGATATTTCTCTTGTGTGAGAGGGAATGAGAGGAAGAGCATGGAAAGGTGCTTTTACTTTTTTCCTCTTTGGGACATTCTTGTCTCCACTTGTATTTGTCTTATGTATTTGATTCTTTCTTTTACCAACTCTTTCATCCGGCCATAAAATGTGTGGGGGACCATTTTAAATTGCTAGAATTTAATATTAGAACCTTAAGTTTGTACACTTGTGACTTAGTTTATGTGTTAGGTGGTAACATGTGTTATTTTTGTTTTAGTGTGTATATAAGTAGTTGTTGTGTTTAATAATTTGTTTGACTATATAAAATGTTTTATATAGTCTAAAGAGTAATATTTATGATATTTAATACATGTATTAATATTTTACATGTAGTATTAATTTTAGGAGTTGATTTCTCCTTAATAATGTTCTCTCTTTGATTAGAGGTTTAATGTATAGTTTGGTGTCCATTTTGGACGATATGTTTATACACTAATGTTTATAATGATTATCACTCATTAGATGAATATTTGGTAATTATAAACTTCATTTGATTTAATCCCTTATTAATTAAGGTAATTAATGTTTGGGGTATTTCAAAGACTGGTTTAATCTAAAGGTTTCTAAGTTGTAGGTGGTATTACCTGGCCTCATGAAGTATTTGCAAGTATGATCGACATAAGAGAAAGAGAAATATGTATCTTCAAAATCACCGTTGAGCGAGTGAGATATGTAGGAAATATATACAAAATACAAGGATATTTTGGTAAATAGGCGATCATGGACTATTTTGGTAATTAGCCATGAGTAAGTTCTGTTTGGATTAAATTGTTAATCTAAACAAAAGAAGTGCCTCTATAGAAGGATATGTCTTTATGACATTTGGATGGTGATCATTCCGTTGTCAAATCGTCACTCTACCATAATTTCCTTTCTCATCCAATCAACACTTGTATAAGCAAGATCGTCAGATGCATTTACTTCATGGATATGATTGGATTGCATCTCCAATTCAATACCAAGATACGATAGTTCGAGAAAGAAGATTGGAAATCATTCAAAGACAAATCTCTTCACGTACAAGTAAAATTCCTTCAATAATCAACAAATCCGTGATCTAAAGACTAAGGTGAATTGGAGACTTAGGCGGATAAGAAAGATAAACAGAGGACTGTGAATATTAACAAAGAATTGGATTATCTTCACATGTCCTTCACAAAAGGGAAAGATGAATGGCAGACTTCCGAAATAACTAGATTGCCCTTAGCCAACAGGTGTGTTAGACCTTCAGGCACAATTAATGATCTTTACATGAAATATAGCACCTTCGGTAAGATTTTTATCAATTACGTCATTTGTTAAGTAGGCTACCCCAAGTAACTTTTGAATGAAGGCCCTTCATCAATCACCCCAACATGGTAGGAAGTGGCGGATAAAAAAGTTTTATAAGGGGATTAAAATTATTTTTAAATAATGTTAATTAATATTTAAAATAAATAAAAAATTAACGGAAATTTCATGAGATACTTCGGGGTTTGAGTGAATTTTATAAAATATCCAAGAGGTTTCATTTTCACTACGAGATACTCCTGAGGTTTCAATTCTATTACGAGATGCCGCTTTATTCAAATTCTGATATATTACATGTTTCATACCCAAAATTTACCCTCACACCATATGCCCCCTCCAATAGACGTTATATGGTTAAAGTATTTTTTAATTTAAAACTTAAATAAAATTCACACAAAAATTTAAAGATCATATAAAATTTGAAATCAATTTTAAAAAATGAATATAATCAAATAAACAAAAAGTTAAAAAATTGGAAATGACTAAATAATAAAAATTTTTTTTTGAAAAATAGTTTTTGGTGTTACATAGCGATGATCTAAAATTGTAAAAAAGAAATATATGAAGAATATTAAGTAACAATTTCATATAGTATATAGAAAAACTCATTATTTAAACTAGAATAATAAAGTATAAAACAATAAAATATGATCATTTTTCTTGTGATTATTGATATCAAATGATATATTGATAAATTTTATAATTTCTTATATTTATGTAATTGTTGTAACTTTTTACGATTTTAAGTCACTGCTACAATAGTTTTAAAAATATGTAACAATATATGTTTTTTTACATAAATTAACTTTTTATTGTTTAGTCATTTCTTTTTATTTTTTAAAATTAATGATTTAAATTATTTTTGTTTATAATGTTTATTTATTTTTTAATTGAATTCAAATTTTATCATCTTTAATTTTTGTGTATTTTTTTTATATTTTAAATTTAAAAAATGACCATAAATCCCTAAGTTTATTGTGGGGATATAGTGCAAGGGTAAAACGGGCATATGAAAATATAATATATCAGAAATTGAACAAAGGGGCTTCTCGTAATAAAATTGAAACCATAAGGGTATCTCGTAATGAAAATGAAACTTAAGGGGTATCTCTTAAAATTCCTTCAAACCTCGAGGATATCTCATGAAATTTTTCTAACTTTAAATAGCCATATCTTGCAAAATATAAGTCTAAAATGGAAAGAAAAAAGTTATATCACTGCTCATGTAAATTTAAGCTCTTCAAAACAAGACCAAACATAGATATATTTTGAAAACTTTATATTTTTATTTCTATATGTTTATGATGGTACACCAAGTTGATGATATGAATATTATAATTGGTATTATAATTCATTAATTAATAAGTGAATCAAATATTTTTTGGACGTATAAACTTTGGAACTGATGATAGATCATTTATTGTTTTGTGGTGTATTATTATTGTCTCGTGATGTATTATAACTATTTATATGATGTATTTTAAATCTTATGTGGTAAATTATATTTTTCATGGCATAATACTTTCAAAACAAATAATAGATCATTATTTTTTAGGAAAATTGCATCCCCACTCATGACATATAGCGAACTTACATCCTCCACCCACGTGTTTTGAAAAATTATTTTGCGCACTCATCAGGTTTGGGCCATTTTACATCTGTCACTCATTTTCCCATTTCTATTTGTTTAGTCCACGTGTCACTATTATATTGGTCTCCTTCCAAATATGAGAAACCGGTTTTTTTATGGGTGAACCGCCCTTAGTCGAACCCATTTGTTGACTCTCTCCTACTCCATTGAACCAGTTCCTTCTTTTGAAAAGAACTGGCTAGCTGTGTACTGTCCCTATTGTTCTTCCTCCTTTGAACAACCCTGGATTGGGTTTGTTGATCTTAAAACGCTGGTTTGATGTTCGTACACTCGGTCTTTGCTCTCGGTTTCGACCCAGGGGCTGGGTTCTTCTTTCGTTGCCTTGTCTGTATGGTATGCCAAAGCATTCTCAAATTTAGAGTTTCATTATTCCCCCTTTTGACCATGTTTGCTGCTCCCTCTAGTTTACTTATTCTTTTGGCTGTTGTGTCGATTGCTTCAAGTGCTTTCGAATCGATGTTGTTGGTTGACATAATCGGTATGCTGCTCTGGTTTTTGATTGGTTGTATTCGCTCTTATGTCGAAACGATTGTGCTCCTTTTTGTCACTGCCATTGTCGACAAGAGTTGCTCTTCTTTTTTTGTGGTGTCATTGGTTATTAGATTCTTTCAAACTGTTGCACACAGAAATATGAATGTCTATCGTGATTTTTTTCTTGAAAACCCTTTCGACATGTTTATTAGTGTTGAACTTGTAGATGAACATGTGTTGAAGCGGTCCTTCTGACAGTTTCATAGCTATCCAGTGGAAGTGGCATTGCTAAAACCATTGTTGCTCCTTGCCAGTTTTGCCAGTGAATATTTGGATTGCTTCATGTAGATGTTCATCACAGTTTTTTACTAGTACTATTGCTGGTTATTAGATTGCAACAACAAACTGTTGCACAAGGGAATATGAATGTCTATCATGATTTTTTTCTTGAAAAGCCCTTTTGACGGTGTTATATTAGTATTGAACTTGTAGATGAACATGTGTTGAAGCGGTCCTTGTGACAGTTTCATGGCTATCCAGTGGAAGTGGCATTGCTAAAACCATTGTTGCTTTTGGCCTGTTTTGCCACTGCATATTTGGATCGCTTCATGTAGATGTTCATCACAGTTTTTTACTAGTACCACTATTATAAGAGCAATGATGACGGGCAACATGTTGTGTCTGAGCTAATTTTTTTTTTACTTAACTCTGAAATGTTTTTAGTTGATTTTTGATAGGGAACACTTCTATAATATGTCATCCTCAAGCAATAGAAACGGTGCAAGTCTTTTTACATTTGTGAATGTCAAGTGTAAGTGTCGAAAGAATGTTAAGTTGTTTGTGGCGCTCACATCCGACAATGATGGAAAGCTATTTTACAAGTGTGATTGTCCTCACCCAATATTCAAGTGGTGGCATGAAGAGGAATAAGGTGAACCAAGGCGTCTGTAATGCTTATATGCTAAGGATTATTGAAGAAATACATGCATTGAGAGTGGAGTTAAAGGATATGAAAAATACTGGAATGATTAGGCGAGGTCTTAGTTTGTATGTCCTTGTTTTAATAGTTACGTTCTTGGTATTTAGGCTAGTTTAGTTTGTTATTGAATACCCATAAGATGGACCATGCAATTGTGTTTGTTGGTGTATATTATTGTTTACTTCTTAATACAGAAGTTGTACTACAATATTTGGACCTATAACCAACTAGCTTTTGTGTAATAACTATTCCATATTGTGTGTTTGTTTATTAGTGTACCACTTTATATCTTTGTTGCAATGGATTAAAGAAACGTAAAAAGTACTAGCTATCTTTTATTCTCCAAACACACTTTTGAGATCAACCTCATTACAATTAACCATCACAGTCACACCAAATCATTTATACAGTGTGTCAATAACAGTGTCTCAAAGGCTAATATGTTTCAATTGTTGTTCAGAAGCATATTTCCTCTTATGTGTTTTCATTGAAAGTGATCAAAGGCTTTGGGATTAGACTCCACCATACACCACTAAGTTGTAGGCTTGAATGGTCTGTACCCAGCAAGGTCATAGATAATATGATGTCTGCAACAACCTACTTGAATCAAAATGTTTTCTAATTGACAAAATGTGTCCGGCATACAGAAAAGAAACACTTGACAGAAAAGCACTTGAAACACCCTAACTTGCAACATTAATCTTGTTTGTGATCGAACATCTCTAAAATACCATTTGTCTTGATCAATTACATCACCAAAATGTACCATTCTCCTGCAGATTCAAAAACCAAACATAACGTGTTCAAACAGTACAAGAAAGTATACAACTGTTCACTTAAACACCACCCCATTGAGACACAAATACTGCACTCGAAACCGATACAAACTCATGAGTTTATAAACCAGATTCTTCCATCCCTAGCTACTCTTTAGTTTCATAGATTATGACATTACACCCCCATCAAGTGTGGCATTAGACCTGCAACAGAACACGACAACCAGTAACTACATTTGGCAATTATACAACAGATAGTACAATTATAAGACATTCAACATACAACAGTTACACCATCAGTAACATATAAGCATAATACACTATATAACAATACCAACAATAACATATAAGCATAATACACTATATAAATGTACCAATAGTAACATTCCAATCAGTATGCAAGTGTATGTGTCTATTATACAGTATTAAGTTACATATCCTCTATTTTGTTCTACAGCCTCTTTAATGACCTAACTGATGAAGACACTTCCTTTCTCTTCCTTGTCCTCGTTGATGTTTCCTCTCTGCCTGATGTACCTTGACTTAGCTGTGAGCTAATCTGAGTAGACCCATTCCCATCTTCACTATCTGAAACAACTATTAGACCTTGACCCTGCCCCAACGATCTTTTTATCTGAGCTGTGCAAGTCCTAGAGTTGTGCCCCCTTTGCTTACACTTTGCACATGTAATATGGGTTGAACTCTTTGGGTTAGGCCTCACCTCACCTTCATATCTTTTTCTATTTTTTTGGTCTACCAGGTAGCTTCTTAAGTAAAGGAGGTGAGAGAATTTTCAGTCCTATAGGATCAGGCCATATAGAAGGGTCTAGGATTGGGGAAACATCCTTTTCATAAGCCTTGGCATACTTAGACATGTAAAAGTAAGAGTCTACAAACCTCTCCTTGTCAATTCTTTTCCAGTTCATTACAGCACATGCATGTTTACATGGGATACCACATTGATCCCATGCCATGCAATCATAGTGTCTATCCCTAAGGTTCACAATGTAATGTTTAGTGAATTAAGTGACTTCAAACTCAGTTACTACTGGCTGTGTGCCCACATTTACAACCGATTTTGGTGTTCTCATACAA
Organism: Limonium bicolor; assembly: GCA_023374045.1. Lineage (NCBI taxonomy): Eukaryota > Viridiplantae > Streptophyta > Magnoliopsida > Caryophyllales > Plumbaginaceae > Limonium > Limonium bicolor. The sequence continues at coordinate 273,721,194 of CM041776.1, forward strand.
AACCTTCTTGACATATGGTGTGACTTTGCCATTCATTTGGGAAATTTCATGAAATGGCACTATATTTTTGGCTAATTCATGAAATGCCACTAAAAAAAAGAAAGTCATGAAATGCCACTATATTTTCCAAAAAGTCCATGAAATACCCCTATAGATGGAAAAAAACAAAAATACCCCTAATAGTTTACAAAGTACTTTTAAAGTTCACAACGCCCCTAAGTGTTAAAAATCAACAAAAATTAACAAAAATATCAAAATACATAACATTTAAAAAAATTAAAGAAATTAAAATAAAATAAAAATTTAATAAAATTTAAATTTTTTTAAAAAAAATATTTAAAATTTTAAAAAAAATTATAAAATAATTATAGAAAAATTAAAATTTTCATAAAAATTTAAATTTTAAAAAATTAAAATATTAATATTTCCTTTTTAGAAATTTATTCAATACCATAAAAAGAATATTGAGTTCTAAACAAATAATTTATACCAATTTTCATACCAAATAAGTACCATACATTTTTTAATTATTTATTTCTTCATAGTAAATAATTTTTATATTGCCGATAAATTTTAAAACTAAAATTTCTAAATATAATAATTTTTTGGAAATAAAGCGAATGAGAATATATATAACATACAATATTAAATAGTAAAACTTGTTTGAACGTAAAATGTTTTCAGAATAATAGTATGCAACTTATTATTTATTTCTTGAAGTAAATAATTTTTTTTATATTGCTGATAAAATTTAAAAAACCTAAATTCTAAACATAATAATTTATTTGAGGTACAGCGACTGAGAATATATATATATATATAATAACATACAATTAAATAGTAAAACTTGTTTGAAATGTAGAATAAAACATTTTCAGGATAAAAAAATGTATGATAAAAATTATGGTACTTATTTGGTATAAATTATGGTATTAAATTGATAGAAAAATCGGTATAAATTATTTCTTTAGAACTCAATATTCTTTTTATGGTATTGAATGAATTTTTAAAATGAATTATTATTTTTTAATATTTAATGATTTTTTATTTTATTTTTTATTTTTTAAATTTTTTAAATTTTTTAAATTTTTTTATTTTTTTAATTTTTTAATTTTTTTAAATTTTTTAAATTTTTTAAAGTTTTCTAATTTTTTAAAAGTTTTTAAAATTTTTATAATTTTTGTACTTTTTATAAATTTTATAATTTTTTATAATTTTATTGTAGTTTGATTTTTTTGTTAATTTTTAACCGTTAGGGGCATATTGTGAACTTTAAAAGTACTTTGTTAACTAGTAGGGGTATTTTTGTCTTTTTTCTATATATAGGGGCATTTCATGGACTTTTCGGAAAATATAGTGGCATTTCATGACTTTCTTTTTTTTAGTGGCATTTCATGAATTAGCCAAAAATATAGTGGCATTTCATGAAATTTCCCTTCATTTTTTATTGACTCTCTCTTATCATTGATTTTCTTCATTAGTATTCGACGCAAGCTTTCTAGCATGGAGAATATGGGACTACCTCTAATGCCAGACAGTTTACTGTTGAATGACTCAACAAAATTAGAAGTGGTTTCTATGACTCTAGTTTAATAAGGCATATGATACCTAACCCATAGTGAGTAATCCACCTCCGTCAGATATCTGAACGCCCCAAAAGACGTTTCCTCTATCCTTTTCAATACGTCTTTGAAAGTAGATTGTGTATAACACTGGCATGCCTCCCAAAACAAATTCCTTAACATAGCACCTACCATATTTAAGTAGCAGATACAAAAATATTATTGTAAATAATAAACGGTAATGATGTAACCAAAATTGTTAACATATAAACATGTTAAATTGTTATGTACCAGGATTTTCCTTCTTGAAGTTCGCATACAACAGCATATACTCCTTATTACGTCAGGCATCACAGCTTGAAGGGCAAGCTCTACACCCTGAGTCACGAGAAAGACAAGTATAAGATGAAATATTTACATATGTGTTAGACCGCTTAACTTTGAAAGATAATGGTGTACCTTCTGCCTATCAGAAATGACCACCCATGTGCTTCTCACTTCCTCACTAGCAATCAACCTGAGATTGCTAAAGAAGTATGTATGTCCATGTTTTTGTTGTCTCACTTGCAAACAACAACAAACGCCACTAGAAATATTCCGTTATTTCCATCAATAGAAACTACACTTAGGAGGACTCCTCCGCATGGACCCTTCAAGTGGCAACCATCAGTACCAAGAAACGGCCGACAACCTTACAGAAATCCATCTTTCAGAGCGTTGAAACATATGAATAGCTTGGAGAATGTTGGCGGCCCATTAATGCACTCCTGGTATTTCAACTCAATAATAGAACCCGGGTTCCGCTCGAGAGCTATCTTGGTGTACTAGTGAAGCATGGTGTATGGCTCAGCGTGGTTTCCTTGAAGTAGTTTCATGGCATCTTTCTTAGCCCTAAAACACTTCTTGTAATTCACCATAACACCGTACTTTAACTGTATAAAGGTTTGGATTCCATATGGGGACATGGTGCTGTTGGCTTTCAATTATGGCAGAATTTTCCTCATGATCCATTTAGAGGTGGCAGCAAGATTTCCTGCAAGTTTTTAGTAGGTGTGTTCACCCTTGCTTGTCGTGATCATGAATGTAATGTTATCAGCCAGAAGGGATGCATGTAACTGCCATTGACAAGTGCCTACATTGTTACACAATACCATGTACTTTCATAGGTCATTAGCCACCCTATGAAGGTCAATGCCTTCTTGTACTACATAATCCTCAATCACTTCTCTAAACACCCCCTTATTCAAGAACATTTGTCTTGGTTCTAGCTTGATTGTACCGTCGGGCAGTAACTCAAAAGGCTTACTGATAAGTGTGAAATTGATATGATTTATAGGATCTAAATTCTTATTTTATGTAGCATTTTTATGCGCTTTCTCTCACTTATCGTATGCTTTTCATGACTCTTACTTTGGGTAAAATCTGATGCAAATTTATATTTTAAAAGCAGGAAATGATGGTGAAAATGCATAGATCTCCTCACAAGCTTTCCAACGCCGCAAACGGGGAACAAATCGGAGCTCATATGAAGAATTTAGACCCTGTCAAAGTTGTGTCCGATGCGATATATATATATATATTACGAGACTGCCGTGAAAGGATTGAGAAGAAGAAGGGGGGAGATTGGAAATATAAAAGAAAGGAACTCCAAAGGTTTCCAAGAGTTTGAGATGTGAAAGGTCTTCATTTATTTCGAGAAACTGAAGGGAATTAAAATAATATCATCAATGAGCTAAGTGAAGAGCCTTGAATTTAACCTATAAATATGGAGGACTTTTGCAAAGAAACTCATCCACTGATCCACTCATCCACAATTCACGATTCAGGATTCAACATTCAGATTTCAAGACGAGGCATTTGGAAGACTAGCGCAGCGCCGTGAACCCTCTTCAACATCAAGAAGAGATTTTCTGCTCCGTTTTCACCAGTCCATTCAACCTGACTTCTAGTAAATCTTGAGATTAATTTGGAGATGACTTCTAAACCTCTTTCTCCTTTTATTTCTTCTCTAGATATGCTAGGCTAAGGGATTTTTCTCTAGGGGATGGTAGTTGTAAATAGTTAAACTTTAAAGAATTATTATCAGTTGATTTGGGATTTATATTGGGTTTGTTTCAGATTATAAATTTTCTATGAGCTATTAATAAAAATTGCTAATTTATTTATAGCCTTGCGAAATCTGTCAAGAACTGATCGGTAATTGATAGATAGGTCAAATAATCTGTAAGTCTGTGGAAAAACTTTATTTGATTAATGAGTTTAGCCTTCAGATGCGATTAAAATTCTTGTGCTTATTCTCTCTGCATTTGTAGTGATAGGTTCATGATTTAATTTATCGCGTTCTATGCGGAGGAGTTCTAATTGGCTAGGATTTAGTCATATAGAAATTGTAAGAATTTGCCGAACCCTTTTCCCGAATCAACTGGGAATAAAACTGTAGGATTTAACTAGGATCCACTACCTGAACCCGGAGTTCCGCTTTTATTATTTGAATATCAGTTTGCTTTTCTCTTGTTCTTTATTTTATTAATCGACAATTTTCCCCCAACAACTACAACTTTCGCTAGGATTAGACTAGTTCGTTTAGTCCTTGGTTCGACATCCGGTAGCTTATTTTACTTTACTACTACGACCGGGATTTATTTTGCAACCCGTAGGTTTATTTTATTTACTAAATTCTAGATTATTTTCATTGTTTTAGTAGATCAAAAATTCCGTTTGCAAATTGGCGCCGTTGCCGGGGACTAGATTTTTGTCTAGCCCTTAGCCTTGGTTGTTAATTGTTTTGATTTTCTTTTATTTGGCTTATCTTGTTTTATATTTAGTTCTTTAAATTTTAAAGTTATTTTTTTATCTAATTTATTTTATTATTTTTTCTTTTTTTTAGTTATTCTCCGAATTTTATATCAATCTAGTTTATATTTTAGTTTATTCGGCTTTTAGTTTATTCTGTTATTATTTCTCTCTTGTCTTAATTTCATTATAAATTAATTTCTTTTTTGGTTTTGTTTTCAAAATTTTATCTTGTTTGTTTTAGTTGTCTCCTTAATTTTACTTTATTCTGTTTTCTTTCACTTTATTTTATTTTATCTATTAGCTTAATTTTTTTAGTTATTTCGTTATTTTACATATTTTACTTCTTTATTTATTTATTTTAGTTCTAATTCTCTATTATTCTGTTTTGTTTCTTCTTCTCCTTACCTTTTACAAGTAGTTGATGGTGCATACCCGTTCGCGGTCAGACACTCACCTTGATTGGGACAAAGTTCTAGACCGGAGATCGAGCGCACCTTTCATCTAGCTCAACGTCAGCAGAGATTTCAAAGACAATTAGAAATGGCGGCTCCTGTAAATGGTGCTCAGGCGATGAGGCAATTTAATCGACATGAAGCTGTGCCTAGAAGAAGTCCGGTAGTCCTCCCTGTGTTCACACCTGCACTCATAGAGGAGTGGAAGGGCCTGAAACCTTTCCACCAGTCCAAGGTTGTTCGGGAGCTACCTGGAGGCACATTCAATGGCACTAATCCCAATGACGCTCTAGATCATGTAAATCGCTTCCTTATTCACATTGATCAGATTGGGTGTTCTGAAGGTTTTTGGAATTTGTTCGGTTGAGTCTCTTTCCTAATACCCTATCTGGTGAGGTGTTAATTGGTTTTATCGTCTTCCTTCTGGTATTATCACGACATGGGAGCAGATGACCACCAGGTTCTATGATAAATATTATCCTATTTCTCGAACTATTGACTTGGTAGCTGCTTTGCTTGCTTTTAAACAGACAGGATCTGAGACGATATGTGAGGCATGGGATAGGTTTAAGGAGATGCTTCGCCAGTGCCCACACCATGGCCAAGACATGACCTGCATTGCTATGACGTTCTTCCACGGGCTCCACCATATACATAAGGCTGAGGTACGATCTGCTTTGGGTGGTGACATCCTCAACAGGTCTGGTACTAACTTCATGGCAGCCATGGAGACTTATATTGACGAGGTGCGCCAGTGGGGATCAGAAGGTAGTAGGTCTATGACAGTTGGGGCAAAGGGTGTGCAAAATCTTGATCCTTGGATGGCACACATGGAGGAGACCCAAGCACAACAAAACTCTGGTAAGCTCTCTGGTTAAAGATTTGATGATTTTATGATTAATCAACAACCAGTGCAGCAGGTGAAGAGGATAGCTACCAGCTCATCAGACCCACTTTGTTGTCAATGTGGGGGCGCTCATGTTTTTAAGATGTGCCCACAATTGGAGGAGATGAGACAAGCTGAGGAAGCTCACTTTGTGGGGCAGGGGAATTACCAACCTTGGAACAAAAATCAACATCCAAATCTCAGGTATGGTAATCCCAATAATGCTTTGAATTCTAACCTTTTGCAGGGCAACCAGCAGGGACCACCTGGGTTCTCTCGGCCTTCTTATAACCAAGCCCGCCCACAAAGCCAGTTTCAGCAGGGCCAGAGCTCCTATCAACCAGTTGCACCTCAACAACCTGTTAAATCCTCCTCTGATGCAAAGATGGACCAACTTCAGGAATTGATTGCATCCATGGCGAGTACTCAAAAGACTCACACTGAGACGCAGAACAATATCAATCAATCCTTGATGGCTGGTCAGAAAAGTTTAGAGAATTCGGTTCAGAGTATGCAGCAACAGATGAATCAGATGAACCAGATACTCCTTAATCAACAGCAACAACGACAACCTGGCACATTTCCTTCCCAACCTCATCCAAACCCGAAGGAATCAGCTAAGGCGTTGATTGTTTGTAAAGAGGTAATATCTCCTGTGGTTGATCTTGAAGATGATACCGTATCTGCTGCAGTAACTTTGAGGAGTGGAAGGCAGTTGGAAGATAAGCAGAAAGAACAAGTGGCTGAAGACCAAACTGGTGAAGAGATCAACCCTTCTACTGTTGATGTACCATCAGGGTCTTCAGTCCCTCCTGTGGTAAACTCTGAGGAGATCCAGGCTCCTATTCTTCCTACTCCATCTCCTTCTCGCATTACTATTGATGTCTCTTCTTCCTCTCCTAAACATGTTGAACTCCCATTTCCTAATAGGATGAAGAAGAAACATCTAGATGAACAATTTGCTAAATTTCTGAGCATTTTTAAGAAGCTAACACTTGATATTCCTTTGATTGATGCTTTGCAGGAGATGCCTAATTATGCTAAATTCTTGAAGGATCTTCTGACAAAGAAAAAGAAGAAAGAGGATAAAGAAACAGTCCACCTGACAGAGGAGTGCTCTGCTGCTCTTCTTCGAGCACTTCCTCCTAAGCAAAAGGATCCTGGCAATCCCATTGTCCCTTGTTTTATTGGTGATGTAGACTGCGGTAGTGGCTTGTGTGACTTGGGTGCTAGCATCAACATCATGCCCTATGCCACCTTCTTGAAGGTAAGAGGTGGAGAGTTGCAACCAGTCCCCTTCAAGCTCCAGCTAGCCGACAGATCTGAGATTAAACCTGTAACACCCCAACCGCTAATCCTTCCATTATCCTCTAATCATTCCCATACTTACCTTACTCGCAGCGGACTACTTACTTACTCCCGGCGGTGATACAATGCCGTTAACCCTCCAAGGTTAACAAGGCTACTACTACTTACCGTTTCGGTCTGATGATTAGAATAAACCAAATGCATACTACTTATTTTACAATACCAAATACTTACTTACATTTGATTACCGAGTATACTGAATATATGAATTACATTCCATGACTACTTCCCAAAAATGAAGAGTTTATACATCCTCTCCTTACTATCCCATCAAGAATTCAATATCCAAATAGGTGTACCACATGGTACACCGGCTACTCAAAAAGACCTTAGCCGTGTACAACTCGGTACACCATCCCAATCCTACTAACTACCAAAAAGAATTACATCCGGTCCTTACTCTACCTTCATGCCTCGTGGGTACCTGTGGAGTAAAAACATTCCCCCGAGGGGGTCAGCTTACGCTGAATATGATAACCGCATACCCCGCGTACTAGCGAGGGTACGCCAACTAATTGGTCGAATACATGCGGTTCGTTTCATTCATACATACATACATACATGCTTTATACAATACAATTCAATACATTCCATGCACAAGGCATACATACATACAATACATGCAAGGGAGACAATCCAGGTCAACCATTCATACTTACCCATACTCACCGCATTACGGAGATACAATTCTCCAATACATCCAAAGGTCTTGTTAGCCTCATTACACGCCTGGGTTAATCGGGTGTTCAATACTCTTTTACTCCGGGTCAATGACTTACAATAGTCGAGACCAATACAAATACAATACTTACTTCTTACATACTTTACTTCCAGTTAAGTCAGTATGACCTCCGGGCAGGGATTACTACATCCCACCACCGGGCTTTAGGGTGGCCCACTAATCCAGGATGCTACCCATTCAACGGAATTGGTCCATGGAAAAGATTACAGCCAGGATTCGGATCCAACCTCTTGTGTTTCCTTATCCTCACGCGTGGCCGAAACTATATCGGACTTCTACTCATTCCATTTTACTCATTACTCAAGTTAGGAGTTAGAATGTTAGGAATTAGTAGAAGTCAGTACTTCATTTCCATACATACATACAATACTCAAGTACACAATACTTACACATACTTCTCAATTCCATTCATTCATTTCATGAATTATACAAGCTAATTGTTCAAGAAATACAACAAGAACAAAATAGTTCAAACACAGTTAAGTGCAATATAAGTCCGATTCGTGCATTTATCTTGTTGGTGATCACATAAGCACACAAATCGGGGTAACCAAGTTAGGATACAGGGCATGAAGAAATCATACCGTTCACCGTCGTATTTGTACTACCGGGTTCCTTCGATGTTCAACTACTTGCTTCCTATACATACATGAAGTTGTATGATCAATAATCTACTATTGATTCAACTTACTCCTTCATTAATACTCATAATGTATACTTGCTACTCCTTTACATTCATACTTGATTAGAAAACCATTCACTTTCTCATCATTACCTTTTAAACTTGCTTCCTTACTCATTTGCTTATTTCCGTACCATTACTACTTCATTAATGGTGTTACTACTTACATATGCATATATGTGTGTAACCATATATATACATACATATGATTACTATAATCATATAAAAAACATTTTTTTTTGTTTGACCCGACCGACCCACCCTGGGTCGGACCCATGGGTCGGTCGGCTGCAGAGACTTCGATTACTGAAAATTCCTGTCCGGCCGACCCAGCCAGGGTCGGTCCCTTGGGTCGGTCGGTTACAGAAGCAATCGCACTAAAAATTTCCACTCGACCGACCCAGGCAGGGTCGGTCCCCTGGGTCGGTCGGATGCAGAAGCATTTCCGACTAAAGATTTCTACTCGACCGACCCAGGCAGGGTCGGTCCCCTGGGTCGGTCGGATGCAGAAGCTTCCGAGATTGCAGCTTTTCGAGTCGACCGACCCTGCTAGGATCGGTCCTAAGGTCGGTCCAGCCCAGTACCCATTTTAATTACTTATTTCGAATTTCAAACTCTACTCAATTCACACCCAATCCTTTCCTACTCATTCCCAACATGTTACCACTCATTTTGATGCTCTAAATCACCTTAATTCATCCTCCAAACTTACTACTACTTCAACTTACACAATCTTTCTCCATTTCTTCCCAATACTTGCATCAGTTTTCACTAATGCTACAGATTTTGCTCTTTCCTCAAATGCTATAGATTTTCAACCTAATCTTTATCCTTCATTACTCTCTCAACTAATGCTACTCTTAGCATCTTAAACACACTAGTTCACTTCTAGTTACATCCCATTAACCAACTCTTTTCCAAATCTGTTTCAAGACATTAAACTACTCCCATTGCCCTCTCCACATACACCTAGCCACTACCTAGGTTGTTTTCTCATCTTGACCACTCAAGTCCTCAAATTTCTAGATAAAATTTGACATAGTCTCCCCTATATTTTTAACATTCCTCACACATTATTTCAGCTCACATATTCATAATCTCACAACCTGTTTACACAACACTTCTTATACACATTCCAACACTACTACAACAACATAAATTCCTATACACATACACATACTACCCATGGTTTTTCCCAAGCTTTTAAACATCTTTTAAGAAGCTTCAAAACTGTTTTATTCTCTTCTCCAATACATTACTACATTACTACTACTCATACTCAAATACATTACTCATTTTACTACTTCAAAAACTGTTACATTACTCAATACCAACTAGTTCAAGGTAAGAGACTTTACCTTGTTCTTTCTAGTTTTCTTTCCTTCTCTTCTTTTCTTCTCCTTTGTTCTTCTTCACACAATACACAATGCTACAACCACCATACCAATACACACTAACCATTTAGCATTCATTTTTACTCTAACCCTAGAATCTAAATGTTTTAGGGTTTAGGAAAGAGTATTACCTTTCAATGGATGAATGGAGTTCTTGACTAGCAAGAGGACAATATTCCTAGCCCAACAAGAGAGCCAAAATCGGCTGGAACAAAGAGGGCCAAGAGTTCAAAAACTGAAAATCCTTATAATGTCAATGAGAGCTAGAAGTGAAGGATTTTCGAAGTTCTTTTTACCTCAAGGTAACAAGGAGGTGAAGGTGCTTCTAATGGTGGACTTGAATCTTCCAATGGAGAATACCCATAAAAATGAAAGTGGAGTTTTTGGATTTTTGAAAGGAGGAAATGTTCTCCTTTGCAAGGGGATTCCAATGGTACTAATTTGTAATTTTTGGAGCAAGATTAATGGATTAACAAGAGGAGAGAAGGTAGAAGTTGAGTGAGCTCCTTCCTTTCTCCATGGCTGTCGCAGGAGCAAGAGAAAAACAGAGAGAATAGAGAAGGAAGGGGGAGTGCCAACGTGAGAGGAAGGGGGGAGTGAGGAGAGAGAGTCTTATTTTTGCTTTTTGATTTACTTAATGGGTTTGTCTTTTAGCAAATAAGAAACATTAAGTGAGTGAGGAAGGGGGGAGCTGGCCGGCCCACATATGCACACACACACAGATTTTTAATTTTTATTTGCAAAGTGGACACACTAAGTTTGTTTATTTACATTTTCACCCCACAACTTCCCGGTTGTTACAGTTTTTACTAATCGGAACCCGTTTTCCGGAATTTTCTCGTTTAATTAATTTTATTGGTTCTAAAGCTTCACTAATATTTATTAGTGACTATTTAGTTGACCAAAATTGTTACGAGTCTATTTGACCCGCTTAAAGTCATGTTTTCCTGGTTTCCTTGAAAAACACGCTTTAAGGTTTGTTTATGCTTTTAACCCATTTTAAGGGTCCGTTTTCTTCAGGATTTGTTCCCTCATATCTATTTAAGTGTAATTAAGCCTTTAAAAATATAATTAGCCTAATTAATCACTGTTTTTAATTACGGGGTATTTCAATCTACCCCCCTTAAGAAACTTTGCCCTCAAAGTTGCTCAAGGTTACGGTTTACCATTACTACTCATTTGGCAAGCCAATTGCCACAATACATTCTACTACCACCTTACAAGGTGTTCGTAATTCTTACACTAGCAGCATGCACAATTCAGATACCATACTTCATACTCAGTTCAATTGCCATACACAATACTCAATCCATACACAATACTCCATTCAATTCGCACATTCCACAATACATTCACAATACACTTCACAATGTCATTCGTGTCATATACCGTACAACACAATTGCATTACTCATTACACACATACCATACTCATTGTACTACATACTGAATACTACTAGCACTACTTTGTGCCAATAAAATACAATTAGCACTACATGTGCCAACAAATACAATTACAATTACATACAATACGCAATCTAACCGAAGCAACGCAAAACAGCAAAAAGGATGCTCCCCAAGGGTACGCCCCGCTACCCTCCGGCTATACGGATACTAGACATCTAGTCTACAAAATAGGTTTTGGGTACTTCGCCTTCATGGCGTCTCTTATTCCCAAGTCGCTTCCTCGACATCGTGGTTAGACCACAAGACCTTCACCTTCGTACCGATTTGTGGCGAGTGTATCTTGTCTTTGTATCAAGGATTCGCAATGGAGTCTCGACAATCTCATCGTATCGGCTCTAGGGATAAGTGTTCGGGTTTAATACATGAGAGGGATCGCTATGTATTTTAGAGTTGTGATACATGAAAGACATCATGAACACGTCCCAATCTTCAGGCAATGCTAGCTATAAGCTACGGCTACAATTCTTCTCGGTAATGGTATACGGCCTACAAATTCGGGCTCAGCTTGCCCTTTGGCCAAATCGAAAGACACCCTTCATAGGTGAGACAGCAAGACACTTGTGGGCCCACGGCGAACTCACCTCGCGTCGTCGCACATCCGCATAGGATTTCTGTCTATCTTGGGCTGCTTTCATATTTGCTCGGATTTGTGTACTACTTCAGCTGTACTTGTTTCTAGATACTCTAGCCTATGATGACTGCTTCGCTTTGACTCATCCCAACACAAGGGCACGGCAAGGTCTACCATACAAAGCTTGGAATGGCGACATCTTAATCGAAGCATGGTAGCTATTGTTATACAAAAAACTCGATAAGATGAAGCTTCTCAATCCAACCCCTGGAAGTCTAAGGCACATGCCCTAAGCATATCCTCTAGGTTTGGATGGTCCTTTCTGTCTGACCGTCAGTCTGTGGATGGAAGGCGGTGCTAAGCTTCAACTCAGTACCAAGTTGCTTCCCGTGTTGCTCTCCAGTACTCGAAAGAAATCTAGTGTCGCGGTCAGATACAATGGTTTTCGGAACTCGTGGTGTCGGATGATCTCCTTGTCGAATAGCTCCAGAGCTCGCCACCTTCCAGGTGTCCTTCATCGGTATTAATCGGGCAAACTTTGGTGAGGCGATCGACTACTACCCAGATCATGTTGAGTCCTCCCCTAGCAGGTGGGAGTCCAACAACAAAATCCATAGAGATATCGTGGAATTTCCACTCCGGAATGGGCATTGGATTGCACCATTCCTCCCGGTCTTCGGTGCTCGAACTTCACCTTCTGGCATGTGAGACACCTCAGAAACATACTCAGTCACGTCGGATTTCATTCCTGACCACCAGAAGTACCTCTTCATGTCTTTGTACATTTTAGAGGCTCCCAGATGGACATGCAATGTCGAACAATGTGACTCTCGCAGAATGCGATCCCTTAGCTCAGCATTGCTTCGGGGAACGCATAATCTGCCATTCAAACGGATCAGACCATCTTCATGCAATTTGAAGTCGTACTTTCGGTTCTCGAAGGTACCCTCTGTGATTTTCTGTCTGATCTCTGTGAAGTAAGGGTCGCTCCGCTGAGCGTCTCGCACCTCGTCAACCAAGCTAGAAGAAGCGAGTAGCGAATGGAGCGAGTGTGCTCGACGACTCAGGGCATCGGCTACAACGTTTGCCTTCCCTTCTTTATACTGGAGGTTGATGTCGTAATCGAGAGGAACTCCATCCACCTCCTCTGCCTTAGTTCAATCTTTCTGGGTGAATACATACTGTAAACTTTTGTGGTCGGAGTAGATGGTGATGCTTACCCCATAGAGATAGTGTCGCCATATCTTCAAGGCGAAGACAATGGCTCCTAACTCTAGATCATGTGTCGGGTAATTCTCCTCATGCTTTTTCAGCTGGCGGGAGGCGTATGCTACTACCTTGCCATGCTGCATGAGTACGCATCCCATGCCCTTGCCCGATGCATCACAATACACCTCAAATCCCTCTGTGCCCTCTGGAAGTGTGAGAATTGGCGCTGAGGTCAATGAGTCTTTTAGTTTCTGGAAGGATACCTCGCACTCGCTTGTCCATACAAACGGTGCATCTTTCTTCATCAATGACGTCATGGGCTTAGCGACTTTTGAGAAGTCCTTTACAAACCTCCGGTAATAACCGGCTAAACCAAGAAAGCTCCGGATGTCGGTAACAGTCTTAGGTCTAGGCCATGATCGCACTGCTTCGATTTTGGATGGATCTACTGAAATACCTGCGCTCGAGATGACATGACCAAGGAATGATACCTGATCTAGCCAAAACTCGCATTTGGAGAACTTCGCATACAGCTGGTTCTCGCGCAGTGTCTCAAGTACTCTTCTCAAATGGTTTTCATGTTCTTCTGGTGACTTCGAATACACAAGAATGTCGTTGATGAATACTACTACTGAAGTGTCCAACTGATCACTAAATAACCGATTCATTAGGTCCATGAATTTGGCTGGTGCGTTAGACAAACCGAATGGCATCACCGTGAATTCGTAGTGGCCATATCTTGTTCGGAATGGTTTTCTCAATATCTTGCTCTTTGATAGCAATTTGGTGATATCCGGATCGGAGATCAATCTTAGAAAAGACCGGAGCTCCCTTCAACTGATCGAACAGGTCGTCGATGCGTGGCAATGGTACTTGTTCTTTACAGTGACCGCATTCAATTCGCGGTAGTCGATGCAGAGGCGGAGACTACCGTCCTTCTTCTTCACGAAGAGGACCGGTGCTCCCCAGGGTGATACGCTCGGGCGTATAAACCCTTTGTCGAGTAAATCACGTAGTTGCTCTTTAACTCTGTCATTTTTGCTGGTGCCATACGGTATGGTGCCCTAGCAATGGGACCAGTACCTGGTACAAGGTCGATTTCAAACTCTACTGCTCTCTATGGTGGCATACCAGGTAGCTCTTTTGGGAATACATCGGGGAATTCTGAGACTACTGCTACATCATCACTGAATTCTGGATCTCTCTCCAGATCTTGCACATGGCATAAATACACTTCATGTCCTTTTCTGAGCTCCGTACATTGCCATAGCGGAGATGACTATAGTTGAAGGCTCTCTCGGTCTCTGGCGGTATGAAACAGTAACCTCAGAAGGACTCTTGAGCAGCAATCGGTGCTCGGCGCATAGGATCCGTCCTTTGTGCCTCTCCAACCAGTTCATTCCAATTATTAAGTCGAATCCCAATCCGTTGAATTCAATGAAGGAAATGGGAAACGCTTCACCTTTGATTTGAATGGTGGCGGTGTGGTAATACTTAGTACACTTTACCCGCTCCTTCGACGGGAGAGTAACCAAGAAATTTGGTAGCTCATCTGCGTCTAGCCCCAACCTTGTAGCGAATGATGGCGATACAAAGGTGTGAGAGGCGCCGGAGTCGAATAATACTGAGGCTTCGATGCCGTTTACTGGGAATGTTCCCGTTAGAATGGTGCCGCTCTTGTCGGCTTGTTCTTCGGTGAGGATACTCAGGTTACCTTCGGTACCGAGTCCACAACCTATTGATTCATGAGATTATAAGTAAAGATGGTGGAACACAAGTGGAATTTAATAACCAACACTGCTTTTATTGAATAACCAACCATCATACATACTGTGTCTCTAATACACGTTACTACTGGATTACATGCTACTACAAGATTAATACTTCTAAAGGTAAGGTTCAGGCGTCCTGGTTTCATGTGTGTGGCATTGATTATTGCCGGTGGTGCCGTATTCAACTTGATCTTCTGGATCCCGTGATACATCAACCTTGATTTTCCACCAGTGATTAGAACATCTCCTGATCTCAATACCAATTTCTCGGCAAGGTCCACACGCTTCTGCTCGCTATACAAGAATACGGCGTCATCACCAATGGACCAAGACACTACGGGCACTCCTAGTTCGAGAGATTCCGCTGTCTCGTTTGTCTTGGTGTAGCCAAGTCGTCCTTCTTTCTCATAGAAGTTGACGATACATAAGTCTGCTTCGAGTGCAGGGATTGGTTCATCTTCGTACTGTTGTGCGATTTCTACAGCTTGTGTGACAAGCGTTTGGAATTCGGGGGTATTGATGGAGGTGTGCTCCGTCTCCTGCTCGCGTCGTTGGTATGTCTTGGTATAAGGGTTCCAATCCTTTCCCAAGCACATCATTTTCAGCTTCATTGTAGCTCCACCGGGGAATTCGGGTGTATAAAATCCTCCTGGACCCATTCCTAACTCGTTGCATCGTCGGATGATTGAAACTTGTGCTTCGGGTGTCAGGTATCTTTTAATAAGATCATACCTGGGCGGATGACCTGACACTGATTGTTGTCGAAGTGTGGTGAGTGGCGATGTCGGTCTCTTCATGAGGTGAGTTTGAAGGTATTGGGTAACAGATAAGGAATTTCCCTAAGGTGGTAAATTATATCTAGAGTGAGTTCTAGGCTTACTAATTCGTTTCATGCTCAATACATACTTCCATGTTACTTACTCATGCTTAATTTCATACTTCAAGTACTTACGCATTCATGTTCGCATTCATACAATTACTTTAATACTTAGTCATGCTCTTCAAGGATTAAAGGTTACGGTAGTACCTGGGCCGGACTTAGTCCCGGTCCCATCACGTCAATGATGTGTAAGGCCGGCTGCCTCTGCGGTGCGCCCTTCTGCGGCCCTCGGGATCCCTGTCCCTGTGAGCATTGGGCATGAGCATCGCCAGATGCAACCTCCTTGCCTTCACGCTGTTTGTAGCCCTGGTAGTTGCCCTTGGGCTTAGAGTTTTCTGGGCATGCATTAGCACGGTGCCCCGGCTTCTGGCAAGTGTAGCAGCGGATCTCCCTTCCTTGGCAATCTGTGCCGGGATGATCCTTGTTGCAGTTCACACACATAGCTGCGGCCATCAGATTGGTTCTTGCCTTGGCCAAATCCAGAACCTATAGCTTCTAAGTTAGCGAGGTTCGGTATACTTACAATACTCCATATACATACAATTCACAAGTGTACTAATTCGGTTTCGGGTTCTTACCCCTGTAGGGCTGAGACCTCAGTGGCTTCGCTGCCACTGGTGCGGTGTAGGCAAGCTCAATGGCTAGCTGCCTTGCCCTTCTCAGTATGGGCACCGCCGTCTCCGGAAGTGTTCTTCTGATGGTAATGCTTCCCCTTCTTTTCTTCCAAGGTTTGGATTGGTTTTGGTCGTCGGAGGTGTTACCCTTGCCGCTCACCTTGCGCTTCAGCGCTTGCTCCTCATCTCTTAGCTGGCAGGTGATCTCAACTCGAGATGCAGCGTGGTAACACTCCTGAATTACTTAGGTATTAGGTTACACTTTTACATACGGGAATACTAATTCACATTACTCATGGTTTTTAAGGGTTCAATTGTTTACCTGAAGGGAGGTGAACCGTGTGAAGCCCATGCCATACCGGAGTCGATGGCTCAATCCGCCATAGAAGCGGTCGACCAAGACTTGGCCGGTATACCCAAGGTTGGGTAGAAGTCTGAGAAGAGAGGTGAATGTGCGGTAATATTCATCAACCGTCATCTTCTCGGTCATTTTTAGTGCATCGAGCTCAAGCCTTTTCTTGGTCTTGACATGCTCGGGGTAGTACTTAGATCGGAGGAGGGAGGTGAATGCTTCCCAACCGAATGCAGGGTCGGCTATGTGCTCGGCCTTAATGAGCTTCCACCAGTCCATAGCCGCGTCCTTGAGGTAATACGCAGCTATCCTCACTCGAACTCCAGCGGGAGTCTCAAGTGTCTCGAAGGCCGTCTCCATCTCGGAGAGGTAGGCCTCGAGCTTGGCGGGGTCGCTCTCGCCTCTAAAGCATGGAGGTCGAAGGTCGGCGACTGCCTTTACCCAATTCGTTTCTCGGGGATGAGGTGGGTCGGGCTGCTGTTGTTGTTGCTGCTGCTGGTGGTTTTGCTGTGTTGCTTGTACAACGGTAATTACATCCGGTAGCATCTGTGCTACCGTGGCGGCGACGATTTCAGCTATCGTCTGCGCGCTTGGTCCATCAGATGTCTCTTCCCTAGGTCGGCCTCGACCTCGTCCTGACATCTGAATAAGGGTGGATTACATTAGATACGGTGAAACTATGACCTCATGGTCTTGATTCAAACAATAGTATCGTCTCTGCAGACGTCAAGGGTATCCGTTGTTAACAACGGTAGTTCCTAGTTAGGTTTCTAAATATCCGTCTTAAGACGGTTGAAATCCTAACTCGGTAACCACTACACTTAGGGTTCTAATCATCAGAGCGAGACTTCGCTCTGATACCACTTTTTGTAACACCCCAACCGCTAATCCTTCCATTATCCTCTAATCATTCCCATACTTACCTTACTCGCAGCGGACTACTTACTTACTCCCGGCGGGTGATACAATGCCGTTAACCCTCCAAGGTTAACAAGGCTACTACTACTTACTGTTTCGGTCTAATGATTAGAATAAACCAAATACATACTACTTACTTTACAATACCAAATACTTACTTACATTTGATTACCGAGTATACTGAATATATGAATTACATTCCATGACTACTTCCCAAAAATGAAGAGTTTATACATCCTCTCCTTACTATCCCATCAAGAATTCAATATCCAAATAGGTGTACCACATGGTACACCGGCTACTCAAAAAGACCTTAGCCGTGTACAACTCGGTACACCATCCCAATCCTACTAACTACCAAAAAGAATTACATCCGGTCCTTACTCTACCTTCATGCCTCGCGGGTACCTGCGGAGTAAAAACATTCCCCCGAGGGGGTCAGCTTACGCTGAATATGATAACCGCATACCCCGCGTACTAGCGAGGGTACGCCAACTAATTGGTCGAATACATGCGGTTCGTTTCATTCATACATACATACATGCTTTATACAATACAATTCAATACATTCCATGCACAAGGCATACATACATACAATACATGCAAGGGAGACAATCCAGGTCAACCATTCATACTTACCCATACTCACCGCATTACGGAGATACAATTCTCCAATACATCCAAAGGTCTTGTTAGCCTCATTACACGCCGGGTTAATCGGGTGTTCAATACTCTTTTACTCCGGGTCAATGACTTACAATAGTCGAGACCAATACAAATACAATACTTACTTCTTACATACTTTACTTCCAGTTAAGTCAGTATGACCTCCGGGCAGGGATTACTACATCCCACCACCGGGCTTTAGGGTGGCCCACTAATCCAGGATGCTACCCATTCAAGGGAATTGGTCCATGGAAAAGATTACAGCCAGGATTCGGATCCAACCTCTTGTGTTTCCTTATCCTCACGCGTGGCCGAAACTATATCGGACTTCTACTCATTCCATTTTACTCATTACTCAAGTTAGGAGTTAGAATGTTAGGAATTAGTAGAAGTCAGTACTTCATTTCCATACATACATACAATACTCAAGTACACAATACTTACACATACTTCTCAATTCCATTCATTCATTTCATGAATTATACAAGCTAATTGTTCAAAGAAATACAACAAGAACAAAATAGTTCAAACACAGTTAAGTGCAATATAAGTCCGATTCGTGCATTTATCTTGTTGGTGATCACATAAGCACACAAATCGGGGTAACCAAGTTAGGATACAGGGCATGAAGAAATCATACCGTTCACCGTCGTATTTGTACTACCGGGTTCCTTCGATGTTCAACTACTTGCTTCCTATACATACATGAAGTTGTATGATCAATAATCTACTATTGATTCAACTTACTCCTTCATTAATACTCATAATGTATACTTGCTACTCCTTTACATTCATACTTGATTAAAACCATTCACTTTCTCATCATTACCTTTTAAACTTGCTTCCTTACTCATTTGCTTATTTCCGTACCATTACTACTTCATTAATGGTGTATTACTACTTACATATGCATATATGTGTGTAACCATATATATACATACATATGATTACTATAATCATATAATAAAAACATTTTTTTTGTTTGACCCGACCGACCCACCCTGGGTCGGACCCATGGGTCGGTTGGCTGCAGAGACTTCGATTACTGAAAATTCCTGTCTGGCCGACCCAGCCAGGGTCGGTCGGTTACAGAAGCAATCGCACTAAAAATTTCCACTCGACCGACCCAGGCAGGGTCAGTCCCCTGGGTCGGTCGGATGCAGAAGCATTTCCGACTAAAGATTTCTACTCGACCGACCCAGGCAGGGTCGGTCCCCTGGGTCGGTCGGATGCAGAAGCTTCCGAGATTGCAGGTTTTCGGGTCGACCGACCCTGCTAGGATCGGTCCTAGGGTAGGTCCAGCCCAGTACCCATTTTAATTACTTAGTTTGAACTTCAAACTCTACTCAATTCACACCCAATCCTTTCCTACTCATTCCCAACATGTTACCACTCATTTTGATGCTCTAAATCACCTTAATTCATCCTCCAAACTTACTACTCAACTTCTACTCAACTTACACAATCTTTCTCCATTTCTTCCCAATACTTGCATCAGTTTTCACTAATGCTACAGATTTTGCTCTTTCCTCAAATGCTACAGATTTTCAACCTAATCTTTATCCTTCATTACTCTCTCAACTAATGCTACTCTTAGCATCTTAAACACACTAGTTCACTTCTAGTTACATCCCATTAACCAACTCTTTTCCAAATCTGTTTCAAGACATTAAACTACTCCCATTGCCCTCTCCACATACACCTAGCCACTACCTAGGTTGTTTTCTCATCCTGACCACTCAAGTCCTCAAATTCCTAGATAAAATTTGACATAGTCTTCCCTATATTTTTAACATTCTCCACACATTATTTCAGCTCACATATTCATAATCTCACAACCTGTTTACACAACACTTTTTATACACATTCCAACACTACTACAACAACATAAATTCCTGTACACATACACATACTACCCATGGTTTTTCCCAAGCTTTTAAACATCTTTTAAGAAGCTTCAAAACTGTTTTATTCTCTTCTCCAATACATTACTACATTACTACTACTCATACTCAAATACATTACTCATTTTACTACTTCAAAAACTGTTACATTACTCAATACCAACTAGTTCAAGGTAAGAGACTTTACCTTGTTCTTTCTAGTTTTCTTTCCTTCTCTTCTTTTCTTCTCCTTTGTTCTTCTTCACACAATACATATGCTACAACCACATACCAATACACACTAACCATTTAGCATTCATTTTTACTCTAACCCTAGAATCTAAATGTTTTAGGGTTTAGGAAAGAGTATTACCTTTCAATGGATGAATGGAGTTCTTGACTAGCAAGAGGACAATATTCCTAGCCCAACAAGAGAGCCAAAATCGGCTGGAACAAAGAGGGCCAAGAGTTCAAAAGCTGAAAATCCTTATAATGTCAATGAGAGCTAGAAGTGAAGGATTTTCGAAGTTCTTTTTACCTCAAGGTAACAAGGAGGTGAAGGTGCTTCTAATGGTGGACTTGAATCTTCCAATGGAGAATACCCATAAAAACGAAAGTGGAGCTTTTGGATTTTTGAAAGGAGGAAAATGTTCTCCTTTGCAAGGGGATTCCAATGGTACTAATTTTGTAATTTTTGGAGCAAGATTAATGGATTAACAAGAGGAGAGAAGGTGGAAGTTGAGTGAGCTCCTTCCTTTCTCCATGGCTGTCGCAGGAGCAAGAGAAAAACAGAGAGAATAGAGAAGGAAGGGGGAGTGCCAACGTGAGAGGAAGGGGGGAGTGAGGAGAGAGGGTCTTATTTTTGCTTTTTGATTTACTTAATGGGTTTGTCTTTTAGCAAATAAGAAACATTAAGTGAGTGAGGAAGGGGGGAGCTGGCCGGCCCACATATGCACACACACACAGATTTTTAATTTTTATTTGCAAAGTGGACACACTAAGTTTGTTTATTTACATTCTCACCCCACAACTTCCCGGTTGTTACAGTTTTTACTAACCGGAACCCGTTTTCTGGAATTTTCTCGTTTAATTAATTTTATTGGTTCTAAAGCTTCACTAATATTTATTAGTGACTATTTAGTTGACCAAAATTGTTACGAGTCTATTTGACCCGCTTAAAGTCACGTTTTCCCGGTTTCCTCAAAAAACGCGCTTTAAGGTTCGTTTATGCTTTTAACCCATTTTAAGGGTCCGTTTTCTTCGGGATTTGTTCCCTCATATCTATTTAAGTGTAATTAAGCCTTTAAAAATATAATTAGCCTAATTAATCACTGTTTTTAATTACGGGGTATTTCATATGGGTATTGTTCGAAATTTAGTAGTTGGGGTGGACCGTTTCATTTCTCCTGCTGATTTTGTTGTTTTAGATATGGATGATGATGTGGAAGTTCCTCTTATTTTGGGTCGACCTTTTCTGAGTACTGCTAAAGCTGTAATTGATGTGCATGATGGTAAGATTACTTTGCGGTATGAGGACGAAAAGATTGAGTTTGACATGAAAAAGATGATGAGGTCAACTTCTAATTCTGTTCATTCTGTGATGTCGATAAGTCTGGTAAATGATGATGGAGAAGATTGTGATTTGTTAGATAATGACGACATGTTTGCTTTTACTTCTTTTTCACTTACTAATTCTGAGCCATTGGAGCAAGTTCTTGTTGCTTCTTTGGAGGAAAAGACTGCCAATCTTGAGGTGAATGCAGCGCTTGCTCATATGGAGAGAGGAAGGGTTGGTTTTCATGCTTATCGCCCTCCGTTGGAGAGGCTTGATAGAGAGGTTCAGAGGCCCATTCCTTCTGTTGAGCAGCCACCTACACTTGAGCTTAAGGAGCTCCCTTCTAACCTTAAGTATTCTTTTCTTGCTGATAATAATTGCTTGCCTGTCATTGTTTCTTCTTCTTTGACTTCTGGCAGGAAGAAGCAAGTTACTTGAGGTTTTGAAGAGGCGCAAGAGAGCGATTGGGTGGACGTTAGCTGACATTAAGGGCATTGACCCGGCCTTCTGCACACATCATATCTACATGGAGGAAGATTACAAGCCTGTCAGACAGCCACAGCGTCGGCTTAACCCCAACATGCAAGAAGTTGTCAAGAAAGAGGTGTTGAAGCTTCTGGACGCTGGGATCATCTACCCCATTTCTGACAGTACATGGGTGAGTCCAGTACAGGTAGTTCCTAAGAAAGGTGGGTTTGAGGCTGTTCTGAATGACAAAGGTGAGTCAATTCCTCAAAGAAAGATCACTGGTTGGCGCATGTGTATAGACTATAGGCGTTTGAATTCTGCCACCAGGAAAGATCATTTCCCTCTCCCTTTTATTGATCAAATGCTTGAGAGGTTGGCTGGGCAAGAGTATTATTGCTTTTTAGATGGTTTTTCAGGGTACTTTCAGATTCCCATTGCGCCAGAGGACCAAGACAAGACCACTTTCACTTGTCCTTATGGTACCTTTGCGTATAGAAGAATGCCCTTTGGACTGTGCAATGCTCCTGCCACCTTTCAGCGTTGTATGCAGGCAATCTTTGCTGATTTCATCGAGCAGAGCATTGAGGTATTTATGGATGATTTTTCTGTTTATGGCTCTAGCTTTGATGTTTGTTTGGAGCAGCTTGATCGAATCCTAGGCCGATGTGAGGAGACAAATCTGGTTCTCAACTGGGAGAAGTGTCACTTCATGGTCAAGGATGGGATTGTGCTAGGCCACAAAGTGTCTGCTAAGGGGATTGAGGTTGATCAAGCGAAGGTAGAGGTAATTGAGAAATTGCCAACACCTACTTGTGTGAAAGAGGTAAGAGCTTTCTTAGGGCATGCAGGTTTTTATAGACGGTTTATTCAGGATTTCTCTAAAATTGCAAAACCGTTGACTGACCTGCTTCTGAAAGATGCCCCATTTGTTTTTTCTAATGATTGCGTATCTGCTTTTGATTTGATTAAGCAAAAATTGGTAGCTGCACCCATTGTTGTTTCACCTGACTGGTCATTACCTTTTGAGATTATGTGTGATGCCAGTGATTATGCAGTGGGGGCAGCTCTGTGCCAAAGGAAGGACAAAATTCTCAGGGTCATTGCTTATGCAAGCAAAACATTGAATGATGCCCAGAGGAACTACACCACCACTGAAAAAGAGCTTCTGGCTGTGGTATTTTCCCTAGATAAGTTTAGATCATATCTTTGGGGAAGTAAAGTAATTGTTCATACTGACCACACTGCTCTTAGATATTTATTTGCTAAGAAAGAGGCCAAGCCTCGCTTGCTTCGTTGGATTCTCTTGTTACAGGAATTTGACATTGAAGTGAGGGATAAAAGTGGTAAATTGAATGTCGTGGCTGACCATCTTTCTCGGTTGGTAGTTCCTGATGATGGTGTACCAATTAATGAATTTTTCCCTGATGAGACTGTTTTTGTTTTGCATAAGGTGCATGAGCCATGGTACGCTGACCTGGCCAATTATCTTGTTTCTGGGGTGGTACCTTATGACTTTTCCTATGCTCAAAAGAAGAAATTTTTATCTGACGCTAAGCATTATATCTGGGAAGACCCCTATCTCTTCCGAGTTTGTGCAGATGGTTTAATTCGCAGGTGTCTTCCAGATGATGAGGTTGCTAGTGTCATAGAGTTCTGTCACTCCAGAGAGGCGGGAGGGCACCATGGTTCCCACAGGACAGCTGCAAAAGTTTTGGAGTCTGGTTTCTATTGGCCTACTCTCCATAAGGATTGCCAAGCTTTTGTAGCCAAGTGTGATAGTTGTCAAAGGCTAGGCAACACTTCTAGACGGCACGAGATGCCTCAGCACGGTATTTTAGAAGTTGAATTATTTGATTGCTGGGGTATTGACTTTATGGGCCCTTTTCCTTCTTCTCAGGGTTACCAGTATATTCTCGTGGCCGTTGACTACGTGTCAAAATGGGTAGAGGCTATTCCTTGCCAGCATGCTGATTCCAAGACAGTGGTTAAATTTCTGAAGAAGCACATCTTTACTCGCTTCGGGGTTCCAAGGGCGATCATTAGTGATGGAGGATCACATTTCTGCAATCGTTCCTTCGATGCCCTGATGGCTAAGTATGGAGTGCACCACAAGGTTACTTTGCCCTACCATCCACAGACAAATGGACAAGCTGAAGTGTCCAATCGAGAGCTCAAGTGGATTCTCCAAAAGACCGTCAGTTCTTCCAGGAAGGATTGGTCTCAGAAGCTCGATGACGCTCTATGGGCCTACAGAACTGCATTCAAGACTCCCATCGGGATGTCTCCTTTCAGGTTAGTTATGGTAAGTCTTGTCATTTGCCTGTGGAGTTAGCATAAGGCATACTGGGCACTTAAGGCCCTAACTTTGATATTCATGGCTGGTGAGAGGAGGAAGTTTCAGCTCTAGAGCTAGAAGAGCTAGGGATCAAGCTTATGATAGTGCAAAACTTACAAAGAGCGTACCAAGAAGCTCATGATCAGATGATTCAGAGAAGGGACTTCAAAGTTGGAGATTGGGTGCTGCTCTACAATTCTAGATTGAAGCTTTTCCCTGGGAAGCTTAAGTCCCATTGGGCCGGTCCTTTCAAAGTTGTTGGTATCACTTCCTTGGAGCCTACGAGCTTGAGAATAAAAAGGGTGAAGTGTTTAAAGTCAATGGGGCTCGCTTGAAAAAGTACTTTGGTATAGCTGATGCTAACATTGATTTGCATGCAGTTTCTTTTGTGCAGGATCAGCCGGCTGCCCCAGATGCTTCAAGCCTCTCGAAGTCGAAAGATAAAAAGAAAAATCCTTGGAGCTTCGTATGCATTTAGGAAGCTTCGAAAGCTTGCTCTAGGAAGTTGTGGTATTCCCAGCCACACTTCCTCTTCTTCTGATCAATAGCTTGGGAAGTCTAGCCATAGACTTTAAATCTGGGCAGCTTGGTGGGAGGCAACCCACCGGTTTGTATCTCTTTTCATTTTCTTAGTTAATTGTTTGTTTTTTTTTTTCTTCTCTTCTCTTTTAGCTTGTGGTATGTTGACTGGTGCTATGCTTACTGCAAGAGCCTTGGCTCTTCTTATTTTTCTACTGATGGTTTTGTCTGGTTCCACTTGAGTTCTCCTGGCTTTGCAGATTATATTTCTCAGCTTGCTTACTTTGTCGCTTAGCTGAACTCAAGTGTGGGGTTGGACTAGCTACACACCCTGAGCGGACTCTGGGGAGTATTCTTACCTTTTCTTCTCTTCAAATTTTTTCATGCTCCCTTGTGATCTGCTGTGTGCGATTTTGTTTCCCCGTTGGATTGCTTGCACAATGTTAATTCTTCCTAAGCAATGAGGACATTGCTTCACTCTAAGTGTGGGGTGGGGTAAGCTCCTTCCGCTTGTTTTTTGTGCGTCTCTGAGCTCTTTTCTCTTGCATTTGTTTTAAAGTCTTGCTGTGATTGCTCAACTTGGAAGAAAGTCATAGAGGAAGTATAGTTGGTTAGCTGATCTTGGGGTGCAAAATTTTGAAATTTTATGGTTTTTAATTGCTGAATTGAAGTCTTTGTTCTAGAAATGCTTAAATAAATGAGAATATTCTCCATCTGAACTTTGTTCTTAGCTTTGAGCCTTGGAATGAATTGGATTGAAATGGTTGAAAAAGAACAAGGCAAGGTACTCCGCTGATCCTAAGCATGCTAATTTTAATTCTGATCCAAATCAGGCCTCGTCCACTTGGTTATTAAGTCCTTTGGGGTGCTTCATCACCTAGCTACCTAAGGTCCTTGTGATCTGGGATAGTTGACCCAAAGCCGCTACATGGGTGGAGAGAAAAGTCTGTGGTGAAAGAAATTGAAAGCGCTTTAATTGAAATATTTATGCACATGCTATGCTGAATTTAGATTATTTTCTCTTATGGATCAAGAGTATGTGGCATTGAAAGGTACGATGGAATATGATCTTACTTCATGCCCCTTGTCGTTTCCGTGGTTTGTGAAGGAAAAAGGTGGATTGGCTCAAGGTTAAAGACAAGGCTCTTATGGTTTTGTTTCTCATCTGTTAGCTTTGAATGACTTAATGTTTATGGAAAGAATGAATTGTTTTGAATAGTTTGAATTGCCCCCTTGATTGGTAAAGCTAGTAATTCCTTTCTTCTGTGCTCTTCCTTTCCTGTTGAGTTCCAATAGCTTGGCATTACTTGTGCTTGAGAGTTTTGCTTGAGGACAAGCAAAAGGCTAAGTGTGGGGTGATTTGATAAGTGTGAAATTGATATGATTTATAGGTGCTAAATTCTTATTTTATGTAGCATTTTTATGCGCTTTCTCACACTTATCGTATGCTTTTCATGACTCTTACTTTGGGTAAAATCTGATGCAAATTTATATTTTAAAAGCAGGAAATGATGGTGAAAATGCATAGATCTCCTCACAAGCTTTCCAACGCCGCAAACGGGGAACAAATCGGAGCTCATATGAAGAATTTAGACCCTGTATATATATATTTACGAGACTGCCGTGAAAGGATTGAGAAGGAGAAGGGGGGATTGGAATTGGAAATAAAAGAAGGAACTCCAAAGGTTTCCAAGAGTTTGAGATGTGAAAGGTCTTCATTTATTTGAGAAACTGAAGGGAATTAAAATAATATCATCAATGAGCTAAGTGAAGAGCCTTGAATTTAACCTATAAATATGGAGGACTTTTGCAAAGAAACTCATCCACTGATCCACTCATCCACAATTCACGATTCAGGATTCAACATTCAGATTTCAAGACGAGGCATTTGGAAGACTACGCAGCGCCGTGAACCCTCTTCAACATCAAGAAGAGATTTTCTGCTCCGTTTTCACCAGTCCATTCAACCTGACTTCTAGCAAATCTTGAGATTAATTTGGAGATGACTTCTAAACCTCTTTCTCCTTTTATTTCTTCTCTAGATATGCTAGGCTAAGGGATTTTTCTCTAGGGGATGGTAGTTGTAAATAGTTAAACTTTACAGAATTATTATCAGTTGATTTGGGATTTATATTGGGTTTGTTTCAGATTATAAATTTTCTATGAGCTATTAATAAAAATTGCTAATTTATTTATAGCCTTGCGAAATCTGTCAAGAACTGATCGGTAATTGATAGATATGTCAAATAATTGTTAGTCTGTGGAAAAACTTTATCTGATTAATGAGTTTAGCCTTCAGATGCGATTAAAATTCTTGTGCTTATTCTCTCTGCATTTGTAGTGATAGGTTCATGATTTAATTTATCGCGTTCTATGCGGAGGAGTTCTAATTGGCTAGGATTTAGTCATATAGAAATTGTAAGAATTTGCCGAACCCTTTTCCCGAATCAACTGGGAATAAAACTGTAGGATTTAACTAGGATCCACTACCTGAACCCGGAGTTCCGCTTTTATTATTTGAATATCAGTTTGCTTTTCTCTTGTTCTTTATTTTATTAATCGACAATTTTCCCCCAACAACTACAGCTTTCGCTAGGATTAGACTAGTTCGTTTAGTCCCTTGGTTCGACATCCCGGTAGCTTATTTTACTTTACTACTACGACCGGGATTTATTTTGCAACCCGTAGGTTTATTTTATTTACTAGATTCTAGATTATTTCATTGTTTTAGTAGATCAGAATAACCGTTTGCACTTACCATTTTAGGTACCTCTCATCTCCAGTGACACCCTGTCCTCATCCTTAGAAAAGCTACCTCCCTCTTTATCTTTCCAACAGTGTCAACATCTATCTCTCCATCACCAACTCCATCTTCATTCCCACAATCTGTGTTAGCCTATTCAGATGAGCTAAAGCTAAGGTCATCATTAGAGTTGTGGTGCCATAAATCGTCAGAAAAATGGGGATTGGGGTCCTCATTCTACTCAATAGGAAATTCCTCATTCTGGACGTTTGAAGTTTTCTCCTCCGTATGAGGAACTATGGTTTCAAGAGCAGCATTATTGTCAGTTACACTATTGTGGTTTGAAGCAACTGTAGGACTATAGAGAGAGGGGGCTTGCTCCAATAGGCCCTGCAGATTGATCAGATGATGGAACACAAGAAGTTTGTAGAGGCCTATAAGATGATCGCGGAGGTAATGAGTTCTCTTGCGAGGTAATGATGCAACACAATCATGATAAGATTCAGCCCTTGGCTTTTTTTTTTCTTTTTCCCACTTTTCCCATTGTTGTGTTGTGATTGGGAAGGCAGTGTATGTGATAAGTGTCCAAATGAGCATGTTTATTGGTGTATTTCATATGTTATATTAGCACTTTTCTTGCTCATTTCTCCACTTTGGTTAGTTTTCCTCTAGTTTATATTTTATTGGTTATCTTACAGATTTATTGGTTAAACATGAGGAAAACCAAGCTAGGAGCAAAATAGACGAAGAGACGAATGCGTAGGCGCAAACGGATCGAAAAACGGAGCTCAAACGAAGAATCTGGAGCCTGTCCAAGTTTGCAAGGAAATACACACGTCCACCCATATATGGCCGGACACAAACAAGGACACGTTTACACTTACAAACGTGTCCGACCATAAATGGCCGGACGTAAACCCGGACGCAAGGCCGGATGCGTGTAAACGCAGCCCAGATCCAGAATTCACGCGACTAATTTTCTTTCGGCGCCGTTTTCTCCATTTCCTTCTTCATTTGCGGCGCCTACAAACACATCCATCTACCCCATCAGCAATATCAGGCGCCGCACTCCTTAAATCCCTCACGCATGCTCCAGCCCTGTCTTCTTCCCCTCTTTTCTTCTATAAAACCCACGCTCCTTCAATCTTCTTCATCATCCCTAGAGAAATCCAAAACTCACACAATCGATCATCTGATCACCACTACACCTCCATTCCATCTTCATTTCTCACGTACTCTCACCACCCCACCATTCTTCATTTTATTTTGTTTTCCACATCACCACCACTCCATACTCATGTACTCAGCAAAAACAAAAGAAATAAGAAGAGAGGCAGCAGGAGCAGGAGCAAGAAGCAGACCCGTTTCTCCAGCAGTCTCCAAATAATGGCTAATTCTATCTCTGCTATCTTTTTATTTCTGTTAATGTCTGAGTAATTTTTATTTGTATCCTAGGATGGGGTTTGACCCTAATATTACTTAAATAAATATTTATTACCTGTCTCATTTATTATACTTGTTTTGATTCCTTTCAATAAATATTGTTAAATGCTTTACGCGACAAACTACTGCATTTTTATGGTAACTATCAACATATGATTTTGAGATAGTCAATAGTACCACAAAGGAATAAACCTTGGTATTTACACTCCGGATTGAGTAGGAAAATACTGAGGCTATTATTAAGAGTTCGTAACTTACCCTTATTAACTCTAATAGACAATAAATAATTGAGACATGGTTATAAATTTGTTTAAGTAATTTAGGCAATTCCCCCGCTATCCTAGGATACCCTTTTCCATCCATATCAATTAATTCACCTTATTTTACTGTATTTATTATTTTTGCACTGATCCTAAACAATCAAGTTTGCCTCCGGCTAAACCCCCCATTTACCGTTTATGTACTTTTTTTATATATTCTCTTGCATATTTACTAACCTTATATTTATCTAGATAGTTACGAAGTCCCTGTGGATATGACCTTGTTGTACTACAATGATTGGGTTCACTGCCCATATTTAGCAAGATAGTTTAACCACTATTTTGCCCAACAGTATGTGATGGTGGAGAAGGGTTCGGTAGAGGTTCAGAAAGTGTTGCTTCATTTTGTGGGTGAAAAGGCAGTGTGTGTGGTATTTGTGTTTGTGGATCTTGATTTTGTGAAGGTTGAGTTTCTGGTGGTGAGGTGGGTATATCACATCAATATCAACAACACCTTTTTCATCGAAACCAAAAAAACATCAGGCTCCTCATCATTGTGTATGGGTTGTTTATCCCTCTTGTCCGCATCATCCAACCAACATCTATAAATGGTCATCAACTTTGTATCCTTCTTACCATCTTCAACATTAATCTGAATCGAATCCTTAATTCAACAGTTGTCTATTGCACCCACTTTTTAGGGTGCTTGTACAAGAATAAGGGGTGTTGTGGATTTGAATATGGGCATTAACTCTTAATCAATTTGACACAATCATCAACTAACTCAATCGTCGAGTATTTGTCTGGGTCGAAAGGCATTTGATGTCTATATGTACAACCCTTGTACATAACTTCAAGGTGTGTTTCCATTTCTACAAAGCAGACAAACACTTGGAAATGATCATTACAAAATTAACATACATTTACAAAGATTACAACACAAATAGAGCTAGAATATGACCAGTCAAAAAACTGAATCGTTTGAACAAAGCTACAACATAACAAGTCACAAACTAGACAACACGATTCTGTCAACTTCCAACTTCGACTCTAAAAGAACTGCAAGCATTCGACACAACAACCAAAAGAGCAGGTAGACCACAGGGAGCAATAAACCGATTTTGTCAACCAATAACGTCGAATCGAAAAGCACTTGAAGCAATCGATACAACAACCAAAAGAATATTTAAACCAGAAGGTGCAGTGAAAATGGTCAAAAGGGGAACAACGGACAATTTGATGTCTAGAATATAACCAGTCAAAACTAGAGTAGCAAACCGATTCTGTCAACCAACAACATCGATTCGAAAGCGCTTGAAGCAATCGACACAACTGCCAAAAGAACAAGTAAACCAGAGGGAGCAGTGAAAATGGTCAAAAGGGAGAACAGCGAAACCCTAAATTCGAGAATGCTTTGGCGTACCAAACGGGCAGGGCAACGAAAGAAGAACCCAGCTCCTGGGTCAAAACCGAGAGCAAAGATGGAGTGTACGAACATCAAACCAGCGTTTTAGGATCGACAAACCCAATCCAGAGTTGTTCGAAGGAGGAAGAACAACATGGATAGTGCACAACGAGCCAGTTCTTTTCGAAAGAAAGAACTAGTTCAATGGAGTAGGAGAGAGTCAACAAATAGGTTTGACTAAGGGCGGTTCACCCATAAAAAAACCGGTCACCCATATTTGAAAGGAGACTAATATAATAACGTGGACTAAACAAACAGAAATAGGAAAATGAGTGACGGATGTAAAACAACCCAAACCTAATGGGTGCGCAAAATAATTTTTCAAAACACGTAGGTGGGGGATGTAATTTCGCTATATGTTATGATGGGGATATAATTTCCCTTATTGTTTTGTTGTGCATTATTATTGTTGTATGATTTATTTTAAACTTTATATGATGAATTATAATATAAAATTTAAATTATCAAAACGTATCAATAATTGATCATATTTTAAAAAGTTTAAATTTAAATAAACAATGATAGATCATTTTTAATTTATAGTTTAAAAATAACAATCATTAAAATTAATACAAAATTTAAATGGCACATAAAAGAGATGGACCATTCTTTCTATGGCATGCGGGCACCAAACCATCCACTGACTGTTCATCCTAATCCTTACCCTACAAGATCCAACGTCACGTGTCTCAACATATAGAATCGGGTGCTGTGTTTACCGTGGTCTCGACCTCATAAGATAACGCCTCCTGGCGTCAACACTTCCGCAGCCTTTCTTTCCGCCCCTCAATGGATAGGATCCGCAAGTCATCCCACGTGGTTAGCTCGTGCCTGCTCTATCCCTCCCATTCTCCGAAAGTAATCAAACCGGTTTCTGCTCGTTGAGCCCTAATTCTGACCGACACGTGCCAGTACTTCGTAATCCCTAAAACCCTTCAATTCCTATCATTTTTCATCGCCGGCTGTCCACTCCACTCTTCCCCATTTCCCTCTTTTTCCCCCGTTTCTTGTTCTCCTTCTTCCGTTCTCCCGGCCGTTCTCGCTTCATCCAAATCGTTGTCTCTGGGGATCCGAGCTCTGCAGTTAATAGTATCGGCGAGGGAAAAAAAGGGTGAATAATCCATATTTCCGGTCTGAGCTACGTACGTACGTGCTAGCCATGTGGCGGGTCGGGCATAACTTTTCGCCTCCCTCCTCGGTAAGGAAAAAAACCAGTGTTCCTTCCTCATCATTCACGAATGTTAGATCCTTCTGCTGTTATCAATGGCTGTTCCAAGATTTGGCTCCGGCAAAAGGAGAAAAGTTCTTCTCCTTCATCCTGTAGCTCTCTCGTCACCTAACTCCCAACATATTCAATTTCAATCTTAATTTCCTTTCGTCTGACGAAGTTAATTCCTGCAACCGTTCTCTTCGCCTCTGTATATACATATATGAAGTCTCTGTAATTAGTCGTTCTCCGATGAGATTAACCTCTTTCTTGCCTGGAATGGGTGATTGTTTCCTTCTCTTATGTAAGTAAAACTAGGCTGTTTGTCGTTTTTTTAATATAAAAGTGAGTATTGAAAAAAAGGAGTGCAAAAGGGGTAACTCTTTTGATTGGTAGAGGGAGGAACTTCTCTCTGAACGATTTGAGGCTTTTTTTCTCTGTTGGAGAAAAAACTGTGGCTAAGATGAGTTTAACAGAGGCGGAGGCAGAATCCGAGCAAGAAATCCACCTACCAGCCGACATAGATTGGGAAATGCTGGACAAATCCAAGTTCTTCATTCTCGGTGCCGGTCTTTTTTCTGCTGTCTCCGCCACACTATACCCTGTCGTTGTGTTGAAAACCAGGCAACAAGTAGCTCAATCTCAAATGTCAAGTTTGAAAACCGTCATTTCAATAGTCAGAAACGAAGGCTTCCGAGCGCTCTACCGTGGATTCGGTACCTCACTGACCGGAACAATCCCTGCTCGAGCTTTATACATGACTGCCCTAGAGGTGACCAAGAGCAACGTTGGTTCAGCCACAATCAACCTCGGGTTTCCTGAACCAACAGCAGCTGCAATAGCCAACGCTGTGGCTGGGTTAAGTGCAGCAGTTGCTGCTCAACTGGTGTGGACACCGGTGGATGTTGTGAGCCAGAGACTAATGGTACAAGGAAGCTGTTGCAATTCTAATGTCCTGAATCCATCATCATCATCATCCAACTGTAAATACCTCAATGGAATTGATGCGTTTAGAAAGATCCTAAGAAATGACGGTGTCAGGGGACTGTACAGAGGGTTTGGGATTTCGATACTAACATATGCCCCATCAAATGCAGTTTGGTGGGCTTCTTACTCTGTTGTGCAAAGGCTTACTTGGGGCGGACTTGGGTACAATTGTTGCAAGAGAGTAGAAGGGAATGGTGAGAATGCTAATGGCAATGGCGCTGTGTGTTATAAGCCTGATTCAAAGGCTGTAGTAGCTGTTCAAGGGTTTAGTGCTGCAATGGCTGGTGGAGTCTCTGCTTTGATCACTATGCCTCTTGACACTATAAAGACGAGGCTGCAGGTATTGGATAATGAGGAGATTGGAAGCCGGAATAGACCAACAGTGCGCCAGACTGTGAGTAGTTTGATCAAAGAAGGTGGGTGGACTGCCTGCTACCGGGGTCTGGGGCCCCGGTGGGCATCAATGTCCATGTCTGCAACTACCATGATCACTACTTATGAGTTTCTGAAGAGGCTTTCAGCCAAAAACCAAGAGGGTTTGGCATGATATAATAGTGAAAGAGTTAAAAAGGTTAAACAACAGATTGTTGGAAATAATATGACCCATGTGAAAGGGTTTGCTTGTAGATACTCCTGTAGTCTTTTATAATTTTTCTCCCCTTTATTCTGTTTTAGAAGCTGCTGGATGTTAGCTAAAGATCTCTGTTAGATATCATGGTTGATGATGATGCAAAAGCTTTCAATCACAAAAATGAATACGAACGTGAGCTTTTTCTATTGTTGTCGAGATTCTTTTATCTTCGTGCACTGTCAACTTTCTTCCTTTTGAAAATATGCTTCTCTTTGTTTGTTCTATCTTTAAGTTTTCAGTCTGGTGACAGCATTCAGTCGTTGGGCGGAGATCTTTTTCGCTCAATTGGGAAAAAGAATTCGAAATCAAAATTCCAAAATCTCGATTTTCTAGTCTGGGGACTTTGGTTAGTTTTATAACATTTATATCTCTAAAGAGATAGGATAAAAAATCGGCGTGGAACCATTGTTAATTATGATGGTTGAAACTTCACGAATCACGTAACTCAAGACTAGTGATTTATAAGTTGTTCAGATCTGTTGTTTATGGAAGGGAGTGCAGAATACGCACCCCCAAAAGGCTGTCCCAAACTCCACACCAAATCACCAATTACCAAACTCAGCTTTAGTGCCTCCAGATACATACCTACCATTTTCAAAATCTGCAAGAAGTCGGTAGTTTGGAAAAATGGGAGTTTGTGTCCAAGAAAATAAATGACAAATCGATGCCATGTTTTGAGTCGAAGGAAATCAATCATGACACCAAAGAAGATACAGTATTTAATTTTTTGACAGATCTTGAACTGGTTCGAAGTATCAAACTGTAGATCTACATA
Organism: Limonium bicolor; assembly: GCA_023374045.1. NCBI lineage: Eukaryota > Viridiplantae > Streptophyta > Magnoliopsida > Caryophyllales > Plumbaginaceae > Limonium > Limonium bicolor. The sequence goes on from CM041776.1 coordinate 273,755,795, forward strand.
CAACAGTAACATCAGCAGATCCTAAAATGTCAAATAAGAACTGAAACCCTACACCTTCTACACTCGTAAACAAAGATTCATCAATTCACAGGTTACGCTAACCAGCTAAGAAGCGGGAAGAAGCTAAGGAAAATGGGCACAGAAAATTCACCCAGCTTTGCTCTTTTCCTAGTATGATACTTCCCACGACTCCAGACTCACTAGGGACAGACGATCCTTCTCTGTAACAAATCAGGTACGAACTCTTTTGGTACTGCATGATGGACATTTATACTGCTTGATATGCTCAGCACGGGATGGAGTGATCTTCACACACTTCCCATGGAACCATGTCTCGCATATATCACAGCAAATCCAGAATTCATCAGATGAGTAGCTCTCCCCACATGCCCCACAAAGGGTATCATCCAAACCTTCCTCTTCGTCTTCTTCTTCTTCTTCGTCTACTACATTACCATCTTCCTCCTCTTTCCTCTGGACAACAACCTTCAACTGCTGCTTCCCCTAAAGGTGTTTCAATTGTCAGTCAAATGAAGAATACAAGATAAAGAAACTTCAAACATGGAATCATAGGTTTATATCCATGAGATAAGATGATCAGGGAAGCACACATGTTGATTGATTTTACCGATTTAGGGTCTGATTTTGATTTCTTGTTGCTACCATTTGAATCAGAAGACTTCTCCTTAACTTGTTTCTTTGCTGTACCAGTCACAATCTCATATATAGTAGGGAGCTCATTTATCATGCTAAAAAGTCGCTTCCTGCATCCAAAGGAAGTAATGTTTTGAGCTACAAAAAAGATGGTGAAAGCAGTCACCATTCTCTATTCTCATCAAGACTACTCAGCTCTTTGCTTTCAAGCCAACATGTCTAGCTTAGCAGAAGCAAGACTAATTGGCTGGAAAACTAATCCTCTCATTTCTCAAGTCACGGTATTCAAGCTGGTGTTCATGCTATAGCATAGAGCTTAACAGCATTTGTTCGACTCTAAAATATCTGGGATGAACTAGTTAAACTGGAAAACTCATGCTACTATCCTCCTAACCCTAGCGAGCCAGTTAACAAAACTATAGACCCAAACAATTGAATCAACAGAAGTTAAAAAAAAAGACAATCTAACTAGCACTTCAAGACTGCAATGAGGAGCCATAATACTCTCTAGTGATACGTCAGATTTATCAAAACCGAATCTAGCACCAAAATAGAAGGCGACTGAAAGCAACCAAGCATCACTGTGGACTGCAACCAAGATAGCCAGTCCTCTGTTGCATCCCATCTCTGGCAAAGTTAATGCCTGTGAGGCTCAGGAAGCTGGGTGGGACCTCCTCAGCTGGTAAGTTGACCTCCCACTGCTCACTAGGAAACCCATATAAGCACAGATTTTCTTTCTCTGTAAGAAAAAAACAAAAGCTTTAACTGTTGAACTATGACAGAGAGATCGAGCAAATAGTGAATGCCTCACTGAGACTGAGTCATAGCCAATAATATCCGATAACACAAACACATGATAACCCATTTCAAACATGAAATTCCACGCGGATACAGATGACAATTAGGCAAATGAAACCACAAACAAATACAAGGCAGTACTTTCACACAGATATCAGCTTTGACATAGAAGAATGAGGCACAAAGTCAGGAAAAGAAGATGAATAGTTGAATGGTGAGCAAAAGAGCCGATCTTTCGCACTATCTTTAAGTTGTTTTACAGAAAGATGTAGACGTATTGTAGTTTAACCAATTTAGGGGTGCCAAAATCAGGACAACATATCTATATCCCTTTTTTGTCAAACACATAGAAACGAAGACGTTAGCAACAGCACATAAGAGCTTTCAATCTCACTGCCCTGAAACACAGAGAGTAGAAGCTTCAGAACTTGGTTAGAGATATGCGAAAAATAGAGCAACGGTCGACCCACTTATATCGTCAACATAAGTTCCCATAATGTTCTGCAAAATTCGAACAGAATTCAATCCCAAAGAGCAGGACACCGTACCACGGTTAACAGGGGAAAGATTGAGTTCAAATTTCACATAATTTTAAACAGATAAACCATGGGAAGAAAAAATGCTCCGGGGAAGCATATAAAGTACAAACGCAGAACGAGAAAGAGTGCTTACCAGGATCGCATTGCTGGTAGAATTCTAGAACATCTGAGATAATAGCAAAATAAAAGCAGTAGACAGACTTAGTTGAAAAATACGAAGAGAAATAAAAAAATGTAAGAAAAGGGAAAGTAGATACAACAAAGATGATAAGCCGTAAATAAAAAAGGAAAGGAGGTGAGGTAGAAGAGGAGAAAGAAACCTGTGGTAAGAGCCTTAACCAAGCCAGTTCTTCGACCCTTGAAATCCCTGAACACTTCTTCCACCGTGCGAGGGTTGTACTGCGCTGCCCCGTCCATTTCTTCACCTTGCAGAAGAAAGATGGTTGGTTGGGAGGAAGAGGGGGGGCTGATAGAAACCGAGGCAGAAAGAGCACGGACTTCAATTTGAGCGAGTTGAAAAAAAAAGGAAACAATTCGATGAAACTTTTTTCTTTTTCTTTCAGGGATTTTACCCATACTGAAAGGCTCAGTTGTATTTTCACTCCGCGCAGTCAGAATTTAACGGAACTTTATGATTTTGTCTTTCCCTCAATTTTTTCTATATATACATCTTTACTGTCTTCAATCTCTCCACCTCATTTCGAACTCACAAAATTCTCTATCTCTCTAGAATTCTCTCTATCATCTCTCTAGAAGCGGGCGGGAATGAGAGCGGTAGCGGAAGCCGATGCAAGTTTACTGTCCAGAGTTTTATTGAATCAGGTTCTTTTTTGTCATAATTTACAGTTTTTTAGCAGAATTAAGCTCATAATAGGACCAAAAAGTAGCATAATTAGTCAACAAATCGTAATAGAAGCGTTTGGGCGGTAGACACTGGCGCCCACTGCATCCACCGCGCGGACGCGGCCCCTTTCCTAGGCGTGCGGGCACTGCCCTTCTCCATGTGTGCGGCCGCGGACCCAGCCCTAGGCACGCGGGGCGGATGCCGAGCAGACTGCGCGGGCGCGGACAGCGTGCAGTCGGCGGGCATGGACGACTTGTAGACAGCTCGGGCGCAGGCTCCAGCTAGCGGGACACGTTTTCTGACTGTTTTTTTAACTTAATTTCCCGTTTGACATGTTTTTTGACCTATTCTGCATGGTTTAGTCAGTTCCCCGGTGTTTATGAATGTTTGAATCTTATTGACGTTGAACTACGGTAATAAGTATTCGTATGACCAGTATTGACAAACCTCGACCGGTTTGACTAACTTTAAACGTAGTTTAACTAACTTTACGGTAAATAGCAGATGGCGGGAAAGGGCAAGGGTATGATGGGTATGTTTGGTGGGGGTAGTCGTAGAGGCTCATCTGAGCGTGGCGAGAGTTCATCGCATGCCCCTTCGGCCAGGAGGCATAGGGGCGACGAGCCTGTGCGCGAGTTGGAGGAGAGGAGGTGGCGCGTGACTCTGGAGGAGGAGAAGGGACCGGAGCAGCAGATGGTGGATGCCAACTCGTTGGTCGGCAATGGGACGCTGGTCGTGTGGGCCGATAGTCCTTCTTGGTTTGCACCCGTATAGAGCGGGATGGTTGGCACACATGACCCTGATGACGAAGATGAGGACCCAGATGAGGATGAGGGTAGACGTATGCCCTCTCGACCCTCTCGACGCAGGTCCCCTCAAGGATGTGCAGAGGATGCGTGGCAGAGGATGCGGCAGATGCCCGTGCCAGAGGTTTGGTTGCTAGGGCGGCGGACTCCTATGCCTAGAGGCCCCCAGATTACGAGTTTAATCCCCAACTTTGGTGGTCACGTATGTGGCAGGGAGTGGTATGTTTCCCGTTTTATAATTTATTTTATTAATTTTTTTAGTTCGTTTACGAAATGTCATATAATTGTGACAATTTTAAATATTCAACAGGAGAAGAGGTGCCTTAGCTTCAAGTCTTAGGTGAAGTTGTTGGATCTGTGGACTCTGTCTACCCTGAGGCACGAGGACTCTTGAGAGGCGGTCGAGGCGACCGGACTTGGGCATCTGGCCGATATAGCGCATGGTTATTTTGACCTCGCACTCCTTTCTACGTTCGTAGAGAGATGACAGCCTCACACAAACTCCTTTCACATGTCATTCGGAGAGATGACTATTACTCTCTCCATGGTGTCTACCACATGTTGGAGATCCCCATCACTGGCATGGCGATTTCTTACATTCCAGAGGAGGCCGATGCTCAGGTACGTGATGCGGCCCCATCGATGCACATTATTGTCCCCTACCTTATAGAGCTTTTCGAGGTGGCATCGAAGCAAGAGTTACTGGATTGTAAGTTTTTGGAGAAGAACCAAGTACCTTACAGAGCCCTCCGCGACACTTGTGGGGGTTTATACTATGACGATTCGCAGGAGACGAAGGGCGGGGATCGTGTCATGCCCTGCTCCTTCTGGCCCTTCCGCGACCCAAGTACGATGCACATGTATGCATGGGCAGCTGCAACGTTGGCGTACCTGTATCGACAGCTTGGCATTACTTCCCGGGAGAAGACACGTCAGCTGTCTGGTTGTCTAACGCTGTTTCGAGTAAGAACTTCTTAGCGAGTGTCTTGCTCTTATTTTAAAGTAATTATCTTGGGGTTTTGTTTAATGGTTACATATGACTATTGTAATGTTGGATATACGAGTACTTCCCCATGTTCAGGCCACAGCAGCTTGAAGATTGGGATGATAGCTCCCCCGCGGCGGCGAAGTGGCCCTGTCACTTGAGGAATGTGACGGATGATGAGAGGTTGCGTTACATGAGGGGACGGCTAGACACGATGTTCTCCACTAAGGTATGAGTTAGTTAGCAACCGTAGTTGTAAGAAGTTATTTTGTGTGGTATCGTCAAACATTGCTTACAATTCAAATTTCTTGATTATTTTTTCATTAAACGAAACGTAGGTTGATTGGTTTCCTTTTGGCTTTGATGGTACTACCGTATCAAGGGGGCGCTCCCAATTGTACGACACCTTGCAGTTCTTGGACATTGTCGAGACGTATATGCCCGAGCGGTGTCTACGACAGTTTGGATTCGTGCAGACCATCCCTCTTGAGCCTATCAGAACGGCCACCCTACTATCAACCCCGCACACGCCAAGAACTACTGGACCACATACTACTACGGGACATTCGTGTGGAACAACACGGCCGGGCCCACCAGATCACGGTTTCCTTTGACGCATGCACGCATGCCATGAGACATGGAGCGGGACTACATTCACTGGTTCCAATTTCGTTCCCACCCTCAAGTGCGTCCCCTTGGTGCAGATGGTGGCCCTAGTACGCGACAGGAGGATCAGCTCCAGGTATTTACTTTTTTTAATTGAATGGTGTTGTTGTTTCAAATTATTTTTAATTACACAGTTTAGATTTGTGCAGACCATCCCTCCTGAGCCTATTAGACCGGCCACCCACTATTGACCCCGACATGGCAAGAACTACTGGGCCACATATGACTACAGGACATTCGTGTGGAACAACACAAGCGAGCCCATCAGGTCACGGTTTCCTTTGACGCGTACACGCATGGCATGGGACATGGAGTGGGACTAAATTCACTAGTTCTAATGTCGTTCCCACCCTCGGGTGCTGAAGTGGGTTGCTACCGGACGAGACAGCCTGGTTACTACGAAAGCAATGACAAAGCCTCCTACCGATAGAGGGGTGAAGCCACGATCGAAAGGTTTGCTTTTATTAGCCGTGAAGAGCAAGAAGCCTTGCGGGCATTCTTACCGGTGGTAATAAAGCAAAGGTCTACCGGTAGCGCTGAAGCGTCCGATAGTTAATAATAGAGAATAAACTATAAAAAAAGCCTCGCATACTCCAGAACATTCTAAAATAGTGTAGGCCCACAGAGACAGTTAGACTTCATAGTAAGTCTATAAATAGGGACCATAGGCTGTGTAAAAAAGGCACGCTTACATTAATACACTTGTTGGTATTCTTTTCATTGTTGTCTAGAAGGAGAGAGAGAAGTGGGATCCGTTATGATTTCATTTGGCGCCGTCTATGGGAAACGAACATCGAAAGACAAGCATGATCCAATCGATAGAAGCACATTTGTTTGATCATGGCACCAGGATCCGACAAGGGAAAGGGAAGGTAACTGAAGCGGGGGCGAGCTCATTCTCGAAGGAGGATCTCTGCGATCTGATGCGAGGCTTCATGCAGGACGTCAACGAAAAATTGTTGAGAGCAACGAACGATTCCAGTAGGAGATGATGGAGAAGGATCTGAAATACCAGAAAAAGATGGATGAGATAGCCAATGTAATTGAGAGCCTCAAGGATAAAGACACATCAAGAAGCAGAGAAGAAAAAAAGAAAGAGAGATCACCGACGATCACTATGGAGGAGGGAGATCTCATCGACATGTCGCTCTATCCCTTCACCGAAAACATCCGAAAGGCAAAACTTTTGACATTTTTTGTGGCTCCAACGATAGAGAAATATGACAGAACTGGAGATCTAGCCCAGCACATCAAGAAGTTCATCTTCGTGATGAATAATTAGGGGATCAGTTCGCAAGCGCTCTACAACTTGTTTCCCGGAACCCTCACCAAGAGGGCCCTGAATTGGATTTTCTCTCAAAATCCGTAATCTATTTCAAGGTTTAAACAACTTATAGAGGAGTTCCGACTCTACTTTGTTGCAAGCAAAAAGATCCGAAAGGATACAATTGAACTGATGGATATTAAGCTGAAAAGAGGAGAGACGGTGAAGGAATATAGTGATCGTTTCCACAAGTAGGTGGCTGAAGTGGACGACATCGATAAGGGGATATTAGTGAAAGCTTTCGGTAACGGATTGGCTCACCCGAGGCTGGCTAGGAAAATTGCAACTAAAGCACCGTAAACTCACGGAGAATTAGCAGAAATGCTGCATGACTTCCTGAGGTCTGAGATCGCTGAAAATAAAGCGAAAGAGCTGGTTATCAGCTTCAAACCTGCTAATGAAAAGAAGTCAGGAGGGGGAGGGCAGTCTGGTAGTGCCAGTTATGGTGAAACATCTACTCCAAAAACTTGGGGAACAAGGTATAAGCCTTATGGGAAGGATACCTACACCGGAAACAAGCCAATGTACGGAGCAAAATCCATCACTATTGCACCAAGATGGTATGCAGCTGCGGTAAAAGAAGGTTACCTACCACCTCCTAAGAATCCTGCTCTGGGGGAGAACCCGGTAGCGTACTGTGAATTCCACGGACACTACAACCACCGTACAGCCAATTGTGCGACGTTATCGAAGGTGCTGAATAGGATTGATGAACAGGGAAAGAAACAAGAAAAGTAAAAGCAGGAGGGTCCCTAACAGCAGAAAAATAACAATAATTCCCAGCATCGATCTCAGGCTAGTAGGAACGAAGGGAACATGGCGGGGGTAGAGAGATGAATATCATCCTGAGGTAAATCACAACAAGTCTTTTACTTTGGAGTTATAACTGGGCTGTTTCCGGAGAAAGGACCACTCACTGCAAAGGAAAAGAAAAGGCATGTACATGAGGTCCTTGAGGAATTGCCCAAAAGAAAAGTCTAGAAGAAAGAGCCTCTACCACTGATCTATTTCACAGAGGAAGATGAGGTAGGGGTGTACTTCCCTCACAATGACCCCTTGGTCATTCGAGCCCAAGTTAATGATAGGATGGTAGGCAACATCCTTGTTGATAGTGGAGCAGGGGCCAATGTAATCTCCTTAGCGGCATTCCAGAAACTGGAAATCCCGAACGAGAAGGTCAAGTCATTTACTACTACTTTCGGGGGGTTCATAGGGGGAATCACAGCGCAGGCCTCCGGAAGTGTTGATGTCGCGATGATCTTAGGCTAGAAGGACGATCGGAGAACAGAAAAGATAACTTTATACCTCACGCGAGATCTGTCAGGGTATGACATCTAATTAGGTCGACCGGGTATTAATGCCTTTGGAGCCGTCTGCAGCACTTACTATCTCAAACTCAAATACTTGACAAGGTCTGGAAAACTGGTGTCTATTCCCAGAAGTCAAAAAACAGTAAGGGTGTGTGAAGTGCAAATCGCCGTGAATTTCCTGGAGGAGGATGTGGTAAAGGAGGCTGGCTTAACCTAAGAATATGAAGAAGGGGAAATCAGAGCCCGAGCGCCAAAGGAAAGTTCAGAAAAGGCTATAGTACCGGTAGATCTACCAAAAGAGAGGTACCCCTAAAAACCGATCCTTCTAAATTTTTCAAAATTGGAAATGCTTTTCATCATGACGAACAAATTCGCTTAGTGAGATTTTTGGAAAAAAGAAGAGAAACATTTACTTGGAGCCCAAGGGACATGCCCGGGGTAGACGCCAGCATTATCCAGCATAATCTGAATGTGGACCCCAAGTTCCCTATTATCAGACAAAGGAAGAGGATTATGGGAAGAGAAGGAGACGAAGCAGCCCGGGTGGAGGTAAAAAAGCTTCTTGAAGCTGGCTTCATTAGAAAAGTTTTTTATCTGAAATGGTTGTCAAATGTAGTGCTAGTAAAAAAAGTAAACGGAAAATTGAGGATGTGTATGGATTTTACAGATCTAAATAAAGCTTGTCTAAAAGATTTTTATCCATTAACTTCCATAGACAAGCTGGTTGCGGCAACGGCTCATAGTAATGTAATAAGTTTTTTAGATGCGTTCTCCGGGTATAATCAGATAAAGATGAACGAGAGTGATCAGGAGAAAACATCTTTTATCACTTCAACCGGTATAATCTATTATAAAGTCATGCCATTCGGGTTAAAAAATACTGGGGCAACCTTTCAAAGAATGATCGACGAGGTGTTCTGGGAGCAATTATCCCTGAACGTGGAGGCATATGTAGATGACATAGTAGTAAGAAGTGACTCTGTAACCCAGCACATGAGTGATCTTGAAGAAACCTTAAACACCCTGGATAAATACAAAATCAAACTAAACCCCAAAAAATGTGTCTTCGGAGTCACTCGGGGAAAGTTTCTGGGCTTCATAGTGGGGCAAAGGGGAATCGAAGTTGATCCGAAGAAAACCCAAGAAGTCCTTGACCTTCTGCATTAAAAAAATATCAAGGATGTGCAAGCCGTGAATGGAAGACTCACCGCTTTAAGCAGATTTTGCTCCAAACTCCAAGAAAAATCCATTCCTTCTTTAATGTGCTTTGAAAGAATAAGGAATTCCAATGGAATACAGAGTGTGCAGAAGCTTTAGAGCGAATCAAAAAGATGCTTCACGAGTTCCCAAAATTCGGTGTTCCGTCTCCGGGCCAAGATTTGTTCTTATATCTGTCAGTATCAGAGTGGGCTGTGGCAGCAGTTTTGGTGATGGAAGAAACACGGAAAGAAATCCCTGTTTACTACACTGGCAAAATTTTGACCTCCACAAAGACAAGGTACACTAACATCGAAAAAGTTTTATTTGCTCTTGTTATAGCTTCCAGGAAGCTAAGACCGTATTTTCAGTCACATCGAATTACTCTCTGGACCAATTGGCCACTAAAGCAAATCACCAATAACCCAAGCGCTTCCGGAAGAATGGTAAGCTGGACATTCAAACTCACATAGTTTGAAATCCATTATACTCCGTGAACCGTAATCAAAGCGTAGGCACTAGCAGACTTCATTACCGAGACAAGCTTATTCCATGAAGAGGAACGAGAAGTACCGTACAAGATCTGGGTAGATGGAGTCTGGTGCAAAACTGGGGCAGGGGTTGGAGTTGTGGTCCAGAACCCTGATGAAAGGAACATAAGCTATACAGTAAAACTAGAGTTCGAAGTAACAAACAACGAAGCAGAGTACGAAGCCTTGATATAAGGGTTGGAAATAGCCTCCGCCCTAGGAGTAACAGGTTTTTCATATGCACAAACTATAAGTTTGGAATTTATCCCTTATCATTTCTTTTTCAATAAATTGGTTATGATAACAATTGCAGATTTGGAAGTACAATCTGACTCCTTGCTTGTAGCAAGGCAAAGTGAGAGCATCTTTGAAGCTAAGGAGGGAAAATTAAAGCATTACTTGGCAAAAGTACAAAGTCTAAGGGCAAAAATTCTCAAAATGTAACCTCCGACACATACCGAAAGATCAAAAATTCGGAAGCTGACGTATTGGCTAAGTTAGCAAGCATAGCAGAAGGATATCGGAGGAAGTCTTGTTGCAACTTAAGAAATCCTCCAACATAGAGGGTATAGACACAATGTCAGTAGAGAAAGTTAGTTTGGAGGGATCATGGATGACTTCGATCGTCCGATACATTCGAGAAGGGTTGCTTCCGGAAGACTCAAAAGAAGCCAGAACAATAACTAGAAGGGCAACATCATTTTTCTTTGAAAATGATCAATTATATAAGCAATCTTTCAGAATACCATCATTAAAATGTGTGATGGAGGAACAGGGTTTGGAACTCATTAGCGAGGTACACGATGGAATATGTGGAAATCATCAAGGAGAAAGAGCGATAATGCATAAAATCCTAAGGATAGGCAGTTTCTGGCTAACAATTCAGGAATTATGTAAGAAGTATGTGAAGGAGTGCACACAACGTTAGTTACATGGTCCAAATATTGGAAACCCGCCTGCTAAGATGAAGTCCATTACCTCTTCGATCCCTTTTGCAAAGTGGGGATTGGACATTGTTGACCCATTCCTGGAAGCTTCCCACGGAAGGTATAAATATATGTATGTCGCAGTAGACTACTTCACCAAGTGGGCAGAAGCTCTGCATGTGGTAAACATAACCGCATGAAAAATGGAAGAGTTTGTTTGGAATAACGTCATATACCGGTTTGGCCTACCAAGAGTAATCATAACGGATAATGGCGCGCAGTTCAACTGTAAAAGTTTTTGAGAATCCTGTGAGGAATGGAAGATCGATTTAAGGTTCGCATATGTGGCACATCCATAGGCAAACGACCAAGTGGAGAACACTAACGGCCAGGTTGTAAAAGCTTTGAAAGAAAGTTGAAAGGTAAGAAAGGAAAATGGACTGAGATGTTACCACAAGTCTTATGGGCTAACAGAACAACAGTCAGGGGACCAACGGGGGAAACCCCATACAGGTTAACATACAGAGTGGAAGCAGTGGTGCCTGTGAAAATTATGATACCTTCAAAAAGGATTGAAGGATATGATGAAAAGAAAGTGACGATAGCATTCGTGATGAACTAGATTTTCTGGATGAAAGGCAAACGATTGTCGACCTGAAAAATCAAAATGATAAGCTAAGGGTTGAATGTTACTTCAATAAAAAGGTAAAAGAGCGGTCTTTCATTCCTGGTGACTTAGTGCTCCAGGAAGTGAAACAACCAGCGAAGTTACAACATCAGTGGGAAGGCCCATATGTTATAGAGGCCAAGACAACCCGAGCATCTTATAGGCTCCGAGATTTGGACAGAAACAACTTACCCCATTCTTGGCATTTTGAATGCCTTAAAAAATTCTATGTGTAAACTGTATGTTTTCAGGATACAAGTTGAAAAAACTCTTTGATACCACAAGTATTATCTCAAAAGGCATATTCAATAAACTTACCATCGGTATGATGGTAGAGTGTTTGTATCCGACGATCTCACTGTTAGTATGGTAGTAGAGTGTTTGGATTCGACAATCTCACCATTGGTATGATTGGTACAGTGTTTGTACCCGACAATCTCACTGTTAGTATGACAGTAGAGTGAATATTCGATGATCTCACCATTGTTATGACGGTAGAGTGATAATCGATGATCTCACAATCGGTACAATGGTAGAGTGTGTTACTAAACAATTCAATTACCAGAGAAAATTTTATCAAGAAAGAAAAACAATCAACTCTATTACAAAAAACTACCGACTTTCGGGAAAATCGGTCGCTCCGGGCATACCTGAAAGAGCCGGAGAGCTTTAAAAAAAATACGTAGAGATAATTACTAAAATCTCTCCAGTACATATATGTAAAAAAAATGAAAATTCTATGATGCAGGCTGTTCGGGATTTTGTTGTTCAGGGTTTTTCTTGGTTGGGGTCTAAGTACTCCCTTCAGAATCTTCTTTGCCTGCAGCAACCGGAGCAAGGGCGGCACCGGTAGGGGCTTGGAGGTTAGCCGACCCTATAAAAGAGGGGCAAAACATTTATTACCCGCAGGACAGAGAACCACCGAGCTCCCCATGGTATCCAGTGGCGCGGGTAAGAGCCTCAAACTCAAGGCTATCATACAAATCCTCATCCACAGGTTATTATTTGCGGGAGAAAAACTCCGACACAACCCGCTAGCTTTGTCCGGCAAATTTCCGGCAATGAGATAAAAGTACTTCTTTTAGGCCCGAGATAGTACGGTCTTTTCTTGAAGCTCCACCTGCACCCCTTTGAGTTTAGCGAGTTAGCCTTCATAAGATATGAAGAGGCTATGGTACCATTCCCTCTCGGACTCCGAAGTAATCATGGAACCTCTAAGGCCGGCAACCTTCTTTATCCAGAAGTCAGAGTTACCGGTAGCCTCCAAAGAAGGACTTGGTCTCTCTGCATGATTGTGGAAGGTTAGCAAATATTGTAAGAATGTATAGCAAAAAAGGGGAAAATACAAAGATTACCGGTAGACTATTTCTCTTACGAATTGAGCTTCTCCTCAAGATCTCGGATGCGGAGGGTCGCTTGCGCAAGCTTCTCTTTTTTCTCACGGAGTGCAGCCTTGAAATTGTTTTGCTTAACCTCTGCCTATTGCAACATTTAGAGTTTTTTATCCATCTCCGAGTCAAAACGACGAAGATCCTCGACAATCTTTCAGGCATCCTCGATTTTCTCCTTGAAAACCCGCTTCTGATCGTCAAAGGCAGCCTGCCCCTTGTTGATAGCATCCTCCCGAGCAACAGACATTTCCTCCTGGATTTCCTCCCGGAGTGCGGCCTTTTCATCTTCAAATTGGACCTGGGCTCACTTAAGATCCTCTTGAGCCTGCCCCCGCACTTCGCTGACAATTTTTTCCCAGAAGTCACGGGAGAGTTCTCTTTGGAGAACAGTTTTTTCTTTTACAAATCGGGACTGGAGCCTTTTGAGCTCTGCCTGGTGCGTGTCCGCCTGCTTCCGTAAAGCTCTTATCTTTTCAAGAGGGGCAGCCCCCATTTTCTTCCGGTGCATTGCCTTCAGCTTCACAAGGTATGTTTCATACTTCTCTGCACACATCTCGACCGAGTGAAGGGTTTGAGTAAATGAGACTGAGTCTCGATGCATTAGGCCATCGCAGTAGCCTGGAGAAACACAAATCTGGGGTAAGAAATAAAAAGTAAGATAAAAAGAAAGAGAGGAATAAAAGAGTACTAGACCTGTATTAAAGCATTCCATAGCCGATCAAAGGCATCCTTCTCCGGAATGGAATGACAAATTATGGCATCGGCTCCGCCTTCACCAATCCGAAGCTTTTGCTTCAAAGGAGTAGGATGGGAAGCAGGGGTAAAGATGCCGTTATCACCCCTCATAAGCTTAGCCGCGGTAGACCGCAGGGTCTTGTACCCCATCCCTTTCACATGCGGGAGGCGAGGTACCAGATTGCCCCGATGATAGTACCAGTCTGGCTTTAATGAAAGACTAGAGAATGATGGGTCACACCATGGTGAAGGGGAGGAGCAACCTTCCGACCTGTCTTGAGCGTGCTTGCTTCTTTGTTCAAAAGAAGACGACCTAGATTGAGCAAAAGACCCGGTTCCAAGCCTCGAAGCTAACTGGGTAGGGCTACTGGAGAACTCAGAGGAGGAACCCTTCACCATGCTTTCCTCAGCCACACCTTTACCCTTTCCGGAAGGGACTTTAGCGCCAGCCCTCCTCTCCGGAGCACCGCTTTCCCTTATGGTAACACCTCCTGTAGGGCGTCACGTCCGTTCTGGCTCCGGATCTTGAAGGTTCGTAACATCGGCTAAATAGAAAAGTAGAATGATGAGAAGTCAACAAAGGAACCAGAAAAGAGACAAGCTAAAGGCTGTAAAAGAAAATACCGGTGGAAAAAATGGAATCTGTATTTTGAGTTATTCCTTCATCTACACAAAAATAGCTATGCAGGTCAGGGAAGAGGAGTAATATGGGAGTTGACTCCACACCTTTTCTAGCCCCTTACGGACTACAGACAGGGGTAGACATAGGAGGAGTACCTGTTTCAGTGGAAATAATAGCAGGGGGACCGGTAGGGTTAGTACCGATAACAGTTTCTCCCCTTTTCACCAGCTTGAATCACAATTGTAATGCCCAACCTTAATCCAGAAATTTTTGCGCGGAAGCGAGACCCCATGGGGCTCTTACGGATTAAATCATAAGACCAATTAGGCATCACCGGCGTTGGGTCAAAGACCCAACCAGCCTATTACTCAGTGCAGATGGAACAACCATCCACTTAGCCACAAGCAAGAGCCAAGAGTGGACTTAAACCTCCCAACGACAAGTCCTTTCACTGACTCACATTCCCGTGGCCCAAATGCCTCTGTCGAATGCCAGGCCGCAGCTCAGACTGAGTCAACTCCATCCCTCTCACTGCAGCCCGAGTACATGTGCGTCCCTTAGCGGCTGCACCCGTCCTCGGCACCATCAGGCCTCCAACAGCCCAACAGCCAAAGACCCCCAACTAGTACGAGTCAGTAAGGTGTGATAACGCGGGCCACATCGCACCTTGTCTTCGCCCTTGTCCAGGACTCAACACCTGCCGAACCGTAGGACGACTTTGATGTGCAATGCCTCCTTTCACCTTTCGTGGCAAGCTATCAGGACAACCCTTAGTTGCCTTGTGCCAGTGGTTACACTAGCACTTGCAACCTAAGGGCCAGCATCGAGCACAACATGCTCAACACCTCTTGGAGTTGCTACCATGCCACCCTAGTAGCATGCATGCCCAATGGCATGCCCGGTCCCCATCGGGGCCCAGACGGATGCCCTCCACAACATCCACAAACTGACCCAAGGGTCAGCACTGAGCGCAATGCGCTCATACTATTGGAGTCGCTACCAAGCCACCCTGGCAGCGTGCATGCTCAAGGCACGTCCGGTCCATACCAGGCCCAGACGGATGCCCTCCACAGCATCCGCAAACACGGTCCTCGCCTGAGTCACAAGCTGACGCTACTTAGCCCGGCCAAGACAACCTCTAGTTGCTTCGTGCCTATGGTTACACTGGCACACGCAACCTAAGGACAGCTCTAAGCACATCGTGCTCAAGCTATTGGAGTCACTACCAAGCCATCTGGCACTGTGCATGCCCGAAGGCATGCCCGGTCCTTAACAGGTCCAGACAGATGCCCTCCACAGCATCCGCTAACTTGACCCTTGCTCGAGTCACAAGCTGACACCACTCAGCTCGGCCCAGACCAACACATCATGCCCTTTAACGGATGCCCATCCCTCAGACCTTCGTCTTTAGGGGTCTCAAGGACTGAGGAACTTAAGGGACTAGGTTAAAGCGACAATCAAGTATGAGATTGACAAGTAAACCTCGCACAAGTGTTAAGAGGCACCAACCAAAGGGCAAACTGGCATGGAGCTTCTTGTGACCAAGCAGCTCGCCAAAAAGGGGCATGACAAACCTCCCCCACCGAAGCTCTTGCTGTCCCCGGCAAGATACAACAATGAGTCTTAGCTCAGCTAAGAAGATTTTATCATGCTCCAATAGTTTCCCTACTTTGAAGGTATAACAACCCATAGACAATGTCTTTGACCAACACACACAGGCAACTGCCTTGAACCGTTAACCAGTGCGTTTCCCGAAGCTCAAATATTTTTGAGTTCTTCCACGTTCTACTTGAATGGGTCGCCGGTCTATAGAGCACCACAACGTTGGTGGCCTTCTTTCTAACTTTTTTCTGTCCTTTGGGAGCCTTCCTCTTAGTACCAGTACTTTTCGTACCAGTGGAACTCTGGGCTTTACCATCGGAAGGAACGGATGGTGCGACCTTTTTCTCATTGGTAGACTGGTACTTGACAAGTTCCCAGTTGTACCGAAGAGATAATTTATCACCCGATAAAAGAAACTCTGCAACGGTAAAGAAAGAAGTTAAAAACTGAGAACAGTAAGGTATGAGAAAATAGAATACGAAAACCAACATACGGTCAATATTGTTCCGGGTCCTGGCCAGTCTTTCTTCGGTCAGATAGTGGGTGATCGGGTGCAGCTTTGATGAACTTAGTTTCTTAAGAACATCACCAGCCTCTGATACATTGCCCGCTGGGGGCATTGGAACAACTAGCTGCCCTTTCACTATGTCTTCAACATGTGCAACCCCGATAAATCTTCCTAACGGTAGGTAAACAACAAACCAGTTGGATGACCAACCGCCCTCCAGGTTTACACACTTAAAGAAGGCATACCCGGGCGTTGCTAAAAAATTGATATGTCCTCTTCCGTGGCAGTAGAGTTCACCCTGGTCATGAAAAATTTCACGAACTCCCGGGCGTTAGGAGTAATTCCGCCGTCAGCGCAGACGGCCAAGAAAGCGTGCAAACACCCTAAGGCGTTAGGGATTAAGTGGGCAAGTGTACACCGGCGGCGTGAAAGAAAGCCGAGGATAAAGGGGTGTGGAGGAAGGCATAACCGTCGGCGCCAGCACATGGATCTTCGTCCCCAGTGGGACTTGAACGCCTTTCATCACCTTCTTCACATCTCTTACAGAAAGGCTAGACCCGGTGCCCTCTCGCGGAAAGCGTGAAAGAAACGGGAGTTCAAAATTAGAAGAAGCATAGAGAAAACGAAAGCGTGAAAGCACAAAACTAAGATGCGGAAAATTCAAAAGTAGAAGAGAGCGGAAGGAAGAAAAGGAGGAAGCAGATCGCTTTAAATAGGCTGAGAGGGGGCGTGTTCTGTCGAAGTTAATCATAACCTACTTCTACATCCGTGTCGGACGAGAAGTAGCTTCAGAAGACGAGGAGACAACGACTAGAAAGTGCACGCCACCGAAAGACCCCCAACGGCAAAAAGTTCAAAAAATAGTTAAAAGACCTTTTCCTTTAAATTCTTTTAAAGGAACGGTCTTGTAGGACTAGGATGGATGGAGTAGAAAACACAAAAATGAACTTACAATAAAGGAAGATCTTCCCTTGGAGCCAAGGAAAGATCTTGTGGGACTGATGAAGTGGGGTGCTACTGGACGAGACAGCCTGGCTACTACCAAAAGCAACAACAAAGCCTTCTACCGGTAGAGGGGTGAAGCCATGATCAAAAGGTTCGCTTTTACCGGCCGCGAAAAGCAAGAAGCCTTGCGGGCATTCTTACCGGTGGAAATAAAGCAAAGGTCTACCGGTAGCGCTAAAGTGTCCGACTAGTTGGTAATAGAGAATAAACTATAAAAATAGCCTCATGTACTACAGAACATTCCAGAATAGTGTAGGCCCACAGAGGCAGTTAGACTTCATAGTAAGTCTATAAATAGGGACCATAGGCTGTGTAAAAAAGGCACGCTTACATTAATACACTTGTTGGTATTCTTTTCATTGCTGTCTAGAGAGAGAGAGAAGTGGGACCTGTTACGATTTCAGGTGCGTCCCCTTGGTGCGGATGGTGGCCCTAGTACGTGGTAGGAGGATCAGCTCCAGGTATTTACTTTTTTTAATTGAATGGTGTTGTTGTTTCAAATTGTTTTTAATTACTAACGTGAAATTGCTACTTTACTGCAGTATTGGGATGATTGTGCTCTGAAATCTTGAGCGTTGCACTGGAGAACAACCAGAGCTGGCCTGACGGTATAGCCCCCTAGATTGCTGATAGGTTGAAGATGGCCTTTGACCTCACCCGGCTTAATATCAGTACCACCCTAGCATCGCCTACTCATTATATAAATGAGAACCAGGCTTGTACTGGCATGGAGTGGTACGTCGTGTGCTATCGCACTAGAGGGCTTAGGCCTAGAGGGGAGGGTATGCACCATAGGCACATGGATGTTGTGTGTCGCTGTGGGGATGATGAGGGATGTGGCGATGGGAGGGGGTCGTGAAGATGGTGGGGGTGGGTATGGGTATTAGACTGTTTAGTCTTTTTTTGTTTGAACATTATTTTCTTGTATGGATGATTACACTTTATGGTCATTGTATGTATAATATTTGTTTATTTGCCTTTCAAATAATTTATTTTTAATTATGTCATTAGGATGTCGATTCTTGTTGCAATTCAAGTGAACCATTACACCACAGTTACGCAGTATGGGGGACAGTTCCAACGAGGTCCGAGTTGGGCAGTGATCGATGCAAACATTCAATATCCACGAAGCGTTAACCATCTCACATCACCATTAAATCACGCTGTGCGATCACATTTTGATAACTTTTAGCTGCACGTCTATTCGATCGCCTACCTTAGGATGGACCAAGATTTATACAACTACTCGGCTGCCAACATACTAATCGATGCAGATGTAAGTCTAATGATCCAGAATTATCTGGACCTTGAAGAAATCATTGAAAGAATTAAGATTATTGTCAAGTACGAGGATGATTCAGACTTTGAAGACCCTGCCGTGATACGAGCTATGGCTGCGGTCTACCGTAGAGCAAACATTTCACGCTACAGAGCAGAGGTGATGAGAGGACGTCCCTAAATTTGATTCCTGCAACTACTTTGTTATTCTATACATTTGACTCCAACAAGCTTGATTGTTGTACTATCAAACAAGAAGTTGATTAAATTCCAACACGCTTGATTGTTGTACTATTGAACAAGAAGTTGATTAAATCCCAACACGCTTGATTGTTTTACTCGAACAAGAAGTCGATTAAATTCCAATACGCTTGACTGTTTTACTAACTAACAAGTAGTCGATTGCATTTCAACACGCTTGATTATTGTACTATCAAACAAAAAGTCGATTAAATTCAACAATTTCCTATTCTCTAAGGTCATTAAAGATGAGTAACTTCTTAGTAAGCAAAGGATTATGAATCTACAAATATGATTCGTTAGACAAAATGATCACTGGTGAACAATATAAAAGGGTGAATGAGATTGGTTTGCCAATAGAGATAGCTCAAAATATGACTTTTGAAGACAAAATGATTAGAAAAGTTAGTCTAGTTTTTTCAGTTGATTTTATAGAACACTCTTTCACCTGTACAATGTCATGCCATAGAAAACAATAAACTTTTCCAAACATACAACTCTAGTTTTTTTCCAGTAGATTGTGTAGAACACTTCATCACCTGTACAATGTCATGCCATAGAAAACAGTAAACTTTTCCAAACATTCATCTATAGTTTTTTAGTTGATTTTGCAGAACACTTCATCTCCTGTACAATGTCATGCCATAGAAAACAGTGAACTTTTTCAAACATTCATCTCTATTTTTTCAGTTGATTTTGAAGAACACTTTGTAACGTGTCCCTTCTTACACTGTAATCACTGGTGAACAGTGTAAAATGGTAAATGAGATTGGTTTACCGATGGACATAGACAATTTTGATAATTTCCGGTAGATTCATCTTTAACATATGTGAAATTGATGGAAATAATAGACAATTCCATTAATTTCTAATACATATGGGAACATCTAAGTAAGCGTGAGTGAAAAAGGGTGCGCAAACAAGAGCAGGCCTAGCCTGGAGTTATCCCTGCCAAAATTACATTAATCAATACAAATCATCCATGTCATGAACATCCAAATAAACAAGTACCTTATACAAATGTGCGAACACTTACTCACGTATTTCTCGGACCACCAAATATAATTACGTTCATCCAATGAGTGCATAAAGGATGTGTGGAGGGTGATTTTTTCGGTATGAGGGGGGTCTATCTAAATATGATCTAACTGGTAAGTCTATATGAAATACCCCCTAACTACTAAAACATGATTAAATTGAAAATTTTATTAGGCAAAAACATGCCATAAAATCACTTAAAGCTAAAAATGTGCTTTAAGCACCTTAAGAGATTGTATGACCTCAAATAGGATCCAAAGTGGATTCCTAAGCCTTATAATTAGGGTATGAACATAATAAAACAATTACCAAAGCAAACCAAGCTCTAGAATGAGTTTTAAAACAAAGTGGAGCACTGAAACTCCTTAAGATACATTTTTGTCAAAGTGTTCAAAACTTGACTTTGGTTGGTCAAATGGCCTTGTATGCACCCTAATTAACATGTGGGCTACTTAGTATCACATTAGTAGGTCCTAATCTAAATATTTACAAAAAAAATCCAAAGTTTGGCACCAAATTGTGAATAGTACCCAAATAGTGCCAATTTAAGTAATGTTGGCTAAGCAATGTCAAAGGTCAATTAAAGACCCATGTTTGACCATAGGAAGGTGGAAATATGAAGGGGTGGAGGACAGCACATTAAAGCATGATCAAAATATCTTCCAAAGGTGGTGAATCACCATTTACTATTCACTTAATTACTTTATCCCATACTTAAATCATCATTTAGCATTTCTCTTTCCTCTTGCCCTATTCCCATCCGAGAATACTGATTCACAAGCTCTCCCAACCTGAGCTCCTTATACAAGAACAAGCCATTCCATACTTGGTATAAGGTAAGGCATTAAAACCTTGATTTAGCTCATTTTCATCAACTTTCTTCAACCAATCTTTGAGTTAATCATCAAACAACCTTCATGGATTCTTTCCAGCTGGTTTATTTTGTATCAAGGAAGGGAATTCTTGGCTGAATGAAGGTTGGGGACCAAGTTTTGTTAAAATCATGCTTTAAGGTAAAACATACCTTAACTTCTTCCTCTTGATTTCCAAATATTTCCAGCTGATTTCCTTGAGTTTATATTCTCATTATCATCTCCTTATCATGTTGGTTCAATCTAATCATCAAGAGCTTCAAGGGTTAACTCAAAACAACCTTAAAACATATTTTAGGTGTTTTCAAAGAGCAAGTCCCTTAACCGTGTCCTTGTGTATATGTCCGCCAGTTTGACATGAGTTTTGTGGTGATTTTGATACCATGACTTGCTTCTAAAATAGAGCCGTGAGTACTTACGAAAACGCCTTAAGAATCTAAGGTAAAAATCTAGTTTTAATGACTTATAATTATTCCTATGGTTAACTCATGCTTGGAGTGTAATCATATCTATTTGATATTTAAAACATGTTAATTGAGCTGTGGAAGAATTACTCCCAAGCTTCCGTGGACCATTAGGCATTTAAAGCTCATTAAATCAAGGTATAACATCTTAATATTATGTTATTATGCCTTTGGAGCTTATATTATAATTGTGTCATGAGTGGACTAATTACTTAGGTCACATTTGACTTATAAATGACAAGAAAATGTCATGGATAATTTAAGATAATTATTTAAGTGATTTAAATAACAAAATTGTCAAATTTAAGACATTATGCGGAAGCTTGGTAAATATTGAAGAAATCTGGTGTGAGGCCGAGATTTAGAATGTTTTTGATGATATTTAAAGTGTAATTTAATTTACAAGTTTAAGGATGTAATAAGGCCATGTCATAGGCCATTTTATTTAAGTTTAAAAGTACATTTAATTATTTTATGCACTTAGCATAAGTTCTGGGGTAAAAGCGAAATTAAATAGAAATATGGAAGGTTGTAGTGAGATGAAGCCGAAATTTAGAGGTTGAATGGAATTTAAATGAAAAATATAAGATTTTATGAAGTTTTGGGGTTAAATAGTAAATATATAAAAGATTGGGGTACAATCTGTAATTACCAAGAGTTAGAGGGTCATAACTGTATTGGAGGTCAATGGTTGACCATAGGGGAGACCTTGACCAAATTTGGCGAATTATTGCATTAAAATCAACTTATATTAAGTTATGTATTAAATTGTAAAATTTACATAACATATGGGGTATAAATGGGATTTCCAAAAATTCTGGGTGCAAAATAGAGTTTATTACAAACCTTGGTCTATTAAGGAATTTATTTGGTTAAATTTGGAGTTAGAATGAATTATATATGTATAATATATAGTTTTTATGTTATTGTTACATTTTGGATAACAAATGGGGTAGAAATGCAATAACCGAAAGTATGTGGATTAGGAATGATATTTATAACCCTTTGGTATAGTTTGGTGATTTTTGGAATAATATAAGAGGTTTTAATAAGAAATGTGTATACTCTATAGTTTTAATAACATTAGAAACTATATGTTATAAAAGGAGGTCATTTGGTAAATATGGAAAGTAAAAGGGCTGGAAATTAATTTAGAACACATTTATGGTTCTGTTCGGCTGTTTAAAATAATTATAACTATATGTTATAATTATATTAAGGTTTAAAATATTATAATATAAGATATATGGTATAAGTGTAACAATATAATAACATTTGGGGCTATTATGTAAATTTTGAAAGTATGGGTCGAATTTGTTAAAAATGACAGCTTATGGTGTTGTTTGGTAATTTATAACATATTATAACTATAGGTTATAAATGGTGAAATGATATAAATGTCATAATATATGTTATATTATTATAATGTAACATTATATAAATAATATGGTGGTTTTGGTAAATAAAAGAAATATAAGGGGCTGTTCGGAGTTGATGAATATTTAGAATTAAAAATTTATATGGTTTGTAATGTTATAAGGGTTATAACATTTATAATGTGGAAATATTCATTAAGGAAGAATGAATATGTTATAAAGAAATACCATATAATAAATGGTCCCATAATTCATATAAATAAATCAATATATGATATAGAGTGAATTATATATTATGGTTAAGTAACCATATAATATCACTAGTGGGATGACCTAAGGTGGAGAAATATTATTATGGACATTAATTAGAGAACATTCTAAGATTTAAATGAGTATAGGAAATAATATGGATTATATATCCAAGGTATTTAATGAGAAATATATAAGTATGTAAGCTTGGATAAGCTAACATTTGTGAAATAAATACTAAGAAGAGATGTATAATATATCGAATATATATACATGCAATATAGTGTCAAACTACATAATATACAAGTGTATAAAAAACACGTGCGATAATGAATGTATAAGTTTATTTATATAATAAACGACAATCTTACCATGCAAGAGAACGTTTACATAAAACAAATTCCGAATTAAACCGGAAACCCAAGAGACGTTATTAGCTAATAACGGGGAATGAATTGGGAGGGGTTAGAGACGGTATGGGATACCGCATAGTATTATTTTACATAAGATGCTAATAAGTAGTGTGATACGTATTATTAGATTGTTAGAGGCATCTTGATGAGCATCGGAGTTAGCTTGATTCATACTCCACGGTCCCATATTCCCGGTGCACGGTATGTTATTATGTGGCTTGATTGTCTCTGAGGATTTCCTCAGTTCAGACAATGTGTGAAAATCTGTGATAAGATTGAATGTCTGCTTGTGTGAATTAATATGCATGAATTGTATGTTAATGCCACTTTAATATTATTACTATTGTGCGATAACTGTACTGTTCGCATATATGAACATATTTATAAAATAAACTAGCGGATATGATGCTATCTTATATGTGTAATATAAGGAACGTAAGAAAAACGTTGTAGCATTAGGATAATAAGATATATATATATATATATATATATATATATATATATATATATATAATATATATATATATATTTATCCGAGACTTATATACGGAGCATTGGCCTTTTAACGCCGCTCTCGTATCTAACACTATATCCCGAGTTGATATACTTAGGATTGGACTAACGACCTTAGTCTGCTGAGTTAAGAAAATGGTAATGCGATGCGATGGTATAGATGAGTAAACCAAGAGGATGTGGCTCTTGGTGTGAATTGTGATCAAGTAACGATACTAGGATGTCGTGTGAATATCTGTAAGTATCAAGGGAAATTCTAACGGACCACAGATGGTTCGTCGGTCGGAGACTCTACTGCTGAAGTGGCTACTGCCGTGGGTGACCCGCCATGAGATATGGGTATGAATAGAGACACGTTGTTTTAACGAGACGTCGTCATAGGCATGAAACTAAACAATATCCAAACAGCTAGATAGCTCGTATTACTGGCGAGAATCATTTGGGGCCCTAAGGCCAAGGGGAGAATAAACCGAACATTTATAACTCTCATACTGTCTTGCTCGTTGTTTAGTACGCTTATATATACTGTTGTATGATATGCGAATAGCATGATTTGTGTGGTGTGTTTATGGAATGATTGAGTTGAGTCGTGTACTAGTATATGTGTTTGTGGATTGGTTGAACTGAGTCGCTGTACTCGTATATGAATTATTGTGGATTGGTTGAATGAGTCGCTGTACTCGTATATGAATTATTGTGGATTAGTTGAATTGAGTCATTGTACTCGTATGTGAATTATTGTGTGTTTGGTTAAGTTGAGTCGTTGACTCGAATGTGAATTATTATGTGTTTGGTTGAGTGGAGTCCTTGTACTCATATATGCGTTGTGATGCATTTCAGTTGGTTTGTTGTTGGTATGGTATGTGAAGCCAGGGGCTTGTTTGTTATTTGAGTTTACTGTAATATTTTATTGCTTTATAGTTTTATTAAACTACATGCATGAAAATGAACTGCATGCTCTCGACCAATTAACTGAGGGTCTGAGGGGGCATGATAGTCATGTAGTAACATACTCAGCAGGGGCTGATTCCATACCACAAACTTTTTCAGGTATGAAGCTTCCAGTGTCGACAGAGAGAGGGACGCGCTGGGTAGTTAGTCACAGTTATGTAAATATGTACTGTTGTATTATGATGCAACGTAGAAACATGTATAGGACTTGAGTACTAAGAATGCTCAATAGGGTTGTATTTTACATTGGAATGGAAAGTTAAGTCTATCTCTTCTTGTCACTGTGAGAAATTGTTTCGTATTATGATTGTTGAGTAAATGTGTTATCACTCGTATGGGCAAATGAGAACAATAACACCAGTAGTTCGATTAATGTGTAGGTTACCGTTGCGATTATTTGTTAAGTGCGATGTTTGGATAACAATTAGGAGCCGATTAAGTAGGGGTGTTATACTAGACCCTAGAAAATGCCATTCTGTGGAGGGTAAAAACCCGTTATATTGGCATCCCTCAAATACCTACTACATCGTCCATCTTTCCTAGAAAGCTTATGGAGAATGCTAGTGAGCACTACATCCGCTCTCGGTGGGCTCCACGCGGACTTATGCCTCTACAAGGTGGAATTAACAAGAGTCATCACCTAGTTTGACCTATGATAACTAGGAAGGAAGATCAAGTTCTAAGAACCATTAATTGACTCTGAGATTGTTGCCTATGGATAGGACTTATCTGGTCATTTCAGAGATTCTGTATGGGTTCGCACTAGGTTACACCCCTTAGAAGTGGCAACGACCACGACTTCGGATTGGTGCCTGAGGATACCTCGGTCTCCAATTGTTGGGATTGCCTTCTTTCAAAACCCTTTTAGAGAGATTCAATTAAAGCCAAAGGATAGTTGAGTGTGGGCTGAGAAATGGATTATTTTAAAGAGTTGAAGGAATAGGCCGGCCTTGAAATATCGGTCTGTGAAGTTTCTTGAATGTTAAGAGGTTTCGATTGTTTTTGAGAGGTTTGAGGTTGTTTTGGCTTTCGCGGTGCTAAGAAGATGTTGGGAGTTTTAAGAAGTAAAAGGACATTTTGGTCATTTTCGTGAAGTTGGGGAGTGTTCGGGTCATTTGGTGAAGTTAAAGGTATTCGGGTCCTTGGGTGGAATTAAGGAGTTTTTCGTGTTTGTGAAATTCGGATTTTGGAGTGGTAGGATTTTGAGGTGTTTTTGAAAGTCAAAGGTATTAAAGAGGAGTTTGGGCTTTCAGGATGACTGAGTATCAAAGAGAGTATTTGGCTTATATGTGTTTAGGAATTGAAGGTCTTTTGGATTTAGGATAGCTAAAACAATGTTCGGGGTTGAGATTCTTAAAACGGAGCATTCAAGAATTGGGGATCCTAAGCCAATGGGACTATGGTGGATTTGGGTTTATTGAAAGACTAGATGGGAAGGTTAGGAGATGTTAGTCTAAAGCTCGAATGGAGGGTTGGATTGATTTGTTCAAAATTGTCTCTCTTAATGTTTTTAAAAACAAAAATCATTTTTGTTGTAAAAGGGCGGATAATCCGGAGGGATTACCCTATGTACCCCCTAGAACATGACACTTAATTAATAGTAAATGTTGAGGCTCGAAAGATGGGGCAATGTATTTATGTCGAAAACTAGGGTTTAGAGAGAAACACCATGAATGAGATGCCCTTGGTCAAACCCTAATGGTGTCTCTAACTCCCGAGTTCTAAAACGTTGAAAACCGAAAACATTGAAATCGAGTGGAAGGGAGTTAGACGATTCTGAAATCCCGGCTGCAACTAGGAAGGCCGTTACATCCCTAGCACCCCGCCTTGTAAAGATCTGGGCTGCAATTAGGGGAGGTTTGTCACCTTAATGCCCTGCCTAAAGAGATTCAGACTGCGACAAGGGAGGTTACGACCCCAGTGCCCTGCCTCGGATTTTTATTTTGGAAGGGAGACAAGTGATGTCTAACTAGGAAGAAAATGTTTTGAAAGTGTTAGACATTTCTTGTTCCTTGAAAACGGTTTTATTTTGGGATTTGAAAACTAAGTTAAACTTCTGAAGTTGTTCGGAATTCTCTATAAGAAACACTGATTTTGAGAAATGTTTTAGGAGAAAACTTTTTGTATATGTGATAAGAGCTTTCTGTGTTTTGAGAAGAGTTTTATACGATGTGAGAAGAGTTTTTGGTCATACAATGGTGGCCACGGTTTCGGTTCTGGTTCCATCGGTTCTGGTTCCGGAAAATGTGTATTCAGAACTGGTCCTGGGCGGTTCCGGTCCCGGAACTCTGTATTCGCTTCGGATTCGCTCAAATCAACGGTTCCGGCCGGTTCCGGTTCCGATTCCGACCGGTTCTGGGGCGGTTCCAACCGGTTCCGGAAAACTTCGATCGGCTCCAGTTTCTTCGTTTTAACTTTCTATTTTAGATCCGTTTGCGCGCACACGTTGCTCTTTTCTTCCACTTTACTCCTAGCTAGGTTATTCTTCAAGTTTATAATCTTAAATGTGTAAGAACCAAAGACTTAAATTTTTGTATTGAATTTGCAAAAATTAAAGAGCAAAGCGGATTTTATTATATGATTCACTGTCTCATTAAAACCTTATTAGGTAAAAACCCATTGGGAAAACCCTAATAAGGAAAAAGAGTATAGCTACTAATAGGTTAGATGATTTCAATTTGAAAGTCTTAAAAGATTACATGGTCCTGAGACCCAAAATGGCGTCGTTTTGGACTGATTCCAACGACTACTTTGGTCGGTTCCGGGGCCGTTCCGGTTCCGGTTCCACCGATTCCGATTCCGGTTCCACGGTTCCGAATCCGACGTGAATCTAGGCGGTTCCAGGCGGTTCTAGGCGGTTCCGGGCAGTTCCGGTCCCGGTTCGGTCCCGAATCTCAAAACTTGTATTTGGATTCAATTCGCAAGGGGGCGGTTCCGGTTCCGAATCGGTTCCGGCCCGGTTCCGGTTCCAATCGGTTCTGGGTAGAACCGCCGGTTCCGGGTAGATTCGGATTCGGTGGCCACCATTATCATGGTCAAGGTTTTTGGCCAAAGTCAATGCTTGAGTCAAGGTCAAGGTTTGGGTCAAGGTCAACTTTTTCGGTCAAAGTCAATGTTTGAGTCAAGGTCAAGGTTCATGTCAAGGTCAGAGTTTTTGGTCAAGGTCAAAGTCTTTGGTCAAGGTCAACGTTTTTGGGTCTGGACTTGGTCAAAGTTGGACACGTTACTTTATTGTGACTATGAATTTCTGGAATTGTGACTTTGGGTTTTTATCGATGGACTTGGGCCAAAAAAGTTTTGGACTTGGATTGATTTTTGTGGGCTTGATATTTTATTGTGGATTTGACTTTGAATTTGGGCCAAGTTGGGATGTGGGCTGAGCTGGGCTTTGGATCGGGTTTAAGTGGGCTTTGGGCTAGGTTTGAGTGGGCTTTGGGCCGGGTTTGAATGGGCTTTGGGCTGGGTTTGAGTAGGGATTGGGCCGGGTTTGAGTGGGCATTGGACCAGGTTTGAGTGGGTTTTGGGCCAGGTTTGAGTGGGCTTTGGGCCGGGTTTGAGTGGGCTTTGGGCCGGGTTTGAGTGGCCTTTGAGCCTGGTTTGAGTGGCCTTTGGGCCGGGTTTGAGTGGGCAGAAAGAGGCCTTAGGTACGGGCCATGATTTGGGTTAATTTGGGCCATGGGGGGTAATGGGCCGAGTCTGTGAATAATGGGCTGAGGGAATGAGCTATTTTTGGGTTTGGGCAATTTTGTTTGGTGGATTCTGGACCCATTTGCTGTTTCTTTCTATTCAGAAATTGAGGGCAGATTTTGGGAAGACATTTTACACTAATGACTTGTTTGGAAGAGAATTTTAGGTTAAATATGATTTTAAAAATCACTGATTGAAAACTAAGAGACAATTTTGAATTTAAGGGTGGCGAATGAGATGATAGAATGTTGATGGCAGCTTTGAATTAGAGAGTTTGATGGCCTGAGGCCGAAATGAGGTTGTTAGTTTACATATATACATAAATTTAGATGTGTATTTTAGGGTTTAGGGTGTCACCACCAAGATATTGGTCAATGACCAATCAAGTATGGGGGACCCCCTCTATCCTAAAGGCTTGGACCTAAGGGCCATAACTAGGGCGTAGCAATAGTTAGATATACAAAGAAATAAACTGAAATTCTACCATAAAGTTATATGTAAAACATGTATAGTGTAGAGCAAATATCATGGGCGAAACACAAATAAAAAAAGCATAAACTACACTAACAAACTAGTCTCTTCAGTTCCAAATATTCACATTCAGAGACCATCATGAAAGTTTAAACCGCAAGGAAGAATGCCGAGAATTTGGATCTTACTGTAGTCGACCTTGAACTAGCTAAGCCTAAACTAGTGAATGATTCATTTTAAATTCTACTTCTAGTTTTCAATTTCTTTTTCTTTTGGTGTCCAGATTAAAGGGTAGCAGCGAAATATGAAAAGGATATGAAACTTCCATTAGGTTATTTACTAAAGCCATAAATCATTACTTGGATCAGATTTTGCAGAAAAGAGGTTGAACTAGAAATCTATCCTTTCATACTACTTTCTGTTACTACTGAATAAATGGTCCTACAATACTAAAAAAAAGGTAACCAAAGAACAGGCCAGAACAGTTTTGCAGTGTAACCACTATGCTAAATAGAGAATGGATTAGTCAAGGTGCTGATGAACAAATCTAAAACAAAAAATAGATATTCAGGAGCAGAGCAGGGTAATTATCAATGAACAATAATCAGTAACTACACAAGGAAGCTTCTACTTCAGAAACTAAAACATAAGCGTGCTATCAATGATATCAGGCAGATTTCAACAATGTAGTTTCAATATATTGATCAAGCAGACTGAGGTTATCTGGGGATTGGTAAAATACCAGACTGGGGATACAGTGACTCCTGCTGAAGTAAATAAGAGGGCAGAACAAAACAACATATACACAAGTCAGTGCCAAACCATAAGTTAAATGTTTGAGAAAGAATAACAAAATGAAAAATCTGAGAGTGATATATCTGAACGAAAATGTAATGAGTTGATTAGGCCATGTCAAGGAATGATCCCTTTAACTCAAGTTAGGTGGTATCCTGTACGAAGACTAATACAAGCATCCAAACAGATCAGCAGAGAAATAGCAGCACGGGCTCTCAACAACCTCATAAAACAGAATATCAGGAAATCGCAGTTATTGAAAATAACTTAAAACTTGCAAATGATATAATTACTTCAACGGTGAGTATATTCTCTCTGAAATGGCAGTTAGTAATCAAACCTTTCCTTGAGAATACAACCTCGATGGAATTAGCTTTGCGCAACAATAAATGATGTATAGAGGAAGACTGCATTAGAATGAAATATGATGTATATAAATTCAGAAGCAGGTTCGAAATCAAAGTCGAGCAAGTCGAGACTGTGAAACAGAAGGTAAAGCATAATCTGACCATCAGAGAGGCCGGGTTCAGGTTTCCGCCGCAAGGTTGCCAGATTTCGACTCAGGAGCTTAACGAATCTTAGTAACAGGCAAAAATGAAAGCTTTGATAATGGCATTTGAGCAACAGATGTGACTGAAATAGGCAAAGGCTATCAGCTTGTTCGAATAAGTGTATAAAAAAGAGTATGATAAAAAAGAGGTTACCATAAAGAAGGCTCGCGCTCCTTTTCATAAGGAATGTGAGATTTAAACGTCGGGAAAAAGAAATTCCTTTGATTGAAAACGGGGATGACCACCTTATTTCTAAAAATAACATGCTTATCTTTAGTATTTTTGTTTTAATAAAAATGGGTGAGAATTTTTGCTGTCTACAGATGGATCCCCTTGATTCAATTATGCAATAGAAGGCTTACAGAATTGGATCAAGGTTGACGGGACGCCAAATAGTCTTTCGGTTTGGAGTACTTCTGGATGCGTAATATGAGTACCATAAGAATGGGGAGTTATGGCGGGCCCCCACTAGACTTCGACATCTAACTCTAGTACTTATGACGGGCCTAGGTTATGGTGATTGATAGTATGAGGACTAATGACGGGCCTCAACTAGATCTCGGTATCTAGCTCTATGACTAATGACGGGCCTAGAATACGATCGATCAATCTATGCATGAGGACTAATGACGGGCCTCAACTAAAACTCGGTGTCTAGCTCTAGGACTTATTACGGGCCTAGAATGCATCTCCAAAATGTATGAGGACTGTTGACGGGCCTCAACTAGATCTAGATGTCTAGCACTAGGACTAATGACAGGCCTAGAATACAATAAGAATATGGGTTATGCATGAGGACTAATGACGGGCCTCAACTATAATTCGGTGTCTAGCTCTAGGACTTCTTAAGGGCCTAGAATGCATCTTCGAAATGTAAGAGGACTAATGACGGGCCCCAACTAGATCTCGGTCTTTAGCTCTAGGACGAATGACTGGCCTAGAATACGATCAGGATATGGGTTATGCATGAGGACTGATGACGAGCCTCAACTAGAACTCGGTGTCTAGCTCTAGGACTTATTACGGGCCTAGAATGCATCTTCGAATGTATGAGGACTAATGATAGGCCTCAACTAGATCTCGATGTCTAGCTCTAGGACTAATGTCGGGCCTAGAATACAATCGGGATATGGGATATGCATGAGGACTAATGACGGGCCTCAACTAGAATTCGGTGTCTAGCTCTAGGACTTCTTAAGGGCCTAGAATGCATCTTCGAAATGTAAGAGGACTAATGACGGGCCCCAACTAGATCTCGGTCTTTAGCTCTAGGACGAATGACTGGCCTAGAATACGATCAGGATATGGTTATGCATGAGGACTAATGACGGGCCTCAACTAGGTCTCGGTGTCTAGCTCTAGGACTTATTACGGGCCTAGAATGCATCTTTGAAATATATGAGGACTAATGACGGGCCTCAACTAGAACTCAGTGTCTAGCTCGAGGACTAATGACGGCCTAAAATACAATCGGGATATGGATTATGCATGAGGACTAATGACGGGCCTCAACTAGATCTCGGTGTCTAGCTCTAGGACTTTTGACGGGCCTAGAATGCATCTATTGTGTTGTATGAAACTCGTTGTGGCGGGTGTTTGATCTGAAGTTGCTTCTGGTTGTAGGTAGATTCGGGGACGGGGGTCTCTGGTGGGCCATTCAATCCTTAATAAAGGATTTGGGGGTGGACATTTTCCTCTGGTGTCATCTCCCTTTGACTGCATGAGTGTTCAGGATGATGGGATCGGATTATTCTAATATGGTTGGATGATTT
Source organism: Limonium bicolor (assembly GCA_023374045.1). NCBI lineage: Eukaryota > Viridiplantae > Streptophyta > Magnoliopsida > Caryophyllales > Plumbaginaceae > Limonium > Limonium bicolor. The sequence goes on from CM041776.1 coordinate 273,787,574, forward strand.
GACGTAAATTTAGGGACCGCAGTGGTCAAGCATGATTTTCGTGATTTTGGAGAGGGCTTCAGCCGATGGCTCTGGTAGTTTGAAGGTGGCTCCATTATGGCTCTAAGATGGCTCCGGTATGGCTCTATGATGGATCCGATATAGCCCTGAGGTTATCTTCTCGGTTGAGACAGATTTCTTCATAAAATAATAGTAATGGCCTTGTGGTTCAAGGGGTGGAGGGTTTTTCATTTGGAACGGGGTCGCACCCTGAGAGGGTTGCCTACGTGCTCAACTCCCTATTGAGATCAGACCTTACGTAGTTCATGAATTTTGGCGAGCGAGGAGTTTGGTGGTAAAGAAATTTGGTACTTTTCAAATCGACGTGTTGTTGCCTTTCATGTTTCAAATTTGGTACTTTTCAAATCAAGCAATTACCACCTCTATGTCGGAGGTCTTTCAGTGGGTTATAACGGGGCTGCAGGGTGTGTCGCATGGGATTGGAGGATTTGTTTGAGCATTGTGGAGCTTTCGTGCAATCGAGGATATGCTTTGCCTTTGCCATGGGTGGAGTGATTTCGGATCTCTTTTGCATTTGTACGGATTATGACATGTTTCCATTTGGATTTACTACTTTCCTTGAGCAGTCTATTTGCACCTTTTTGTGTTTGACATTCTCGTTCTTATCTATTCCTCAAATATGAATGTTTCATGTGATGTGAGGCATTCATTTCCTCTCTTTACTCCCTTTTAGGGTTATTGTGTTTCATTTCTCTCATTTCTCTTCTCCGGGTATTCTCTTTCAAGCTTTCTTTCGTGCTTTAAACGGTGGGGAAGAAACCATGACTCTGGCTCTTTTTATCCTCTTTTGCAGGGGTGGATTGTTGTGTGATGTGAGATGGCATGTTGTGGTGCTATTTCCAAAATGGTTTCCATGAAAGGCTCAACGGGGCTCGCTAAGGGATTATTTTCAGGGACGGTAAGGCTTCTGGCCGAGTGGTGGTTTTCTTTGGTCCTAGGTGCCTCGTCATCCCTATTAACAGGCAATCACTTCCTCTACTATTCCCGAATTCGAACATGAATGGTAACACGTCTGTCTCACCAATATTTGGCTTTGTGAAGAGGGATTCTCACATGGTGCTTCAAATTTTGAATGCGTCAAACACTCCGGGTTTTTACACACTCTGTTCCTCTCATTCACTCGGCTCTCACGGATGGTTTGAGATCTTTTTGAGATTTCTTTAGGGAAAATGAGGCAAGAGTTTTGCGACTTTATGTGACGACTCACGTGATTTTTCATAGAATTTAGGATGGAGACACACCTCAAGATTGGGGGTATGCAAATGCAAATGTAGTTGTGCTAAACCTAATATAGATGAAAATGATGATTTTTTTGTGTTTCTGGTTTTCTGGATGGATGCATATTTTTTGGATTTTGGATGTATGCGTTTTTTTATGTATGCATTTTTTTTGGATTTTCATGGCGGTTCAGACATAGTATCGTTTCAACCGGTCGAGATTAACAAGGCTTTGAAACTCTTCTCCATCTAAATCCGTCAGCAGTACTGCGTCGTGAGGGGTTATCTCCTTGACCAGATAGGGCCCCACCCAATTTGGTCTGAACTTCCCTCCCGGTCTGACAAATCTTTCTCAGCTCTTTCAGGACTAGGTCACCTACTTGGATGTTTCGTTCTTTAACCCCTTATTGAACGCTCTAGCCATTCTCTTTTGGTAACCCTGAATACGGTATAACGCCAGTAGGTGTTTTTCATCTAGAAGGGCAAGACTATCATAACATTGTTGTAACCAGTCTCTTTCGGCAATTTTTAGTTCATTAGTGACTCGAAGGGTTGGAATTTCAAGCTCAATTGGCAAAACACATTCTGACCCATAGACCAAGGAATACGGGGTGGCTTCAGTTGCGTTTCTGACGGTAGTTCGATAACCCTAGAGAGCGTAGTGTAGTTTTTCCGGCCAATCTCTGTAGGTTTCAACCATTTTTTACAGTGCACTCTTTACGGCTTTATTCGTAGCCTCAACTTCTCCGTTGGTCTGAGGTCTGTAAGGGGATGATCTGTGGTACCGAATGTTATACTTATCCATAACCCGGATAGTGTCTCCATCAAATTAAGGGTAGTTGTCTGACATAAACTCTGAGGGGACCCCGTATCGGCATATGATGTCTCTTTCGATGAACTGGGTGACTTGCCTTGATCCGATATTTACGAACGATCGCACCTCTACCCATTTGCTAAAATAGTCTATCTCTATGAGGATGTAGTGATGTACGTTGGAAACTTTAGGGTGAATTTCCCTGATAATGTCGATTCCCCATATGGAAAACAGCCAAGGAGCCACCATAGCTGTCAGGGGTAAAGGGGGTAGGTGTTGCAGATTGGCATGTGTCTGACACTTGGTGCACTTTTTTCACGAATGCATGACAGTCGGCCTCCATTGTTGTCCAATAGTACCCTAGTCTGAAGATTTTCTAGGACAAGGAATGTCCTCCAGTATGGGTCCCACATACTCCCGCATGGACATCCTCGATGATCTTATCAACCTGTTTTCTGGTTGCACATAGGTGTTGTATCCCATTCGGCATTCTCTTGTAGATCCTGGTTCCGCAGATCACATACTGATTTGACATTCTTTTTAGCGTGATATAGTCCTGTTTAGTGGCTTCTGACAGATATTCCCCCTTTCTGAGGAGATTCTCGATGTCTACAAACCACTCATCCTCGACTTCCCTTATCTCGATGGCCCCGATCTCGAATGAGGGCACATTTGTCATGGTTATCCAAAAGGGGAAGTATAGTGAACCGGTAGGTACTTGGACTACTAAAGCCAAGGAGGCTAAAGAGTCAGCAAAGATATTTTGGCTCCGGTTCACATGCTTGAAAGTCACGTTTTGAAAGCAGGTGATTAGGTATGAAATGTAGTCATGGTAGGGGATTAATCATTCTTCCCTGATTTCCCAAGTCTGGTTGACTTGTGAAATAACAAGATTAAAATCGCCAAAGACCTCTAACTCCCCCACCTCCAATTCTAGCGTCATTTCAAGTCCTAGGATGCAGGCTTCGTATTTTGCCATGTTATTAGTGATTGGGTAATTGATTTTTATGGCAGCTGGAAGAAGATCTCCTTCAGGATGGATCAACAAAATCCTAGCTCCTTTTCCCTTATGGTTGACTGCACCATCAAAATATAGTCTCTAGTAGGTCTTCCGTAATGTCATGATTTGCTCATCTAGGAAGTCGTCATTGCCAAAGAACTTGGATGCTACAAGGCATTCTATTAGATGTTCAGCTATGGCACTCCGTTTGATTGATTTCTGAATTTTGAAGGTTATATCGAATTCAGATAACAATAGGGACCATCTGGATAGGTGATCATCTAGAATTGGCTTCTCTAGTAGGTACTTTATAGGGTTCATACGTGCAATCAAATGAACCTCTTGCCCTAATAAGAAGTGCCTTAGCTTCTTCGTGGCCCAGACCAAGGTAGCACAGAATTTTGTGAATGTCAGAGTATCGTGTTTCTGCATCGACCCATTTTTATTGATGTGGTAGATTGACTTCTCACGTGGTGGGGATCCCTGTTCCTGGGCCAGCATGGCGTCCATTGATGTTTCTTGGGCTGTGAGGTAAATGATCATTGGTTTACCCTCCTGGTGTGGTACCAAGACTGACGGAATCTGCAAATAGGTCTTTATCTTCTCAAAGGCCTCCTGACATTGCTTGTTCCAGACCTTAGACGCATCTTTCTTTAACAGACGAAAGATAGGCTCACAGGTCTCGGTTAGCTGCATGATGAAGCTTCTGATATACTGAACTCTGCCTAAGAAACCCCTGATTTCTTTTTCGGTCTTTGGAGGAGACATTTCTTGAATGGCTTTTATCTTATCTAGGTCTACCTCAATTCCTCGGGTTGTGATCATGAAGCCCAAGAGCTTTCCCTCGGTCACCCCAAACGTGCATTTCTCAGGGTTAAGCTTCATCTGGTATTTGCGCATTCATTCAAATAATTTTCTAAGGTTTATCAAGTGGTCTTCCCGTTAGGCAGCTTTGACGATCATGTCATCTACGTATACCTCCACTTCCTTGTGAATCATATCATGCAATAATGTAGTAGTGGCCCTTTGATACGTGGCTCCAGCATTTTTCAAGCCAAAAGGCATGTTCACGTAACAAAAGGTCCCCCACTGCGTAATAAAAGATGTCTTTTCCCGATCCTCTACAGCCATTCGGATTTGATTATAGCCGGAGAATCCATCTATGAAAGACAACAGCGCATGTTTGGCAGTATTATCAACAAGGATGTCAATGTGTGGTAAGGGGAAACTATCCTTAGTGCTTGCCTCATTCAGGTCCCGGAAGTCAATACACACTCCAACTTTTCGGTTCTTCTTTGGGACCGCTACGATATTTGCTAGCCAATCAGGGTAATTGACAACCCGGATGAAGCCGACACGTAACAATTTCTCAACTTCTTCTTTCACTTTCAATTGATGCTCAGGTTTCATTCTTCTTAAACGTTGTTTCTTAGGTTTGGCATTAGGATACAATGGTATTCAATGTTGGACAATGTCGGGATCAATCCCAGGCATGTCTACATAACTCCAAGCAATAACATCAACGTACTTAGTTAGTAGAGAAGTCAAATCATGTTTTTCTGTTTCACTCAGACCCAAACCAACTTGCAAGGTCTTGGGGTTATCAGATGTTCCGATATTTATTGCTACAGTGTTCTTCACAATCTGAGTGTGGGTGGAATACTGTTTTATGGGAGGCATGCTTTCCTCATCATATTCCTCTTCTTCGGCCACAAGAATTTGCAATGAATCAAACGGTTGAGAAGACATAATAGACAGAAACTCTAAACAAACTAAATTTTCATTATATCCGATAAGCTAGGTAGCTCTGAGATTGTTAGAAAATTGCCACCATTTTTACAAGCGAAAATAAATGGTGGCGATCCTTCCCCTATTCTGATTCTACTTGCATTGTTAACATCCTCAATACAACTGTAACTGCTACTATCATTAAAGCTATTGCCATCACTATCACTATCACTATCATCACTACTAGCTAGACTAACAATGTAGGGCTCCCGGAGAATCAGCTCTTCTTTCTTGTGATAGATGACAAGACATGCTCCATGGCCATCTACTGAGAGTGCGGGGTCCTTGAAGACTGATTCGATCGTGACACTGCTCTCTGCTACCTCCTCGGGCATTCCTTAGTCATTCCTTGCCGTCATGGTCTTCAGGGCATAAGTTGAGAGAGAATAAAGTGGTCCACTAGCTCTCCCACTCCATGGTATCTGGTCCTCCCGAGCCTGAACTACTCTCTGCTCATCACAACTCACAGATATATACGGTTCAAGGTTAATTGATAAGAAAGGAGCCACGGGAATTCTTACATACGAGTCTATCAACATCATACCTGGCACCTCTGTGAATCCTAGCCCGGCTCCTCGACCTCCAGCATATGGCGTTAATGGCTCCATTATGCCCTGCAGCTCTTTCCCTAATCCATTCCCTGTTTATAGCCCATCCGAGACATCATGTGCTGCGATGCGGGGCTATAGACACTAGCATTGAAGTAGAGAGAAGAGATGGAAGAAGTTTGACTTACCTGTTGTGCCGATTTTGTCACTGTGAACCTACCAAGGGTAAGCTCTTGTTGGCCCGGTGCATTGATCTTAAACAATTGGGATTCGGTTCTTGCCTCTCCTAGCACCTCCACGATCCGTCCTCCATGCTTGAATTTGAGCTTTTGGTGGACTACTGAAGGCACGCCCTTGATTTGGTCTATGAAATTTCGGCCTAGTAGTAAGTTGTAGGTGGAAGAGATGTCGATGACCATCACCTCAACTGAGAAGGAGGCGTCTTCGATTAGGATTGGCAGGGTGACCGTCCCCAACACTTTTCTGTGGCTATTATCATACGCCCTTAGGGTCATGTCCACAGGTTTGAGATCATTATACCCCATGTGTCGAGCAACACGAAGCGGGCACACGTTCACTCCGGCCATCATCGATGAGTGTTTTGGGGACGTTGAAACCTCCAGCCTTTACGAATATGTAGAGGGCTCGTCCAGATTGGCGGGAGATTTCTTCATCTGTGAAAGTGATGGCTATAGCAGGAGTCTGAGTCAGGTGAGCTACGATGTTGTCTACACTGATGATTGCTTCTTATCCATTTTGAGGTGCTGGGCCACCGCGTCCTTGTGTTCTTCAGAAATGGTCAGCAAGGACCAAATTGTGATAGGGATACTAGTGCTCTTTAACTTTTTAAGCAGCTCTTCCTCTCCGGCCAATTTGGTTTCCAGTTCATTTAAAGTGAGATCATGGATTTTATGAGGTAACACTGTGGCCTCTTCAGCAAGTTCGGCCAGCTTATAGTGTTTTCCTGAACGGGTAAGGTGGTGGACCTTTCTAGGTGAGTCTGACATTGGTTTTCACCACTAACCAGAAAAGGGGCTCTGATTGGAGTTACATCTGACGGACTCTCGTCTTCGTTGGTGATCAGGATTACGTTACATTCTAAAACCCTCCTTCCTTGCCTTTCAGAAGCCTTTTCTCGGCACCAAGCTCTACGACCTCCAACGCCTTCATAGCTTTATACAGCTCCCTGGCTTCAAAGTTTAGATCCACTAGTATCTCGAGATTCTTCTTCATATGCTATCCTACTATCAGCTGATAGATTATGGATATTCTCCCATGAAGTCTCAAGTGATCAACGGTGCTTCGAATTTCATCCGTCATAGCAAGATATTATCCCAACATGGGTTGAATGTCGTAATGAATTTCTGGACGGGGAGTTCAGAATGCATCGAGTACCGGTGACAACATAATTGGTAGAGGTGTGCTTTGGTAGGCAGGCTCAGAAGAACTTCCGATGGTGTTGATTTTCACAATCCTTCCCAGGTCTGATTCCCCTTCTTTTTCTCTCATCAGACTTATCATGTTCAGGTGTGATGGGATTGAGTTATTTTGAGTGTTGGGGGTGGCCTTAGGGAATTGAACTTCCCCTGCGTCAATCAAATCTTGTACCGCTTGATGCAACGCTCTGCAATTATCTACATTGTGACCCTTCATCTGGTGATAGTCACAATGAAACTCGCAAGCGCTTCTGATGCGTCCCCGACGTGTCGTGGATGTATCGTGGACTCTTAATAAAAATTGATAGACGAGAGAACTTTTAAATAGGAAAACATATTTCGATTGAGAATTTACACACATGAAATTCACTCAACCTCCCTTGCCCCACACACGGACTCCCGGGACAGTTTCGACTTTACCCCTAAAGTCGTCAACCCTCTCCTGACTATCGGCCTACAGTTCACTGACCGTTCCCCCCTGTTGTCCTATCAAATACCCAATGTATTGATACTCTAACCCAGTCCTCCCTAGCTCACAACTCTCTAGCACTTACATACACTCCTAAGTCTGATCCACACTTGCCCATATTATCTCTATCTTTTCTCTCGTACAGGGCTTGTCTTACAAGGAATATTAATGCACCTATTTATACAAGCTAGTTGAGATGCCAACTACCAACCTAGGAGTTGTAGACTCTAAGAGTAGTATACTCATTCTTCTATGAATATAATATCCACACCCTACTACAGACTTTCGTCCAACTTGATCTGAAGCCATCAGCACACGCGTTGCCTTGTGAATGGGTAAGTTGACGGCGCGTCTCCCAAGTGGTTGGTCACCACTTGCACACTTTAACTTGTCTGGCTCAATAATACTCATAAATGCTCTCTTATAAAGTATTACGGCTATGTAATGATGTTCATCAATAGCCTTTGTTTATCTTGTTATCTTGCACATTAATGAGATACACCTTTTGTCGTGAGTTTGTCATGAGCAAGTTGCTTGTGTGGTTGTGAATAATCTGAGTGACTTTGTCGACGTTGCTAACTCCGTTTAGTCCTTGTTCAATGTCTGATGAAAGAGATATGTGATAGTGTGGTTCTTGACTACTTGTGTCTTGCTAGAAGTTCTACGGAGCTCTCGCCGACAGGTGCCCGATTGGTAGAGCACATGTCGTGGAGTGAGCGCGCTTGCAACCTTGCGTGCTAAGCCACTCATGACTTAAGTGCGCTTGCAACCTTGAGTGCTAAGCCACTTATTCACCTGTCTATTTGAAATCATGAATCCTGACAAACACATTAGATAGACAACACAAGGTTTGCTATCATCAAAACTAAAGGATCTTGTCTTAACACACACAAGGTTTATACGGCGTATCGCCCGTTTTTCCAATTAAACGTATTGATACGGCTGTATGAAATCCGTTTCATCGAGCACCCCGTCTCGTGGTGGCGTACTACCGTATAATCATCTGTATTTCCGTATTTACCGTATTTTTAAAGAATACGATATACATTATTGAAGACAACGATTTAACTCGAGCAAAAAGAAGACTAATTTTTTCTATTAAATCCCTAAATGAAAATAATGTTAACCTTATATAAGTTTTTACTTTAGAAAAAATGATGATATAAGCACCACCACCATTAACTATATATAGATGAATATTTGTGAGAGTAAAATTACAATTATACCAATAACTTTACTATCCTACTATTTTTTTGTTTTTTTCTCCTATAATAATAGTGTGATTTTTTTTCTTAAAATTCACTTATGTAACTTATCTTACATCACTCAACAAAACTGATACAAAATTCTTATAGTTTAAGAATGCGATAAATTTATAATATACAAAAATATAATTTGAAGGTATTAATAACAAAATCTAATATTATGTACAAAGTGGTACATATTTCATATTTATAAATATTTATTCTTCATTTTTTATTATTTAAATATTAATATTTCATCCGTACTGATTCACCGTTTTATCCGTATCGATACTTCCGTATCACGTACTCTCAATAGTCCGTATTGGACTCCCGTACCATGTCGATTTTCTATTCTGGTGCGCTGGCGTGAGTTGGTCCGGACTAGGTGATCCGGACACTGGTCCGGACCAAGGGTCTTTTGCCTCTAAAATGTTCGTTTTAGCTCCGATTTGATCCCCGTTTTCGCCTACGCGTTCGTCTCTTCGTGTACTTTGCTCATAGCTTGGTTTTCCTCATGTTTAACTAATAAATTTGTGAGATAATCAATAAAACATAACTAGAGGAAAACTAACCAAAGTGGAGAAAGAGCAAGAAAAGTGCTAATATATATATGAAATACACCTATAAAACATGCTCATTTGGACACTTATCATACATGAACATCCCAAAATGTCTCATAGACCCGAGCGTCTCACAAACTAACCTCTCAAACACCTCAAAAACCCTCAAAACCCCAAAATCTCCAAAAATCATGAACTACGTAAGGTCTGATCTCAACAGGGAGTTGAGTACGTAGGCAGCCCATCTAGGGTGCGACCCCATTCCAAACGAAAAACCCTTCTCCCCCTTGAAGGTGTTCGTCATCCTTTTCAAAACGTTCAAACCTTTTTCGGCCCCCAAAACTCCAAACCATTCGACTCCAAGTCTTGTCTATTAACTCAAACTTTTCTCAATTCCCATTCTATACTCATCCGAATTCACCCATTCTTCTTCTTGGCGCTAGCTTGGCAGAAAAGCTCGTCACATCCACTCTCTTTCTCAGCCCTACTCAATCCTATCCTTTGGCTTTAATTGAATCTCTATAATAAGGTTTTGAAAGAAGGCAATCCCGACAATTGGAGACCGAGGTTTCCTCGGGCACCAATCCGAAGTCGTGGTCGTTGCCACTTCCGAGGGGTGTAACCCAGTGCGAACCCACACAGAATCTCTAGTATGAACAAATAAGTCCTATCCATAGGCAACAAATCATCAGAGTCAATTAACGGTTCTTAGAACCCTTCTCCTCCCTTCCTAGTTCCTTAGGTCAAACTAGGTGGCGACTCTAGTCAACTTCAGCCTTTAGGGCATAAGTCCGCGTGGGGCCTATTGAGAGCGGGTGTAGTGTTCATGCACTCCCCTTATGCTTTCTGGGAAAGACAGACGATGTAGTATTTGAGGGTGCCATGAATAACGGGTTTTCACCCTCCACAGAATGGCATTTTCTAGGATCTCGACTTTTCAGTCAGACCATTTAGATAGACCCCCCTCATACCGAAAAATCACCCTCCACAGTATATGAAAGACAAAGTTCATTATATATTAATCAATTTAAGTACAATAACTGAATATACAAAACTATAATTGTCTCCTTCGAGTTTTCATGTTTGAAAATGATCAATGATGATATCATCTGAAACTTGTAGAAATACATCTTTTTCAATGAACGTGACTAAAAAATCATTCAAAAACTGATCTCCAATGTTGTTACATAACTTACTCTTCACAAAAGTCATTGCAGAAAATCCTCTTTCAAGTTTTAACACTTGTCGTCGCTACAGGAAGAACAAACTCCAACTTTAATAACTTATGTACTTTTGAATATATAAGGTTCTTAGAAGTCTCCACCAACTTCATTGAAAGCTCACCAAGATCTTTTAGGTTTGAAAACCTAATATCCTCTCGCATATCAACAATGAAGTTATCAAGCTGATATTCAAAGTTGAGCAATTCAATGCTTGTAAAGTCATTATGATATAATTTTGACAAATGTAGCACCTTTTGCTTGTCAAAGGAGGAGAATGAATTGAGTGGATTCAAACATGCCATGCAAGTAAGAAGCTCAATGTTTCTCTCATCAAATTGATTGTTAAATTCTTGAAGCTGAAAATCAATAACTGTAAGAAACACCTCAATCTAATAATGATAAAGATATATGCACTGTTCAGTAAATCGTTTTGATCTTCCTTGGGGAATATATATAACATTCAAATCTGGAACTTCAATCTTATATTTAGAGCAAAAGTCAAGAGCCTTGGGGAAAAACATTTCCCACCCATCATCTCATATTTTGCAACTGAAGCTTGATCATTTTCACAAGTGACATTGCATTTACAATATCTAGATCTCTTCTTTGTAAAAGACTCAGTTCACGTGTGTACCCAAATATGGCTAGCATCAAGTGAGCCATGAATACAAAGTCAAAAGATTCAATCTTAAACAAGCAACCTTGAACTTTTGCTTGATCTTCTGATGGAATACTTCCCATTTTTCAAAGAACATCAATTATATTTGGATATAGAGAAACAACACTTAAAATTGATTTGTGATGAGATCCTCAACGAGTATCCCCGGGTCTACTCAAGCCATGTTCTTGATTCAAACCTTTCCTAGTTTCAAGAGTTCCATCATCTATAGCCTTGGAAACTATTTGAGTATACCTTTCTCTGAGCATTTCTTTTCTTTTACAAGAAGCTCCAACCAAATTCAGCAAAAGGGTCATTGAATAAAAGAAAGTCAAACATTTAATATTCTTCTTGGCAACAACAACAAGTGTTAACTGAAGTTGATGAGCAAAGCAATGGACGTAATAAGCACTTGGACTTTCTCTCAAAATTAGAGCCTTAAGTCCATTGAATTCACCACTCATATTGCTAGCTCCATCATAACCTTGACCACGAACTTTAGATAGACTTAAAGAATGCTCCATAAGCAAAGAACGCACTGCAGCTTTAAGTGATAAGGCGGTGGTGTCACTAACATGCACAATTCCAAGAAAATGCTCCACTACCTTACCCTTACTATGTGGGGACTTCTAATGCCACCCACATGCTTCATCAATTTCTCTATTTTTTTCTAATTTCTGAATCCATCTTCACCAAACAAATCTTCTCCAGTGCCAACACTAGCTGGAACATCATTCTTAAATAGGAAACAAACAAAGCAAAATGCAGCATCCTTCGCAACACTGTACTCGAGCCAAAAATACTTATCATACCAAATAGCACTGAATTTGTGCAATCTAGTACCATACTTTATTGTTGGGAAGGTGATTAATCTTGGTTGACATGGACCTCTAAGTATGTATGCTCGTCTTACAGCATTTTGCTCATTCACATGGTATGTCGTGATTGCTCTTCTTAGTCCTGGATCATGTGGAAGCAAACTAACATCATACATGATTTCGTCACCTTGTGGTAACTTAGAGTGTGCAATTAAATCATCATTCAGCCCTATTTTATCTTCACTTGCCCGCTTTTTAAGAAGAGGCTCATTATGTATTTCTTGAATTTCATTTGTTTCCTCTTGAGTTGAAAATTTGGTAGCAGATGAAGAAGCTTCTAGAGATTTTCTTTTCTTTTCTTTTCTTTTCAAACAAAGATTGTAGTGGTCCAAGCTTCCTTGATGGTGTCTTCATTAGTAATCTGAAAGAAAGTTTAACACAATTATAAAAACACATAATTTATAAAATCATAATAGAATCATATAATACTTAAATTTACAATTAGCAATAACAACCCATAAAAGTTTTAGAAACCAACAATTAGCAATGTAAAAAAATCAAAATTAGCCAAATTAATATATAAGATTCTAATACAATCTATACTCAATATCTTTAACATTTTACGAATTTATTATAATATTAATTAGCATTATATAAAGTACTTAACTTTTAAAAAAGAAATTAGAGTTAGTATTTAATTTACCTATGTTGATATGGACACTATAGTTTTCGGGTACCGGGAAAAATTATTGATTTTCCCTTGTTATGGTCCTGCGCTACCTGATGTGTTGGTGGTGGGTGGGCTTGCGATGGGAGAAGAAGACAAAATGGAGATGGTGTCGTGGTGGGAGACAGAAAGGGGAACTGGGGAATGGAAGGAATGGGGGCGAGACTACAGAATTGAAAATTGAAAGTGAAGGGAGCGGGTGGTGCGGATGGAGGAAAATGAATAGAAAAAGAAGTGGTGGGTGGGGATGTAAGGAAAGGAATAAAAAGTGAGAAAGAGGGAGTGGTGTCGAGTACCACTTTTTTATTTTGGTATAATTTTATGTAGTAACAAATATATTAAGTATAAAAAGGTGTAGTCAGTGGGATTCGAACTTTAGTTGGGGTTTAAAATGTTAACTTTTACCATTACACTACTTAAAATATTATGTTATTTTATGTCTTCTACAACTTTATAAGACCCCCCCCCCCCCCCTCGTCCGTCTCTGCTACCAAGAGAGAAAATCTCAAAGTTAGGTTTAGTTAAAGATAATAAGGGTCAAGAATCCTTTGTATGTGAGCCGTGTAGTAGGGCCAAGAGTCACAAATTGTCTTTTCCCTACAATAAAAAAACTCAGGATGTCTTTGAATTGATTCACATTGACCTTTGGGGTTCTTATAATGAAAAGACCTATGATGGATTCTCTTATTCCTTATCGTTGTGGATGACAAGAGTCGTGCCACATGGACACATTTATGCATCTCTAAATCAGATTGTTTTGGTCTCATTATGAGTTTTATTGGTATGATAGAATGACAGTTTAAGAAGAATGTGAAATGTGTAAGAAGTGATAATGCTCATGAACTAGGGAGTTCAAGGGAAGGGATAAAATACTTTAAATTAAAATGAATTAGGCACCAAACAACCTATTCTTACACACCACAACAGAATGGTGTGGCAGAACGAAAGCACAAATATAATTTAGAAACTGCCCATGCTCTCATGTTTCACTCTCTTCTTCCTAAGAAATTATTGAGGAGAGCATCCTTACTGCCACTTATTTGATTAATAGGATGCCGGTTGTTAGTGTAAATAACAAAACACCTTTTGAAATAGTTTGTGGGAAGAAACCAAATTACTCAATCCTCATAAGTTTTGGATGCCTTTGCTTTGCAAATGTTAACAATGATCAACATGATAAGTTTTCATCTAGATATGTCAAATGTGTCTTATTAGGGTATGGTCAGAACAAAAAGGCATATAAACTTTATGACTTGGACAATGATAAAATTATATTTAACAAAGATGTGATTTTCCACGAGGAAGTTTATCCCTTTAGGTCTGGACAAGCAAATTCAAAGGAAGCTAACTCTGAAACCTTACATAAGGATCATTTTATTTGAGGATGATTCTGTCCCTTTTACTAACACTAATGCAAGTGAAATCATGCAACAAAACAAGATAATGGCAGTGAGGAAGACAATGAGGAGATCTCACAAGATCCTGCAAAACACATTGATAGAGAGGAAAACACTGTCCACGAGACTCTTCCAGAACCTGTTCAAAGAGAGGATGGCATGATTAGGAGATTAGAAAGGCCTAGACACTCCCCCAAATACTTAGAAGACTATGAAGTTGGATAATCAGCCATGAAAAAAGATAAGTACTTCTCTTTCCCTTCTTCTGACCATTTTTCAGAAATACTAAATGACAGAATATCTTCTACAAATTGTGCTAATGCTTATGCAAGAAAGATTGATTTCGATTCACTATATGTGGATGATAGTGATAGCATAATTAGGACTAATTGTTTGCTGCATACAGTAGGAATAATTTCCCTTGAACAAAGCAGTCATAGATGTCTGCATGCTTTTTTTAACAATGAAATTGAACCTATTTTTATAGTGAAGCTATTAGTGACATGAGATGGAAAAGAACCATGGAGAGGAATTTCTAGCACTAGAGAAAAACAATACATGAAACTTAGTTGAACCTTCTAATGGAATTAAACCTGTCAAATGTAAGTGCGTCTACAAGATGTGTAAGGCTGGTGAAAGCATAAAAATTTTAAGACTATGTTGGTAGCAAAGGGGTACACTCAAAGGTATGGCATAGATTATCTGGAGACTTTTTCTCCTGTGATAAAATTCACTACTATAATGGAATTAATTATTGTAGCAACAAAAAGAAATTGGGTAGTTAGTCAAATGAACATAAACAATGTCTTCCTTCATGGGGACTTAGAAGAGGATGTGTACATGGAGATTCCTTAAGGTCATAAAGAGGACAAATCTGTAAGTTGAACAAATCTTTATACGGCCTAAAACAGGCCTCTGGACAGTGGCATCATAAATTGAGTGTTCTGCTTAAATCTCTTGATTTTGTGCAATCTCTTATTAAGGGTGATAAAGTCTTTTATCTTGTGGTTTATGTGGACGATATTCTAATAACAGGGAATGATCATGGGTTGATTACATCTGTTAAGAGGGTGTTAAACCAGAAATTTAAAATCAAGGATTTAGGAATGTTGAATTACTTTTTTGGGATGAGGTTTCTAACACCATAATGTACTTGTACACAACGATGTAATGTAAGCCTTCGGGCCTTGTATCTCAATCAATAAAAGAAATAACTCTTTTGTACCTGCGTTGCGATGACTCGGTCTTTCTTTGTTATACGCCCTTGTGCTAACTTGCAGAAGTGCAGGTAGTAGAGGGACCCTATTGGGGATAGAGCTTTGGAACTAGGGTGTAAGCTTCTATTATCCAGATGCTGAGAGCTTGCGGCATCAATCGAGTTTGTCCCAGGTTAATCTTACCCTCGATATGTGGGCGACATATCGTTAGAGCCTTTGTGGCTCGTACAAGGATGAGATGGATCAGGGTGGAGATAAGTGTGTTGGTATTCGCCCGATACCCTCACTTTCCGGTTGTCAGTGCTTGCATGGACTGTGTGGGTCAACTTTGTTGTTACCCAAACACCTGCATTACTTGTACTTGGGTTGCGCACTTAGGAAGGAGTTGAAGTGGGGCGCAGATCCCCTTTGACCTTGACGCTTGATGTTAAGGGAATTGGGACGACCGAAGAACTAATCTATTAAGGGTAATACAAAGTTGTTATAGGAATTATATAGTATAATATCTTGAAATAGGAACAATTGTATTCATACTCAATTCTGTTGCTGCTGTAAACAACTATCACATTTGTATAAATAAGTGTTTACTAAGAAATACACCAATCGATAAACAACATCTCCCTTCCTTAATCTCTGTCTTATTGTGTTTGCTTACTTCTTGCGTGGTTGTAGCATGTCCAAGACAGCTTGCAAATGAGTGTAGGAGTTGTTGTTCATAAACATTAGCTCCTCTTCCCTCTTCTTCTTTGTTCTATCCTCCAAGATAACCAGAGTATCTAAAATTGTGACAATGGTATCATTTCCCCAAATCGATCCTGTGGCCTTAATGGTTGAAACAAGAAGTAGCCAGTTACTCCGTAATGCGGTCCGAGAACTTGCGGCGTCACTTCAACCTCAGATTCAAGCGATGTTCACGGAGCAAAAATAAGAGAGACGAACCGAACGTCAAGCTTAACAAGCACATCGCCGATTTGTTCAAATCGCTTCGTTTGCACACCGCAACTTCTAGCGCCAATACCTTTGATAAAGAATCTGGCGAAAACTTCCAGTCGCAGAGATATTTCATATTAAGCGTCACTAGGTTAGCCAAGTTTGATTTCCCACATTTCTATGGAGAAAACGTCAAGGAGTGGCTGTTCAAAGTAGAGCAACTCTTTGCAATTGACAAAACTCCAGAAGAGCTAAAGGTGGGCCTAGCTTCGCTTCATTTTAATGCTCAGGCAATGGCGTGGCATCGGTCGTTTGCTCAATCGGAAGCTGCACCAGTGATTCTTGCAGATTGGAACGCATATAAAGATCTGCTCAAAGAAAGGTTCAAAGCGGTGCTTGACGATCCAATCGTAGAATTAAAGAACTTGCACGAAAAGGAATCAATTTTGGAATATCACAATTAATTCGAAACGATTCGCACTAGAGTTTTGTTGTCAGAAGAATGCCTCGTTAGTGCGTATCTCGCCGGACTTCATACTGATACACAGATGCATGTTAGGATGTTTCATCCCCAATCTATCCAGCAATGTCTTTTACTGGGATGCCTATACGAAAAAGCTCATCCAAGAAAACCTAGCTTTAACCGCAGGCAGGCAATTACAGCACCAACTCCTCATCTTGAGGTGACAGGATTGTTGCTGCTTAGCAAGGCGATAGAACCAAGCAAAGATCAAGAATCTAAGAGCAAAGAAATAGTAGTTCCAAGGGAATTTTTGACATCTGAACAGATGAATAAGAGGCGAACTCAAGGATTCGGTTACGGTTGTGACGAAAATATTGATTAGGGCGATACTGAGCCAGATCGGCATTAATTGAAAGAAAACCATGAATTTCTATCAATACTTTGGCTGGCACTTTTTGCTCCCGAACGCTCAAGGCATCAAATAATAGCATTACAAGCTTACCTGAAGCTCTAGTGAACTGTACAAAGTTGATGAAAGTGTATTTTGAGGGGAACAAGTTGCTGGAGTTAGACGAACCTTTGATGGCATCGTGGACTATGGTCTCTGAGTTCAAAGAGTCAAAAAATCAGCTGACTAGGATACCTGAGAGTATAAGAAGGCTCTCACACCTTGTACGACTTGATCTTCATTCCAACCAGCTAAAGGAGTATTTCGTGGAAGCATGCAAGTTATAGTTGACGGTGCTAGATTTATCAAACAATTCCTTATCTAGTTTGCCAGCTGAAATGGGTCTGCTGAGAACCTTGGGGTGGATTGTGCTAATTGGCAATCCTATGCAAACCATCCACGACACCTTGTGGGTTAAAGGAATTCATTCCAACATATCCCTTTTCATCCTTATTACATCATTGGAAGATCATATTAATAATCTGGATCAGTTGTTAAGCTACTTGGGAGTTCTGTTATGATTTACAACCTTGAGGACAAGGTTTTCAGGAAGGGGAAGATCTGTTACAGGAATTATATAGTACAGAATCTGAAAATAGGAACAATTGTATTTCATACTCAATTGTATTGCTGCTGTAACAAACTATCACATTGTATAAATAAGTGTTTTTACACTAAAAAATCCACCAATCGATAATACAGAACATTCCTTCCTCTTCTATCTCTGGCTTCATTGTGTTCTGCTCATTTCTTGCGTGGCTGTAGCACTGTCCAAAACAGCTTGCAAATGAGTTTAGGAGTTGTTGTTCATAAACATTAGCTCCCTCTTCCCTCTTCTTCTTTTGTTCTATCCTCCAAGATAACCAGAGTATCTAAAATTGTAACAACTGTTATAGGAATTATATAGTACAAAATCTGAAAATAGGAACAACTATATATCATACTCAATTCTGTTGTTGCTGTAACAAACTATCACATTGTATAAATAAGTGTTTTTACACTAAGAAATACACCAATCGATAATACAGAACATTCCTCCCCCTTCTATCTCTGTCTTCATTGTGCTATACTCATTTCTTGCGTGGTTGTAGCACTGTCCAAGACAGCTTGCAAATGAGTGTAGGAGTTGTTGTTCATAAACATTAGCTCCTCTTCCCTCTTCTTCTTTTGTTCTATCCTCAAAGATAACCAGAGTATCTAAAACTGTAACAATGGTATCGGAGTCAGACTCGGCGAGCCCCACACCACCAATGTGGGCGTTGGTGCTCAAAGAGGATGATCTGTTGCAGGATCCCACATTGATCATATGGGAGGTTGGTGTGTGATTCATATAGGACCATGGGTTTTCCATTCCTTGAGGTAGCTTTTGGAATGACTCTCTCATGGTCTTATATGTTCTGGGTTGTTGTTTAAAAGAAGAACATTAGCTCAGAGTCTATAATGGTTGAGTTTTGTCCCAGGTTAATCTTACCCTCGATGTGCGGGCGACATATCGTTAGAGCCTTTGTGGCTCGTACAAGGATGAGATGGATCAAGGTGGAGATAAGTGTGTTGGTATTCGTCTGATACCCTCACCCTCCGGTTGTCAATGCTTGCATGGACTGTGGGTCAATTTTGTTGTTACCCGAACACCTGCATTACTTGTACTTGGACTACGCACTTAGGAAGGAGTTGCAAGTGGTGCGCTGATCCCTTTAACCTTGATGCTTGATGTTAAGGGAATTAGACAGGCCGGAGAACTCATCTGTTAAGAGTAATACAAAGTCTATTCTCATCCTTGTGGTTATGAGTTACGCATCCAGCATGCTAACTGTATACTACATTGTCTGAAGTTAACCACAACTTGACGCCTTTGACGTGTGGATGTCTATTTGCTTATATACATGTGTTCATGCTTGCTTGTTACTTGACTGTTACTAAGTGCTTCCACGATGTGATTTCCTGAGGTTTTTTTTTTTTTTAAGAATTCATACGTTATACCCCTATACTGATTATTGTGGTCCAATGATAAGCCAAACTATGGTAGATAACAACGCACTTCCTCCTGTATATGATGCGCTGCATCATATGTGGTTATTCACCCGGGAATAATTACCAGAGGCAACGTGGCGGATGCTCTCTGACGATGCGGTAATGGGCGGAATTTAAACCCAATCACATCCAAAACCAATTCGGTATCTGTTTCAAAGTAGGGCTTACCAGAACTTGATCGATGAGAAGATACCTGGAAATTACTGTTTCACAAGATCACTGGCTAATCCGTTGCAAAGGATGCAACATCTTATATTCAGATAAAAAAAAAACAAAACAGAGCTAATCAATTATTACTGATTCGAATCACTTCAATTCAAAAAACAGTACAGATACATCAGCAGTATGCGTTATATTGTCACCAAAACAGACTTCCACACTTGAGCTGACTTGAGTATACCAAAAGACTCACCAGAAACAACAACAAAAGCATACCAGAAAAAAGCAAGTAAAATGAGCCAAGGATGACTTCCCCTTTGAAATACCACACAGCTAAGCCGGACAGATCTGCCTTATCAAATAGCCCCAACCACTATTCTTGATTAGACCTTCAACAAATCTCTCAACAGCAAGCTGGTCTTCTTTGTCAAATATAGTAGTTGCAACCAGCATCACCTGACATGGGCCCACCTCCGCCCATCTCAGATCGGTAGGCTGATAACCCTATATCCTGATGGTGATGGTAGAAATCAGTGTCAGTCGAGGTACAAGAGCTATCCACATCAGAGCAAGAGGCTGCAGACTTGTTATTGCCTTCCCTTTCATCCTCCACTACAAAGTTATCACCTCCCCACCTGTTTTTGCTAGAGTTAAAGGTCAGATCAGTTGGCTGGCTAGTGGTTTGCATAGGTGGAGGAACTAATGATTCGAGCTTCTTTGTGTTAACAAACCGCCCCCCTGTTCCCCTCTCCCTCCTCATTGCATGAAGGTGTCGTGATTCATGGAGATATGGCTACAACAAATTCGTTGGCAGGAGAGTTTTACATCTCCTAACAAAATGGAAAAGACAAAAAAAAGAACACAGAAAGCATGGATAACTTCCAAGCTATACTGACCTTTCTATCCCTTAGAAGCTTGTTTTGAGCCTCCAATTTTGCCCGGTGTTTCCTTCTCCTTAGGATCCCGTGATATTGTTTTGCATTCACGTAGATGGGTTCCTGCGAGAAGCCAATAGGCAGAGGAACTCGAGCTGGTACCTGAGGGCCATAAATTAAGATATTGTTTGTCATGCTTTAATCTCAAGCCATTACCACCATATATGAGAAAGAAAGGTCGGTTGAGGCAGCTGCATTTCGAAACACCACGTGATTATTACAGTGTATAAATAAGGCTTGGAAATATAAGAAAAAAAAAGACACTGATTAGAGCATTTGATGAGGGTAGAAAAAATACCATGTTGAAAATCCTAAGTTGCAAAAGGCAAATACAAATATCCTGAACGGTTTTTTCCACTAATATATTGAATTGTAGGAGCAACAGATATGTGTTCACAAGTTTGAGCATCATCTCAAGGTCCCGTTTAAAGGTATCAATCCAAAGTTTACTTTCATATGTTCATATTCAGAGTTGTCATGTGTCAGAGGGGTTTTGCTGGATAAACCAGATATTATCATTCTACGCAAATTTCAGTGCAAGTTCAAAATTTCAATGTGGCAAGTACATGACAGTTGAAAAGGGAGGAAAACCGAAACATTTGGTTTCAGGATGAGTCAAAATGATATTTAGATGATCACGACTTACCACAGCTTCTGACCCATAAGCAGCTACATATCCAGCAAAGTACTGCTGATCAAAAACAAAAGTAACATGAGGCCCGAAAATAATGGCAGGAAATTAGTCTCCTTGCAGGATATTCAGAAGCAATATCTTTTTACTTACAAGAGATTGGTTATAATCCACCGGTGAAGGAGGTGAGAGCCAGTAATCGTATGCCCCAGTAGTCAAACTTAGCTTATCCTCAGCTTGTGAGGTTCTGTTGTGCATTGGATTATACCCTGAGACAGCTAAAACAGAAACATAAGCAAATTGCTGCGATTCATGTTGATGACATAAAATAAAAGAGTCAATATGAAAATTGAGTAAATTACTAGGGCCGAAATTGACTAGCAGTTTCATGAAGGAAAAAGAAGTGCATGCCCCTAACTGCACAGTTTCACATGATAGCTAAATAATTCGTGCAAGCATTATCTGCAGTTATCATGTCACTTCTCTTACCTGGATATGGTTAATTCCTTCTCTTACTGGTTAAATCCGTGATCATCTACATTGAGAATTTATATGGTCTTTTACTACCTTTTTTTTTATAAGAGTCAGCACTCTTCCTTACTCAGAAGATAGGTTCATCAATTCAAGATCATACTCACCCTCAAAAGTAAAAAGGCTAACCTATTCATATCAGCTTTAAAAAGATAATTATACTATGCCAAGAACTACAAAGAAGTGAATCATTCATCACCTTATCCATATCGAACATTTATTGCCATAATTGAATTTCCTTACTGCTTAGTGGTAACTAGTAAGTAACTGCTATAGAGCTGGTCCATGCTACCTAGAGAGCTGAAAACAAAAACAAAAATTCAGCAGAAGTACCTAAGTCCGAGGAAGCAAGGCCTTCAGCATAGGATTGCCCAGTTGATTGAGTAGAGGAGGAGTCCTGATCTGGGAATGAAAAGCCTACTTGTTCACCTTTTGACCAGGTTGAGCAAGACCAACCAGTTTGTCACACAAGCTGTTCGACAGGGAAGATTTCTGGACATCTGATTCAGTATATGTTAACCGAGATTGGCAGTTTTCTCTATACCCATTAGATGAGTCAGCAACACCATAATCGGAACGCTTCTTAGACACTTGCATCTTCAGCGCGTGTCCAAACACATTAACTTTTGTCAATTTATCTGCTTGTTCAAATGCATTATTCAACAAAGTTACAAATTTTACTGGCTATTCGAGCGTCAAATTCAATCAATCCAGCATCTAAGATGTTGCATCTAGACCCAGCAAGCAGATGAGATTCACATAGCAAAAACGGGTTAAGAAGTAAAAATGGGTTTTTCCGTGCAACAAAACAAGTCATGCTTTGGTCCTCCACAGTGAGGCTAGATATGGAAATAGAAATGGAAATGCTTAGCCATAGAAAAGTCTCCTTTAAACAGAAAGCGAACCAGGATCAGAATATTAGCTACCGTCCGTTTTGACTCTTAGCAAAGCAAAGAAGAAAACAATATTCGGTAAAATGAAACGGAATAGCAGCAAGCAGTAACAGTGATCCAAAACAGCAACGATTAACCAGGAGATGGAAAGGACAAATATATAAATGATATCGAGAAAATACGGAACGTCTTTGAATACTACTAAGAGTACACTGCAGTCAAAACGAGCACTAGATTCAAGGGAGTAAGGTACAATTAATGCTAAAAGATAGAAATGAAATCCCCATCCACATGCAATAACCCAGGAAAATAAACTGAGAAGACCGGATCTTTTAGAGAATACAGAAGGTTGAAAAGAAAATGCCCAAAATAAGATCCGAGGGGATGGACAAATCCCAATAGAGTTCCAACGTAACGCTTCACAATATTAGCACACAATCCATCTTTCAAGCACATGATTAGAAGCCACATAACCACAGACTTGGCAAAGAGGATGGATAAAGTTCAGGTAGAATAAAAAGTACACCCAGAAAAGGGGAAAAGTATTATGCCACAAAAGATAAAACCCAGAAATGTGGAGTTTAGGGAAAACAAAGACCAGAAAGATAAACACGCGGAGATAAAAGAGGAGGGCGGGAGGGAGAGAGGACCTTTGGGATTCGGTGTGAAGAAGCAAGAACAACAAGCACAGCTGTCGGAATACACCTGGGCATGTTCCTAATTTCCCTCAGATGACTCAGTTGCTTCTCTGTACCTTAAAGCTGTCTTGCGTGCTGGTAAGTCTTTTCAATATTTTAATAAGCTCGCTATTTCAGCGATCTTTTTCTTTGTACTCAAAAATGACCGAGCTTGAGCGACGAAGGCTGCGTTCGGCGTCAAATTTATTGATAGTTTTGTGGTAGTTTTGGTATGGTTGTTTTGTGGTAGTTTTGTTGGGTGTTTTATACTGGTTGTTTTGTGACTGTTTTGAAAACTAGTGTTCGGCAGACGATGATTTTGTCTGCCTAATTTGAATAAGTTAGTTTTGTGCAGTACATTTACGTTACAATTAAAAAAATTATATTACATTTTAAAATAATTTTTTGTTAATTAAATTAAAATATATGTAGATATTCAATTATAGCCTTTATAATTATTATTCTTTATTAATATTTTAGTGACAATTAATTTATAATATGTATACATAGTAATTTATAAATAAAAATTTTACATATTTGAAAAAATAAAGAAATAAACCATTGTATTTAGAGCAAATATATTAGTGTTATATATAAAATAAAATTTTACGGATTATATATTAGTATTTAGTATAACATTTCAAATGTGTTAATACTTAAGATTATTTTAATTTTTAATCAAAAAAATAATATCATTGAAATGAAAAAGTAATTTTTTATAATAATAAAATAACTGACTGTAAGCGAATAATATATAGCTATCACTTATTTTTTATTATATATTGTTTAATTGTTGATAAAATATTTATTTTAAACATATTTATAGTTAAAACAATATATTCTATTCAATTAAATATTATTTAATGAAATTCAAAAACATAAATTTAAATTTAATACTGGATATGTCAAGAAATGAAAAATAACGTATATTCACATATAAAATTATTTTAATTATTAAGCACAGTATAAAATATAAATAACTTTGATATACTGACAAACCATAATAGTTTGTACAATTTTGTAATTAATTATTACTTAGTAAGTTGAATATTGAAAATTTAATTTAATTTTTTGTCAAATTTATTATATATCATTTTTAAAATATAATTATAAATATTGAAAATTAAATTAATTTATTAAAAATAATTTTTTATAAATTAGTTAATATTATTAAAATATTTTCACCCCTTAATTACAGTTTTCTGGCTCCGCCTCTGTTTACGGTATTCATTATATTTGCAGCATAAATTGTTGGTTGTTTTGTGCTGGTATATTTGTGGTTGTTTTGAAAATTGGTGTTCGGTGATGGCGGTTTGACATTTTTTGTCAAAAATACCAAACTCAAAAATGTCACATTTATACCACATATATGCTATGTCCGAACGCAGCCGAAATTCTGACAGAAGCATCTAAAAAATCGTTTTCATGTACTCAAACCTAGATGGTCCAATTAATTTCGGGCTGATGACATTTATTGTTAATGGACCGCACTTGGTAAGTGTTGTCCCTAACCGTGTAAAACAACCACAATTGGTAAGTGCAGTTTTTTTTCTTTGTTCCGTACCGCACTTGGCAAGTGCGGTTGTTTTTCATGGTTAGGGACAGCATTTGCCAAGTGTGGTCCTTTAGCAATATTTGTCACGGGCAGGAGCCCTCTCCTCCCTATAAATACCTCATCTTTCCTCCCTTATTTTTCACACAATCTCACAAACTCTCTCTAATTCTCTCATATTCTCATATTCTCTTGTTGGGTGATCTTGGTAGGAATAGTAGGAAATATATTTTGCAAGTGAGATGGCGGAAAGATATGATGGAGCAGCAAGAGGACCCGGGCTGGATCAGATGGATTTGTTTTCACTACAGACGACTCATATCTCTTATGCGATTTTATCTGGACGTGAGGTTAGTATTCTAATTACTAAAATGTTTTAATAGTTAGTTAAAATTAGTATATTTAGATAATTTAATAATAAAAATTAGTATAATTAGAGAATTTATTTATAATTGAATTTAGGAGTATCGGTCGCTTATGGATAGAGTACTGAAAGGGCGTGGGGTGTGAAGTTGGTTGAAGCCCCTCATAGATTGATTGCCCCACTTATACATGCTGCTGGGTTATGGGGTCCTGCTAGGTTAGTGACCAAATGGAAACATAAATGTGTGTGTCTCCGGCCTCCATCTCTCGACCAAAGCATTGCATATAAAATTATTATCTTTGGTCACTAACCTAGCAGGACTCAGCAGCATGTATAATTGGGGCAATCAATCTATGGGGCGTTTCAACCAACTTCACACCCCCACACCCTTTCAGTACTCTATCCATAAGCGGCCGATACTCCTAAATTCAATTATAAATAAATTCTCTAATTATACTAATTTTTATTATTAAATTATCTAAATATACTAATTTTAACTAACTATTAAAACATTTTAGTAATTAGAATATTAACCTCGTCCAGATAAAATCGCATAAGAGATATGAGTCGTTTGTAGTGAAAGCAAATCCATCTGATCCGACCCGGGTCCTCCAGCTGCTCCATCATATCTTTCCGTCATCTCGCTTGCAAAATATATTTCCTACTATTCCTACCAAGATCACCCAACAAGAGAATATGAGAATATGAGAATTAGAGAGAGTTTGTGAGATTGTGTGAAAAATAAGGGAGGAAAGATGAGGTATTTATAGGGAGGAGAGGGCTCCTGTCCGTGACAAATATTGCTAAAGGACCGCACTTGACAAATGTTGTCCCTAACCGTGCAAAACAACCGCACTTGCCAAGTGCGGTACATGAACAAAGAAAAAAAACTGCACTTACCAATTGCGGTTGAAATACCCCTAGGTATTAAACGCATAAAAATCGTAACACGTTTTATAATACGTACATAAAATAACGTACGAGCAAATAAATCTAGTATATGTATATATATGTACGTATACGAAAATACACGTACGTAACGTTACGATATTGTAACGTCGTGAATAAGTAACAATGTCGTCACATAACTCCGTTACAAAAAAAAATATAATAACGCGATATAATATATAGTCGTGTATATATCGTAACGTTGTAAATAAGTGACAACAACGCCGCATAACCGCGTTACAAAATAAAAAAATATTGAATCACATGATATAATATATAGTCGTACTTATATAAATAAGCAAGTATAACTCATACAAAAAAAAGAAAGAAAAAGGAGCAAATACGCTCCCGTTGAGGTCCGAACCCGCGACCTCCCGTACTTTCCCCGAGTGTGTAACCGGTTGAGCTATGCTCATATTCGGTATATGATCCACACGAACTAAAACTAGTATCTAATCAACTAGGTAAATGAAAAAAACAAATCCAACCTAGCATGGACATTAAACAAATGCTGTCCGAATCATTGCTCCAATAGCCAGCCTTCCAGACAGATTCAATTGGGAAAAATTGAGCTCACAAACTCCCATTCAGCACCTTGAAACTTGGAAACACTAGCACATCTGATGGCCCCCACTTCTCTTCTTGTTTACTAAATAATCAGCAACGTACCCAGCACTACTCCGTGTCTTTCCTCTGTGTTATTTGACACAAATGGTAGTGGCGGTCTGAAAATCCAAGTTTGGGAGGGGTAGGAAGACATTCCTTTCATCAAAGTCCACAACTCACCCCATGCTCATACTGGTACGTTAGATGCTCCCCAGGCAAAGGAAATGAATTCATACCTGCTCACTGATGCCTACGCCATGTGTGTGTGCTGCTGAGACAACAAACAAAAATTGTCAAGACCATACTTCCAGGTCTGCCTTGTGAAAGAAATCCTTCCCTTGTTTGTTCCCAATACAGCCACAGACAGAACACAAGAAAAAAAAATGTAGCAGTAGACAGTAGGGATACATCTTCCTGCGACAATAACATGCATGCCCCCATTCTTGTTTATTCTCGGGTACAGCAGCAGTGAAAGCCCTCTACTCTCATCAACACTTTCACCACGGTTTTTTGCAAGAGCAATCTGCATCTCTTGAGCCTTCAATCATTCTCTACTACACTGTAGTTACTACTTCTTCGTTTGCTGAGTAATGAAAGCTCAACTGAGAGCACGTCAACTCAGTTAGCTAGAAACATATACAGCAAGAAACCTCCAAGCTGCTCTCTGTTTGTTCGCGACCAACCCCCATCGTCCTCTTCATTTGTTTTTCCTCTGTTGTGGTTGCCTAAAGATTCTCGCTCAAGCCTTTCTATTTTTCTTCACGCCTCCCTCGCATAAACCTTGCATGCGTACCTACTGGAGGGAGGTGTGGAAAACGCTGAACAAAAACTCTTCTCCTTGACCTCTCGAAGGTAAAACATTTCCAAACCCATTTGTTTTGCCCAGGAAGTTGAAATTGTTGCGCCGGTACTAATGTAACCAGAGGACTCACAGTTTTTCTTGTGCGGGCCAGTTTGCAAGCCAAGTCCTGAATCAAAACCCCAACAAGACTGGAAGTTAATACCCAAGGGTAATCACCTCCAAGAAAGGTAAAACCACCGAGAACCTTTGTCAACTAACAGTTGCTAGTTAAATCTAAAGTGAACAACAAACTGACTAACTCATTCCCACCTCAGTCCTTGCATGACTCTGTTTGGAAGTTCGATCCATAAAGGGTGAGTCAGAGCAACAGCCACTGCTGTTTCAACAAGAAACAACATAACAAGGTAAACTCCCAGTTCTCCACGATCTGTTTCATCAGGTCCTTATGCCGATAATACTAATCTTGTTCACTCCATTCTTTTTCCCTCCTGGTGATGCGTGTGTATTCCTTGCTATCCCAGCCATGAGGGGCCTGAAAACTCTTGAGCAAAAAGAAAACCTTGCCACCACCTGACTCGAAACATAGCTAGCAGTGGAGTTCTTAAACAGTTTTCTTTCTGGTTTCAGTCATTGAATTCTCTGATTTCCAAGCCTAACTCCCGGTAGATTGTCCTCAGTGGCGTCGTGTGACCAAGGTACTGGGAGATCCATTTGGGCCAAAGATCGACGAGTGAAAGCAGCTAGGATTAAAGAGGTAAGCTACCTCTAAATTTAACACATCAACAGAAAACTCAAAAGAGTACGTAGCTGTCAAATTTTATTTAGAAACTTGTATCATGTATTCTCAGTATATTGACTGACCTGGGGTGGTATTGAGTTGATAAGGCACTTACAACATTATAGATGTACCTGTCTAAGCCATCAAAACATGAGTAGATGAAGTGGGATAAACGGGGGGAAACAGTCTGGGAGAACAGAAAGAAAACGATGTTTGAGAACATATCAGTCCAGACCTCCATCCCTGAAATCTCGGTCTTTCTGCATATCAGTCCTTCAGAGGCTTAAACGATGTTGTTGTTAATCTACCCTGGAGTTGAAATCATGGTGAAGCACTTAAACAATTGAGTAAGCAATTTGAAGTAGAAAGAAAATGAAAGTCAAACTATGAACAATAAAAAAAAAAAAATAGAAGAGGGTGTACCAGTGTTATGCTTCAGTCCTGCAGTCTTATTGTTGCAGTATACTAACTTACCAGAAGCTTTAACAACATCTCTTGGATTGTTTTTTTGGGTTTAAACCACAGATAGAAACCTTAACCAAGTAAGTAAATGTTAGGGATTAAAGTTCAAAACCGATATGAGAGTAACAGAAAAGAATGAAGAACAAACATCTGACTGCACTGCTTCAGCTTCATAGTTTTTTTTTGGAAAGATTGAGTTCTGTATATGCTGTTACAGAGGCCGTGTAAGGGATTACACTGAGAGTTTCATAAGTTTAAAGCCCTGCCAAATCATGTAGCTAAATGTTGAACCTTTTGGGATGAAAGAGATCAAAATTTTAAGCAAAGAGAGGCGACATAGAAGAGTATATCAGTTTACTATCTTCAGTTTTCTGCAACACTTGCAGTTTCTATATAATGACCTTTCAGTAACTTTACCTCGCTGTCCTGGGTCTGTATGAATCAAAAATCTGGGTAACACACTTAGCTTGGTAATTAATCAGGTTGAGGGGAAGTTGTAAGTCAGATTTTAGAACAGAAAGGAAAGATAGAGATGGGGTTATCAGGTTTGAGAGTAGCTTTCGATTCTGCCCAGTTTCAGTACCTGGACATATCAGTAACACTAACCAAATTGTGTTGGGCTGGATTAGAGTTTAAAAATGCGTAAGACTTCTAACTAGGAAGGTAAATGACTTGGGAGAAACTAGAAAACTGATTAGAAACAGAAAGACAGCAATAAAAAGAAAAGGGTTGCATTAGTTATGGTTTCTGGTTTCTTCAGTAAGAACTCAGAGGGGGTGTCCCTTGCTGTATTAAGTGTGGTTTAGAGATAAGGTTATACCAGAGCACTTATCTATGGGGATGAGGTAGTTTAGGGAAGACTGGTGGTCAATCTGTAACAAAGAGGAGAGGTAGAAACAGATGTAGTAGTTCCTTTCTCAGTTTCAGATTTTGTCGAGTGTTAATTTTCAGTTTTCTGTCTTGTTGGCATCTATGTCATTCTGGGTCTGGTGGAACAAAAACAACTGTCACACCCTAAGCTATGGGAGTTAGTAATGAGAGTAAACTGAAACTTAACACAGGAACTAAATGGAAAACCGATGAAGGAATAGAGAGAAATCAATATCATACTTCAGTTTTACATTTCCTGAAACGTTGTCCTCTGTATAACTGACGCAGAAGGTGTAGGAGAATTTGTATGGCTTACCAATAAACCTGAGATCTAGCTAATACATTTAATGAGGGTTGCAGGCACTGGGAGCAAAACTAGAACTCAATCTAATGCCTTAAAACAGAAGTGGAGGAAATGGATGCACTGATGGTTGTTTCAGATTTCTGAAAACTGTGCTTCTGTAAAACGAAGTTTCAGAGGTGTTGTCAAGGTTGTTTGAGTTTAATTAGGGGTTTAAAACATATCCCACACACTTAGATAGAGAGGAATACATTCGAGGAAAACTAAAAACCCGCTTTGGAGACTTAAACAGGGAGTTAAATGAAGCTACAAGCAGACGTTGTATTTTCTATTTCTATGACCCTTGCTTCTGTATGAGTGATATATGAGTGACATAAGAGTACTGTGTTGACTTGTTTATAAACTTAAAATCTAGCTAATACACATAAGTGAGACTATAAACACTTTGGGAGGGATTAAAAGACAGATACTTAAATCTAAAAGAAAGATTGAAGTAGAGTCACCGAGTGTTGTTGCAGTTTTCTGCAGTCTATAGCCTCTGTATAATGGACTCTCTGAGGCGATGATAGCATTGCTTGAGTTGGGTTTTAGTTTAAAACCTCCCTAGTACATTTATCTAGTTAGGTGAAAGTTTTGTGCGGATTCGGAAGCAGTTTAATGAACTAAAGAAAAGTTGGAGAAGAGTATACAAATTATGTTGTCAGCTTTTCTGTAATTGATGTTTCTGTACAACTGTATACAGGTGGTATAAGAGGGGTGAAATGGGTTGGAAAGGAACTTAGAACCGTGATAATACATCACCTAGGTGTTTAAGCACTTTGGGAAAAATTAGAAATCGATTTCAGGCAGTAAGAGTGAAGTTGGAATGGAAGTATTCGCATGTTGATGATTCAGTTTACTGAAACTTGTGCCTCTGTATGATCAATTTCCAGAAGTGTTAAAGGTGGGGTGTTGGTCTAATAATGAACCCAAACCATTACAAATACACTTAGCTAAGTTGGTAAAACAGTTTGGGAGAGTTAGACATCAATTTGGCACCTTAGAGGTGAAGCTAGATGAGGTCATGCATGGAAATTGTGTGCAGATTTGGAAAATTCAATGCTTCTGTATAAACATGTTCTAGGAGGGGTCTAAAGATTTTAGTACTATGATAATAGGTTTAAAATATTGCTAACCTATTCATCTAAGAAAGGAATACACATTAGATAAGTCGTATCTATGTTATACAAACTTGTTACATAATTACCTCTTAAAACGCCCTAAGACATTAACTAAGGAAAAGGGCTTATTTAACATGTAAGTAAATATATGAAATATCCTAGGAGTAAGTTAAGCCTAGAATTAATGCGCGTGGAGCTCTAAGAGTCAACATAAACTAATCATGTAACAACATACCTAGGGGATGACATACGATATAAGGTGTCGTCACATGAAATAACAACTGACACATTGTTTTAATTAACCCTAGGACCGTAGCGAGCTCCGACCGGGACTTCGAGAGTGAGACAACTCGCGCTTTCAAATAAGGTATGGACATGTGTGGTTCGTATGTTGCCGTGTTACACGGCTTGTTTGCTTTGTGTGCTGGGTGCTTTGTGTGAAAATGACATAAGATCAAAGCATGAAATTGGATTGCTTGTTTATCATGTTGTATGATTGCTATATCATTGTTGAATATATCATTGCGCGCACACAGTAGTTTAGTCCCTTTCGCGTTATGGAACTTGAGATGAAACACACGAACTATGTAACCAAAGGAACTACAAAAAGGGGAAACTCCTCTTAACTATAGAGGACCTCTAAAGACACCCACTATGGTGTCGAATCAAACCAAAGGAACTACAAAAGGGGAAACTCCTCTAAACTATAGAGGACCTCTAAAGACACCCACTATGGTGTCGAGTTATCAAAGATAATGATAAGCTAGTAACATTGAGAATGAATAGGGAGACGGACCCTTTGAATCCGGAGCAGAGGCTAGTAACATTGAGAATGAATAGGGAGACGGACCCTTTGAATCCGGAGCAGAGGCTAGTAACATGGAAAAGGAATAGGGAGACGGACCCTTTGAATCCGGAGCAGAGGCTAGTAACATTGAGAATGAATAGGGAGACGGACCCTTTGAATCCGGAGCAGAGGCTAGTAACATGGAAAAAGGAATAGGGAGACGGACCCTTTGAATCCGGAGCAGAGGCTAGTAACATTGAGAATGAATAGGGAGACGGACCCTTTGAATCCGGAGCAGAGGCTAGTAACATGGAAAAAGGAATAGGGAGACGGACCCTTTGAATCCGGAGCAGAGGCTAGTAACATTGAGAATGAATAGGGAGACGGACCCTTTGAATCCGGAGCAGAGGCTAGTAACATGGAAAAAGGAATAGGGAGACGGACCCTTTGAATCTGGAGCAGAGGCTAGTAACATTGAGAATGAATAGGGAGACGGACCCTTTGAATCCGGAGCAGAGGCTAGTAACATGGAAAAAGGAATAGGGAGACGGACCCTTGGTATCCGGGCTATGGCCAGTAACTTTTAAAAACAACAGAGAGAGAAAGAGCTATCCGGGAATGGAGGATTAGCTATGGACAAGATGTACTCCAAATGGTGGTGAGAAGAGAATTCACAAGTAACCATTTAAGAAACAAGGAAAGATTGGCACCTACATGATATGGTCGCGGGATCTAAACTATACCCCCGACCTGGTGCAAAGAAAGAGAAAGAAAATACACATTATGAGAACAAGAGAAAAGAAATGAAAACACACAACGCTCGTACGATCCCATAGTGAGGATCATGGGTATTACATACCTATGCACACTTTTATTATGTACATGATTGCTGTTGTGATACTGGCAGCTCGTTGTGCTTGGTTGCTGTTGCTAATGTGTTACTACCTTTAAGTGTGTATGATACTATGATGTACTGTGGTGTGTTTTACAGCTTTATTATAGCATGTAAATTGACTTAATAATATTCGACCAAGTAGTCGTGTGGCCCGGTAACATGCGGGCTACACACGTTCATACTCAGCGTAGTTTGCTGAGTCCTTCCCAAACCAAATTTTTACAGGTATTATGCCGGACGAACGGAGCGTAGGTGGGATGGCTATCATGGGGGTAGTCCACATGGCAAGACTTTAAGTAGTATGCTTTCTTATGTATGAGTTATGTTGTTTAAGTTGTTAACTAAACTGTAGATGCTCGGTACTTGAGTTGTACTTTATATTGTATTTGGATTTCGTTAAGTTGGACTTCCAGTCATACAGACCGTAACTTGGAGTTAGTATTGTGGACTGTCAACCACGTGGGTGGTTGGCATCTGTAGCACCCGAATAGAGTTCGAAACCGCTGCGTAGACTTCTCCTGCTAACTTAGGCGCGTCGTTTAATTATTGATTGTGATTCGGGGGTGTTACAGAAAGTGGTATCAGAGCGTAGTTGCGCTCTGATGACTGGAACAGAGAAGTACCGAGTATAGGAAAACCTAAATTTGAGAGACGGGGTTACGGGTTAGTTTGTGAGGCTCGTTAATTAGGGTCCATTTCAATCCGTAGGAAAACGCTGGAGAGGTAGAAAGCCTCCTCACACTCGGGAAAGAAACCCGATCTGGCGTTTACACAATGGCATATAATCAATCCGGTAAGGAAAAACTAGATACCCCTATCTTTTCATCGATGTTTCGCCTTAGTGTAGGGTACGAGGGCGTACCCCTCTTTTAAGGGGGGTAAGCGCGTTTTGTTTTGGACGTTTTTGCTAGTGTCACTGTGTTGTAATCCCACAACCACATGTTGATGGTTGGTGGGCTTGTGTATGAGAATGATATGAACGTTGATGTACGCTTTGTATGAATGAATGTGTGTGCCATGGTTTGCACTTTAGCATGTTGTATGCTCTGAATGAATGAATATTGTGTGTCTTGGCTTGCACTTTAGCATGTGATGCACATTGCTAACATCTTGGGTTACCATAATAACTCGTGTGAAGCCACTGATGTGGCATGGTGCTTAGAAGCACTGAGAATTTTAATTATGAACTTAAGCCTTTGTGTATCGTGAATGAATGCGGGACTGGATCCCTAAGATTACCAGAAGTGGGAAATATAAGTTAAGGATGTAAGACTTCGGGACGAAGTCTCTTTTAAGGGGGGTAAGCTGAAATACCCCTAGGTATTAAACGCATAAAAATCGTAACACGTTTTATAATACGTACATAAAATAACGTACGAGCAAATAAATCTAGTATATGTATATATATGTACGTATACGAAAATACACGTACGTAACGTTACGATATTGTAACGTCGTGAATAAGTAACAATGTCGTCACATAACTCCGTTACAAAAAAAATATAATAACGCGATATAATATATAGTCGTGTATATATCGTAACGTTGTAAATAAGTGACAACAACGCCGCATAACCGCGTTACAAAATAAAAAATATTGAATCACATGATATATATATAGTCGTACTTATATAAATAAGCAAGTATAACTCATACAAAAAAAAGAAAGAAAAGGAGCAAATACGCTCCCGTTGAGGTCCGAACCCGCGACCTCCCGTACTTTCCCCGAGTGTGTAACCGGTTGAGCTATGCTCATATTCGGTATATGATCCACACGAACTAAAACTAGTATCTAATCAACTAGGTAAATGAAAAAAACAAATCCAACCTAGCATGGACATTAAACAAATGCTGTCCGAATCATTGCTCCAATAGCCAGCCTTCCAGACAGATTCAATTGGGAAAAATTGAGCTCACAAACTCCCATTCAGCACCTTGAAACTTGGAAACACTAGCACATCTGATGGCCCCCACTTCTCTTCTTGTTTACTAAATAATCAGCAACGTACCCAGCACTAACTCCGTGTCTTTCCTCTGTGTTATTTGACACAAATGGTAGTGGCGGTCTGAAAATCCAAGTTTGGGAGGGGGTAGGAAGACATTCCTTTCATCAAAGTCCACAACTCACCCCATGCTCATACTGGTACGTTAGATGCTCCCCAGGCAAAGGAAATGAATTCATACCTGCTCACTGATGCCTACGCCATGTGTGTGTGCTGCTGAGACAACAAACAAAAATTGTCAAGACCATACTTCCAGGTCTGCCTTGTGAAAGAAATCCTTCCCTTGTTTGTTCCCAATACAGCCACAGACAGAACACAAAGAAAAAAAATGTAGCAGTAGACAGTAGGGATACATCTTCCTGCGACAATAACATGCATGCCCCCATTCTTGTTTATTCTCGGTACAGCAGCAGTGAAAGCCCTCTACTCCATCAACACTTTCACCACGGTTTTTGCAAGAGCAATCTGCATCTCTTGAGCCTTCAATCATTCTCTACATACACTGTAGTTACTACTTCTTCGTTTGCTGAGTAATGAAAGCTCAACTGAGAGCACGTCAACTCAGTTAGCTAGAAACATATACAGCAAGAAACCTCCAAGCTGCTCTCTGTTTGTTCGCGACCAACCCCCATCGTCCTCTTCATTTGTTTTTCCTCTGTTGTGGTTGCCTAAAGATTCTCGCTCAAGCCTTTCTATTTTTCTTCACGCCTCCCTCGCATAAACCTTGCATGCGTACCTACTGGAGGGAGGTGTGGAAAACGCTGAACAAAAACTCTTCTCCTTGACCTCTCGAAGGTAAAACATTTCCAAACCCATTTGTTTTGCCCAGGAAGTTGAAATTGTTGCGCCGGTACTAATGTAACCAGAGGACTCACAGTTTTTCTTGTGCGTGGCCAGTTGCAAGCCAAGTCCTGAATCAAAACCCCAACAAGACTGGAAGTTAATACCCAAGGGTAATCACCTCCAAGAAAGGTAAAACCACCGAGAACCTTTGTCAACTAACAGTTGCTAGTTAAATCTAAAGTGAACAACAAACTGACTAACTCATTCCCACCTCAGTCCTTGCATGACTCTGTTTGGAAGTTCGATCCATAAAGGGTGAGTCAGAGCAACAGCCACTGCTGTTTCAACAAGAAACAACATAACAAGGTAAACTCCCAGTTCTCCACGATCTGTTTCATCAGGTCCTTATGCCGATAATACTAATCTTGTTCACTCCATTCTTTTTCCCTCCTGGTGATGCGTGTGTATTCCTTGCTATCCCAGCCATGAGGGGCCTGAAAACTCTTGAGCAAAAAGAAAACCTTGCCACCACCTGACTCGAAACATAGCTAGCAGGTGGAGTTCTTAAACAGTTTTCTTTCTGGTTTCAGTCATTGAATTCTCTGATTTCCAAGCCTAACTCCCGGTAGATTGTCCTCAGTGGCGTCGTGTGACCAAGGTACTGGGAGATCCATTTGGGCCAAAGATCGACGAGTGAAAGCAGCTAGGATTAAAGAGGTAAGCTACCTCTAAATTTAACACATCAACAGAAAACTCAAAAAGAGTACGTAGCTGTCAAATTTTATTTAGAAACTTGTATCATGTATTCTCAGTATATTGACTGACCTGGGGTGGTATTGAGTTGATAAGGCACTTACAACATTATAGATGTACCTGTCTAAGCCATCAAAACATGAGTAGATGAAGTGGGATAAACGGGGGGAAACAGTCTGGGAGAACAGAAAGAAAACGATGTTTGAGAACATATCAGTCCAGACCTCCATCCCTGAAATCTCGGTCTTTCTGCATATCAGTCCTTCAGAGGCTTAAACGATGTTGTTGTTAATCTACCCTGGAGTTGAAATCATGGTGAAGCACTTAAACAATTGAGTAAGCAATTTGAAGTAGAAAGAAAATGAAAGTCAAACTATGAACAATAAAAAAAAAGAAAGATAGAAGAGGGTGTACCAGTGTTATGCTTCAGTCCTGCAGTCTTATTGTTGCAGTATACTAACTTACCAGAAGCTTTAACAACATCTCTTGGATTGTTTTTTTTGGGTTTAAACCACAGATAGAAACCTTAACCAAGTAAGTAAATGTTAGGGATTAAAGTTCAAAACCGATATGAGAGTAACAGAAAAGAAATGAAGAACAAACATCTGACTGCACTGCTTCAGCTTCATAGTTTTTTTTTGGAAAGATTGAGTTCTGTATATGCTGTTACAGAGGCCGTGTAAGGGATTACACTGAGAGTTTCATAAGTTTAAAGCCCTGCCAAATCATGTAGCTAAATGTTGAACCTTTTGGGATGAAATAGAGATCAAAATTTTAAGCAAAGAGAGGCGACATAGAAGAGTATATCAGTTTACTATCTTCAGTTTTCTGCAACACTTGCAGTTTCTATATAATGACCTTTCAGTAACTTTACCTCGCTGTCCTGGGTCTGTATGAATCAAAAATCTGGGTAACACACTTAGCTTGGTAATTAATCAGGTTGAGGGGAAGTTGTAAGTCAGATTTTAGAACAGAAAGGAAAGATAGAGATGGGGTTATCAGGTTTGAGAGTAGCTTTCGATTCTGCCCAGTTTCAGTACCTGGACATATCAGTAACACTAACCAAATTGTGTTGGGCTGGATTAGAGTTTAAAAATGCGTAAGACTTCTAACTAGGAAGGTAAATGACTTGGGAGAAACTAGAAAACTGATTAGAAAACAGAAAGACAGCAATAAAAAGAAAAGGGTTGCATTAGTTATGGTTTCTGGTTTCTTCAGTAAGAACTCAGAGGGGGTGTCCCTTGCTGTATTAAGTGTGGTTTAGAGATAAGGTTATACCAGAGCACTTATCTATGGGGATGAGGTAGTTTAGGGAAGACTGGTGGTCAATCTGTAACAAAGAGGAGAGGTAGAAACAGATGTAGTAGTTCCTTTCTCAGTTTCAGATTTTGTCGAGTGTTAATTTTCAGTTTTCTGTCTTGTTGGCATCTATGTCATTCTGGGTCTGGTGGAACAAAAACAACTGTCACACCCTAAGCTATGGGAGTTAGTAATGAGAGTAAACTGAAACTTAACACAGGAACTAAATGGAAAACCGATGAAGGAATAGAGAGAAATCAATATCATACTTCAGTTTTACATTTCCTGAAACGTTGTCCTCTGTATAACTGACGCAGAAGGTGTAGGAGAATTTGTATGGCTTACCAATAAACCTGAGATCTAGCTAATACATTTAATGAGGGTTGCAGGCACTGGGAGCAAAACTAGAACTCAATCTAATGCCTTAAAACAGAAGTGGAGGAAATGGATGCACTGATGGTTGTTTTCAGATTTCTGAAAACTGTGCTTCTGTAAAACGAAGTTTCAGAGGTGTTGTCAAGGTTGTTTGAGTTTAATTAGGGGTTTAAAACATATCCCACACACTTAGATAGAGAGGAATACATTCGAGGAAAACTAAAAACCCGCTTTGGAGACTTAAACAGGGAGTTAAATGAAGCTACAAGCAGACGTTGTATTTTCTATTTCTATGACCCTTGCTTCTGTATGAGTGATATATGAGTGACATAAGAGTACTGTGTTGACTTGTTTATAAACTAAAATCTAGCTAATACACATAAGTGAGACTATAAACACTTTGGGAGGGATTAAAAGACAGATACTTAAATCTAAAAGAAAGATTGAAGTAGAGTCACCGAGTGTTGTTGCAGTTTTCTGCAGTCTATAGCCTCTGTATAATGGACTCTCTGAGGCGATGATAGCATTGCTTGAGTTGGGTTTTAGTTTAAAACCTCCCTAGTACATTTATCTAGTTAGGTGAAAGTTTTGTGCGGATTCGGAAGCAGTTTAATGAACTAAAAGAAAAGTTGGAGAAGAGATATACAAATTATGTTGTCAGCTTTTCTGTAATTGATGTTTCTGTACAACTGTATACAGGTGGTATAAGAGGGGTGAAATGGGTTGGAAAGGAACTTAGAACCGTGATAATACATCACCTAGGTGTTTAAGCACTTTGGGAAAAATTAGAAATCGATTTCAGGCAGTAAGAGTGAAGTTGGAATGGAAGTATTCGCATGTTGATGATTCAGTTTACTGAAACTTGTGCCTCTGTATGATCAATTTCCAGAAGTGTTAAAGGTGGGGTGTTGGTCTAATAATGAACCCAAACCATTACAAATACACTTAGCTAAGTTGGTAAAACAGTTTGGGAGAGTTAGACATCAATTTGGCACCTTAGAGGTGAAGCTAGATGAGGTCATGCATGGAAATTGTGTGCAGATTTGGAAAATTCAATGCTTCTGTATAAACATGTTCTAGGAGGGGTCTAAAGATTTTAGTACTATGATAATAGGTTTAAAATATTGCTAACCTATTCATCTAAGAAAGGAATACACATTAGATAAGTCGTATCTATGTTATACAAACTTGTTACATAATTACCTCTTAAAACGCCCTAAGACATTAACTAAGGAAAAGGGCTTATTTAACATGTAAGTAAATATATGAAATATCCTAGGAGTAAGTTAAGCCTAGAATTAATGCGCGTGGAGCTCTAAGAGTCAACATAAACTAATCATGTAACAACATACCTAGGGGATGACATACGATATAAGGTGTCGTCACATGAAATAACAACTGACACATTGTTTTAATTAACCCTAGGACCGTAGCGAGCTCCGACCGGGACTTCGAGAGTGAGACAACTCGCGCTTTCAAATAAGGTATGGACATGTGTGGTTCGTATGTTGCCGTGTTACACGGCTTGTTTGCTTTGTGTGCTGGGTGCTTTGTGAAAATGACATAAGATCAAAGCATGAAATTGGATTGCTTGTTTATCATGTTGTATGATTGCTATATCATTGTTGAATATATCATTGCGCGCACACAGTAGTTTAGTCCCTTTCGCGTTATGGAACTTGAGATGAAACACAGCGAACTATGTAACCAAAGGAACTACAAAAAGGGGAAACTCCTCTTAACTATAGAGGACCTCTAAAGACACCCACTATGGTGTCGAATCAAACCAAAGGAACTACAAAAAGGGGAAACTCCTCTAAACTATAGAGGACCTCTAAAGACACCCACTATGGTGTCGAGTTATCAAAGATAATGATAAGCTAGTAACATTGAGAATGAATAGGGAGACGGACCCTTTGAATCCGGAGCAGAGGCTAGTAACATTGAGAATGAATAGGGAGACGGACCCTTTGAATCCGGAGCAGAGGCTAGTAACATGGAAAAAGGAATAGGGAGACGGACCCTTTGAATCCGGAGCAGAGGCTAGTAACATTGAGAATGAATAGGGAGACGGACCCTTTGAATCCGGAGCAGAGGCTAGTAACATGGAAAAAGGAATAGGGAGACGGACCCTTTGAATCCGGAGCAGAGGCTAGTAACATTGAGAATGAATAGGGAGACGGACCCTTTGAATCCGGAGCAGAGGCTAGTAACATGGAAAAAGGAATAGGGAGACGGACCCTTTGAATCCGGAGCAGAGGCTAGTAACATTGAGAATGAATAGGGAGACGGACCCTTTGAATCCGGAGCAGAGGCTAGTAACATGGAAAAAGGAATAGGGAGACGGACCCTTTGAATCTGGAGCAGAGGCTAGTAACATTGAGAATGAATAGGGAGACGGACCCTTTGAATCCGGAGCAGAGGCTAGTAACATGGAAAAAGGAATAGGGAGACGGACCCTTGGTATCCGGGGCTATGGCCAGTAACTTTTAAAAACAACAGAGAGAGAAAGAGCTATCCGGGAATGGAGGATTAGCTATGGACAAGATGTACTCCAAATGGTGGTGAGAAGAGAATTCACAAGTAACCATTTAAGAAACAAGGAAAGATTGGCACCTACATGATATGGTCGCGGGATCTAAACTATACCCCCGACCTGGTGCAAAGAAAGAGAAAGAAAATACACATTATGAGAACAAGAGAAAAGAAATGAAAACACACAACGCTCGTACGATCCCATAGTGAGGATCATGGGTATTACATACCTATGCACACTTTTATTATGTACATGATTGCTGTTGTGATACTGGCAGCTCGTTGTGCTTGGTTGTGTTGCTAATGTGTTACTACCTTTAAGTGTGTATGATACTATGATGTACTGTGGTGTGTTTTACAGCTTTATTATAGCATGTAAATTGACTTAATAATATTCGACCAAGTAGTCGTGTGGCCCGGTAACATGCGGGCTACACACGTTCATACTCAGCGTAGTTTGCTGAGTCCTTCCCAAACCAAATTTTTACAGGTATTATGCCGGACGAACGGAGCGTAGGTGGGATGGCTATCATGGGGGTAGTCCACATGGCAAGACTTTAAGTAGTATGCTTTCTTATGTATGAGTTATGTTGTTTAAGTTGTTAACTAAACTGTAGATGCTCGGTACTTGAGTTGTACTTTATATTGTATTTGGATTTCGTTAAGTTGGACTTCCAGTCATACAGACCGTAACTTGGAGTTAGTATTGTGGACTGTCAACCACGTGGGTGGTTGGCATCTGTAGCACCCGAATAGAGTTCGAAACCGCTGCGTAGACTTCTCCTGCTAACTTAGGCGCGTCGTTTAATTATTGATTGTGATTCGGGGGTGTTCAGAAAGTGGTATCAGAGCGTAGTTGCGCTCTGATGACTGGAACAGAGAAGTACCGAGTATAGGAAAACCTAAATTTGAGAGACGGGGTTACGGGTTAGTTTGTGAGGCTCGTTAATTAGGGTCCATTTCAATCCGTAGGAAAACGCGGAGAGGTAGAAAGCCTCCTCACACTCGGGAAAGAAACCCGATCTGGCGTTTACACAATGGCATATAATCAATCCGGTAAGGAAAAACTAGATACCCCTATCTTTTCATCGATGTTTCGCCTTAGTGTAGGGTACGAGGGCGTACCCCTCTTTTAAGGGGGGTAAGCGCGTTTTGTTTTGGACGTTTTTGCTAGTGTCACTGTGTTGTAATCCCACAACCACATGTTGATGGTTGGTGGGCTTGTGTATGAGAATGATATGAACGTTGATGTACGCTTTGTATGAATGAATGTGTGTGCCATGGTTTGCACTTTAGCATGTTGTATGCTCTGAATGAATGAATATTGTGTGTCTTGGCTTGCACTTTAGCATGTGATGCACATTGCTAACATCTTGGGTTACCATAATAACTCGTGTGAAGCCACTGATGTGGCATGGTGCTTAGAAGCACTGAGAATTTTAATTATGAACTTAAGCCTTTGTGTATCGTGAATGAATGCGGGACTGGATCCCTAAGATTACCAGAAGTGGGAAATATAAGTTAAGGATGTAAGACTTCGGGACGAAGTCTCTTTTAAGGGGGGTAAGCTGAAATACCCCTAGGTATTAAACGCATAAAAATCGTAACACG
This sequence comes from Limonium bicolor, assembly GCA_023374045.1. Taxonomy (NCBI): domain Eukaryota; kingdom Viridiplantae; phylum Streptophyta; class Magnoliopsida; order Caryophyllales; family Plumbaginaceae; genus Limonium; species Limonium bicolor. The sequence goes on from CM041776.1 coordinate 273,829,332, forward strand.
TTTTATAATACGTACATAAAATAACGTACGAGCAAATAAATCTAGTATATGTATATATGTACGTATACGAAAATACACGTACGTAACGTTACGATATTGTAACGTCGTGAATAAGTAACAATGTCGTCACATAACTCCGTTACAAAAAAAAATATAATAACGCGATATAATATATAGTCGTGTATATATCGTAACGTTGTAAATAAGTGACAACAACGCCGCATAACCGCGTTACAAAATAAAAAATATTGAATCACATGATATAATATATAGTCGTACTTATATAAATAAGCAAGTATAACTCATACAAAAAAAAGAAAGAAAAAGGAGCAAATACGCTCCCGTTGAGGTCCGAACCCGTGACCTCCCGTACTTTCCCCGAGTGTGTAACCGGTTGAGCTATGCTCATATTCGGTATATGATCCACACGAACTAAAACTAGTATCTAATCAACTAGGTAAATGAAAAAACAAATCCAACCTAGCATGGACATTAAACAAATGCTGTCCGAATCATTGCTCCAATAGCCAGCCTTCCAGACAGATTCAATTGGGAAAAATTGAGCTCACAAACTCCCATTCAGCACCTTGAAACTTGGAAACACTAGCACATCTGATGGCCCCCACTTCTCTTCTTGTTTACTAAATAATCAGCAACGTACCCAGCACTAACTCCGTGTCTTTCCTCTGTGTTATTTGACACAAATGGTAGTGGCGGTCTGAAAATCCAAGTTTGGGAGGGGGTAGGAAGACATTCCTTTCATCAAAGTCCACAACTCACCCCATGCTCATACTGGTACGTTAGATGCTCCCCAGGCAAAGGAAATGAATTCATACCTGCTCACTGATGCCTACGCCATGTGTGTGTGCTGCTGAGACAAAACAAAAATTGTCAAGACCATACTTCCAGGTCTGCCTTGTGAAAGAAATCCTTCCCTTGTTTGTTCCCAATACAGCCACAGACAGAACACAAAGAAAAAAAATGTAGCAGTAGACAGTAGGGATACATCTTCCTGCGACAATAACATGCATGCCCCCATTCTTGTTTATTCTCGGGTACAGCAGCAGTGAAAGCCCTCTACTCCATCAACACTTTCACCACGGTTTTTGCAAGAGCAATCTGCATCTCTTGAGCCTTCAATCATTCTCTACATACACTGTAGTTACTACTTCTTCGTTTGCTGAGTAATGAAAGCTCAACTGAGAGCACGTCAACTCAGTTAGCTAGAAACATATACAGCAAGAAACCTCCAAGCTGCTCTCTGTTTGTTCGCGACCAACCCCCATCGTCCTCTTCATTTGTTTTTCCTCTGTTGTGGTTGCCTAAAGATTCTCGCTCAAGCCTTTCTATTTTTCTTCACGCCTCCCTCGCATAAACCTTGCATGCGTACCTACTGGAGGGAGGTGTGGAAAACGCTGAACAAAAACTCTTCTCCTTGACCTCTCGAAGGTAAAACATTTCCAAACCCATTTGTTTTGCCCAGGAAGTTGAAATTGTTGCGCCGGTACTAATGTAACCAGAGGACTCACAGTTTTTCTTGTGCGTGGCCAGTTGCAAGCCAAGTCCTGAATCAAAACCCCAACAAGACTGGAAGTTAATACCCAAGGGTAATCACCTCCAAGAAAGGTAAAACCACCGAGAACCTTTGTCAACTAACAGTTGCTAGTTAAATCTAAAGTGAACAACAAACTGACTAACTCATTCCCACCTCAGTCCTTGCATGACTCTGTTTGGAAGTTCGATCCATAAAGGGTGAGTCAGAGCAACAGCCACTGCTGTTTCAACAAGAAACAACATAACAAGGTAAACTCCCAGTTCTCCACGATCTGTTTCATCAGGTCCTTATGCCGATAATACTAATCTTGTTCACTCCATTCTTTTTCCCTCCTGGTGATGCGTGTGTATTCCTTGCTATCCCAGCCATGAGGGGCCTGAAAACTCTTGAGCAAAAAGAAAACCTTGCCACCACCTGACTCGAAACATAGCTAGCAGGTGGAGTTCTTAAACAGTTTTCTTTCTGGTTTCAGTCATTGAATTCTCTGATTTCCAAGCCTAACTCCCGGTAGATTGTCCTCAGTGGCGTCGTGTGACCAAGGTACTGGGAGATCCATTTGGGCCAAAGATCGACGAGTGAAAGCAGCTAGGATTAAAGAGGTAAGCTACCTCTAAATTTAACACATCAACAGAAAACTCAAAAAGAGTACGTAGCTGTCAAATTTTATTTAGAAACTTGTATCATGTATTCTCAGTATATTGACTGACCTGGGGTGGTATTGAGTTGATAAGGCACTTACAACATTATAGATGTACCTGTCTAAGCCATCAAAACATGAGTAGATGAAGTGGGATAAACGGGGGGAAACAGTCTGGGAGAACAGAAAGAAAACGATGTTTGAGAACATATCAGTCCAGACCTCCATCCCTGAAATCTCGGTCTTTCTGCATATCAGTCCTTCAGAGGCTTAAACGATGTTGTTGTTAATCTACCCTGGAGTTGAAATCATGGTGAAGCACTTAAACAATTGAGTAAGCAATTTGAAGTAGAAAGAAAATGAAAGTCAAACTATGAACAATAAAAAAAAGAAAGATAGAAGAGGGTGTACCAGTGTTATGCTTCAGTCCTGCAGTCTTATTGTTGCAGTATACTAACTTACCAGAAGCTTTAACAACATCTCTTGGATTGTTTTTTTTGGGTTTAAACCACAGATAGAAACCTTAACCAAGTAAGTAAATGTTAGGGATTAAAGTTCAAAACCGATATGAGAGTAACAGAAAAGAAATGAAGAACAAACATCTGACTGCACTGCTTCAGCTTCATAGTTTTTTTTTGGAAAGATTGAGTTCTGTATATGCTGTTACAGAGGCCGTGTAAGGGATTACACTGAGAGTTTCATAAGTTTAAAGCCCTGCCAAATCATGTAGCTAAATGTTGAACCTTTTGGGATGAAATAGAGATCAAAATTTTAAGCAAAGAGAGGCGACATAGAAGGTATATCAGTTTACTATCTTCAGTTTTCTGCAACACTTGCAGTTTCTATATAATGACCTTTCAGTAACTTTACCTCGCTGTCCTGGGTCTGTATGAATCAAAAATCTGGGTAACACATTTAGCTTGGTAATTAATCAGGTTGAGGGAAGTTGTAAGTCAGATTTTAGAACAGAAAGGAAAGATAGAGATGGGGTTATCAGGTTTGAGAGTAGCTTTCGATTCTGCCCAGTTTCAGTACCTGGACATATCAGTAACACTAACCAAATTGTGTTGGGCTGGATTAGAGTTTAAAAATGCGTAAGACTTCTAACTAGGAAGGTAAATGACTTGGGAGAAACTAGAAACTGATTAGAAAAACAGAAAGACAGCAATAAAAAGAAAAGGGTTGCATTAGTTATGGTTTCTGGTTTCTTCAGTAAGAACTCAGAGGGGGTGTCCCTTGCTGTATTAAGTGTGGTTAGAGATAAGGTTATACCAGAGCACTTATCTATGGGGATGGGGTAGTTTAGGGAAGACTGGTGGTCAATCTGTAACAAAGTGGAGAGGTAGAAACAGATGTAGTAGTTCCTTTCTCAGTTTCAGATTTTGTCGAGTGTTAATTTTCAGTTTTCTGTCTTGTTGGCATCTATGTCATTCTGGGTCTGGTGGAACAAAAACAACTGTCACACCCTAAGCTATGGGAGTTAGTAATGAGAGTAAACTGAAACTTAACACAGGAACTAAATGGAAAACCGATGAAGGAATAGAGAGAAATCAATATCATTACTTCAGTTTTACATTTCCTGAAACGTTGTCCTCTGTATAACTGACGCAGAAGGTGTAGGAGAATTTGTATGGCTTACCAATAAACCTGAGATCTAGCTAATACATTTAATGAGGGTTGTAGGCACTGGGAGCAAAACTAGAACTCATCTAATGCCTTAAAACAGAAGTGAGGAAATGGATGCACTGATGGTTGTTTCAGATTCTGAAAACTGTGCTTCTGTAAAACGAAGTTTCAGAGGTGTTGTCAAGGTTGTTTGAGTTTAATTAGGGGTTTAAAACATATCCCACACACTTAGATAGAGAGGAATACATTCGAGGAAAACTAAAAACCCGCTTTGGAGACTTAAACAGGGAGTTAAATGAAGTACAAGCAGACGTTGTATTTCTATTTCTATGACCCTTGCTTCTGTATGAGTGATATATGAGTGACATAAGAGTACTGTGTTGACTTGTTTATAAACTTAAAATCTAGCTAATACACATAAGTGAGACTATAAACACTTTGGGAGGGATTAAAAGACAGATACTTAAATCTAAAGAAAGATTGAAGTAGAGTCACCGAGTGTTGTTGCAGTTTTCTACAGTCTATAGCCTCTGTATAATGGACTCTCTGAGGCGATGATAGCATTGCTTGAGTTGGGTTTTAGTTTAAAACCTCCCTAGTACATTTATCTAGTTAGGTGAAAGTTTTGTGCGGATTCGGAAGCAGTTTAATGAACTAAAAGAAAAGTTGGAGAAGAGATATACAAATTATGTTGTCAGCTTTTCTGTAATTGATGTTTCTGTACAACTGTATACAGGTGGTATAAGAGGGGTGAAATGGGTTGGAAAGGAACTTAGAACCGTGATAATACATCACCTAGGTGTTTAAGCACTTGGGAAAAATTAGAAATCGATTTCAGGCAGTAAGAGTGAAGTTGGAATGGAAGTATTCGCATGTTGATGATTCAGTTTACTGAAACTTGAGCCTCTGTATGATCAATTTCCAGAAGTGTTAAAGGTGGGGTGTTGGTCTAATAATGAACCCAAACCATTACAAATACACTTAGCTAAGTTGGTAAAACAGTTTGGGAGAGTTAGACATCAATTTGGCACCTTAGAGGTGAAGCTAGATGAGGTCATGCATGGAAATTGTGTGCAGATTTGGAAAATTCAATGCTTCTGTATAAACATGTTCTAGGAGGGGTCTAAAGATTTTAGTACTATGATAATAGGTTTAAAATATTGCTAACCTATTCATCTAAGAAAGGAATACACATTAGATAAGTCGTATCTATGTTATACAACTTGTTACATAATTACCTCTTAAAACGCCCTAAGACATTAACTAAGGAAAAGGGCTTATTTAACATGTAAGTAAATATATGAAATATCCTAGGAGTAAGTTAAGCCTAGAATTAATGCGCGTGGAGCTCTAAGAGTCAACATAAACTAATCATGTAACAACATACCTAGGGGATGACATACGATATAAGGTGTCGTCACATGAAATAACAACTGACACATTGTTTTAATTAACCCTAGGACCGTAGCGAGCTCCGACGGGACTTCGAGAGTGAGACAACTCGCGCTTTCAAATAAGGTATGGACATGTGTGGTTCGTATGTTGCCGTGTTACACGGCTTGTTTGCTTTGTGTGCTGGGTGCTTTGTGTGAAAATGACATAAGATCAAAGCATGAAATTGGATTGCTTGTTTATCATGTTGTATGATGTATATCATTGTTGAATATATCATTGCGCGCACACAGTAGTTTAGTCCCTTTCGCGTTATGGAACTTGAGATGAAACACAGCGAACTATGTAACCAAAGGAACTACAAAAAGGGGAAACTCCTCTTAACTATAGAGGACCTCTAAAGACACCCACTATGGTGTCGAATCAAACCAAAGGAACTACAAAAAGGGGAAACTCCTCTAAACTATAGAGGACCTCTAAAGACACCCACTATGGTGTCGAGTTATCAAAGATAATGATAAGCTAGTAACATTGAGAATGAATAGGGAGACGGACCCTTTGAATCCGGAGCAGAGGACTAGTAACATTGAGAATGAATAGGGAGACGACCCTTTGAATCCGGAGCAGAGGCTAGTAACATGGAAAAAGGAATAGGGAGACGGACCCTTTGAATCCGGAGCAGAGGCTAGTAACATTGAGAATGAATAGGGAGACGGACCCTTTGAATCCGGAGCAGAGGCTAGTAACATGGAAAAAGGAATAGGGAGATGGACCCTTTGAATCTGGAGCAGAGGCTAGTAACATTGAGAATGAATAGGGAGACGGACCCTTTGAATCCGGAGCAGAGGCTAGTAACATGGAAAAAGGAATAGGGAGACGGACCCTTGGTATCCGGGGCTATGGCCAGTAACTTTTAAAAACAACAGAGAGAGAAAGAGCTATCCGGGAATGGAGGATTAGCTATGGACAAGATGTACTCCAATGGTGGTGAGAAGAGAATTCACAAGTAACCATTTAAGAAACAAGGAAAGATTGGCACCTACATGATATGGTCGCGGGATCTAAACTATACCCCGACCTGGTGCAAAGAAAGAGAAAGAAAATACACATTATGAGAACAAGAGAAAAGAAATGAAAACACAACGCTCGTACGATCCCATAGTGAGGATCATGGGTATTACATACCTATGCACACTTTTATTATGTACATGATTGCTGTTGTGATACTGGCAGCTCGTTGTGCTTGGTTGTTGTTGCTAATGTGTTACTACCTTTAAGTGTGTATGATACTATGATGTATGTGGTGTGTTTTACAGCTTTATTATAGCATGTAAATTGACTTAATAATATTCGACCAAGTAGTCGTGTGGCCCGGTAACATGCGGGCTACACACGTTCATACTCAGCGTAGTTTGCTGAGTCCTTCCCAAACCAAATTTTTACAGGTATTATGCCGGACGAACGGAGCGTGTGGGATGGCTATCATGGGGGTAGTCCACATGGCAAGACTTTAAGTAGTATGCTTTCTTATGTATGAGTTATGTTGTTTAAGTTGTTAACTAAACTGTAGATGCTCGGTACTTGAGTTGTACTTTATATTGTATTTGGATTTCGTTAAGTTGGACTTCCAGTCATACAGACCGTAACTTGGAGTTAGTATTGTGGACTGTCAACCACGTGGGTGGTTGGCATCTGTAGCACCCGAATAGAGTTCGAAACCGCTGCGTAGACTTCTCCTGCTAACTTAGGCGCGTCGTTTAATTATTGATTGTGATTCGGGGGTGTTACAGCGGTTGTTTTGCACGGTTAGGGATAGCACTTACCAAGTGCGGTCTTTTAGCAATAAATATCACCAGCCCGAAATTAATTAGACAATCTGTCCACTTCTGTGTTTGCTTGCAGCAAAACGAATTTTTAGGTGCTTCTGCCCGAAATTCTAGCAAAATTCTCTCAGGAAACCAAAAGGCATTTGCAATTTGACGATTCTCAAGCAAGTCTGAAGTCTTCTCGATCTCGAGCCTCTTATTCCTAGTCCAGTAGTCATAGTGAAGTTTTTTTTTTTGAAAATAGGATATATTTAAGATTAAGTGAAAATTACATCTTTGACGTTTGGTGAAATTAAGTGAAAATTACATATCTCATCCAAAAGGTTTTAGGAATTACTTTGCCTACCTATGTGGTTTCCTCTATTTTACATCAGACAACTTCTCTAATTTTTTTTTATCAATTTAAAAGATACTTGAATGTTGCTCAAAATTGATGACACTTTACATGAACGATGCTAAGGTGTTATATTTTGGTTTAGCATCAAATCTTAAGTTTTTTAAGCTCATATGTGATCTGTGGGACCTAATGAAACATGTGACAGGTCAATATGTTTTCATTGGGTCCCACGGGTCATATATGCGCTTTAAAAACTTTGGATTTGGCATTGGACAAACATATAACACCTTAGTATCATTCATGTAAAGTTTCATCAATTTTGGGCAACATTCAAGCATCTTTTAAGTTGATCAAATATTAAAGAAGTTGACCGATGTAAAATAGAGGAAACCACATAGGTAGGCAAAATAATTTTTGAAACCTCGTGAGTGGGGTGTATTCATGGGTGGGGTATGTAATTTAGAATTACAATCCTAATGATTTGGAAGGGGATTAGTGATTTTTTTAGAGATGCATAAAGAGAATAAGTCGACTTAGAAAGTTCTTAATTATGCCTCTTCACAACTTTGAATTCCAAATTATTGCACCCTAAAGTGATAGGTTCCATTGAGAAGCTATTTTCCGCATAGTCTTTAATTATTTGTCTTTATTACTGACAATTTAACAAATAATAATAATCTATGGGTCTGTTGTCATAATAAAATAAGGAAAAATTGTGAGAAACTAAAATTGATGACAAGCTTTCAGTTTGCAGACCCGTCTATTTCTTTTCTTTTTTTTTTTGAAAACACGGTCTATTTCTCATATAATTTGTTTTTAGACAAATTCTTGCCTAGAGTTGTATGTAGCTAAGTTGGCTACATCTGGAGACATTTCAGTCAAATTAGTTACACTTGGAGATATTTCAGTCAAATTAAAACAAACAGAATCAAACAGAGGCGCAACCAGTGTTTTTTTTTAAACACGCGCGCTCTGCACTCTGCGCTCTGCGCTTTTGTTCTTTTTTCTATTTTTTTTATTATACAATCTTTAAATTATTGTAACTTTTAATATATAGGTCTAAAATGAAAAAAAAAATTATATCATTGTTCATATAAATTCAAACTCTTCAAAATAAGACCAGTCATGAATATGTTTTGACAGCTTTTTTTTAAAAAAATTACATGTATATGATGATACACTAAAATGATAATATGATTCATTAATATTATTATGATTCATTAAAATTTATATTATGATTCATTAAGTAAAAAGTGGTGAATTCGACGTTTTTAACTTTCCTAGGGTGGGTTTTGGGGTGTTTTGGGGTAGGGTAATCTATTTGGAAACCGTTCTGTACTTTATATTGTAGCAACTAACTCGACAGGTTTTTAGGGTTTGTGGTGGATGGTTTAGGGTCGTTAGACCCTAAACCCGCCACTGCAAACCCTAAAAATGCCTTCGATGTTTTTAGCTATCCTAGGGTGGGTTTTGGGATGTTTTGGGGGGTAGGGTAATCTATTTGGAAACCGTTCTATACTTTATATTGTAGCAACTAGCTCGACAGGTTTTTAGGGTTTGTAGTCGCGGGTTTAGGGTACGACCCTAAACCCGCGACTACAAACCCTAAAAATGCCTTCACGTTTTAGCTTTCCTATGGTGGGTTTTAGGGTGTGTGGGGTAGGGAATCTATTTGGAAGCCGTTATATACTTTAATGTGAGAATGTACATATTTTAATGTGAGAGTTTACATGTTTTAATGTGACGATGTACATGTTCAAATATGAGAATGTACATGTTCAATTATGAGAATGTATATGTTTTAATGAACATCTATACGTGTTTGTATGACCGTCTGTACAAGTATTCTTCCTTATATGTACAGGTTTTAATTTAAGGATGTACAATTTAATTATCCGTACAGGTTTATATGACTATCTATATGTTTTTAATGCGAGGATGTACATGTTTTTAACGTGAGGATGTACATATTTTAGTGAACATTTGTACATGTTTGTATGACAATCTGTACAAGTTTTCTTTTACGTTATATGCTCTATACATGTAAAAATAATTTTTTTTTTTAAGGCAATTGCTTTAGAGAGAGATGCTCTCTTCCCTCTCTAAACCTTTCTTTGTGCATCTGCCATGGGCAGGGGACGCAAGCCGAAGATCTCTGCTCTTTTGCCTGGTGTGATCGGGTCGACACCGATCAATCAAAATATTCCTGCTGTTAATTCGGGGGCGCCGAAGAAGTGTTTCGTGGCTGGTAGTCAGGTGAATGCGCAGAAGGGTTCGGCGGCTGGTGATCAGGCGAGCAAGATAGCTGCTGTCGAAACGGTCGATTTGGAAGATGAGAAGGAGGATGGTGATGGGTTAAAGGGTTTGTTGAAGGGATCTGGTAGCAAAGGTGGTGTGGATGTTACAAAGATCCCTCAGGCTAGGAAATCGTGGAGTGAGGTTGTTGCAAATAATCGGGATAGAGATTTCTGCCTCAATTTGCAGCAATTTCACGAGGATGATTCTCCGGTTCTGCGATTCGAGAAGGAGGAGGTGAAATCGGAGATCGAGTTCTGGGAATTCTCTCTGGTTGGTGCTGTTATGGGATTTCAATGTTCCTTTCAAACAATGGAGCGATTTATTCAGGCTAGGTGGAGTAAGATTGCTTCGCCGGGGTTATATCAGAATGAGTCGGGGGTTTTTATGTTTAGGTTTGAAAATAAGGATGATATGCTGCGGATTTTGGAGAGTGGCCCTTGGTTTATGAGGGGTAATTTACCACTTATCTTACGTGTCTGGTCGCCTGGATGCAAGTTAGATTTGGCTAACTTGGCCTCGACTCCGGTGTGGATTAAGTTACCGAATTTGGACTTGCAGTTTTGGTCGCCTAGGATGCTTAGCAGAATCGCGAGTAAGATTGGGAAGTCGATCCTTGCTGATAAACTTACTTCCCTAAAAGAGAAAATAGGTTTTGCCAGGGTTCTTGTGGAACTGAATGCTAAGGTTAAGCCTAAGGAGGAAATTGTTTTGGTAGATAGTGATGGGAATCGATTTATTCAAAATGTAATTTACGAGTGGAGGCCATGGTACTGTGAGGCATGTAAGTGTTTTGGTCATTCAACTGCTCGTTGTCAGAAGTTGAGGAAGGAAGGTGAGACTGCTTCCCAATCTCATCAGGTTGTTTCTTCTGATGAAGCGGAGGTGGCTCAGGTTCCTAAGAATGGTATCCAAACAGAGAAGGAGAGTACGGTTAGTAATAATATTGTGGCTGATCTGAATACTACTTGTGAGTCTACTGAAGGTGAGTGGACTACGGTGATTACAAAGAGAAGTCTGAAGCGAAGTTTTGACCAGGCAGGGAAGAAGCAAGGGGGTAATCCCAAAGGGTCGGATTTTCTACCTAATGGGTAAGTTTAACATTGCTTCTTGGAATATAAGGGGTTTGAATGCCCCGAATAAGAAAGCAGCGGTTGATAAGTTTGCTGCGTCTAATAAGGTTAGTTTGTTTGCAATTCTTGAAACCCGTATCAGAGATAATAATTTTGCTTCTGTTGCTGCTTGGTGGAGGAAGAAATGGGATGGTTTATCAAATGTGAGCTTGGATAAGAACTGTAGGATTTTACTTATCTGGGATGCGAGTTTATGGGAGGTTCAGTGTGTTGATATGAGTAATCAAATGATTCATTGTAGAGTTGTGGCCAGGAATGGAACGAGTTCTTTTTGGTTCACGGCTGTTTATGCTGCTAATAGTTCATCGGAGAGAGTAAAGTTATGGGAGGACCTGAGGAGAGTTGGTCAGGGGATTCAAGAGCCTTGGATTGTGATGGGGGATTTTAACTGCTTACTTAAGCAGGGTGAGAAATCAGTGGGGATTGTGTTGGATGAGGTGGAGGATAATTTGTGGAGTGTGTGGATGATGTAGATGTGTTTGATTTGAAGTTTTCTGGAGCTCTTTATTCGTGGACTAATAAGCATGTTGTGGATCCCTCTTCTAGAGCCTACTGTAAACTTGACAGAGCTTTGATTAATAATTCTTGGTTGATTAAGTTTCCTGATTCAAGTGCGGAGTTCTGCCCTCCTGACATTTCAGACCACTCACCTATTCTGGTAAGATTTGATAATGATGTTCAAAGAGTTCCGAGTATCTTTAGATTTCGTAATATCTGGGTCTCGGATGCAAACTTTCTGGATGTTGTTAAAGCTGGCTGGTCTACTAGTGTGGCGGGTTGTCCTATGTTCAGAGTAGTTCAGAGGTTGAAGGCTGTGAAACATAATCTGAAAAGCTTAAATAGAGATAAATTTTCTCTTTTAAAGGATAAAGTGGAGAAGTGTAGACAGTGTTTACACTCTACTCAGTTGCAGTTGATGTCTGATCCCTTTAATAAGGCTCTGATGGAGATGGAGAATAATCTGATTCAACAATATAATCAGGTTTCTAGCTTATTGAATACCCATGTTGTACAGCAAGCGAAAGTTGACTGGATTCAGATGGGAGATGAATCCAGTGCTTATTTCTATCGTATTATGAATTCTAGAAGGAATCTGTCCAGAATTCATGTTATGATTGATGATCAGGGAAGAAAGCTCACTGAGGATGAGGAGATTGGTGAGCATATTGTTCAGTTTTTTGCTAACCTGCTGGGAAAGAAAATGCAGGACAAAGTAATTGCCAACAGATGGTTTTTCTGGAGGGGAGGAAAGTTTCTGATGAGAATAATGCTACACTTGTTGGTCTGGTTTTGGATAAAGAAATCTTGGATGCTCTGAAATCAATCAAGAATACTAAGGCCCCGGGCCCTGATGGATTTAATTCCCTGTTTTTTAAATCTGCTTGGTCTATTGTGGGGCAGGATGTGAGTTTGGCAATTAAGGAATTTTTTCTGAAAGGGAAGCTGCTAAAACAGGTGAATACCACACTTGTGACTCTTATCCCTAAAGTTGTGAATCCAAATTCAGTTAGGGATTTAAGGCCTATTGCGTGCTGTAATGTGGTGTATAAAGTGATAACTAAAATCATTACAGCTAGACTTAAATCTGTTCTGCCGGATATTGTTAGTGATTGCCAGGGTGCTTTTATACATGGACGAAGCCTTGCTCATAATGTGTTATTATGTCAAGAAATTGTGCTTGGTTATAAAAGGAAAAATGTTTCTCCTAGATGTGCATTCAAGGTGGATATCCACAAAGCTTACGATAGTGTAAGTTGGGAATTCCTTGAGGAAGTGCTTTCTGGTTTTGGTTTTCAGGAGAAGTTTATTAATTGGGTGATGTGTTGTGTGACTACACCTTTCTACTCTTTTTTGATTAATGGGCAGGTTAGGGGTTTCTTTAAGGGTGAAAGAGGTCTAAGGCAAGGAGATCCTCTTTCCCCCCTGTTATTTGTTCTCTGTATGGAGTATTTGAGTCGTTCTCTGGTTGCTGTTGGAAGTGATCCAAATTTCAATTATCATCCAAAATGTGAGAACACTAAGCTGAATCATCTCTGTTTTGCCGATGACCTATTGATCTTTTGTAGAGGAGATGTTGGTTCTGTCCGACTTATCAAAGGGGTTCTTGATAAATTCTCATGCACTTCCGGTCTGACAGTTAGCCAACTGAAATGTAAAATATTTTTTGGTGGTGTTTCTGATGTGGAGAAGCAGGGGATTCTGGATGTCCTTGGATTTGAGGAAGGTAGCTTGCCTGTTAAATACTTGGGGGTCCCTCTTTCTACTCATAGGCTGGTGGCTGATGACTATTCCCCACTGATTAATAAGATTACTGATCGCATTAATCACTGGGCTACTAGGAGACTTAGCTATGCTGGTAGACTGCAACTCATTGAGAGTACCCTGATGAGTATACAGAGTTTCTGGGCTTATATTTTCTTGTTCCCAAAGTATGTTGTGCAGCTCATCATCAAGAGGTGTAGGAGTTTTCTCTGGAGTGGTGTTGAGAGTAGCAGAAAGGCTCCTGTCGCCTGGAGCAGAGTCTGTTTGCCGAAAAATAATGGGGGATTAGGCATAAAGGAAGTTTTGGCTTGGAATAAAGCGGCTATTCTGAGCATTCTCTCTTAAGTTGAATTCGTCTGATGCGGATCAATCTGCTTTGAGAAGGTGGTGTAAAAAGAATTTATTGAAGAATGAATGATTTGGAGTGTCAAGTTGAAAGGCTCTCATGCTTTTTGGTGGAAAGCTTGCTGAAGGTGAGAGATGAGATTACTCCATGAATCTCAAATCGGCTCTGGTAGGTATTTGGAAGAGGTGGTATTCTGAAAACTGGTTGTATTTTTGAGATTATTCATCCTCTGCCTCCTGATGAAGGGTGGGATCTGGTTCTCTGGAATAATTTTTGTACCCCTCATGCTTCGTTTATTTGGTGGCTTGCTTGCCATAATCGCTTGGCCACTAAGGACAGATTGAGGAAGTGGAATTCTAGCTCAGTACGTCATGTGCTTTCTGTGGACAAGATGAGTCTCGTGACCATCTTTTTTTTGCTTGTGAGTTTAGCAGTCGGGTTTTTACTGAGATCTTACACTGCTGGCTTGCTTGCAATATGATATGATTTTTTCTGAATGTATGGAGTGTCTTTGGAGGGCGAAGTAAAAGTTCCTTGGTATATAAGTTGAGGAGTGCTGCGGTTGGAGTATCTGTCTATCATATCTGGAGATGAGGAATGAGTTGATCTTTTCTTGCATTCCAGCTGATTGGATTAAGTGTGTAGTGTTGATAAACAGGAGCTTAATTGAGATGGGGTAAATTTCGATTTAGAATGAATAGAAGAAACTATAGAATTTGTCAAAGGTTTGATCTGGTTGACCTTCTGAGTATATAGTCTGTTGTGGTTTCTGCAGCTTGTTGCAGATTAGTCCTGAAATTTTGGCCTCTAGGTTGTAAATGGTTTCCGTTTTTTCAATATAGCTTACCGTATTTCAAAAAAAAAAAATTTTTTAAAGTTGTCAAAATATATCCATGACTGGTCTTGTTTTGAAGAATGAATTTAGATGAATAATAATATTAATTTATTTTTTTATTGGACTATATATTAAAAGTTACAATCATTTAAAATTTTTAATAATTAAAAAAAAAAACAACACGTATAGTAAAAAATAAAAAGCAAAAACAAAAATAGTCCGGCGCTCAGGATGTAGCCGGATTGGCTACACTCAGTTGTAGATAAGACATGTTCTTGTTTTTATTACTACTAGTTAATGGAGAGTTCTCTTTTTCCCTAGTATAAAATTCTTATAAATTTTAGGAATTTGATTGAGCAGATACAATAACGTAAAGCAAACCGTTAATTACTGCACGATTGGAGAAAATGTCATGGTCGAGTGACAGGTTAGTTTAAAATTAACTATCAATCCACTGTTAAAATTAATTTTAATAATATTTGAAGAAATAACGGCATTGCGCCTAAAAGTTTTTGATTTTGATATATCATAAACAATATCCAATATTGCTGAACTTGAGCTTACCGCCTTGGACCACTAAAGGGCATCGCGCCTGAAATTCTGACATCAATATACTAAGAAGGGCATTGCGCCTGAAATTTGACATCAATATGCTAAAAAGGGCGTTATACCTGAAAGTTTAGTTGTCTATGTTATAAAAAGGCATCACACTTGAAAGTGTTAATATGATCAATATAAAGAGCGGTGCCAGATTTTTTTAAATTACGTTTATACAGTATGAGCAAGAAATTGACATTGTGCCGGAAACTTCTGAACTTAATATGATATGGTATTAGCATAGAGCTAGATTATTGACAATATTTTGAAAAATAAATGTATTGATCATATCATTGATCTAAAAATGGTATACACCTGGCGAATTCATCCGGTATCTATTTTTAGTATGATGAACGTTCTTTGACGATTCGTGAAAAATCATGATGGTATTTGCACCAGGAAATTTGTGAAATCGTTTGAAGTAATTCTTGAAAAACTACGCAAGTGATATACCATGATGATGAATATTCATATGTCAAGTTTGACCTCTATGATGATGGTATATGCATAATGTCATACAAATATTCTGTTTGAATGTGATTTTACAAATGATTCTCAATGAATCATAAGTTCATCTTCATTGAGATAGTGCTAAATCACAAAATGAGTGACTCTGGTGAATCATCCAAATATTGTTCATCTATTAAAGAAAACACTTGGCATGACAAATACGAATGGTTCTTGTTTGGATCATTTTTATTCCATGTTTTTCATGAATAGTCAAAAGTCATGACCAGATTGTGAGAGATGATGAGCAGTTATTGACATCACATAAAGTATAATTTATCATGTTGGATGTTATATGATTGCAAGACTTTCAAGGTCTTGGTGACATAACTCGACTTTTTATTTTAAAGCTAGCTAGCTTAAACATTGAAGCTATGTAGATTTTTTTAACAAGAAGTTATGTTGAGGATGACTAATTTAAATTTCTAAATATTATTCTATGTTTCTATATATTCTATGTTATTATTGTTGATTGTTTATAATATACGTATGTTCGTTTGCATTTATGAGATTTATTCATTTAAAAACAATTTTTACACCCTAAAAGGGGTCATGAAAGACATATGTCCGGGAAGACGTATGTTCTGAATGAGATTTATCCATTTACACAGAATTTGTACACCTTAAAGGGGTCATGAAAAGCATATGTCTGGGAAGGCATATGTCTTGAGAAACATGGTTAAAGACAATACAACTATAAATAATATTTCTTGATGGAGTCAAGAATTAACACTTGCTTGGAATATAGTGCAGTTGTAGCTCGCTACCCTTTCCAAAGGATTATAGTTGACCCATAAGCATGTGTCTTGATGACAAGGCATTAGACTCATGTGTGAGAATGATTTTCCATGATTAAAAAAATCATAAGATAAGGGTCAATAAGCTCTAGAAGAGCAACTAAAATACCACATATAGAATGAAATTTGTGTACTGAGAAAGCTTTGTAAATAACAAGTTTTCTCAAAAAGTGGTACTGATACACCTGAGGCGGATATCACGTTAAGGCTACAAATAAGAGAATATCAATGTATATTCTCGAAATGATATAAGTCATGATTGTAGCTGCTTGTTTTCTCCTTTGATTTGTATCACATGTGTGTTGGTACAATGGAGAACTCAAGATATAAGATAAAGAAAACAATAAGTTTTCCATTGTTTTTTTTTTGGCATGACTGGTTAGACCATCTCAGTTCAATAATAATGCAAATTGATATCCACTGTACGTGTGAACACTTGCTGAAGAATTATATTCTTCAACCAAATGATTTGTTGCTTGTTTTGAAAAACTTTTTATGAGGCTATCACTAGTTGATATTATGTGTAAACCTGGATCTTTATACGCGTAAATTCAGGTGAGATATGGGGACCATATCCTGACCATTTTGGACTATTAAGATTTGGTTTAAACTGATGCATCAACCAAATGGTCATTAAAGCTAAAGGTTGTAAGATTGAATAATAAAGTCCATAAGATTAGACAATACTGGTGAAATGTTAAATGCCTTAATATGAACTTTTACATGTTCATTGGGAAAATTAATGGTTAAGAAGAACCATCGATCAAAGATCTGTGATGAATTGTAAGATATTTTGGTTTGAGAATCCCAATATGCATTTGGAGACTTGTAATTTACATGAAGCAACATTGATTTGCATCAAGCCAAATAGTGTTGATGAATTCTCACTCTTATAAATGAGTTTGAGTCAAAAGCTAAATATTGTTTGAAAGATTTATATATTATGCTTCAGTGGATCAATCAATTCCTTGAAGATGTTGGAATTGTATGTTGAGTTCAAATTTTAATACCTTGAACTAACAGCTGGGGATACCTTTATGACTTGATTGTCATTTAGGCGAGTAATTTTTCCCAACATCAGGGGGAGAAAAGAAGCAATTGGAAGGTGAGATGATATGATATGAAATATAAATGCGTCCTCTCATCAGTAAGAACTTTTAAGTTCAAAGTACTATTCATCTCCAAAAAGTTGGCAACCCAATTGCTTGATGTTGAGTGAAAAATATGCGCCAACGTCTAATGCTCCTGTATTATAATGTCCCGTAAGGACAAGTGCAAATAAGTCTAACCTGAAGCATGGTAGACTATGTGGTTCCAATGGCAAAGCCCTTAAAAGGAGCATAGAATTAAAATGGTCATACTACAAAGGTATAGCTCTAGATGAGCTATCAGACATGACAAATTATCAGTATATAAGGTAATCAGGTACCTGATGATAATAAAGATCTCGAGATATTATGTCATGTCAATAATATAATGGAACCAATATGAAATCAACGTTGATTATATATATGTATATGCATGCAAATGTATGTAGCGCTACATGTCACAATGATGATGAGGACATTGAATTGATTTGTCAAAAGTACTCGAAAGACGCAAATGAGAAGCATAATTTCAACACATTCAAGTTGTGATTGTTGCAAACTTGATGTCCACATAATGATGTGAATCCAGCTGGATACAAACAAGTGTCTGTATGAGAATGAAAATGTGTGGTTTAAAATTCTTTTAATATACAACCTGTATTGGTGTATACAGATTTTTCAAACGCCCTGCTATTGATTACAAAAGGCTTTATCCCCAGCAGTTGATTATTTTGAAGATATATGTATGGTTGAAATTATGATTAATTTGTATGGTTATACCGTATACAGGTAGATCACTTTGATTGTGCGTTTATATAAGATTCGAAAGAGATTAACTCCTGGAGGAGTTTAGTGAATTCTGAAAGGGAATGCCCCTGTGACCATGTTACTAAATTTTATCATGAACCTCAACGAAAAAGGTGATTGTGACATTACTACCTTAGTGAAAACTATTGAAAAGGTATCTCTGAGATGAGTCCAATTTTATCGGATAATTCATGTTGCTATAGTAGCAGTGTAAGAGTGTAATTGGAACTCCTTACGAGTCTCCTGATGGTCGTTGAATCAATGATCATGAAGTTCCATACTTAATGCTATTGCAGCAGAATGATTAATGGGTTATGGTATCTATAGATAAACACATATGAATAACCCCCACCATCCAAGAGATTAATTGAGGGTGTGTTTAATTAATATGTGGCTTAATACCCAGATGATATGATTATTACTATACTGATTAGAAAATGCATACCACCAAAAGTTCTACTTATAAAAGTCGTCGATATTAATATAGAGCAATAGCTAAAGTGCAAAAGTAATGGATGTATGTATTCAACCAAGTGCTTCCCAAGTAAATGGGTGCAGAACCAATTAAAGATTGGGGATGCATACAATCAAAGTAATAAAGTGATGTTTTCATCAGGGGGAGCAATAATGATTGTACTCTTTTTCCTTCACCATGGTGTTTTTCCCATTGGGTTTTTTCCAGGTAAGGTTTTGACGATGGAATCGATGAAAATCATTAAATGGATTAATTGTATGTAAATTCCAAGTGAGAATATCTATGATTGATTGTCATAGCTATGTAAAGTTATTGTAACACTGTACTCTTTTCCTTTGCCCGAGGTTTTTATCCCACAAGGTTTTTCCAGGCGAGGTTTTTAACGAGGAAGCATATAACAAGACTCCACATATGTAATTAAGGTTTCCTCATCCACTCTCTATAAATAGAGGTCTTGTATACTCATATCGTAATAAGAATATTTGTTGCCTCCCCATCTCGTGTCTCTCTGCAATTACTCTTTCCTCTCATTTACAACAATTTTATTTTTGTAAAAGCTAATAAAATGCTACTATGTCATTGATGGGTGCTCCGAGTTCCCAGCCGGCACATAGCAAACCGAGTGCGGAAGAAAGGGTTTTCCGGGGGTTCCTCACGTAGCTAGCTAATTGTTAGACGTGTTGGATCACCGCTACATAGAACCGCTCCCGATTTCTACCAGTTTACACCAATTAAGTAGCATAATTTATATCAATTAAATATCATAATTTTACCTTATATTTTTTAGATTATTTTTTTACCAATTTAAATTATTTATTCAAAATCAATTATTTTATATTTTCAACTAATATTTAGAAAATTTTATGTTTTTGAAATTGATATTATATTTTACAAAATATAATGTCATAAAGTTATCAAAAAAATAGAATATAATTTTTAAAATAATTTACCTGAATATTAGTTAAATAACTATAATATTATTTATTTTCAATAGATAATTAATATTGTGAAAAATATATTCTATTTTTTATTAAAATTAAATTATTTATATTTTTAAATAATATTTTAGTAAATTCATTTTTATAATGTGTATTCTATTTTGCAAATAACTTTATGACATAATATTTTTGTTATTCACAAAATAGTTATCTACAAAATAGAACATAAATTTTTTTTAAAATTCAAAATATCAGTTAAAAATATAAAATATATTATTTTGAATAAATAATTTTAATTGGAAGAAAAAAATAATTTAAAAAATGTATGGTAAAATTATGGTACTTCATTGATATAAATTATGGGACTTTGTGGTATAAATTAGTGAAAAATAAGTATAGATTATGTGTAATACTATATTCTTTTTTATGGAGTTGAATAATTTAAAAAAAACCTAAGAACTTTTTACTTTTTTCAATATGTTAATACATTATTTATTTATATATTTATCAATTTTTATTATTTTTTGCAATATTTAATAATCATTTATAGTTATCCATATATTTAATGTATTTTGAGTTTTTTTGTGAATTTTAGTGAATTTTTCAACACTAAAGGGTATATTATGAAATTTAAAAGTAATTTGTTAATTATTAGGGGTATTTTTGACTTTTTCTTTCTCGTTAATGACATAGTGACATTTCATGGAATTTTATAAAAATGTAGTAGCATTTTGTGACTTTCTTTTTTTTAAAAAATATTCATAAATTTACCAAAAATATAATGAGATTTCATGAAACTTCCTAAAATAATTGAACAACTATTCATCCTCGTTTTAGGCGGAGGGAATGGAGTAAAATTAGATTAAGGAATTTCGAGAAAATTATTGTAATTGTTTGTTTAAAGAAAAACAAAATGAATCATCGAATCAATAGTCAATGATTATGGATCAATGGTCCTTGATTATTGATTAATGGTTGTGGAACAACGGTGAATAACCACTAATCACTAGTCTTATACTAGAAGAAAAAAAAAGAATTTATTCTTTGGAGGTAGAGAAACAAATTTAGATGAGGAAGAATCCCAAAGATCAGCCTAATGAGTTTTTATTGAAGGAATGCTTGCGGCTGTCTCTTTCTTTCAATAGTTGCTCCTTTATTAAAATTGGTCGCTCTTGTAATGTTCTAGCTGACTGTTTGGCTCATTTGGCCCTATCCTGTCCTAGAGGATTTAGGAAATTGAGTTCACCACCTCATGAATGTATGAGGTTTTTAGAAGTGGATAAGTTGTATGTACATTCTAACATTGGTTAATAAATAAGTTTTCTTTTGGATAAAAAAAAGAGAAACAAATTTAGATCCCATTTTAATTTGATTAAAAACCTTCAAAACAAAAATAATTATTCCAAAAGAGAGAGAGGGTGCCTTGGTGTTATTTTTAGAACACGATTTCAATATGGAGATGGGTAGGTTTGTTTTTTTACTGAAATACCCCAAATCTTGGTATGTTGTGTAAATGTTAAACTATGGTATTTAAAGGCTAAAAAGTGCCTTAGAAACATAATCGAACCATTTAAACCATGGTAAAACACAATAAAACACTAAGACACGGTTTGAGCAAAAACATGCTCTAAGCTTGGAGTGAACTTGGCTAGGACCCAAAGAGCCTACCAAGACTTGATAATGTTTAATTATGACTTTATAAGGCTAATTAAGTCCTTAGGAAACTTTGGTAGACAATGAAACCAAACAAAACACAAATAAATACCTTAAGGTCAATATGGGCTAAAATGTGCTCTAAGCTTGGGATAAATGTGTATAAGACCTAATGGTCATACCTATGCCTCATTTATATGTTAATTAACATATTAAATCAATTACCAAAGAAACCAAGCTTGGAACAAGTTAAACACAAAATGTGCTTTAAGAAGTCTTAAAGCACGTTTTTGAAAAATTGTCTTGTAAATGAGTTTTGAATGGCTAAATGTCCTCATTACTCTTTAATTACATGTGTACTATATAGTATCACATTTGGGTGGCTATATCAATGGGAAATCAAAAATTTCACTTCTATGTGCCTTGATGATGAATAGTAACTTTTATAGCTAGTTGTAACATATGATGTTATAAGTAATTAAATGAGTCAACAAACCAAACTACCCCTATAAGTATATGATGGGGGCCGGTTTTTAGTAAGGTGAGTCATCACCATGTTAAATAAATTAAAGGGAAGGAAAAGAAAGTAAAAGAAGAAAGTTACTTTAGTACATAAATATCTTCTAAAAGTAGACTCCAATCTTCATTCTCTCATTTCCTCCAATTCCCACCGTCTTCTACCTTCCTTCTTTCTCTCTTTTACGATTTGCCATAGTACCACACAAGAACTCCATCTTTGAATGCTTGTAACTCCTAGCTCCATGGTCCAAATTCAATTTCAAGACCACCATTCTCTTAGTTAGACCAAGCTCTTCACTTCTATCTTTTCAAATCATCAAAAGCTTCATTTCGGTGCCATGGAGATTCACCATTGAAGGAGCTTGAGCTCATATTTTCATGCCTTGTTGTTCTCCTTTGCTTCAAGGTAAGGAAACTCAAAGAAAAATGATGTTTCCTCCATGTTTTGTGTTGTCCGAAAATTCACCTCACAATGGTGTTTTTACCTTGCTTGTTTTAGCTCCATTTGAATCTTCCAAGGGCTAGGAGGAGTCCTCTTTTGATACTCATTCAAGCTCTCTTTCCATTCCAAGGTAAAACAACCATTTTAATGCCCTAAGATAATATATGTAACTAGGGTTTACAATGAGATGAAGCCTAAAGCTTGAATACTCATTATGATGTTTGCATATTGTTTAGAACTGGGCAAGGAATCAAATACCTAACCGGTTTTATAAGGAAACAAGAAAGAAGTTTGGGTGGAAAAGAGGTAAATATACTAACCTAATGTGGTTTAATGCCTTAGGAGAAATGAGCTTATAATGCTTGTTAAAACTACCTAAAGAGCAAATGGTGAATGACTTAGTAAAGTGTTCTCCAGGAGACTAGTAAAAGAACATATGTCTTGGTGTATGTATTTGTAGGTCAAAGGCATATATATTGTGGAAATTCAGTGTCTAAGGTTTATGCAATTTAAGGGCCTAAGAGCCATGTTATTTAAGGGCCTAAGTGCCAAGCAATTTAAATTGTGCACTATATTGTGATGTAGTGTAATTTGGTAAATGTTGTGTGTGAGAATACTCTTGGTGGTTTTAGGTGTTCTTGAATGGAATAAGGTAAAAACCTAAGTGTTTGGATGTTAGAATATACAAGAGAAGCTATGGCAAAATTTAGTTGATGAACAAAGGAGTTCATGTGTTGTAATGAGATTTTATGACCTAGAGGATGCTAGGAATGGTTAAGTGTGAAGATGGTGAATTAAGGTGTTCTTAAGTGTTGATGCCTTGGGCATAATCTTGGAGGATTTAGAAATCAAATGAGTGTTTTATACACACCAAAGTTATGATATGTGAAGTATTAAGTCTTGTTAAAGTTTAGGTAAACAAAGGAAAAGTAATGCCTTGTGAAGGTCTAAGTGTAAACTTGTGGATATAGAAGGAGTTGTGTAATGGAGGTGTTTGTGAGGAATGATGCTTGGAGTAGATGTGATGGTGGTGAGAAAACATTTTAGTTAGTTGTTATCATAAGTATAAACCACCACTTAGGAACTTAGGGAAAAACATTACAAGTGTTAGGAATTTTGCAAGAATTTGAGTGAATGATCAAGGAGCTTGATGGTGGGTCAACTAATGAGTTTAATGGATGATTTAAGAGGGTGTTTAAGTGCCCAAATGGTGTTAGAACATATAAGGGAACTTGTGGAGGAGTTTGGAATAAGATAGGCATTTTTAGGAGAGTTTCTGCAGCCGACCTACCCAGGGGACCGACCCCAGTCTGGGTCGGTCGGGCTGAAACTGTGAAGTTGGATGTTCTCTGCAGCCGACCTACCCAGGGGTGGGTCGGTCGGTGGGTCGGTCGGACCTTAAAAAAAAAAATTAATTTTAAGAATGTTAAGTGGTATTAGTGGTATGCCATTAAGAGAGTATTGATGGTTAGAAAGATAAATATATGGACTTGAGAGATTAATTTAAGTGAGATTTAAGTGTTAAGGTTATAAAATGATATGTAATGATGGGGATTGATTAGTAATGATGTTATAAGGTTGTTTAAGACATGTTAGGTGAGATATAAGGACAATTAAGTAGGTGGAAAGTTGGGAAAAATGTGAAAGTAAAACAAGTTAAAATGTGAAGTTATTTAACTAGTTAACAGGGTTAACTATGAGCTTTAGACTTTAAACAATCATGTTACCCCGATGTTAATGAAAGTAATTGTAATATTACCAGTTGTTCGAGAATTGCTCGAGGAACATAAGTGGACATGATAAGTGGACTCCGGTGACAGGTATGGTTTTCTTGCAACCTGTGTCCTACCGGATTACACCGGCTTGTATGCCAATATGTTTTTCTGAGTGTTTGCCACCTTGTAAGATTAAAACATGTAATGAGTTTATAGTAATTCATTTATGTGGCGAATTTGGCCTCCGATACCATTTAACCTCAAATATGTGTTAAACCTTAGCTAACCAAAACTAGGAACACATGAGTGATCGGTATTCGGAGTTGACGGCCCAAACTTTGGGAACGTGCTAACCACGACTATGTGTGAGTTAGTTGGATATTGTTGTTGTATGCAAGTGTGTGAACCTCCCTTGTGTGCTTAACTCGATTATGATACCGTATGGTGTGTGGATGTGGTAGGCTCCATAATGGATCTCTAACTACTTATTTATAAGTGTATATGTACTAATGGGGGGTGAGGAGTCCGGTTGTTCCGGCCACACGTGTGATGGACGGGAGTCGATGTCATATCCGGTTCGGCTCTCTTGGTGTATGTAT
Source organism: Limonium bicolor (assembly GCA_023374045.1). Taxonomy (NCBI): domain Eukaryota; kingdom Viridiplantae; phylum Streptophyta; class Magnoliopsida; order Caryophyllales; family Plumbaginaceae; genus Limonium; species Limonium bicolor. The sequence continues at coordinate 273,853,713 of CM041776.1, forward strand.
AGGTGGTATTCCAATTTGGTTTCTACCTTCCCTTAGCTTATCCAAAGCTAGTTACTGACTCACGTCGGGCCACAGGGGCATACGAATGTTATTTCGGTGTGCTTGGGATTACTATATCCGACACACCTTGGGTATAAGTTAACCGTTCTATATAACCGGACGGTAACGAGGTTGGTAACGAGCTTAACATGGGATTGGCAAAAATCCCTAGGCTCACATGGTATACTAACTATGGTGGAAGGTTCCTTGTGAGAACCGATTTTATGGTGTTATGTAATGTTATGGTGCTATGCAAATTCCCTTGCTATGCTATGGTATATATATATATATAAGATGTTTTAAATGAATGCGATGTCATCATGAGAACGTCGAAACAAGAAAGGTGTTGATATGTTTTGTTATGTGTGGAATAAGTTATGTTGTAGGATATGGGATGTGTGGATCATGGAAATGAATCCCAGTTGTGACAAGAGGCGTTTAAGGATAACCCGATTAATGGGTACATGTCGTTCGTTAAGGAAGTAGCTCCGTTTTAGAGGAGAGCCACTCTAGGTTTAAGGAATCATTGAATGGTTGGTTAAGTGTGGATGTGTTGGTTATAGGTTGAGCCCATTGAGGCAAAATGTTATGTGTTGTATGTTTATGGCTTGTATGCATGATTTAAATATAATCAACTGCATGCTAAGACGACAATTAGTTGTGCGTGGCCCGGTAGCATGCGGGCTGCGGGATTACCATACCAGCAAAGGTGCTGAGCCCCTTGGGGGCCACCCTTTCTCTCATTTTCTATTTCAGGTACAAGGAGCTGGAAGCCGTTCGAGAGTAGGACGGGGTAGATGTTTATACGTGGGTAGCCATTTAAATGGCGTAAGCACTGTAAGCGTAGTAAGACCGAAATTGTTATCGGCATTAGTTTGTAAATACTCGGTACAGTGGGAATGTATGTATATAATGAATGTTGAAAATGGAATGGGGATTGTATTGTGTAGTTGCTCGGGAATCTAGTCCATCAGACCGATACAAATGTACATGTATTAGCCTTGTTAGCCACGTGGGTGGTTAACGGCGTGTAACACCATTGAATTAAGTAATGTGATGAGTTGAGATTTCCGCTGCAGATTGATGTTAAGTGTACGGTGGTGGTTGGGGTGTTACAAAAAGTGGTATCAGAGCGAAGTATCGCTCTGATGACTGAATTACCGAGCTTAGGAAGTACCGAGTTAGAATTTTAGTACTTTGGGTTAAGGGTTGACTGATAGCGTGAGAGATACTCTAGTAAGGAACTACCAGTGAATACTGGAAACCTACTATATCCTTCCCGCCCTCCACAATCCCTGTTTTATAACTTGGGAAACAACGCCAGAGAGATGGAAGTCCTCTCTTTCTCGGGAATACCCGATCTGGCTATGTTAAGTACTACTGTGAGAACGGAGAACCTGTCATACGGTAGATCCCGAAAACTGGGAATCCCGGAGACGGTACCCATCTGAACAATGTTAACCGCATTTAACAACGAAGAATGAAGAATTTGTGTATAAAAGAATAGAATTTCTGGCAACCTGGGTCGACATGCAAAGCAGTCGAGAATAACCGGCTTGCAACGCACCGACCGTGCAACAGGCAAGAAGTGGATTAGTGAAACCCGAGACGAGTGTCTACGGGACCGCAGTTGATAAATAATACACCAACAGTGTACCAACTGGCAAGGGAACTACAACGTAGTGCCCAAATACGTGGAACGGGCTACAAGAGGATACAGTACTAAGAAAATAGGGACTCCCAGAATGGGAAACACCCTAGTTAATGACTATCATGTGGAAACAGTGAGAAGTCACCTAGAGGAGTATTTATCAAGGCAGTAACATCAGTGAGGGCCAACAAGGCCACTGATGACAGTGCGGATAAAAACAATACCACAACCGGTATGTGTTGAACCGATAGCCGGTTAGCATGGCGCACTTGCCATAGCAAGTGCTGCTATAACAGGGCTATTCGGAAAATTTATAACCACTACAAAGTACTCGGTGAAGTACCATAAAGTTAACTGTGATCATCATAACAGTGGAAGGGCCTGTTAGCCTAACCTCTGTAATTGGACGTACACCAGTCAGCAAGAAGCTAGACTTGGCTAAGGTAAGAAGATGTTGTGAAACCATGGAAATTTTCTTTCAAACTCAGATTTACTCAAACCCTTTTTCTTTTCAAAACCAGATTTTCTTTCAAACCAACACTTCTTTCTAACCTTCTTTTACACCAAACCAGTAAAACCAAGGGCAGTTGATAAAGATACAACAGTGGACAAACTTTCCCTCGATTAAGTTCGAGAAGCAAGGAATGAATATTGTCACGGGACAATATAAGGGAGTTGACAACAGAATACTTCACCTAGGCGTGTGACGGACACTACAAGTGTACCAACTGTGTTGTGGGACGACCGCACTCCGATAGGAGCATGTGGGCCTGACAGACCTATTTATAGGTTAGTTGGGTAAGTAGCAATGTATTAGTATGATACCCCATATATGTATACGAGTAGAGTCCAGAACACGGGAAGCAGTCGACTCCGTTCTACGGTCAGCAGTGTAAATCAAACAAGAGCTAATGATTACCATGAATGGTTGAAGTTAAGGAACTCAGTTAAGTTAACGAGATTAAAAGGATTAGTGAATTCCTTTCAAGGAAATGTTTAAGAGTCAGGAGGTGCGAAGGGCACTAACTAAATGTAAAGACATCGTATATGACTTAAGGATCCTCAGGGATAAACATGATAGCTGGAATGGTCACCCAGCCTAATGTGGACACATTAATGTGCAATGAACGGGATGAAACTCCCAGAATCAGTACCTACACTATCTGGAAATGTTAATCTTCACAGAAGAAGATAATAACCAGTGAAGAACGCAAAAAGGCGTGGCTAACGGAATGTACCCATGAGTGCAAGCCAGATGTAATGGCATATGTTAACAACACCCAGGAGAATTCCTTGAAGGGTGTTCGCATCAACAATTGTTGAACGATAGACATGACAGAAACACAAGGGTTGAAATTAACACCCAGTTTAGACATAAGTTGTCAGGAGACGGACTGACAAACCTAAGGGGCATCCCATGAAAGGAAACGGAATGCAACGACCTTGTCATGGAGCCCACTACAACCCTAAACATGTAAATTGTACAGAGAAGTACATATGTGTGGACAGCCTACAATGAGCCCAGCTCAAGGCAAATAAGGCTTATAAGCCATAAGCAAGATATGTTATATAAATTCGATTGATTGTAGAAGTTTATGTTATATAAGTGGTTAAAGTGGTAAGCGAACCACTGCATTAAGAGTGGGGATACCTCTCAATATTGTGAGACCGCAGGAGCGGTAGTTATGTGAATCAAGTTCAAGAAATATGTGGAGGATGGACCACGTTGTTATTACCCCAGGATGATTTGAATAAGAATAATACGAAGGGAAATGTTTGTACCAGTTGTGTAGATAGGAAGTGTGATAAGTTGATAGCAATCACCATAGGTGTGTGAAGCTAAATGTGTAGCGAACAACGCTCAAGGGAAAAATAGTAGTATATTCAAACCCAGTGTAATGGCGGAAGCTAATATAATAGCGGATGCAGTATAAGTTAATGTTGTATAATGAGTAAGGATATGGTGCGCAATAAGCGACCGTTATGTGAGTATGGTTAGATGATAAAATGGTGAGTGAGCAGACTTATGAGTTAACCCCAGTGGGGGTACAACAGTAAGTGATAGCAAACGAACCGAGCAGTAAGCCGGTGACAAGTATTATGTGGTGAGAATTTCGGGAAAACACAGTGTAAATTCCTATCGCAATCGCATGAGAGATTTACTGTCAAGAGTTTACGCCTCTGCACTCTGTATGACTGAGTGTTTTGGTATTGCACTTGCGCAGTAATGATCAAGTGGGATAGCTAGGAATCAGAAGCATGGTAATTGTGGAGGAATAATGTTATAGTGGCCGATGCATAGGTAATGCAAAGCCGCAGGAATGGAAGAGTACTTGTACGAAACCAAAGGTGGAGGTATGGTTAAGAATAAGTGATAACAGTGGCACTAAATGCCAAATATCGGTATGGAATATACCCCAAATATTGTAAATAGCTGAGAGAGCACTACACACTAGGTAGTAGCTCAATCTCAACCGACAGTAAGTCGGTAGAAGCAAGTCAATCATTGTGAATTACATAGTAGTTTACGCAGTAAGCTATTGGAGAAGTGGATGGAAAATTGTGAAACTCACCGAATTCGCTCAGGGTAAGAGATACCATACATTGGAGGTGTACAATACAGTAACAGTAACGAATGGGGCAAACTAGCCCTATAATTATCAGAGTTGCGCAATAGAGGCCAGTGAGCCCATGCGTCAGATACCGGATATACATTGTGAATATGAATAAATGGTTACTTATCAATGCCTAGAAGCCTCACAGGCCAGGACCGAAACCGGTTATGAGTTAGATAAACTCCAAGGAGAATTCTTGGTTGAAGGATTAAACCGCCGATATGGTTAAGATCCTCTAACCAGAACGCATTGTATAGCAGACCGCGTGGAAGTAAAAACACTTCACGACGGCAAAACATTTAAAGCCAATGTTCAGTGATTGATTACGTGGGCGTAATCCCTTTTAAGGGGGGTAGAGCGTAAAGCCGCTTGGTGTGTATTACCGTATAAGTATACGTGATTTGTGTTGTGCATAGCGCAAAATGATTTGTTATGATGGTTGGCGCGTGTGTTATATAAACATACGCATTTATTTGTGGTTAAATTGTGGTAATTGCGCACAGAAGATGCGAATACCATTGTGGAAAGTGTGTTTATTTTAGTTAACAGTGTGTGTGAGAGTACAAGTGGAAGGGAGTAAAGAAACTCCCGGGGAACTAAAACCCCGACGGTGCATAAACGTAAACCATGTATTGTATTTTGATAAAAAAATATATGTATATATATACAGTGTTGTGATTTATGAGGGGTATAAGACCGACATTGAACCTAGTGAGAATTAAATTTCCTAGGTAACTTGAATTAAGTTGGATTTGGGTGAAGATTGATAGACGAAGTTCTATCCCTTGGAGATGTAATGATTATGACTAGAAGGATTCAAAGATAGAAAATGGTACATGCTTGAATTAGTTGTTGGTTGAAAATGAGGTGGGAGGTGAAACTTGATTATCATGAGATCAAGGGAAGCCGAACACAAATTGGGGTGGAAAGATAGTTCAACACTGATGCTGATCACATCAGGGTTGGATGACTCTTGAAGCTCCCTTTAAGTGGTCACAAACAACCATGTTAAGAAAAATACAAGGAGCATAAATTGGACTTGGAGTTGTGTGGTGTTTTCAAAAGGATTTTCAATGAGTATTTCCAAAACAGACGAGTAATATTTTGAATAAAAGATCTTCTTATACTTAACCTAGTAAAGAATATTTTTGTAGTACTTGCTCACGAGCTGAGGACGTATGAGCCTTTGTCTTCGGACCGGTGACATGAGAAGTATATATGTTAAAAATTAAGTGAATGTTTTGATCTCCCAAAGGAACGGGGACCAGAAGGTGTCCATCGCGACCGGGTTCTGCGGGATCACAGTGTATATGTACTCAACATGGGACTCGAGCCCATGGAGAGATGGAAAAGGTATTTCTGTTTGATATACATGCGATGACATATTGTTTGGTATGTGTGATAAAGGTTATTTTGACTTTGATCTCCTAAAGTGTATGCTATCAAGGCCTATGAGTCTAAAGGTGTTGTGTTACATAGACCTATGTGTCTAAATGTGGTTATGTCACCCAGACCTAAGAGTCTGAGGGATATTGTATAAGTGCGAGTGTGGTGAAGGTACCCGGACCATTAAGTCCGAGGTTACCATGAGAATATGATATTTTAGGTATAATGTGGATATGTTACCCGGACCATTAAGCCCGAGGTCGGATGTAAAGGGTGGTTGGTAATGGAAGTTTTATGGCTATAAGTAATTCCCGTATTCTAATCCAATGATGCGAGGAAATGTGAACTTCGAGGACGAAGTTCTTTTAAGGGGGGTAGATTGAAATACCCCAAATCTTGGTATGTTGTGTAAATGTTAAACTATGGTATTTAAAGGCTAAAAAGTGCCTTAGAAACATAATCGAACCATTTAAACCATGGTAAAACACAATAAAACACTAAGACACGGTTTGAGCAAAAACATGCTCTAAGCTTGGAGTGAACTTGGCTAGGACCCAAAGAGCCTACCAAGACTTGATAATGTTTAATTATGACTTTATAAGGCTAATTAAGTCCTTAGGAAACTTTGGTAGACAATGAAACCAAACAAAACACAAATAAATACCTTAAGGTCAATATGGGCTAAAATGTGCTCTAAGCTTGGGATAAATGTGTATAAGACCTAATGGTCATACCTATGCCTCATTTATATGTTAATTAACATATTAAATCAATTACCAAAGAAAACCAAGCTTGGAAACAAGTTAAAACACAAAATGTGCTTTAAGAAGTCTTAAAGCACGTTTTTGAAAAATTGTCTTGTAAATGAGTTTTGAATGGCTAAATGTCCATCATTACTCTTTAATTAACATGTGTACTATATAGTATCACATTTGGGTGGCTATATCAATGGGAAATCAAAAATTTCACTTCTATGTGCCTTGATTTGATGAATAGTAACTTTTATAAGCTAGTTGTAACATATGATGTTATAAGTAATTAAATGAGTCAACAAAGACCAAACTACCCCTAAGTATATGATGGGGGCCGGTTTTTAGTAAGGTGAGTCATCACCATGTTAAATAAATTAAAGGAAGGAAGGAAAAGAAAGTAAAAGAAGAAAGTTACTTTAGTACATAAATATCTTCTAAAAGTAGACTCCAATCTTCATTCTCTCATTTCCTCCAATTCCCACCGTCTTCTACCTTCCTTCTTTCTCTCTTTTACGATTTGCCATAGTACCACACAAGAACTCCATCTTTGAATGCTTGTAACTCCTAGCTCCATGGTCCAAATTCAATTTCAAGACCACCATTCTCTTAGTTAGACCAAGCTCTTCACTTCTATCTTTTCAAATCATCAAAAGCTTCATTTCGGTGCCATGGAGATTCACCATTGAAGGAGCTTGAGCTCATATTTTCATGCCTTATTGTTCTCCTTTGCTTCAAGGTAAGGAAACTCAAAGAAAAATGATGTTTCCTCCATGTTTTGTGTTGTCCGAAAATTCACCTCACAATGGTGTTTTTACCTTGCTTGTTTTAGCTCCATTTGAATCTTCCAAGGGCTAGGAGGAGTCCTCTTTTGATACTCATTCAATCTCTCTTTCCATTCCAAGGTAAAACAACCATTTTAATGCCCTAAGATAATATATGTAACTAGGGTTTACAATGAGATGAAGCCTAAAGCTTGAATACTCATTATGATGTTTGCATATTGTTTAGAACTGGGCAAGGAATCAAATACCTTACCGGTTTTATAAGGAAACAAGAAAGAAGTTTGGGTGGAAAAGAGGTAAATATACTAACCTAATGTGGTTTAATGCCTTAGGAGAAATGAGCTTAAATGCTTGTTAAAACTACCTAAAGAGCAAATGGTGAATGACTTAGTAAAGTGTTCTCCAGGAGACTAGTAAAAGAACATATGTCTTGGTGTATGTATTTGCAGGTCAAAGGCATATATATTGTGGAAATTCAGTGTTTAAGGTTTATGCAATTTAAGGGCCTAAGAGCCATGTTATTTAAGGGCCTAAGTGCCAAGCAATTTAAATTGTGCACTATATTGTGATGTAGTGTAATTTGGTAAATGTTGTGTGTGAGAATACTCTTGGTGGTTTTAGGTGTTCTTGAATGGAATAAGGTAAAAACCTAAGTGTTTGGATGTTAGAATATACAAGAGAAGCTATGGCAAAATTTAGTTGATGAACAAAGGAGTTCATGTGTTGTAATGAGATTTTATGACCTAGAGGATGCTAGGAATGGTTAAGTGTGAAGATGGTGAATTAAGGTGTTCTTAAGTGTTAAGATGCCTTGGGCATAATCTTGGAGGATTTAGAAATCAAATGAGTGTTTTATACACACCAAAGTTATGATATGTGAAGTATTAAGTCTTGTTAAAGTTTAGGTAAACAAAGGAAAAGTAATGCCTTGTGAAGGTCTAAGTGTAAACTTGTGGATATAGAAGGAGGTGTAATGGAGGTGTTTGTGAGGAATGATGCTTGGAGTAGATGTGATGGTGGTGAGAAAACATTTTAGTTAGTTGTTATCATAAGTATAAACCACCACTTAGGAACTTAGGGAAAAACATTACAAGTGTTAGGAATTTTGCAAGAATTTGAGTGAATGATCAAGGAGCTTGATGGTGGGTCAACTAATGAGTTTAATGGATGATTTAAGAGGGTGTTTAAGTGCCCAAATGGTGTTAGAACATATAAGGGAACTTGTGGAGGAGTTTGGAATAAGATAGGCATTTTTAGGAGAGTTTCTGCAGCCGACCTACCCAGGGGACCGACCCCAGTCTGGGTCGGTCGGGCTGAAACTGTGAAGTTGGATGTTCTCTGCAGCACCTACCCAGGGGGTGGGTCGGTCGGTGGGTCGTCGACCTTTAAAAAAAAAATTAATTTTAAGAATGTTAAGTGGTATTAGTGGTATGCCATTAAGAGAGTATTGATGGTTAGAAAGATAAATATATATGGACTTGAGAGATTAATTTAAGTGAGATGATTTAAGTGTTAAGGTTATAAAATGATATGTAATGATGGGGATTGATTAGTAATGATGTTATAAGGTTGTTTAAGACATGTTAGGTGAGATATAAGGACAATTAAGTAGGTGGAAAGTTGGGAAAAATGTGAAAGTAAAACAAGTTAAAATGTGAAGTTATTTAACTAGTTAACAGGGTTAACTATGAGCTTTAGACTTTAAACAATCATGTTACCCCGATGTTAATGAAAGTAATTATAATATTACCAGTTGTTCGAGAATTGCTCGAGGAACATAAGTGGACATGATAAGTGGACTCCGGTGACAGGTATGGTTTTCTTGCAAACCTGTGTCCTACCGGATTACACCGCTTGTATGCCAATATGTTTTTCTGAGTGTTTGCCACCTTGTAGAGATTAAAACATGTAATGAGTTTATAGTAATTCATTTATGTGGCGAATTTGGCCTCCGATACCATTTAACCTCAATATGTGTTAAACCTTAGCTAACCAAACTAGGAACACATGAGTGATCGGTATTCGGAGTTGACGGCCCAAACTTTGGGAACGTGCTAACCACGACTATGTGTGAGTTAGTTGGATATTGTTGTTATGCAAGTGTGTGAACCTCCCTTGTGTGCTTAACTCGATTATGATACCGTATGGTGTGTGGATGTGGTAGGCTCCATAATGGATCTCTAACTACTTATTTATAAGTGTATATGTACTAATGGGGGGTGAGGAGTCCGGTTGTTCCGGCCACGCGTGTGATGGACGGGGAGTCGATGTCATATCCGGTTCGGCTCTCTTGGGTATGTATAGGTGGTATTCCAATTTGGTTTCTACCTTCCCTTAGCTTATCCAAAGCTAGTTACTGACTCACGTCGGGCCACAGGGGCATACGAATGTTATTTCGGTGTGCTTGGGATTACTATATCCGACACACCTTGGGTATAAGTTAACCGTTCTATATAACCGGACGGTAACGAGGTTGGTAACGAGCTTAACATGGGATTGGCAAAAAATCCCTAGGCTCACATGGTATACTAACTATGGTGGAAGGTTCCTTGTGAGAACCGATTTTATGGTGTTATGTAATGTTATGGTGCTATGCAAATTCCCTTGCTATGCTACGGTATATATATATATGAGATGTTTTAAATGAATGCGATGTCATCATGAGAACGTCGAAACAAGAAAGGTGTTGATATGTTTTGTTATGTGTGGAATAAGTTATGTTGTAGGATATGGGATGTGTGGATCATGGAAATGAATCCCAGTTGTGACAAGAGGCGTTTAAGGATAACCCGATTAATGGGTACATGTCGTTCGTTAAGGAAGTAGCTCCGTTTTAGAGGAGAGCCACTCTAGGTTTAAGGAATCATTGAATGGTTGGTTAAGTGTGGATGTGTTGGTTATAGGTTGAGCCCATTGAGGCGAAATGTTATGTGTTGTATGTTTATGGCTTGTATGCATGATTTAAATATAATCAACTGCATGCTAAGACGACAATTAGTTGTGCGTGGCCCGGTAGCATGCGGGCTGCGGGATTACCATACCAGCAAAGGTGCTGAGCCCCTTGGGGGCCACCCTTTCTCTCCTTTTCTATTTCAGGTACAAGGAGCTGGAAGCCGTTCGAGAGTAGGACGGGGTAGATGTTTATACGTGGGTAGCCATTTAAATGGCGTAAGCACTGTAAGCGTAGTAAGACCGAAATTGTTATCGGCATTAGTTTGTAAATACTCGGTACAGTGGGAATGTATGTATATAATGAATGTTGAAAATGGAATGGGGATTGTATTGTGTAGTTGCTCGGGAATCTAGTCCATCAGACCGATACAAATGTACATGTATTAGCCTTGTTAGCCACGTGGGTGGTTAACGGCGTGTAACACCATTGAATTAAGTAATGTGATGAGTTGAGATTTCCGCTGCAGATTGATGTTAAGTGTACGGTGGTGGTTGGGGTGTTACATTTACTTATTTTGTCCTTTTGTGTTGGTGTGTGGTTTTTGTCACATGTCAAGACTCTATTGGAGGGAAATAAAGGGGAAAAAAAGGAATAAGAGGGAATAGTCACATGCACCGCAGTAGAGGGTAGGAGGTGTATATGAGTAGGTTAGAGAAAAATATTTTTTCAAAATGTCATAAATTACAAAATATAAGTGCAAAAATAAAACAAATTATACCATTGTTCATCATTTTTCGTACTCTTTAAAATAAAACGCATCATGGATATGTTTTGATAAATTTTAAATTTTTCATTTTTGTATGTACATATTTTTAAAAATTCATTGTGAATCTTAAGTTTAAGAAAAATGAATCAAAGGTTGTTAAAAAGTGAATTAAAGGTTATTAAAAAGTGAATTAGAGAGTTACGTAAAAGTGAATAAGAGGTTTTCAAAAAAGTGAATCTCATAAACGGAGATTGTTTAACTAAAGTGATTTTGATTGTTTGACTAGTGTGAATCAGTGGTTTTAGAAAAATGAATCAAAGGTTGTTAAAAATTGAATCACAAGTTGTTACAAAGTGAATCAGAGTAATAAGAAAATTGAATCTCGTAAGCATAGATTGTTTAACTAAAGTGATTAAGTGGTTTAAGAAATATTAATCAGAGGTTTTTATAAAGTGAATCATGTGTTTAAGAGAAGTGAATCAAAGTTTTAAGAAAGGTGATTCTCGTAAATAGGGATTGTTTTAACTAAAGTGAATAAGAGGTTTAAGAAAAGTGAATCAAAGGTTTTTTAAAGGTGAATCAAAGGTTTAAGAAAAGTGAATATTTTGTTTATACTAGTAAAAGTTAATCCTACCACAAATTTATGTGAGAAAAGTATGAAATTTTCATTTATTGAAAGTGAATCATTCTTAGGGTCGTTAGACCCTAAACCCTGCACTACAAACCATAAAAATGTCTTTGACGTTTTTTAACTTTCCTATGGTGGTTTTTAGAGTGTTTAGGGTAAGATTCATTTTGTTAATGAATAAGGTTCAATTTATTGTTAAAGAAGATTCATTTTGTTAATGAATAAGATTCACTTTAAAAATACGTAATATATACTCTTTCTAACAACATAAAATTTTAAGTTTACCAAAACATATCCATGATGCATCTTGTTTTGAAGAGCACGAAAAATGATGAACAATAGTATAAGTTTTATTATTTTTGTACTTTTATTTTATAAGTTCTAATATTTTGAAAAAAAAAATTTTCTCTCCTACTAATAAATCCACTTTCAGCCCACCCAAACTCCCTTGCGCGTGTGTGTTTTTCCCTCTTTTTTTCTTTTCCTTCTACTTTCTTTTCCTTCATTTATTCAACCAACGACATCTTGATGAGAGGAGTTCATATGCTGCAACAGTTTCACGCAGCACTGCTGCAACTTGCTAAACGACAAAATAGTTGACATTTTGCTTAGAATCTAAAAATGAGAATTCAATACATGTTGATAATTTGTCATCAATGATACGCGTTTTTTTTTACAAAATTCACATTTAATGATACTACTTTAATAGATAAACTTCTTAATTATTTAGATAATATTATTTCCAAATTTCTTAATTTTTTTACTTTTTTTATGTAGACATAATATTATGTAGTTATTATTAGATTATAATTGTACAAAAAAAAGTTATAGAATATAGTTTATACCATATAAATATTATTGGATAATTTTGCTATATGTTTTACGAAAATAATTGCATGAGGTTTGAATAGGATATAAGCTCTTTGATGTAAGTATAAAAAAGAAATAAATATATTTTTAATCATAATTACTTATTAATAAGACTATATTTATGTTAAGATAGTTTAAAAATACTATAATATTTCCTCTATTAATTAATAGCCGTCATTTGAGGATGTGATTATTGTTTAAAAATATATGTCATTTTAGCTTTTTGACACTTTTTCCACTTTTAAACCAACTATTGATCAACACATAAGTAATTATTATCTAGATGAAAAAGTAAAAAGTATGGGTGTGTGCATCATTTTTCTACTTTTCCTTAATAAGTGTGCAAATATCTAAAATGATAGATATTGTTGAACAGAAAGAATAATATATTTTAAGAAAGAAATTTATACTAATATGCATATGTAAAGTTATGTTGAAACTATGTAGATATTGATTGTGAATGATTGAAACATATCCATAGTTCTTGGTGTAAAATATGAATGTCTTTATAAAGTTAAAAATCTGGAGGAGCTTATTCGTTTTGCTTTCCATGTGACTATAAATACCAGTGCAGTTGGTGATTGCAGCTATAAAAGTTCTTTCACGGTGAATTTTTGAGCTAAGGATGGACATTGTTTGGATCGTGAAACCTCTATGGACATTACTATCTACGTCATTTGTCTTAGTTTTTACACATACAACAACAAAAAAATATTGTAAGAATATGGAATTTTGTATAAGAAAAACTGGTGTACAGTTGTATCAAAGCTAACATGATAAATTTCAAAAGAAGAAATGTTTTATGTGACTTATATTACGTTAACCTATTTTTTGTTATTTGTTAACCTATCGCTTGTTATTCGTTAACCTATCATTCGTATTTTATTAACCTGTCATTCGTGTTTAGTTAACCTGTCATTTGTATTTCTTTAACCCGTCGTTCTATTTTGTTAACTTGTTGTTTCTGTTTCGTTAACCTGTGACTTGTATTTCGTTAACCTGTCAATCGTATTTCTCTAACCTATCATTCATGTTTCGTTAAACTGTGACTTGTATTTCGTTAACCTTTCAATTGTATTTCGTTAACCTGTCAATCATGTTTCGTTAACCTGTCATTTGTATTTCATTAACTTGTCAATTGTATTTCGTTAACCTGTCATGCATGTTTTGTTAACCTGTGACTTGTATTTCATTAACACGTGACTTGCATTTTGTTAACCTATCACTTGTATTTCGTTAACATATCATTCATGTTTTGTTAACCTGTCATTTGTATTTCGTAAACATGTCATTTATGTTTCGTTAACATGTGACTTGTATTTTGCAAACCTGTCACTTGCATTTTGTTAATCAATTATTTGGAATTTGTAGTTATTGACAGTGGGCTTGACTTATTGCTAAGTCAATTGCAACATTATAAAGTATGAAACAAGTTAAAAAAGATTACCTTACACCACACACTAAAAATCACCCTAGGAAAACTAAAAGGGAAAGTTTACCAAATAACATTGAGTTTTTATTTAATTCATGATATACCACCGTGTTTCTAAAATTACACAGGATAACATCGAGTTTTTACTTATTTCACCAGATAACACTCTGTCACATATTTCGTTAACTTTTCAGTTAATATCCCTAGAAAAAAAGACTAAACTACTCTATTATTAGTTAAATTAAGCTAGTATCTTATTTATCAATATGACAGTTCATTGTGAGACAATTAATAACATGAGTATTTTGTCATTTTCCAGGAAAAATAACAAAGATGTTAATACAATATAGGACAGAGTGTTATCTGGTGAAAAGTAAAAACTCAATGTTATCCTGTGTAATTTTAAAAACATAGTGGTATATCGTGAATTAAGCAAAAACTCAATGGTATTTGGTGAAATTTCCCAAACTAAAATTGTCGAAAGCATTTTTAGGGCTTGTAATGGAGGGTTTAAGGTCAACCCTAAAAATATGCCTAGTCAATGACGACATTATAAAGGTTAGAACGAGTTAAAAATAAGAATACCCTAGACCACAAACCTTAAAAATCACTCTAGAAAAGCTAAAAATGTCGAAGGCTTATTGTCGAGTCAGTTGCGACATTATAAAGTATAGAAAGAGTTAAAAAAAAAAGATTACCCTACACCACCAAGGCACCAACCCACCCCATCAAATATTAAAACGTCAAGGCTTATTGCCGAGTTAGTTGTGACTTTAAAAAGTATAGAAAAAGTTAAAAAGATACCCTAAACCACAAACCTTAAAAAATAGTTGAGTCATTTGCGCCATTATAAGTATAGAAAGAGTTAAAAAAACTACCCTACACCACAAACCCACCCCAAAACCACCCAAGAATGACATTTCATGAATTATGAGCAAAAGTTTACATTTCATAACTTTGCATTTTTTTCAATAGTTACGACAATTTTTATACTAAGCTCAAGAAAGTTCAAAATAATATAGAACTTATCTATTTATATCAGAACTACTTTTGGAAAACATTCATAACTCATATTTATAATTGTAAGTATTTTTCTTCTTTAAACTTAAAATTTTATATACTTAAATAATTTTAGATTTTTCAAAATTCATTATAAAATGAGATATTGAAATAATTATAACGTTTCTTATATCTATATTAATGTAGAAGTACTGAAATTTTGTTTACAATTAGTTACTTTCACAAGAGATGATATTATTATATATAATATTATCTGTTTTTAATAATACGCGTAAGTTACCTTCGAAAGAAAAAAAAATTACGCGTAAGTCATGTCTCACTTGCACGTCCATTTTGAAGTTTGTGTAACCCCGCTGCATCTGCTCCTTTGCAGCAGCCGAGCCAACCCTGGAGCAACGTTCTGAGAATGTAGTTCGGAGGTGTTGTAAGCTAAGTATGTTGTTGGGTTGGTGGATTTAATAATTTTATGTGAGAATTTTTAGCTACATTTAAAATAGGTCATTTTCTCTATTATTTGTAAGTTTTTTTAAAAAAATTTGATAAACAAAAAAGCTAGTGGCACAACATATTTTGATATTTTTAAAAGTGATTTGAGATAATAAATAATTAATTAAATTTGGAGGACGTTTAAGGTGGACGGAAAACATAATGGAACTACTAAAGGAAAGAGAATTGAGGTTGAATAAGAAAAATATCCTTGAATTTCTTGTTTGTTTGTGTTGGGGTAGATAAATGAATCACCAGTTAATAACCATCAATGATCATCAACGTTGATCGACGGTCATCGATCGGGTCAACATCCACCAATCACTTGTCAATGATTATCGGGTCACCAATCTCTGATATGGATCATCGGAGGCGAATGGAATCTCACATTCTAGTACAAGGTGGGGAATCATTTCCCCTCCACCTCTCGTAAAAATGAGTAAAAGTGATTAAAAAACAACAAAAAATAAAATCATTCTAATTCTCTCACCCGATTGCCTTAATACTATCAGACGGTAGATGGTGCAGCTTGCCCGTGTCCAAATGGGTGCAGTCCTGTCTAGTTGGCAATCCAGTCAGCTGCTGACGAGGCTATCTTTTTACTATATTAACTTCAATTGGTTGTAACTTTTAAAATATAAGTCCAAAATGAAAAAATAAATTATATCATTGAAACACCCCTAGTAGTTAAAACACATGAAATCATGAATATGTGTGGTGGGTTTAAATAACCGGTCACATTAATGTATAGTTGTGTTATAACTTATACCATATGATACCAAGGGACATACGTTTGTGGTAAATGTGACAGTAGACACTTCGTAAGCCGAGGACATGGGTTAATTACAAACTATGATCCAAACTTAACTAATGATGAAGCGTCACAAAAACATATAATACCTGAAACCATGTATTAGCCGTGAACATAAGGAATATATGGCTACACACTAGATATATCAATCGTGGATAGGCAACACATAATGCCGATTTCTACATCAGTACTAGGAGCTACTCTGCCGCATAAATTAAGCATAAGTAGAGCACCACATGTCTATTATAAGTGGTGTAACAATCAATCAGCCCCACTAACATGTTGCCACCGATTCAGACCATGCAAATAAGTTTCTAGTAACTTGAGTCAACCACTCCATTGCTCCCTCATTAACTTACTGATCCTTCATTAATCTATTCCCCCATCCCTGACTTACGGTACCATCTCCAAAGCCAACAGAAACCGGAAAAGAGACCCAAGCACCATGCCGTCCTCCTCCTCGTGTTTGTATGCCCGATCGAAGAACCCAACCCTTTCCTTCTCGCCAGTGGGTGCGCCTGCAACTAAGAGAATCCACCCAACTCCTTCACACCCTCCCACTGTCTCGCGCCTGGTGCAAATACAGAGTGCAAAACTCCATATTCCCGTAACTTCTGAGCATAGCAAGCTGTTCCTTCACCCAATGTGCTCCCGGCTACTGTTCTGGGTTGAAGACACACCGTTAAATCCCTTCATCTTCCTTCCATTTACTTCACGGGTTGCACAACGCAACCGAGTCAAATTACCGGTCCTGAATCTGGAGCAAACACAAGACCGACAAGGTAAATCGTTACCCACTTCGCCTCCTCTACCATATCCTTGTGTTCCTGTCTGAAAATCTCCGGTTTCTGATTCTCTTCCTTCGCATACCCCTGCATGCAAGCCTACTGGTATACTCTTTGGAAAACGTCGAACAAGATCCTCCTCCAGATCTCTCGAAGGTAAGAATAAACAACCGAAAAATCCTTTTAAAATGCCTTCCACTTTCTCTGTTTTTGATGCGCGAAAACTGAATGTTGGTGTCCTTTCTTTCCCATCTTCTCTTGTGCGTGAATGGGGCATGCAAGTACTCCAGCAACCTTGTGAATTCTGGAGCAACAATCTACACAATCGACCTTGTATATCCCTAGGTAAAACACTTCCAACTCATGTGTGGCCCTAAATATCTTAGCTACTCTTTCGGCGCTGATACAGACACAGAACTCACCAACTTTTCTTGTACCTTTCCGGTTGTAAGGCCAAGAGTTATGGGTCAAACGTTCAATCCAAAACCGAAGAGGAACCCAAGGAGTAACCCCCCATAAGCAAGATAAAACAATCCACCGAAAAACCTTGTGAATTAACAGATGTATTCACTCTAAATGTGCAAGGAGGCTTGATCTCTATGGTTTCTGTATAGGATCGAAAACTCCTGGAGGGAAGCTAAGAAACTGCCAGGAAAAACAACTCCAAACCTAAGGTTGTAATCTAAACTCATACCTTAAAACTGAGTTCGATCTTGTGTAACAATTCTGTTTGTAATTTTCTTGATGAATCGGTGACAATGAACTGAGAAACTCTGTATGCCGTGATGAGAATTTACTGGCGAACTGGTAGCTTAAACTATAGGTTCAAATGCTTACGGTCAAGCAAGAGTAATACCGAAAATAAGTGAGTAGTTCATTGGTCATAATGTGTTAATAATCTTGTGTGTTGCCAATCTGTTATGCTAGCTGTTTAATAGGCTGAACAACAAGTTTCAAGAGGTTGAAATCTAGCATAGGTATTAAGTGTAAAATGCATAAAACATTGGGTTTCAAATGCGTAAGCTCCTGTAAGAATAATGCTGAAAACATGAAGATCAAATCCTAGAGGAATGAACTAGAAATGGCTAAGGAAAAATCTGGTGATATTGAGCTTGAGGAAAATTTTTGTGCTGCCTGGTTAATGCACTAGTGTAATGAGGATCTAAGTACCAAGTTTTACATCAAACTAAAAACATGTTCTAGTGCCACCGAAAACAAGTGAGAAGTGCCATTGGTATTAAGCTAAAAAAATATAAGATTTAATAAGCTACATCTGGTTATATGTCGGCTTGGCAGATTAGCAAGATGAGGTTTAAGGCTAACTGCTGTGTGGAAATTTTTGTCCTGGTTGCCGAAACTTTGTGGTGTGGTTCTGGAAAACATTTGACTGAGGTGGTCAGGAAAAAAATAATGTTCAGGAACTCAGGAAAAACATGCCTAAAAGGGTCTAGTGATTACGTGTAAAAATCAGGTTAGAAGTAGAATAGCAAGACAACAAAAAAAACTGATGTATTAGACTGCGAACCTGTAGCGTTTTCTGCTGAAATGGTGTGCTGTGTTCTGGAGATATTAGACCGATAGGTAGCTGGGGAAATAATGTCACTAGAAATCAGGGGAACTACTTAATCAAAACTAAATAATGCCTAAGCGGTAAGTGTTGAAAATCTGATTAAATGGGTGTTTGAAACTTGGTGTGTCATCAGTATAATCCCGACAGGAACTAGGCTAGGAAGGAAAATTAGAATTGTCATGTTTCAGGAGTCCAAGGAATTCCTGTCTATGAGTGGGTTGAGAGTTTAAAGCCTTGCTAATTCCTCTAAGTCAGTGGTAAACACCCTGGGAAAATTACCAGCCCAACCTAATGCATCAACCGTGATGTAATACAGAAGATAATCCAACAAGTTGTATGTCAGCGTTTCAGTTTTCTTTCCGGCTTCCTAGTTCTGTATAGGTGAATTCCAGAAGAATTACTAGTGCTTCTGGGGGTTTACGTTGTAGACTGAATAAGACACATAACCCAGTAGTCAGACAAGGTGGGGGAGAGTGAAGAAGACATCAGATCAATGACTGAGAAACAAAAACAGAAAACAAACTCAAAGAGCAGAAAACAGATGCATCGGTTATGCCTTCTGTTTTATTTCAGTGGCGGTAGCTGGGTCTATATTGTTTTGGGTCGGTTCTTGAATTCAAAATTGTGGTAAACCACATAACTAAAGAAGTAAACAACTTGGGGGAACTAGAAATTAGAGTGAGGAACAGAAAAAGAAAGATAGAAGTAAAGACACTAGTTCTAGGCTGTTTTATTTTCAGTTTCATCAGTTTCAGTATAGCTGAAATCTCAGATAGGCCAAGAGTGTTGGGGTGGTTAATAAAGGACCTGAAACCTAACTAAAACACATAACCAAAGCTGTAAACACCTTGGGAGAGATTTGAGGACAGATTGGTAATCTAAATCAAGTGAGGTTAGCAGTCTCATACTTTCAGTTCTAAAATACTCAAGTCTTGTGTGGGGGGGAGTTTTCAGAGGGTTGCACCAGTTGTTATGGATCTGTTTTAGAGCTAAAACTGAGATAAACCACTTAACTTACTGAGTCAGCGTCCTGGGGATGATTTAGAAGTCAGTTAATCTAACGAAATTGAGAGGAACAAGAGTGCACTGACTAATGTTTCAATTTCTTTTCCTGAAACTTGTGTTCAGTATGTCGACTTACAGAAGTAAGAAGAGGGAGGTAGTGATTTTAGAATGAACTCAGAGCATTGTTTAAGAGGTGAATTAAGTGGGAATATTCATTGGAAGTTTAGGAGTCAGTAACTACCAACTAGAGGAAAGAATGAGGGAGAAACAATGCAGATTCAGCTTCAGATTTGCATGGTCTCTGTATAACCGATTTTCAGAAGGTGGGTAAGGGTGGAATTAGCGTGATGATGAGTCTAAAACATTGCTGAAGCGTATAACTGAGTCTGTCCACACGTTGGAAGAGTAGAAACCTGTTTAGTGCCTTAAGAGTGAGATTAGACAGTAAAGTACACAGCAACTAGTATTCAAAAATCTACAACTTATGACCTCTGTATAATCTGTTTCAGAAGTGTGTTGGGAGATGTATTAGCATAACAATGAACCCAGGATAGGATTAACGGACTAAGGAATAATGTCATAAAATTCCTAAACGAAGTAATTAAGTAAAACCAGATTAACAGCTAAGCTTAGGCGTTAGAAATCCTACCATGGAGGGTTGAGGAACTGGTTATGAATGTAAAACCTGGCCAAGATGCCTAGTTAGAAGGGGTACATTTTGGACAGATTGGAAATAAAACTTTGACGAACTAAGAATGTGAAATTACCTAGTTAATGAGCATAGAAGCTGAGCCGTATTCCTTAGTAGTAAGGTGTCAAACCGTAACCAATAGGGTTGACCTATGAAGGGTTAATAAGATAAGGTCTAGAATTATAATATGATCAATAAACCAAGATGATGCTTCCTTAAAGGAATTCGAACCGTAATTAGGAATAATCCTAGAGGATACGAGAGGGTTATATTGGGACAAGTCCGAAGTACCTTAAATGTTACTGCTTGACTAAAACAACGAACCCAACGGAGTAAGTAGGTCCAACGTTGGCAACTATAACACTTAAGGCTAGGACAAACCTTATGAATAGAACTACGAACAATAACGCATGGTCGAACAATCTAACCCGTTCGAATAATTATTATAGGGGTGAGTTCCACGAGCAGCGGTGAACCCTTATGCAAGTATGCGTGACAACTATTTTAAGGTATGGACATGTGTGGTTCGTATGTTGTCGTGTTACACGGCTTGTGTGCTGTGTGCTTTGTTTGTCAATGACTATAAGACTAAAGCATGAAATTGGGTTGCTTCTGTGGCTTGCTTATATGCTTGTATATATCCTTGTGGCATATTACTTGCGCGCACACAGTAGTTTAGTCCCTTTCTCGTTTATGGAACTTGAGATGAACCACAACGAACTATGAAAACAAAGAAAACTCTACAAGGGGAAACTCCTCTCTAACCATTGAGGACGTACCATGACACCCACTATGGTGTCTAGTCATTAATGATGATGAAGAGCAAATCTCAATTGGTGGGACTTGACGAACCGCGTAGACGAAACAAAAGAACTATACAAAGGGAAAACTCCTCTCTAACTATAGAGGACCGCTAATGACACCCACTATGGTGTCGAGATTATAATGATAATGAAACAAAAAGTACCAACTGGTGAAACACGAGAACAACCCGGGGAGACAACAGCTCGGGCCGCGCGGTATGGATGATCGGGAGTTGGCATCTGCATCAGATCCTTCGACCGTCTATGGTGGAATATATTTGGGGGTCCCTGGGTGACCCCACTTTCTCAGCACATCCTGGAGTCTAGAGGTGACTCCGCTTTCTCGACCCTGGGTGTCGGGAATGGGGGAGTGACAAATTGGTGGAGCTTATCCTGGAGTCTAGAGGTGACTCCGCTTTCTCGACCCTGGGTGTCGGGAATGGGGGACTAGCTATGGAGGAGACGTCCTCCAACGTGCGGTGATAAAAGAATTCCCAAATAATCCTTAAAGAAACAAGGAACGGTTAGCACCTACATAATGAAGTCTCGGGATCTAATCTATATCCCCTGACTCGGTGCCAGAGAATAAAGGAAAGCTTGTGTAATGAGACCAAGCAAATAAGAAAAATTCACAAATGTGATCATTTAAGAATCAAGGAATAAATAGCACCTACATAATAAAGTCTCGGGATCTAACCTACATCCCCTGACTCGGTGCAAGAGAAGGAAGGAAAAACATGTGTAATGAGAACAAGAAAACAATACGTAATCTCTTGAATGATCCCATAGTGAGGATCGACGGTTTGATATACATGCGCACACGTCCTATAAATTACTTGATTGTTGTTGCTACACTAGCAGCTTATTGTGCTGAGTTGCGTGCTTGCAAGTTGTGCTTGGCTGCTTATTGATATTGCTATGCTACTTGCAAGTTGTGCTTGGTTGCTTTTTGATATTGCTATGCTACCTTACAGTGTGTAAGATATTATGATATATTGTAGTGTGCCTTACTGCTTATTTATAGCATGTAAATTGACTTAATAATATTCGACCAAGTAGTCGTGTGGCCCGGCAACATACGAGCTACACACGTTCATACTCAGTGTAGTTTGCTGAGTCCTTCCCAACCCAATTTTTACAGGTATTATACCGGACGATAACGGAGCGTAGGCGGGATGGGTACCATGGGGGTAGTCCATCAGGGCATATCGGTTGAGGATGTAGCTGTATGTTTATGTACCCGAGATGTAATTTTCAGTTTATAATTTGGCAATTGTTGTAGACACTCGATAATTGGAATTGTATCTTATATTGTATATGAGAGTTGTTTCCAGTCATGCTGACCGTAACTTAGTATTGGTAATGTGGTCTGTCAACCACGTGGGTGGTTGGCATCTGTAGCACTCGGATGGGGTTTATACCGCTGCCAAGTTAACTTATGATATCATCATACGCTTCATTTAATCTATGGATGTTTTATTCGGGGGTGTTACAATCATTGTTCATCTAAATTCAAGATCTTCAAAACAAGACCAGACTTGGATATGTTTTGACAACTTTAAAATTTTATATTTTTTATATGTATATATCTATACATATCAACCATACTTGATTCACCATATACAGTTTAAAATGCATCATACAACAATAATAATACACTACAAAACAATAATGATTCATTATCTGTTTTGAAATCGGTATGTTAAAAAAATATATGATTCACTATGTAAGACTTAAAATACATCATATGAATAATAATAATAATAATACACCACAAAATAACAACAACAACAACAACA
The DNA here is from genome assembly GCA_023374045.1 of Limonium bicolor. Lineage (NCBI taxonomy): Eukaryota > Viridiplantae > Streptophyta > Magnoliopsida > Caryophyllales > Plumbaginaceae > Limonium > Limonium bicolor. The sequence goes on from CM041776.1 coordinate 273,876,497, forward strand.
ACAACAACAACAACAATAATAATAACAACAACAACAACAATAATAATAATAATAATAATAATAATAATAATAATAATAATAATAATAATAATAACATTACAACAATGATCCATTATTCGTTTCAAAGTTTGTTATCTAATTCACTACTTGCTAGTTAATGAATTATAATATCAGTTTTAATGAATCATAATATCAACATTAATGAATCATTATTTCATTTTAGTGTATCATCACAAACATATAAAAATAAAGAAATTTAAACAATACTGCAATACAAGACAATATTTGGTATGTATGAAATATACATGATTCACCATAGAAGATTTAAACTGCACTATACAATAATAATAATACACTTCAAAACAATAATGATTTTTTATCGGTTCCGAAGTTTGTTACTCCCTCCGTTAATTTTTAAATGTCTTTCTAGCTCTTTTGGTTTGTTAAGATTTAGTTGTCATTTTAGATTTTCAAGACAAACTTTATTGTTTTTTTCCACCATTACCCCTATTAATAACAATAACTCCCAAGGAAAAATATAGTTTGTCACCTTACATACACATTTATTAAAAAGAAAAAGTAAGGTTAGATGAGTCATTTACCTCATTTCTTAATTCTTGTGCATAAAGCCAGAATGACATTTAAAATTAACAGAGGGCACTAGTTAAAAAGGGCCTTTTTCGGCCCCTCATTTTCGGCGGTTTTAAAATTTTAGCCCAAAATGAGTGTCGGTTCAGGGTATTTTCGGTGGTTCTTAGTAGGAACCACCAAAAAAGGATTTTTTTTTTAATTTACATCATTTTCGGCGGTTGGTAACTAATACCGCCGAAAAAAGTTAACATCATTTTCGGCAGTTCAGGTATAAAACCGCCGAAAAAGGTTTTTTTTTTCTTTTAGGTAACATCATTTTCGGCGGTTTCGGAATACGATCTATGAAAATAGTCAACTTAAAACTTCATTTTTGGCGGTCCTTGTATACAACCGCTGAAAAAGACTCTTTTAAAACTAAAGCCCACAGCCCGATCGAAATTACTACATCAGTACGAACAACAACTCCCTCTCTATTCCAGTGTCGCCCACCAAATTGCCGCCTTCTTCTTCCTCGAACGCCGCCGCACCACCAGCCTCAAATGCCGCCGTCGCCGCCACCTCTTGTCTCCCTAATCACGCCGCGTCGCTGCCGCTGCCAAAATCCAACGCGAACAGAGACAAATTAGGTAAGTTTTCCTCCAAATTTAAACTCTCGAATTTTTGTTGAATTGGGTCCTATTTGTTGTTTATATGTAATTGTTAGATTGATATATGTTCTCTAGAATGTAATTGATTGATTGGTTTGATTAGAAATACTAATGTGGGCAATTTCAGAAAATAATCTATATGCTCGCAAGGTGTTCGATGAAATGACTTAACCAATTTCAGTAACTTTTTTTTTGCTATCTTACCATTGTTTGTGTGAATTGTTGACAAGTAAATGACCTTGGTGAATTGACACATATCAATGACAATGTTGAGTTATAGTTTACTTGATTTAATATTTTGATTTTACAATAATTCGTGTTATTAATTAAATATAGACAATGAATTAGCTACTACACAAGATCACCGGTGTAGTCGCGTGAGCTAGCTCCTCGCCGCCTTCGCTCACCACTCGATTATGCTACTCCCATCGGACCTGACAAGAGTCCGAAAAAGGGGAACAACAGGTGAGATGAGGGTTGTTTTTATTGATTAATTATACGTAGTTTTTTTATAACTACAACTATTATTGTTGCCCAGTTCTAATTATTATGGTTCACAGTTACACCATTTGACACCACGTTTGTCGCCGTCCTCCGCCCTATTTCATCCCTTTGAGTTTCGCATGTTTCTCGTCCTTCCAAAAACAGGTTAGTTTTATTCTTCAACCTCGTACAATTTCTGTTTATCATAATTGTTTGTAAAATTAGTTGATTTACATATAATAGTTAGTTGCAGGATTATATATATAATATTGTTGGTTATTGGTTATCTGATTGTGTTTCACCAAGTAGTATATATATTATAGATGTATGTATACATTTAAGACAACCAAGTAGTATATAATATATATATATTATAGATGTATGTATACATATAAGACAACCAAGTAGTATATATATATATATATATAATATAGATGTGTATATATTTATTGTAACACCCCTAATCCTAAACCTGTAATGACGTCGCAATTCGTAGCATAATAAATAATAATTCGCAGCGGAAAATAAAACTAACTACCTTGGTGTTACACGCCGTTACTCACCCTTGTGAGTAACAAGGCATCCATCCAACAACCTTAACTCCTCACGCTGTGATGAACAGATACTGAGCACTCCTAATTATTACAAACCAGAACCAACTAAATGAGCAACTAACTGAATACATCAACCTCTTTATTACAATACAAAAATGAAACCAAAGGTGTTGGTTGACAAACACAACAGCTACCCCCGTGTCCCGCACTCCGGCTTGAGTCTTCTTCAATAACCTGGAATGTTTGGTCCAATAAAGGGCTCAACAATCGAAATGCTGGTATGCTAAATGTGATCTTAAGTCATCTAGATTCCTTTAGTCATTTTAGCCATCTTGATATTAGATTCTTTACATGAAATACCGGTTTACAATAACAATAGTAATAACTGTAAACATTAAACAATCACAAAACAGTTCACCTGCAAACACCAGAGTACAATAGTACACGTCACCAATGGTCACACAACAATAACTCATAGAAATATCCTATAGTCACACATTAATAATCCATAACAATAACCAATAATCATATATTAATAATCCATAACGATCACTAAACGAGTTACGCGTATTAAACTGTACTTGTTAGTTAACCACCTGACCCTTATCCTTTAAACCAAACATTTAACCATTTTCCAAATAATTTCCACCTCAAGTGTCATGTTAAGACAAACCTTATCAACTTATTAATGGACGATAGTCCCTGTGTTCCATTGGAACTATTACCAGACGACCCTAGGCCCTGGTTATTTGACCGATCCGGTCGAACCTGTGCACCAACGACAGTGCCTTCCGCCATCCCGAATGTGGCTGATGGATTTCCTTTGAGTGACTCCCCATCGAAGTCTCTCGTAGTGATCACAATGCGCAATCAGAAAGTCAAAACGATCTGGATTCCTCTCTTTATAAGTTAGCCCCTTTTTTTGTCAGTGACATAATAACCAATCCATGAGTTAAGACTATAATAGTTGACCATCAGTTAGGTTCAATAATACCTTTAGGTCAGTTAGTCTTGTTCCAGTTTAGATGTATAAACTTCCAGTCATAAGACGTTCGCGTATAAAATATAACGCAACAGTTGAGCAATACAGTACACAATATCATACACATAAAATCACAGATATCGCTCTTAAACAATTAACACATAATGTCTGGACCTTAGGATAATCCTTAGGACATTCAGACCACACAATTAACATACCGTTCACCAAGTAACTGCTAGCTTGACAAACTCCTGTTCAGTAGTCCCTCCCCGTACGCTGTTATTTAAACATGCAATACCGGGTAATATTAATATAACTATTCATTAAATGTTATCGTACTGTCACTGTGATGTTTATACTCGCTGTATAAAAGTTTCGTATGTTATTTATTTTCCCCTGTCATTTAAACAGTGGTTCTAGATAACCTAGCAGTTCATTATTTTATGTGGAGTTCACATGTGATAATGAATTTCCATTATACGGTATATCCTTATCTCATTATTTATATACTCATAATTATTCCCACTTACTCCTTATATTATATTATTTGGTTAGTTATATTATAACCACCTTTATTTTATAAACTTTATATTATACCCCATAATATTCCATAATACATTATATTACCTAGTTTTACTTCCTTCCTTATTAAATTACAATACCAATCTTATTAAATCGGTGTTTATATTTTATACCCAACATCTTAATAAATTATTAAATAACTACATATAGTTTTCGGTAACCATAATCTGAACCCATTAACTTTTACCACTTATCAAATAACCATATACTTTTATAATTTACTAAATACCCATATCAATTTCGGAAATTGTAAAACAGTTATATTAACTTCTATAAATTACCAAATAACCTTATAACTTTATAATTCACTTATTACCCACATTATCCTTTGTAATTATTAATTAACCATCTTACTTTTATAATTTACCAAATACTCTTACCAACTTTCGGTAATACAATTTAAGCTCACCAATTTTTATAAATCACTAATTAAGCCCATAAGCTTTTCGGTTTCAACATATAGTTTTCCATATTTATACTTTTAACTCCAAAACTTTATATAAGTTACATATTAGCTTATAAACTATAGTTTTAATATTTAATTCACTAAAATAACCAAAACAATCCATAACTTTCTTCAATTTATATTTCAGCCCCTTATTACTTCTATTTTTCATATATACTTCCATAAATTACATTTTCACCCTAAAACCTTTATAAACTTAATATTTTATGTCATAAACCATTTTAACCCAAAGTTTTTGGTCAACACTTTGACCAAGACTTATTTTCATATTTAATACTTTAATAAACCCATAAAATCATAAGTAATTTACGGCCACATACTATATTTCCCAATAATTACAAAATAGTCCAAAACTAAAATATATAAAACTTCATTTTACACTTAACACTTATTTAAATTCACCCAAATTCATAATATTAATTCCTACCTTATATTATATCATAATTATACCAATATACTCCTTTAGTTCTTGGCATTTATAATAAGTACACTAAACTTTTCAAAATTTATATTTTAGCCACATAACTTTATAAACTTGTCATTTAAGTACTTGTAGCTATTTTTAATACACCCAAAATTTATAATATAAGTTAATATACTTATATATTTCGAAAATCACCCAAATAGTACATATCCTTCTCGGCCTTTATTTATTTTACCATATAGTTTCTAAAACTTGATTTAAACCTTATAATAAATACATATAAATGTATATAAGCCATATAACCTTTCTAAAAATTATGTTAATGACTTAGAATGATTATAAACTAAAAATAGAACAAATAATTCTTAGATAATTCGGTTTGATAATATGTGTGTCCTATTTATGGGGGTGCTATTCGCAGTACAAAATTACTAATCACCGCAGTACAAAATTTTTAATTCATATTGACGTTGTACACATGTAATGATGTGTCGCTGTGTTTTTTTTTTCAAAAATGATATCGGAAAGTAAATTTACCGAAGTAGTTTGTAGTTGATTAGTAGCGAATTTTACTAGTTACTTTTTTGTTGGAATCAATACAGGAACCTTTTTTTGTAAAAAAAAGTGTTGGATTACATTTTTATGTGTTTCATATTACATTTTTATGTGTTTATATTATTAATTTGACTTAAAATTAATTTGTACTGTGAATAGCAAATACGTTACTATTCGTAGTACAAATTTTTTTTTCACCAAACTTAGTTGAATAAGTTGAATGTACGGGGAGACACTTTTTTTGAAATAATAGATGTTTGAATAACCAATTAAGTGAATATGAGTAAAACAACAACTAAGTTAAAGAGAAACTAAGTTAAAAACAAATAATTTAGTTGATAAACTAAGTTACAACAACTAAGTTAAAGAAAGACTAAGTTACAACAACTAAGTTAAAGAAAAATAAGGTACAACGTTGATCCAACTATTAACCTAGATTGTAATTGATGAATCCAAGGTCCGACAGTGTTTGGATCTCTATAAGCAACCACTGCGGATAGACAGGGGGGAGTGGGGAGCTTGAACCCATGCCGAACCTTATGAAATGACCCTCGGGGCAAATTCCTATGTGGATCTCTCCTCTTGGGCTATCACGATCGGTATAATTATCGATGGGAAGGTTATGTGGCACTTGCCGCACCCCCATAGACAGTAGAGTAGAAACTACTATCGAAGTGTACCTTGTCGCAATCACCAACCCCATTTCCGTGTGCATCCATTTATGTTGAGGTGCTGGCTCTCCTGAATTCCAATGAAGCGCTCTTAAACATGGCGTTGTACGATCCTTCGTTAAAAATGGCCTTGTATAGTCCATTCGCCGGTGCTTGATTCTTATGTGATTGAACAATGCTACACGGACATCTTTCCACCTCTCTTCGTCTGAATATAGGTAGTCAGCAATGACCTGAAACCCAATTCCCATCTCCACGAACATCAATATACCCAGTCATATATTGATATAGGTGGGGTGAAATTCTGGTAGTATGGGAAGTCGGCAAGGGGCTTGAATCGACTGGATTTGATGATCCTCTATTACGTGATCTTCTATTTGATGGCGCTCCTTGTGACTGCCTGCCCTTGGTCGGTTACGTTCCCAAGACGAAGGTTCACGTCGGTTTGGTTTGAGGGCCCGGTAGGTCGCCAATCCCAACCTGTTCCAACGGCTCTCCTAATTGGCACACATATCTGGGTGAAGGAAGTTTGGAGTTGGCTGTAACATTTCGCAATCAGAGTAGGATCATCTGACTGTGCTACCTCAGAAGCTATGTGTCGCCATCTATTTTGTTTTCCTCCATGTAGGATACCATATCAATCGTCGATTCATGCTTCTCCCAGCTTAGGGTATACCAGAAACGATGTATATCCCTCTTTGAGCATAGTATACCACTATCCAGCATGTAGTTTAATTTACAAGCGCATGGTAATCCATGAGAGGTTACCTTGTCACATCCACAGATGGAGCTGTCCATTTGCACATAATTCGTCCTTCCAAGCTCCTTGACTAGCTCATCTAAGCAAAGGGTACTAACCTCCCGATCAGGTCAGCGATTGGAACCCTCATGTGCTCTCTTCTGTGTTTTGTCCTGGCTGCCTCAAAATCCTTTTTAACTCCCGGATGCTTGTATTCACATGATCGTGAATCTTTGGAAAGATTACATCCAAAGTGTGTCTAGCACTCCTTAATCTCGCCTTTAGAGAAGAATGTGCGGCCTCCACCCTATCAAATGTTTAAGTAAGTTTTATAGATCTATAACAATCACTGTATTATCTTAAACATTACAAGATTAACAATTTTACTATTTGTCGTTGTGTGTTGCCGAGTGCAACACATTCTTGACCCAAGCCTCCACAAATTTTTCCTTGTATTTCTCCCAGACTGATGCAACATACGTAATGAAACGTGGGTAGCTTTGGTATGTCCTTGAAATATGCGTACCTCTCGTTGTAGTCCTGCTCTGTGCTCGAGTAGACAACCGAAGTCCACATTCGGACTGCAGCCCGCCCCTCCTCTATCACCCATATAAGTCTCGGCTTTCCCCTGAACGTTCCTACTTATGTGCCACCGACATAGTAGATGATGAGATTCAGGAAATACCTCATCTAAGGCATTCATCAGGGCCAGAAATCTGTCGGTGATAAATGTAGAGGTTGTAGTCCGCCCGAGGAGGTCCTTAATTGTTGAAGTGCCCACACATACATGTCTGTTGCTTCTGATACATGGAAGGCGAAGGCAATGCTGAAGTTTTTGCCTATACTCGTCATCCCGATGAACTGAACCCAAGGCATTTTTGCTATGTTTGTTTTATAGGTAGCATCAATGCCTATGACATACGGGAATGCATGGAGCAGTAATCTAGATGTAGGGTGTGCAAAGAAGATGGAACCAAGTCGTGTTTGATCATCTAAATTGTGAAATATAATCACGTTATCTATCAAATTAAGATGAAACCTAAATGATTGAAGTTATTTGAGACATACTGAGTTGACTTACTTGGATCTGTAGTGTAATCGTAGTAGTAGTTGTTTTTGTCTAGGTCACTCAGCAGAGTCTGCACCATAGATCGAACATTTCTATTTACTAGTTTTGTTTTTTGTATCCGGTTGTATATGTCTTTCCTTGTTGCTGACGTTTCTGGGTTGATTGTTGTGAGCTCGGAATAAAGCACAGGGGGGCACACCGACTCTGGTTCTCTGGTCGATCATAATCTCCTCCGCCTCAGTCAGGCGTTTTCCCACAAAATGGCCCTCTGCCCACTCTGCGAGATCATGGTTATGCCATCCGTTACCCCTTGCAAGAAACACCCGTAGCTTGTGTAATACCCCTTAATTTTAAAAGGGCAACCACATTTCTTTGAACCCGATGATCTGCGCCGGTTGATGACACCAGGTCGTGATGTCCTTCGTGGTTTCCAATACCTCTCGCATGTATGTGGAAATCTTGGCCCGCCCGAGAACTTTGAATTATGGTGTAGATATGGTTGGGATGGCAACACTATCTACCCAAGCTTCGCTTCTTCTTTACCCCTAAGGCCTGGTTTGTTTGAAATAATAACCTGTGTCCACCACCGGAGCTCGATTATACATCTCTTGCATGTACTCATCCATCTGTGCATAATGATCCGGAACGCCTTCATCAAATTCATCCAATCTGAATCAGTGGTTGAGTCACTATCCTGCAATAAGGGTCGAGAGAATGTTAGATGAATATTTGAAATATGAAAGTTAGTGCGAATATGATTAACAAAGACAATAAACTAAATACTTACTGGGCTTGATATTGGAACATACTCATGATCGGAATCTGAAGATTGACTCATGTTTAGAGAGAGAGCTTGCACAGTTTAACGAAATAAGTGTTGGAAGAGAGTAAGGAAATAGAGAGCTTCGAGAATATGGAGAGAGAGTGTGTGAAGATGAAATGGAGGAGACATCCCTTATATAGAGGTTGGTCATGAACTAGCCACAAGGTTAAAAGTTAAAAAAACGGTAACCTGGTAACGTGTACAGTGACCTAGTACGTGTACCTTACCTGACAAAAGTAATTACCTATGGTAACTTTGAATTCACTTTGTACTGCAAACGGTAACCTGGTACGTGTACAGTGACCTAGTACGTGTACCTTTCTTGACAAAGTAATTACCTATGGTAACTTTGAATTCACTTTGTACTGCAAACGGTAACCTGGTACGTGTACCTTTCCTGACAAAAGTAATTACCTATGGTAACTTTGAATTCACTTTGTACTGCAAACGGTAACCTGGTACGTGTACAGTGACCTAGTACGTGTACTTACCTGACAAAAAGTAATTACCTAAGGTAACTTTGAATTCACTTTGTACTGCAAACGGTAACCTGGTACGTGTACAGTGACCTAGTACGTGTACCTTACCTGACAAAAGTAAATACCTATGGTAACTTTGAATTCACTTTGTACTGCAAACGGTAACCTGGTACGTGTACAGTGACCTAGTACGTGTACCTTACCTGACAAAAGTAATTACCTAAGGTAACTTTGAATTCACTTTGTACTGCAAACGGTAACCTGGTACGTGTACCTTACCTGACAAAAGTAATTACTTATGATAACTTTGAATTCACTTTGTACTGCAAACGGTAACCTGGTACGTGTACAGTGACCTGGTACGTGTATCTTTCCTGACAAAAGTAATTACCCATGGTAACTTTGAATTCACTTTGTACTGCAAACGGTAACCTGGTACATGTACCTTTCCTGACAAAAGTAATACCTATGGTAAACTTTGAATTCACTTTGTACTGCAACGGTAACCTGGTACGTGTACAGTGACCTAGTACGTGTACCTTACCTGACAAAAGTAATTACCTAAGGTAACTTTGAATTCACTTTGTACTGCAAACGGTAACCTGGTACGTGTACAGTGACCTAGTACGTGTACCTTACCTGACAAAAGTAATTACCTATGGTAACTTTGAATTCACTTTGTACTGCAAACGGTAACCTGGTACGTGTACAGTGACCTAGTACGTGTACCTTACCTGACAAAGTAATTACCTAAGGTAACTTTGAATTCACTTTGTACTGCAAACGGTAACCTGGTACGTGTACCTTACCTGACAAAAGTAATTACTTATGATAACTTTGATTCACTTTGTACTGCAAACGGTAACCTGGTACGTGTACAGTGACCTGGTACGTGTACCTTTCCTGACAAAAGTAATTACCCATGGTAACTTTGAATTCACTTTGTACTGCAACGGTAACCTGGTACGTGTACAGTGACCTGGTACGTGTACCTTACCTGACAAAGTAATACCTATGGTAAATTTGAATTCACTTTGTACTGCACATGGTGGTTTGTACGCTTGTTGATTTTAGTAGTCGTTTGTAGCCGTTGGACACCGTCAGTGTTACTCAATGTTATCAAAAGTGGGATATTAGTGTCCAACAACTATTCCTTCCCATTCTCTCTCCCCGTGCTCTCTGAATCTGTAATTAATCATCTTGCTTGAACTCTTCACACCTTAATTCCCATTTCGCTCCCAAAATCAAATGGAGTTTCCTTTCTGTTTGCACGTTAATTATGTAGCTACTTTTGGTCGTCATGGAGCACAATTTGATAGAAGAGTGGGCACAGACGCGTAGAAGTTACTATGCCATATCCTAGTAATCTACGGGATCTACAACGACGAGTAATTCGAGCACTACAGTCCCTCCTCGGCAGAATAAACATAACAACAATGGTGTATTTGGGGCTGGAGGCGACTACGAGTGGACTTTTATTCATGTACGAAATGATACATCAGTTCGCCGGATGATGGAGAATTACATGGAGTATAATGATTTCATCGCTCATATTCCATTACTTGTTATTTATGATCCTATTGAGCCCGATGATGATGATTTTCAACACCAAGAACCAATTTATGAGATGAGACGTAATGTAATAGCACGGGGAATAGAGAGACAAAGGTTAGGAAATAATTAGGTATTGGTTATTGCGTATTTGATCTTGTTAGTTCTCGTGTTGTTTATAATTTTCGGGATTTATAATCTTTAGTAGATGTTTGGACGTGGAATAAACGTGTGTTATAGTTATTGACTTTCATTTATGTGATTCATACGATTTGGATTCAGGGACTTTTCTTTCTTAGGAATTTCTACATTTTGATATATTTCATTTCTCGTGACATATACAATCTTTGGTACATGTTAGATATTTCATTTCGACACTATCATTGCTGGAGAACATTCAACGACCAACATAGAATTTAGACCACCCAGATTGGCATGATATTAACAAGCACATTTGTCAATACTGATCGTTAACTTTGAAAGGAGCCATGCATTGTGTGGCGACACCAAATTCTACCAAATTCTTCTTCTGCCACGGCCCATCATATATCACAATTCTTTCTCACAGGCAGCAAGCTCAACAGAAACAAAGGCATTCCAGGAAACGATGCATTTCTAGAAAATTTTTGCATAGTCTCCCCTGTTTTTCTTATCTCCACCGGTTCTAAGAACCTCACAAAATCAACCAACAGATCATCAACTAACACACCAAGTCAAAATGAAAGACAACAAATAGTTCCAAGATGATACTAAAGTTTATTACATCCAAATCCAAGATGACAAGCAATAGGGTGCACCATGCTGGCGCTGGTAACTTCATATGTACAAAGCGCTGAACATCCCATCTACAAAGAGCTGAACACACACAGACCATCAGTTGCAGCCCTTTGTTCTTCTTCTGGCATCCCCTGACGATAGTATGACCAGTCCCATGCATTGTTCTCTTGGTAGTACGGGCGTGCAAGCTCACTTGCCTCAGACAGTAGCTGTAACACACTTGGTCAGGTAAGTACACATAAAAAATAAAAGTGATATTTAATGATGTACTATGACAAAAGAACTTACTAGACAGGGATCTGGACGATGAACCAGGGTGGTCTGATAAGTCTCAGGGTTTAGGATCTTCGGGTGTGTGTGCTTGGTGTACCAATCTAGGTAGAGTGGGTCACAAGCATGCAACCGCGCATTTGTGCGCGTATACCCTGGAACCAGCAATTTAGGAGTGTTTTCCCCAAAATTATACATGGGGGGTATACACAGGTGTAGGGTTGGGTTTTTTCCTCTTTTTTCAGACCTTGGGTTGGGTCTAATAGGAGGTTCAGGGATATCCTGAATGTAACCAAACTGGCGTAGACAGCGACCAGGCATGTATGGCTCATTCAACCCCAAAATCGGTATGTTACCTCTATACCATGTACGCCCTCCATGAACATTAACATTATCTCGACCGTAGGGCAACCAATCAATCTACAATGAACATTAATAGTAAAATGTAACCAACAACGAAAGGCAAAAATAATAATGGTTCAATGTGTTAGCAACTACAAACACTTACATTTAGAGCAGTCAAAGCATCTAGATGCTCACGATATCCTTGCAGTGAACGATGATCCTGCACTTGAGAGGTAGATCTCACCCATCTTAGAGCCCAAGGTCTATCATCATTAGCGCGCCAGTCCGGCTAATCGCTGGTCTTAATGTAGGGAAGTACGCATAAATCCAGCACTGTGCATATAAAACACTAGAATGATTAAGCAGTACCAATTATAATACTCAGTGAGTGAGTTATCATATACTAGATGCACATTAGGACACATACCTCAAGTAACGTCATAGAACCACCTATCCCACTGGAGTCGGCACGAGATGCTATCCCTAGCTGGCGATATAACCATGCAAGAGTACAGCTCCCATGCATATTTACGAAGCTTGGTACCTTTCTTCACAGGAGCTACTAAACTGAACAGCTGTGGACTCAGACGACCATTTGATTTTCCAGATAATATTTATGGTGGTACCAATCAGATGATATAACCAACCACATGCCTGCTTCATTGCCTCTTCATTTTCATCTACATGCTGCTGCAACAAGCTCGAAATTGATACAACACCGGTATTCCACAGTGCCTCTGTCATACTCTCAACATCTGCCCCAAAATTAAGACAATCAGCCATTACCTCCTTCAACTCAGGGGTGGATGAATTCGCTGTCAATGAACGACCGACGATGGGGATTTGCAGTATCATCCACACATCATGCAGGGTAATCGTCATCTCACCAAACGGCATATGGAATGAGTTTGTATCAGGCTGCCACCTCTCCACAAAAGCACTGATCAGGGACATATTGTTGTATGGCATCGTAATATCCTGTAGGTGCTCTATACCAGAATACTCAAGCATCTTCCGTGTTCTTGGTTTAGAAATTTGATCTTTTGGCCAGCAGGTAAGCATCACCCTACGGGATTTGAAACTCAAAACCCACGATCCTACATAATGACCAATATTTAACACTTACAAAACGTAGTATGAAATTAAATGATCAAATACAGGAGAAGATAGAGAACATACCTTAGCCGAGGTCCATAAGTCAAGCGCCACATGACCCCCGAAGCTAGTGATAACACTAGTGAGTAGTGGACCGCCAGGAACTGGCACCTCTGTCAACTTCCAAGAGGTAGGAATGACTGGAACCATCGCTAGCGCTGCTTCCTCGTCAGTGTCATCCTCCTTATCCATGACTTCATCATCTTCCTTATCCTGCTCCTCATCCACGTCGGGTGAGTCCTCATCATCAGCACCACGACCATCGTCATCAGCATGTGGCGAACGCTCAGTCATCACATGGTCCTCAACAGCACGGGCAGGTGATGGGCGCGGTTGACGTGATGAACTACCACCGCCTGACGGAGCAGTCTGGTGGCTTGATTGCCCTGAGATATTGAAGCTAGAGCTGTGCAGTGATCTGTCAGAAAAAGCACTACTGGATGATGACAACTCTGGCATGCGTCTCCTCGGTATATTGAACACCGCCGAGTCACCTCCGCTACCATTGGTGGTGCTGGTACTTGAAACGTCGGGTCGTTGGAAGATTGACCCGGATGGAAAGATGAATGGCGTGCTGCTTCCATGCGGGGGGCGGAAGGATTACTCGGCCCTTCACCAGGAGCATGTGCACGACGACGGTACGAGGCCGTCATAGCCTGCTGCACACCCCAGTCTTTATTCTTCCTCTTCGTGACATGTCTCACTGCTTTTTTCAGACGATCCATCACTGCATACGAATATCACACAGTTATATCCCTCATTCATAACATAAAAATTCAAACATTTATAATCATATCATTCACAATATTACAATTCAAAAAAAAATTCAAATATTTATAAATCATTCACAATTAGTTAGAATTCAAAAAAATAACAAATTAAAACATTTAAAAATCATTCACAATATTATTATACAAAAAAATAACAAATTAAAACATTTATAAATCATACATAATATTATAATTAAAAAAACATTAAAAAAATCATTAGAATTCAAAAAAAAAAAAGTTAGAGCAGCTGCGCTGCTCTCGTTCTCCCGGGGCGAGCACTGCTGGTGCTCTCCATCTCCAGGGTCGAGCAGGCCTGGTCCTCGAGTCGCCAGACGCGAGTAGCGGGAGTACTCGCCTCCGCTGTTTCCGAGTAGCCCTGCTGCTCGCCTCCACCACCTGAACGAGGAACATCAGCCACGAGCCGCCGTCCTGCTCGCGCGCTTCCAGTTCGAGCCGCCACCCTGCTCGCTCTTCTCCGAGTAGAGCATCCACTCTGCTCGCCCGCGCCCAGGTAGAGGACTCCGCCTACTCGCCCGCGCCAGGTAGAGGACTCCGCCTACTCGCCCGCGCCCAGGTAGAGGACTCCAGCTACTCGCCCAGTTTTTTTTTAAAAAAAATTTCATGCTAATTTCGAAACTTTCATGCTAGATCTAGCTCAATTGATGTAAAATTTCAAAAAACTAACATCAAATTCATACTCAGGACACCCAAATCTATAAGTTACAAAAAAAAATTTCAAAAAACTCACCGGAAAATTTTTCCGGTGGTGGTGTTGCGGTGGTCCGGCTGGTGGTCGTGGCGGCTCTCGGCGGTGGCTACGGTGGCGGCTCCGGCAGGTAGAAGGGAGGATCTGATGGAAGAGAGAGGGAGGGAGAGAGAGTGAGTAGAGAGAAATGAAGAAAATAAGGGAGGTTACGCTATATATAGTACGAGCGTTTTTTACCCGAAATTGACGTTTTCAACTGCGATTTCAATACAACGTTCTGTAAGTGTAACAATGTTTGTAATTTGGTCAAACACAACATAAAATGTCATTAACTTATGTGGAGTCACAATTATAACGTTTAAATGCGCTTTAAAAGGGGTTTAACGTCTTTTATACGGGTTTATAATGTTTTGTACCAATCAGAGTGTTTTTTACTGTTTACGCTCAAGAAATTATTTAAAAAAAACAAGAGTTACAACACGACATTATTACATGTGTACAACGTCAATATGAATTAAAAAAATTTTGTACTGCGGTGATTAGTAATTTGTACTGCGAATAGCAACCCAGATTTCCTAAATATCCATATAGGACCTACAAATATTTTTAATCCCATAAATACATCATACTTTTCGGTTATTATATTATAACCACATTTATTTCTTAAACTTTACCTTATACTCCAAAATACATACATAGTTTTATTTTCTTAATTAATTAATTCACTAAACCACCATTATAAATTCGGTAATTATTATTTGAACACCTTAATTTTGATAAATTACCAAATCAACCCTTAACCTTTCGGTTTTGACAAATAACTTTCTATAATTACATTTTAACCCAAAACTTTATATAAGTTATATATCCACTTATAAACAATAGTTTTAATATTTAATTTCCTTAAATCTCGAACGGTACATAAAATTCCATTAATTACACTTCCACCCCAAATTAAATTCTTGATTTACATATAAACTTTTATAAATTATAATTTCACCCCAACTTCAATCTCGGTAACATTATTAAATTCTAATCTTTGGTTCAAACTTAATAGAACACAAAATTAAATAGTCTAAAATACTCAACTTTGTTACAAACCTTATTATTTAATATAATCACTTATAAATGTCATAAAAGACACTATAGCTTACGGTTTTGGTATGTACTTGTAACAATATTTTATAAATTGTGTTTTAATCATTTTACTTTATTTATGACATTATATGTCACATAGACATTGGTTAATTTTCCAACATGTTATAAAACATTTTATTATATAGTTTGGTTAAATATAACCATGTAAACTCTCGGCTCATATTATAGAGTAACAAAGTGGCATAAAAACTTTGTATTATACATAGTTAACATACTTACTTGGTTGATAAGTTTTTAATCCAGCCAACACCACTCCATGGCTCACGGCTTAATGGGACAAGCTTTCCACACATTTTTTTCTGCATCATTTTGGGCAGATTTCTCTCATGTTACCAGCAACACTTTAACAAAGATAAACACTTGCATTATCTAGTGAATTTAGGACCATTAAGTGGTGTGTTTAAGCTTAGTAGAAGCATGTTAATTACCTAGTAGTATCATAGGTTGATTAAGGCTGGTTCACGCCTGAAAAACTGAAGCAACCAAGGTGTTAAAGCACCACTCCAATCAACCAGGAAAAAACGTAATATATGATGAACAATGCCTAGGAGTTACACTTGCTACAGGCTTAAATTGGAGTTCCTAACAACTATAGAAGCAACACTTGAAGAGGTTGTTTCCCCTCCACTGGTTTTACGTATAAAAAGAGGAAGAAATGAGCTTAGAAAGGCAAGGTAAGGGATCAGAAATAAGGAGGAAGATTAAGGTAATTAGTGCATTATTTAATACCTTAATAAGGTTGTGATTTGTTTCCCTTCTCCTCTGATTCTCCACCGTAAAATAGCCCATCTTCCAGCACACCCTCACACTAAATGACGGGGTGAAAATAAGAATAGATGAGCTTAGAGGAAGAGGAAGAGAAAAGGAAGAAAATGACATCTACATGCCTTAGAAGCTACCCATATCAAGAGGAGTCCCCATTGTTGTTGGCTGCTTGCTCTCGGTTTGGAAGCAGCAGAGAGGGAGGGTATGAGCTGTGAAGAAGATGGCTGGCAAGAATGAAGAAGATGAGAAAAAGAATAATCGGTTTCTTTCAAAGACATATAACGACATCACTTTGCGGACTTGCAAAAGCTATGTTAAAAAGCTTACAGGATGAATCTGCAGCCGTGTCGAGTTGCTGCTTAAAGGCGGTGGGGTCATTTCTTTCTGGAGTGCACGCTTGATGGAATTGAGGTGGTAAGTTATCCTCTTCCAGTTAGATTGTATAATATTATTTCTTTGTGTTATATATGTGCAATGGTCAACTCACTCATATAACGACATCATATGGCATGATAAGGATGAGTCATCAATGGCTTTGATAATTATGTTGTACTGACAAGAAGAGATAAAGAAGGGATAAAGTAGGCTGATTGATTGCCACTTACGGTAATGGTGGGATTGAGAAGAGCTGATTACTTGTCTTTTTATTATTCTACTACCACATATACTATTTAGATGTAGATCTAAGCTTATCCTTGACAAACCTCCCATCAATTACGTGCAGAATTTTTGGAAGTGGGGTGTGGCTGATTCACCAATCTTATCATGTCCATTTATTATACACCATGTGGGAATGTGACTCATAAAGTCCCATGACATTTTATAAAGTATATATCATGTTATATTGTTTGTAAGTTAACCGCACGCAACATGTATAGGTGCCGTTTTTTTTGTTGTTAATTAGGCTTGCATGTGCATATATATAACTAGTGATATGAGTGTATGTTGCAGTCTCCTTTTTCTATCTACCGCTTGAATCCCACATGCATACCACATTAGCAAAGTGTAATCGTTCTCTTTTTTTTGCTTTTATGTATATGCATGTGAGTTTAACGGAGGCCTGCTATATGCATCGTATATTTTTTTTGTCTTGGTTGGTACATACACCTACCGGTAATATATGGTATATTGCTACAGTTTTTTTTTTGTCTTTGATTAGGCAAATGCCTTACCGTTCTTGCTACAACCTTTATCCCTGGCCATGTACATACATGTCAAGCGTACATGGTGTACGTTTCTGTTTTTTTTTTCCTTGTTTGATTGATCAGTACCAAGTATATTATATACCACCGTAAAATAGTGGTAAATTAGATAGATTCTAATCTTGTCTTAATAAATATACATATGTATAAAGTAGGTACATTAGGTAGTTAATTGTTTTACTAAGTGAAAGTGATAAATACAAGTCCTAAAAATTGGTATATAAACCGGTTTATATGGTACCGATTTTAACTTGTATACTTTGTGTTATATGTAATGATATAACATTCCTTATGTATTTATGATATATATCAAGTATTTAGATTATGTAACATAAATTGTGACATTGTTAAATGTGTATATCAATTTATTTAGCATTCATAAATGCTTAGGCAATCATAAAATATTTACGTTGCTCATTAGTATTTTTCGCGTTTTTACAGTGAACGTTATTGTTGTACCGAGTCGTATAAACGCTTGTATATATTTTTCCTAGATGATGCTCTCCTAGTTGAGCTTGTTTCATAAGGGTTTAATGCCTGTTAGTGTTCGTACGTAAGCATTTATGCGTACGTGTAGACGACATTGTATTAGCATTCGTGGATCGAACGTTGTCGTGTTATAAGTTGTATAAACGTTCATTTTAAACTTTCCTTGTTGTCGCTCTCTTTATTGAGCTCATTATGCAAGGAGTTTAATCCTTGTTAATAAACGTACATAAACATTTGTACAGTACGTTAATACGTTTAGTAAAATTACGCCCGTAGCGTTTATGGTAAAAACGGCTATTTTTACGTGACGTTTGCATGCGTAAATTAGCATGCGTAACTAAATAATCTATTCTTGATCAATTCTTCATTATTTAACAGTTTTAAGGTATTAATTAGTTTTGGGGTATTTCAACTAGGGTGCTTTTTCGTTATCACAACACCAACTCCCATTAACACTCATTTTTAACTGGGCAGTAGATGTCACTCAAATTTGTGTAGCTCACCACAAATGATCGATATGAATATATGGTGTCTCTTCACTGCATGTATTAGCACATCTTTGGTCCTGAGTAGCATACCTTCCTAAAATTCATCATTGTACACACAATCTTATAGTTCCAAATCTATCTTTCTTCCTCCCACCTCATAATACCACTACACCACCGGCGTTTGTAAAATGGGTATGGATGAACAAGATAAGCATCGCCGCCCCGGGTGGTGGTAATAACCACAATATTAGCAACATCAAACGATGTGTCGTCATCATCAGATGAACTACCCACTAAACCCTATACCTCATCTTCCTCGATCCCTTCACGCATGTCTCCATCATCATCAAATTGATCCACCCAATCTTCTTTGCCAACTTCATCTTGGTTTGATCTTCAAAGGATAATGGGTATAGGGACATAGGATTTTATGTATGTACGGAGGTCTCATTTTGAGGAGGCACAGTGAGTTAGGGGAATAAGTTATGATACATGTCTGGTATGTAAAAAATAAAGACGTCATTTTTGTTTGGTGTTGAGAATGTGAAGAAATAAAAGGGGTTTGGTTTTCAAGTGGTGTGAAGCTTGAAGGGGCTTGGTGTTGATAGATAAGGAGGTGGGAAATGTTTAAGGTGGTTGGTCACTTCAACTAAGGTTGGCCATAATTAAATTTTCTTGTACTTCAACGTACATGTAACACCCCCAATTTTTTTTAGTTTCATTAAGACAACAGAAAACTAGATTAACTTGGGTGTTACCGTCACGCTCAAAAAGGCGCTAAGGGTATAAGTTAATGGATTCCAATTTAGAACAATCTTACTCTAACTCAAATTTTACTCTTAAAAGAAATTAGTCAAGACTCATTTATAAAATTAATCTATGTGGTTCCTGGTATAAAGTAAACTAAGTTAACCAAACTAAAGGAATTAACAACCATTGAGATATATTTATTTACAAGTTGAAGCATTAACACTAGGTTTATTCAAGCCCTAACTCTAAGCAATTCTACATCATAGTATTAGGTGATCACTCCCCAAGCCCGTGCACTCAATCTTGGTCGTTACTGCTTAAACAACACATTAAACACACACATAAGGAAAACAATAGTCAATAAAGCTGAATAACACTAGCATTAGGAAACAACATTTACAAACTCATAATGTGGGGAATTAAAGCCTTATAACATATGATATTTGTCTACATTCTCATAACCAATTAAGGGACCAATAAGTTATTCAATATTGACAACCAAACCACTTTTCCGCTTTTCATCAACCAATTCATAACCATCAAGCCAAAATCAATTAACTCACTCCAATTATTCACTGGAGCTTGTTGTCGGGCTCTTCGTTAGACACCAACGTCACCACCTCACTCTAGTATCCTTAAGTGTGCATTCCCCCAGATAGCTCGTAAACTAAAGGAGTAGATTGCTAGAGCTTAAGACCTGTCCCTCCGTGGGTAACTGATAAATACCTAACCATATCATCCATAATAACCAAGTGATAACATAAGCTTTGCCAACTGATCTCAAATTTAACCATTCCATAACAATTGTCATCACACAATTACATAACAAAATATTATTTTACCTTTACCATGACAATCCATTACTTATGCTTTCAACATGTCATAGCGATAAAACACATAATTCAACACATTTACAAAAAGCATAGTTTTCACCAAGAACAACTAGATGTCTAGGTTACCTTTTAAGGACAAAACTCGTAATTTGATTCTTAGGTTAACTAGATCACCCGGGATTTCACAGCAACAATGGATCCCTTGAAGGGTTTCTCATGAACTCAATGGAGATGGTTGAAGAGAAGACTAGGATCATGAAAGAAAATACATTGGTTTACATCCTTATATAAATGCAAGGAAGTGAGAGAATGCCTAGGTAATTTAGAGGAGTTTGAAGTAATTTAGGGAATTTGGAAAATTTAATTTAGTGGGGGCTGTTTCAAAATGGAAGGCAATTTAAAATAACCGGTCTAAAGACTTAGTGAGGAGTAATGAGTCACTGGAAGATAGACCGTGGAATTCAAGAGGTAATTATGACAATTAAGGCTTTAATGAGATTTGATTTAGCAATGGTAAGAAGAGGTATTAATTATGTTTGAATACTGAATTCCCATACTTATGTGAGAGCGAAGAGGCATGTAACATTAGGAAAAGGCATGCAATAGTTAAAGATAAGTCCAAGGTTTTAATGACAATAAAGGTTTAAAGAGGATTTGATTTGGTAAAAAGGATAAAAAACTTTGAATATTGATCTTTCTAGATTAATTAAGAGGGAGGGGATTTTGAATATAGTAAAAGACAGACCAAGGGTCAAAATATAAATTTAAGGCCATTAGTGATATTTTTATGCTTTAAGGAATTAATGAGGATTTTACCAAATAAATCATAGGTGCTGAGTGAAGAACCTGTTTAAATGGATTACCTAACCTAGGTTAAGAGTAAATAAATAATTCCAGCACATTTAATAACCATCAAAATATAAAATCTTATTTAAGGACACAAATGCACTTTTTGTGCTTAAAGGTAAAATTTAACTCTAAGATAATGTAACTCCCCAACTACTTATCTAGCAGCCTAATAATTCGTTAATGGACTATATATACGCTTATAAGTCATGATAGGTTAATTTCCCAAGTTGTCTAAATGACCATATACCCCTGGTGATCAGAATCAACTTCTGGGCCAAAATGACCAAAATACCCCTTTTTGACCAACTTAAAGAAAAATGCATTTTGAACCCAATGGAACACATACCAACCCTCAAAATAACTTTATAAAGGCTGTATTCCCGAATTACCCTCAAAAGTGACCACATGATGTTTTAAGGTCTTAAAGTTCATAAATAGATTTTTTGGGTATTTGTACAACTAGTTAAAAATTACTCGTGGACCTCCACCACGACAGAAGAACATAACACTTTTGACGTCATCTTCATCCCCAAAGGGTATTACCATCTAACTTATAGAGCCGTCATCACTAGCTGCCCCATCCTTTGTGACACTTTCACTTCGTGGGTGCACATTTAGATGCTACCAATATGAGCAATAAGTTGCTCGTAATTGATGTCGACACTCACTAACACGACATTCTTCTTCCCACCCTTATAATCTGCTCCGTTTACCGCGTGCACACTTTTGCAATTAACATGACATAAAAAACTAGATGCATTAGAGACATCACCTATATGACAGTACCAATACACCATCACAGCCAATTTCATATAATTAAAAACTATAGTATTCCATATATCACATGACAATATAAATGAAAACGTTAATTCATTATAGATCACTAATCATCAAACTTATTCTATAATTTATATTCATAATATCCCTTCACACTAATTATTTGTAATCACCAAACAAATCCATATTCTTAATAATCACTAATTTTACCTATGTGTGTTGGAGAGAAGAGGAATGACACCCAACAATAGCTGGGTGGCGGCGACTTCACCAGCGGCAACTCCTAGCTCTAACGGCGGCGACAATTATAGCGGTAGTGTGGGAAGCGATTGGAACCGCTACTTTGCGCTCTATTTGTGAGTTTTACGGGGAAGAGAAGGAAATGGGGGGGGGGGGGGGAGGAAAGGGAATCATGCAGGGTTATTAGAACCTGTAAAATCATCTGTTAAAAAGATGATTCTCTTTTTTTTGTTAACATCTCTTGAGAAGACGACTTCATTAGTGATATGTTTGGGTTTTTTCTTCACTAAAATCTTGGTTTCAAAAGAAGATTTGACAAATCGTCTTTTCCGGAAACGATTTGTTCTTTGTTGCATACGCTGACAGGGACACTTACATGTGCATAGATGAAAACCCATAGCTGGAGAGCAGAGATGGATAAATTGTCGGTCCCTCGTACTCCAAGACACGTCCTCGAGAAGTTATGATGTGTCATGCAGGTTTGTGAGAATAGAACAAATGTAAACTAGATGTTATTGCCGCTCCTAGAGGACCTCACTTTGGCCAGACAATACAGCTGAGGTTCCACTTGTCTGGCATGGTGTTATACTGACAGCTGTGTCTGGCATCTGATGCTGGGGACAGTGCTATTACTGGGGCGCTGGTCGTCCTACAAATTTGGGCGTGAGAGAGATTTCCTTATATAGCTCCCATCCGTCGCCCTGCCTGTCACGCTGGTCCACTTCCTTCTCTTCCGTTTGCCCATCGTTGGCATGTCGACTTTGATGTGACCGACCACTCTACGCATGTCCTCACTCACTATAGGGGGGCCTTTGACAGACAGACAACGCATCAGGTGAGTGTCATTTTTTGGTTTGTGTATGTTGTTTTGGGTCCATTTCATAAACATTTGCCTATAACTTTTAGTCTTTGTTGTTTCAGATTGTCTGGCAGTCCATACGGAGGAGGTGTTACGGTCTCTTCCTCTGAATTGTTTGGTTGGTCTACACATTGCACGGGCTCGGGTGCCACTTATATGCTTTAATAAGTGAAGTGGCATCTCCCGGATCATGTGATGCGACAGTTTGGTAGGAGGCAGTTTCCACCGGCTGATGCTAGGACAGACGGGGATGATGCACGAGTAGATCTGCACAACAACATCGACTTGAGAGGCCACACCGACTGGAACCGGGCAACTCACCATTCAGTGTATATTACCCTGTGGAACCTGCGTGCTGAGAGAGTCGTCGATCTACAGTTGGAGGATGTTGGTCTTGCGTATGAAGAGTGGTACGGGCGCAACACGAGGAGATACATTGACGGTACGAGAGCTCTATTAGGATACATGGTGAGTAAATATGACTTACTTGTTTTATTTTATTATGACATATTATTTTGTTATATTCATATGTTGAATTGTGGTGTAGGGGGAGGCCACAAATGAGGTCATCGGCATGCTAGAGGCAATGCGTGTCGATGATGCTCTCATTAGTTTACGGAAGATGAGAGACGAGTAAAACAACACATATTACTTCCTTCCACGGCCACAACATGTCCCAGCAGCTGCCCCTGACGATGAAGAAGCAAATTTCGCTACGGATCAGGGTGAAAGAGAAGGGCGTGGTCATCGTCCGCGTGGTCGAGGTAGAGGAAGAGGACGTGCACGTGGTCAAGCTGCTGAGCCAGTAGATCACCAGGAGGCGTTTGACATCGCCGGTAGCATGACCATGCCTCAGGTTGTCGATCCTACGCAATTGGTCGACACTACTGGGTTTGCGTATTTTGCAAGTAGCTTAGGGGGTCACGGGGCATCATCCTCTGGTGCTGGGATGAGCATGGACTTCGACATCACCACGCCATCTTCAAACCTAGCTTTAGCTTCTACATCCACTCCTGAAGCACCGCTTAGAAATAGCGATTCCCAATATCATTATGATGTAGGAGATCTTAGTGGTCTGACCTTTATCCTACTCTCACATCAGT
This sequence comes from Limonium bicolor, assembly GCA_023374045.1. Classification (NCBI taxonomy): domain Eukaryota; kingdom Viridiplantae; phylum Streptophyta; class Magnoliopsida; order Caryophyllales; family Plumbaginaceae; genus Limonium; species Limonium bicolor. Next base: position 273,900,649 of record CM041776.1, read on the forward strand.
GGTTGATGATCCTACACCTAGTTGGACTATGACGTATGTACGACGTAAACGTAGAAGATGTAGGTTGTTACATTTTGTAAACAACTTGATTTTGAGATTGTATTACTATTGTTTATGTTTTCTATCTCCTAAACTATTACATTTGGTTCACATTTGATTTCTCGTGTTTCTGTAATGTTACACATGTTTTGAATTGGTTATGAGTATCGTGATTGTGTGGTAGTTCATATATGTACAGGTTGTTTGTAATGAATTTGTGGTGTTACAGCCTTTGGAAAATTTTCCAAGTAAGTGTTGTTTAAATTGTGGTGTTCCTACACTTGGAAAATGTCCCAAGTGCTGCGAACATGTGAAATTGTCTCTTGAAGAGACGTTCATATTGATTTCAAGTCACCTCTTTTAAAAAAACCACCGCGGCGCGGTCTCGACTAGAGAGGTTTTGTCTATGAATCACGACGATTCCTCTAGTTAAAAAAAAAACAGCTGCGGTTGTCTATTAGACGATAAATCGTCTTTAGAAGTGACAATTAACATTGAAATCGAATCGTCTTTAGAGGAGACGGTTTCTCGTCTACTTCCGTATTATTGAGTCAGCGCCCAACATGACGTGGGATAAACTAATTTTTAATTAATGAAGAGATGGGATTTTTATTTAATGAACATTAAGTGCATATAGTATTTTTTTTACGGTTATTTGTGAACTTTTTCTTATTTTTAGCATTAATTTAGGGGGAAAGTTAGTGGGTAATATTTTTGGAGAAGGGTGTTATTTTTGTTCGGCAAACAGCGTGAAATCACCGCATCGCGTTGCATATTGCAGACTTGCAGTTGCTGCTCAACTTTCTTCTTTTGTCCGCAGCGAGTATCCTTCAAGGCCTAGATTCCATGGCGGGAACAGCGGCGCTTCAGATTCCTCGATTATCCAGCTCCCTCAGAGGCCCTTTTGACATCGACAAGGCCTACCTTCAACGCAAAACCATCCTCCAAAACCTCCTTAGCCAGAGGTAACTCAAAGGACGAATGTGATTATCTTCGTTTCTTTTTTTTCTGGCATAAGTTCGATCAATTCGGTGGTGAAAAATTATCGACTTCTTTTCCAGGTCCGGAAGGTCCCTTGACGAATGGCAGTTGGCGCGAAAGATTGTACATAATTGGGAAGAAGGTGAAGTTTTCTCTATCAGATGAGCTTCAGCGATGCTCGTGGAAGTTTGCCACTCCGATCATGATTTCTTAGTGCTATCTGTTATATTTGACATTGTTTTCGCGATTGTCTAGCATCCCAGGAAGTTCGACAAGTATACAGACAGTTTGTTGGCGCGCTCGTTGAGTTGGTAGACCGCGAGGTGGATTCAGAGACTTTTCGTGAAGTGTCTGTGGTCGCTTATCGTATGTTCAGTGTACCAGGGTTCACGGGTGATGATAGAAAATGGATCGTTGAGAAGAAGTAATATATATATTTTCTGTATGAATTAGATTAATATGTTAAAGTTGGTTCCCGTCATCAAAGTAAATATTATTGCTGAAAAACGAAACTTGCTTGGTATATATAGACCTGGACTGTTTAGGCTTTTAGTGTCGTTTGGTTTAGCATGCAATGCCAAAACACGTAACTTCTGTATGATCTAGTAAAATTGTCTGCCATTTTTTTGAGACCTGAGTTCCGTTTAGGCGCAATTGATGCTGTATATGGTGATTACTGATTAGTATTACTGTAGCAGATGACTGGTGCTGATGACTGATGGAGGATTTGCTGTCAAAACTTTTATGTGATATCAAATACAATAGTCTGCTCCAAAGGCACTCATTGCCATTTTGTTTATGTGATATTAGCAAACTCACCCTTTAGGAACACAAGAATCTTTTTCATGGTAGAGCAAAAACAATGGATTTTATGTTGGGCAGAGTGTATAAACTTTCCTAATTTATTGCTTATTTCTGTTTCAATTAATTTTCTTTTTACTTACTTAGGTTAGAGCTGCAAAAACTCCTAGGTTATGCTGTTTCAGATACCATTGTGCAAAAAGTGGCAGCTCTAGCTTGGAAGCTGAATCTTTTGCTGCCGACAAACAATGGGGCATTGGACAAATCTACATCAAATGGCAATTCTGAAGTAGATGAATTAGAGTTCGGAGTCGACCTACAATTTCAGGCACCTGAACGTTTTGTCGTGGATGCCTCTTTGGACAATGACATCTTAGGAGAAGAAATCTTGAAACCTTCACCGTCATTTAACAATTTTCTGTCGGCTTCCGATGAAGTAGACCATCACATTGCGATTGGTGGAGTTACACATGATTTGAGATGGTTGAGAGCTGCATGTGGACAGGCAGTGCAGGGAAGTGCATCACAGCTATCTGTAGATGAATTGGCAACTGCAATTTGTCAGGTTCTTGGTTCCCATAAACCTGGTGAAGAGGTACCTGGAGCTGTTTGCAATTCATATATTGTGATGAAAAGTTGTGGTTTGAACAACATTAAATTAGTTTTTGTTGTAGGTAGCTAGTGACTTGCTGGATCTTGTCGGAGATGAATCTTTTGAAGTTGTTCAGGAGCTTATTTTGGTAAGAGTACTAATAACTGCTTGCATTTTCTTGCTTATTATCTTTCATTACATGCTTGAACATTCTTGAACCTTGAGGTTGGATTGAAGCTACGTTGGTTTGTAGGATTTTCACTATTTTAATAGTGAAAGATTTTGAATTCAGTCTTTTATACTTTTGTAGTCGGTTTCTGTATCCTTTACCCCTATATAGTTGTAATGTTGGTTAGTAAGTTACTCAGTATTTAACAATAAAAAAGTAAGGGTTGTAAATGTGCTCACTTTGCAGAAATTAACTAAAGTGCTGTGCCGTGATTAAGATTTGCTCCTAAATCACTGATTAGAAAAAGGTAACTCTGTTGGAACCGGAAGAACCTGCACGCTACTAGCTCAAACATTATTTCAAGTCTGCAATCATGCTTATCGAGATTAAACATATTCTCTCATTTTGAAGCTTAGTAAGGTTAAGTTGATCACCTAGTATTCACTTTAACTAGGTATCTGTTATGATCTGATTCACTACGATATATCCTGACTGAAATTCGTGTTTTGCTGCTTCTCTAGCCTATCGCTGAAGGTTCTTATATGAGATCAACCTTTGATGAGGTTGCACATTTTATAATTTAACTTAAGCAGTAGCTTGTCAAATTTTCCTATCCAAAAATGAAACAACTTCCAAATCATAGAGTTAGATCTCAATTTTGCTAAATAAATTAGAGGTCAAAGAGGTATTTTATAATTGTTACTTTTACAATCTTATTGAAACTCATAAAAGTCCTTGTTCCCAACATCCTTTTTGTGTTTCCTCTTTGGTGGTATCGGATAGGGGAAGAGAGGTTTAGGTAGGTGAGTGACATGCTTCTACCCTCAGTTGTGTCCACATTGTGTACACACTCTGCAGTCTTTGGCTATGATATAAGCTGGGAAGTTTCCGGTCATAGTTAATGTTTGCTGGGGATGATTGCTGACCATCTGGTGAGTTTTTGCTAAAAAGTGGGAGCTTTGTGTTTCCATTGTTGAAAAGAAGTTGCTATCTTCTACAGGGACTGATATTTATTCTGCTTGACGGACATTTGTTTTCATAATAACCGTAGAGGATGCCGACCATGTGCTCATATTATTGAAGTAGAGATAATGCAATTATTTGTGGGCTCTGGCATCATCTTAGTGTCAAACTGTATTTTGTCGCATTGTAGTCGATGAAAAATGTGTAACCAAATAGAATCGTGTGTGGTTGTCAGCAATATTCCTTTATAAAGTTCACTAGAGAAGAATGTTTTTTACTATTAGTCGCATTGAATGTTTTCCTTCGTTATGCACTTTCTATTTCAGCATCGAAAAGAGTTGGTTGATGCAATTCATCAGGCAACAATGATATTAAGATCCCATAAAGTGTCATCAAACTCCCAGTTAGCAATGCCTAGCTATGGTACTCAGGTATTATTACCAATGATATAACTTTTACTGTATTGAAACTTGAATTATTCTCATTAGTCTAATACCATTCCATTTATAGGTAACTGTCCATACTGAGTTAGAAAAGCAGATGGATAAAATTAGAAGGAAAGAGGAGAGGCGACATAAACATAGAACAGATTTTGGGGATGAACAATCTGCATTCAACTTTATGGCATTACTGGAGGCTAGTGAGAGGAGTAAGAATAATATGTTTGATGATTTGATTGGGCAAGGATCTCAAAATGTGGCTCTTCCCCAAGGAACTGTCAGAAAGCATTTAAAAGGCTATGAAGAAGTCAAAATTCCACCTACTCCGACAGCTCCAATGAGGCCTGATGAAAAGTTGGTGAGTGTTATGTGTAGTATATTATAGTCACGTCCATTTCTTATGCATATATATATATATATATATGCTCTTATATCTCCGTTTTGAAATTGAAGGCTTTATCTCATGTCCAACAGTATATAATATTGAGAGGTCTAGTCCATCTGTCATTTTGATTGTTTTTTTTTCTTCTTCCGGTAATCAGTGTTGTATTAATGGATCACAATGATCCAAAAGGTTTATACTATCTATCAGCTGCAGTAAGCAGCTTTCCTAATTTGAATGTTTGCAAAAGAATGTGCTTTACAAAAAAGATTCTGAAAAATCCTATTGTTCCATCTCTCCTCAAGCCAAAGACAAGTGAAATGAACATGAAAGAGTTTCTTATGTTCCTATTACTTCTTATTTTCCAACCTTCTGCTCAAGTCTTACTATTCTAACCTTAATTCACATCGTCATATGCTTTTCGCTAATCAACTTTCATCAAGCATATTGGGGAAATGACTCTCCTTCAGCATGACATAGTAAGACATTATGGAATTAATCATGGACCTCCCAGTCTCTTCTTTGCAGATAGTCATTCATTGCATAAATGCCAAGCCCGGTAGTGGAATGATATCCTGGAACCAAAGGTCCTGGGTTTAAAACTCACCCACTACCGTATTGCGAGAAAGGTTCATTTAGAACCTCAGTATTGCTCTTATGCTGAACTTTCAACCACTTATAAAAAAAGTCATTCATTGCATAAACAAAAGAGACACCAACAGATACACCAACAGTGGTTATTGCTCCTTGATAATGCCATACAATTTACCAGCTGATGTGTCTAAAGGATTGGATTAAGCTAGAGTTGATCAATTAGTCCAACCCAGAAAACAGCCCAATGAGCTCGGGCCCGAAAGTGTTATCGGCTGGGCCTGGACTAATATTATATATTGAGCCTGGGGGTAAGCCCTGCTTAACCCAGCCTGGACTGCTGCACAAAGTTGATCCTGGGTGCAAGCCCGACTTTTTTATTGATATATGTGTATAAATTCTTTATGAAATAATATAAATAATATAAGTTTTATATGATATATACTTAACAGAATGTATATAAATATAAACTAAAAACAATCATAACAATATTACATATATATAAAATAAAAGCCGGGCCGGACACTAGCAAAACACCGAAAGAAGCTGAGTTGCGGACACTAGAAAGCTGGTCCAGTAAATTGAAAAACTGTCTCTTGCCTTGACGGAACCCATCCTGTCCGCTCGAATGACCTGTTCTAGATTAAGCTTATCTCAAAGATCAATGATTCATGCCCGATTCATGCCCGATTCATGCATCCAGTATTAGAGACACCCTCCAATAGCCAAAACAACTTCTCACAATGCTGTTCATTTTATTTTGAACTAATTTAGGCTCCGAAATAGCTCCAAAAGAACTGTCTTTCTTCTTAGTCCATTTCCTCACCACTCGGTGCTTGTCCTGGCTATTGGGCCCTCTAATGTCAAATTGGTTAGTCTGGGAGGTATCACTATCCCTCTCTACTACTTGGACCATCTCTATTCCTTAGGTTGTGTGTTCCCTGTTCTGGCCTTAGAAGATGGTTCTTTATCTTTACTTGGGGAGGGGTTGGAAGATGTGCTTCCATTAACCTAGACCTTTCTCTTGATCTCGTGACTATACGCCAAGGTACCTCTATACTCTTCTCCTTTTGATTGCCCACTACAGATTGTACCTTATGATGAATTTTGGTAGTTTTAGATTGTTGAGTAACACTTTGTACTTCTGGTTTACTGACAGGTCCTCCATTTGAATGGTCAATATCTTTCCTTTTCTCCACCCCCACTTGTCATCTCTCACTGCCTTGCATTTGCTTTCTCTGTGTCTCAATTTGTTACTCAGTTTAGACAAAGTGGGCTTCCATTCATATTCCACCTGTTGCTCTATATCAATTCTCCTTTTGCATTGTTTGTCCCTAACTATCTGATAGCTTTTACCTTTTGTAGCCTCAATCAAAATCCCTTTCTTATTTATAGTGTTTTATTTGAGGTTACATGAGGTTGAAAAGTTCACCTCAATTCACCTCAACAGTTCTACCTAGGTGAACTTAACTTTATATTTAATCTCATGTTACCTCACCCAATTTGACAATCCAAGCATAAGGTTAAGTGCATCTATCCATGAACAAAGGCTGTTAATGTGGCTTGCTAGCTTGCTCAGAGTTTTGATATTCCAACGTTGGAGCTTAAGACATATAAACTTGACCCAGATCCGGAAGGACTTTCCTGCTTCCTACCTTAGCTGAATATCTTGAGATCAATGCTTGACTAATAGAGGTCGCCCCAAAGATCTGGCACCCTTCGATAGCGCTTGACTTGCCTTGTTCATTTGATAAGCTTGCGAGGAAGACGCCTTGTTGGAGTATGTATATAGCTTCAATCCCTTAATCTGTTCAAATTGTCTAGAGGAATCTATCCATGGCGGTGTCAGTTAGTCCAATACTTCACTTCCTGTTTAACTTCATCTTCCTCCACAGTAATGGTATATTCTGCATCCTCCTCATTAAGTTTAACATATTCCGACTCTGCTCCACTGTTTATTCCGTTATCAGAAAACAGACTAGCCCAGCTTATATCTTTTGAACATTGCATGTCTTTGGTACTTCTGGTTCTGTACTTTGGTTACGACCTTTATAGTACTCTTCGACCTTGGCACAACTTAGCTAGTGCTGGTTGAAGGTGCTTGCTGATCATTTACAGTTGGTCTGACGTTTCTCACACTAGACTTTACTCATACAGCAGCTACCGAGGTCAAAATTTGAGACTCAAATGGTGCCTCTCTTGGGCTTCCGGTTATCTTTGTTCTCTTTCTGGTTGTATCTTCCTCTTAAGCCCACGAAGTGTAAGTGGGAGTTGCAGGATGAGGGTTGTTTCCTAGCCCAGGATTATCTCCCTCAGCTGCGGCAGAGGTTCCCCTCACCCTCCCCCCCCCAAGAACTAGCAAAGGGAGAGGGGCAAGATGGCAGAGAACCTGTTGTTTTTTCTTTGAAGAGCTCTTCCTCGCGATTTCATGGAGATCGTGGTCAAGTCGCGGAACCCTGAGAGTATGCTGATTATCCTAGAAGCAGAGCAATTTTTGCAAGAGCCTGATTAGTTCCTGGTCAGTCCAAGTAATCCTAGTTTGAGTTCTGAAAAAGCCAGTTTGTCACTAGCAATAGTAAGAGAGTTTCTAGTTGCTCTATAATAAAATCATAGCTTTTCATTTTGATTGTTTGCTAGTCTCATATATCCTTGTGTTTTTTGTCCCTCAAGAAAGAAGTATTGAAATAAGAAGAGTTTGAATATTAAAATGCATATGATTACAGGGTAAAAGATATTGATTAAGAGCGTCCTTGTAGAAGTGTCCCACACTAGTTTCTAGGATCTTTTGAGTATGAACATTGCCATTGCTATCTGGACCGTCAGAGTGATCTTTCTTTGTGAAAAGATATTGTAATTTGACCATGGCTGGTGCCGGTCAAGTATATTTTAAAACATCTATATGTGTTTATGTGTGCATATATTTAGGACAGCTTCAACCACCTTCAGTGCTGAAGGCATGTAGGTTCTGTGATATGCAAGCTTATCTTTTTTCTTTGAATTTGTATTATGCATGCATCAATAATTGCTCTCTCTCTCTCTCTCTCACTATGAATGCAGATAGAGATAGAAGAGTTGGATGAATTTGCTCAAGCTGCTTTTCACGGATACAAGTCTCTTAATCGTATACAGAGCAGAATATATCGTACTGTTTTCTTCACCAATGAGAATATACTGGTCAGTCGCTGTGAGGCTTGTATCTGATACACTCTCTGTTAGTCTGATGTATTTAGGAGATCTATTGGCAAGCTAGAATTTCAGATCCCTGCTTCTATAGCTCTGGTTTCTTTCTTCCAGGTATGTGCACCTACTGGAGCTGGGAAAACCAACATTGCGATGATTGCTATTCTACATGAGGTATGGGGTTAGATGATTAGATCTTGCTTTACTTCCCCCCCCCCCCCCCCCCCCCCCACACACACACACACACACACACACACACACACACACCACCACCACCACCACCACCACCATTTTTCCCATATACGTTTGAAGTTGGCCTTTACCTAATTTGGTGTGGGTGCTAGGGGACTCAAAGAGGGTGCTGTACTTTGTTTCTGAAAGGAGCAGTTATCTTTAATTTTCCTTCTGCTCTATCTCCATTTTGTATCTTGAAGGTGGATGCTGTATAAAAGTTTAAAAATGTGGCCATGATCTTTTCTATGCAGATTGGGCAACATCTTAGAGATGGCTTCCTGCACAAAAATGAGTTTAAAATAGTTTATGTTGCTCCAATGAAGGTGACACCCTCATCTACTTTTCAGGCATTTCTATTCCTAGTATTTCTTTATTGCACCTTCTTAAGCTTAGTTGAGTTCTATTCAGGCTTTAGCTGCAGAAGTTACTAAAACATTTGGCCATCGGTTGTCACCATTAAATATGAGTGTGAGGGAACTTACTGGAGACATGCAACTTTCGAAGAATGAACTTGAGCAGACACAGGTAGTCATTATTAAGGGGTTTGAGCTTCAATTTTCTTTCCACTCTCGATTTCGTAAATTTGATGGCTCACTGTTTTGCTTTATGTTCACCAGATGATAGTGACAACACCTGAAAAATGGGATGTCATCACTCGCAAGAGCAGCGACATGTCACTCTCAATGCTTGTTAAACTTCTAATTATTGATGAAGTGCATCTTCTTAATGATGAAAGAGGCGCTGTCATAGAAGCACTGGTTGCTAGAACTCTTCGGCAGGTGAAGAGAAGCTATCTAATTCTTTTTGAAGGACTCTTTGATCCAAATATGATAAAAGGCTTTGCTTATTAGCCTGTTTAAGCTGTAGGTAGTGGCGATCCTCCATAGGCTGTACTCTTATCCTCTTCGCACACATTTTCTCTGTCTGATCTGAAGTTGTAACGTCAAAAACTTTGGAATATGTGTCTTCATGATCATAACTGTTTTAGATGTCACACGCTGGGGGGGGGGGGGGGGAGGGGGGTTATGTATGCAGATCACTTCAAATGCTTATTACATCCTGCTCCTTATTTCTTTTGTATAAAAAAAAGTTGCTGCTGTTGATTACCCCTAAACTGGACGTTAATGTGAAAAATTGAGATTCTTCTTGATGACCATGTTTTGAAGTTATTGCAAGACCTCCTGATAAGTCATAGTAGTTAGGGTAGTTTAGGAAGTTCTAGGGGCTATTAATTTTAGTATTTCTTGTAAGTTTGAATAGCTTTTATTATTAGTTTGAATAGGATTTATTATTAGTTTGAAAAGGATTAGGATCTTAGCATTTATATTAGTTTGAATAGGATTAAGATTGTAGCATTTATTAGGATAGATATTACTGTTAGCATTTATTGTAAGTTTGAATAGCATTTATTGATAGTTTGAATATGATAAGGATTTTGGCAAGTATGTTAGTATAAATAAGGGTTGGGGGTTGTAAGCAAATGCATCGATGAATTGAATGTATTTAGGCCTCTTTGAGAGTTACTTGGCCAATTCGGTGGAGTTACTTAGCATGATAGGGTTTGATCCTATCACCTCCAAAGTGATTCCACAGCCTTCTGCACTCCAAAGTGACCAGGTTTTCATAAGCCTCTGCAGGTACCTCTTGCATCAGAGAATCTGTCCCCATTGCTAGGCCTGTTCTATCATTGCGTGGTTGGAAAATATAGTTTCATGTAATATTTTTTGGAGGAGAAGGGAGATTTAATGGTGACTATGATTTTACTGCTTATCTGGGGTTGCTTGCTCTTATCTTGTTGTTTCATTTTTTCTATTGCTTTATGTACGACTGATAGTTTGTGTTGAATTTCTTGTAGAGTGACCAACAAGTTCTTATAATGTCATCTTTCCTAAATCTTTTGATAGGTTGAATCAACACAGTCCATGATACGCATTGTTGGTCTGTCAGCCACTCTACCAAATTATTTGGAGGTTTCTATGCTTATTCTTGTTATCATGCGGCCCGATTTGATTCTTCATTTCTAGTTTTCATTGCATGTGTATCTTAACATGATTTCTGTTGTTTCAAGGTGGCTCAATTTCTAAGGGTGAATCCAGATTCTGGATTGTTCTTCTTTGATTCTAGCTATCGTCCAGTGCCTCTTTCCCAGCAGTATATTGGGATCACTGAGAAGAGGCCTTTTGCTCGTGATGCATTGTTGAATAAAATATGCTATGACAAGGTTGTGCTATATGCTATTTTATTTTGTGGGCAATGATTTGCACTTTTTGGCAAATTGTGACGTCTAATGTGGGTAAGTGTATTTGGATCAGGCCGTTGATTCACTGAGGCAAGGATATCAAGTCATGGTTTTTGTTCATGCACGGAAGGAGACGGGAAAAACTGGTCATGCACTGGTAAGTTTGTTCTTATTATGTGTATTGTTGTTAATTATGTTATTATTTATTAGTTTGCTTTTATCCTCTTTTGGTATAATGTTACTTATATATTTGTCCTTTAATTTTTCCTATCTATATTTGGTTTTTCTGTACAGTTAGTTATATCATTGAAAGATATCATTAGATTTAGTAGGATTGTTATCCCGTAGTATGTAGGACTATATATACACAAAATTTACACTCGTATTATCATATATGTGACAGAATTTTTTCATCTCAGAAGTGTTAATTTACTCACATTCCTAGGATGGTTTAATTGGCTGGATGGAACCTATGAAATCACTGCTTAGCCTGCTTTGCTGTACTATACATGGCTTCTCTAACTCCAATTCAGAGACTCAAATCTGTGGACGACGCTTCTTTTCTTTTTCCCTTCTGTATTAGATGTATCAATTCTCTGTTTTTCTACCTGAACTCACTAAAAAGATATCTTAGAACTTAGAACATTTAAGCCAGGAAAAGCTACAAAAGTTGTACTGAAGTCTGCTTCTGCATATCAAGGAAGAAACTTGTTTCTCTAATAATATCTCTGGTGACAGTATTTTTATGTTGTTCCTATAACTATGCAAAACCTTAGATTTATTTTGCCAAGTTCTAGGAAAGAGGGGCAAAAAACCCCCTCTATGTACATCCTCAGGTTATAAGTATGTATAGTTTATTGAACATTTTCTTCTTTTGACTTTGGAATCTATTCTTTAATGAACAAATCTTGCATTCTTCAGCAAATTAGTGGAATTGTTTAATAAAAGCTCGAAAACCCAAAAGCTGTTAAGCGTTTACCAGCTAGGTAAATGGTCAAGAAGATGAACAATAGGGCAAGTTACGGGCGAGCTGGGACCTAAACTAGTTAAGATCGTAAGCCAAGTTAAACTGGTTTATAGCTGGATTGACTCGTTTCAGTCTGCTTTAATTCCAAGCAGCAACAATTATTTTGAACCTTTAAACAGCCTAATTTTTGTTTTATCGGGTTTAGTTTTTTATGTGCTAGTCCTATCTAAGTGTGTGGGTAGGCAGTGTTGCCCTATTTGTTAGTGTTATACTTGCAGTATGCCAAAGTTCAATCTTATAGGGTAAGAGAACAGAAGTAGTATGTGAGCACGGGAGCTCCCCATTGGCTTAGGAAATCTTCAAAGATTGAATATATGTGAAGATGGGTTTTGTGTTTGCAGCACGGGTATGTTCAACCTTGTTTTTAGCTCAATGATCCCTTGTACGTTGCTATAAGACACTGGATTCTGTTAATTAAAGTTAACCATAGCTTCTTGTTTGACTTGCTGACACATTGCTTCATAGTGTCTGGTAATTTTAGTTGTTTTGCTGGCAAGATGACTGAGGCATGACATATTTGAATATGTTAATGGGATTATCTGTATGTGGTTATCCTTTAAGTTTGGAGTAAAACCAAAGCTTTTCACATGTGAAGACAAGTCCTTAGATAAAACTTTTTATCCTATGAATGTGTTATCAGATGTTTCTGTGCATTCAAGTTTAAGCGTTATTAAATAGACGATCTGCTTCCATGCTTACTTTTAATTGTTTGCTTTCATTATAGGTTGAGCTTGGGAGACAAGAAAATAGCTTGGAGCTTTTCTCAAATGAAACACATCCACAATATTCACTAATCAAGGTATCTCAACTAAAGTAATTTATGCATAAAGCATAACACCTGAAACATACCTTTTCATCTTTGATTTCACATTGTGTGCTCAATTCGTGTTTCAGAAAGATGTCATGAAGTCAAAAAACAAAGAGTTAGTTGGACTTTTTGATCATGGCATCGGTATCCATCATGCTGGGATGTTACGTTCAGATAGAAGTCTTACTGAGCGACTTTTCTCTGAAGGACTTTTAAAAGTAACTGCTCTCTATGGCTACTTCATTGTTGACTCGTCTCTAGTTTGATACTGTATATCATTACGTATTACTTTTGTTTCAGGTGCTTGTCTGCACTGCTACATTAGCTTGGGGAGTGAATCTGCCTGCTCACACTGTTGTGATCAAGGTTCGTGCTTCATTATATGTTATGTTCGAAGAATGCTGTGCCCAGTGCTAAGTAATTCTCTATAGGACAAATGTTTGTGCATATTTGGCAAGAAGTCAGTGTAGTCTTTTTGGGAGAATATGAAGTTATATTATTCTGATGTTTACGACCTAGTATATTTAGAAGTTACTGCTGCGCTCAGGCCCAAGTATAACCATGCTAGACAAGTATGAATAAGCCCAATAACATAAAAAATAGGGCCGACAACAGTTACTCCTATCTGAACATGGCTCAACACATGGCTCAACACTTGGCTGTGGCACCTGCTTGTGTGTGCCTGCTATAACAGTTTCTTTGACACACCGAGCCTCATAATCAGAACTGATGTTGGACCACTGAACTGCGGTTTACCTACAAAAAAAGATATTATATTAATGTTACATTCAGCTAAGATGTCAGCAATTGGTGTCTAGATTTTCAGACACTGTCTTAAAAAGGGTTAGTAGCCGTAATTGTTCAATCAGCTGATGAGCAATGAGGTGTGCATGTGAGCCCGTAATCTGCTGTTGAACCCCATTCTATAGAGGCCACTACTGGGGTGTCACTCCTGTAATTTGACTTTTATTGTGGATGAAATTTCTGAAGTTCAGTTGTCCGATCGCAACATCCTGCTTGTGGATCAGTGTGTTATCTGTTCTCATTCTAGTTTTTTCTGTTTTTAAAGGGTACTAAAGTATATGATGCGAAAGCTGGAGGCTGGAAGGACCTCGGTATGCTTGATGTCATGCAGGTGTATTAGTTGTTCCGATTTATGGGTTCAGTTCACTAATTCATACATTAGATAATATTATAGCTTCTGCTTTTTCTCACGTATCTTTGTTTTTTTATCAGATATTTGGACGTGCTGGTAGACCACAGTTTGACAAGAGTGGTGAAGGAATCATTATAACATATTCAGACAAACTGAACCATTATCTAAGACTGCTAACTAGCCAGCTTCCAATTGAGAGTCAGGTTATATCCTGCTGTTATAAATTGTACTTATGTGTTTCTCCGATCTTGGTTATTATTTGTGGTCTTATGTTTTCCCACCTTGTTATGTGTAGCGATTGTAGAGTCTGTTGGAGTTTACATTGCTATGAATTCATCATTTGTTTGGTAAACCTGAACTTAGTATGAAGCTCCTTGTGGAATTATCTTCTAGTCCCTGTAGTTATTTCCTCTACTGTGAAGGCAACGTTTGCATATACTGGCTTCTGTTTAGTTGTCATTCACCTTTTTTCTATTCAAGCACATTGGTTTGTTTTCATTTGAGGGGTCTTGTTTGGAGATTAACTCATTCTTCTACTTTTGCTCTAGTGATAAGTGATTGTTTGGGGTTAGATGATGGAGTAGCTATCCATTTCTCAAAGTGTTGAAATATCTTATCATGCTTTGGTGTTTGTCAAATATTTTCCTTGTTTGGCGCATCATCTTCTTCATATTGTAATTATGTATTAGCTTTTTTGCAGTTTATTAGCTCCCTGAAAGACAATTTGAACGCCGAGGTGGCTTTGGGTACCGTAACAAATGTGAAAGAAGCATGTGCATGGCTGGGATACACTTACCTTTTCATAAGAATGAAGAAGAATCCACTGGAATATGGTATCGGATGGGATGAGGTACATCTTTGTATATCTTTTACAGCTTTTACTGCACATGAACTTCCTTTGATATAGTTGCCAGTGTGGCAAAGCTTCTACTTGAGACAGACCCAATTTTGTCTCCTCACTTCACGCCGGATTGCCTTCATTTGTTAATTCATAATAGTCAAGTGTAGATGAAGGTTCTGTTGTAGTATAAAAGTAATCATAGAACTAACCCCAATGACAGAAACCAAGCAGGGGCTGTGCTGTTGTTGGGAAAAGCAAGAAGATTGAGAAAAGGTTGCCGAGAATATGAAGAAAGTTTCACCTTAACTGAGACTTGATTGCTCACTCCAGGCTTTCCTGTTCTTCTCTTTTCAAATTTTTATCAGCCTTGATGCATGTGTTGTTTCTCCTCACAGATTATTGCTGATCCATCTCTGAGTTTGAAACAAAGAGCTCTTATAAGCGATGCTGCAAGGGCACTTGACAAAGCCAAGATGCTCCGTTTTGATGAAAAAAGTGGCAATTTCTACTGTACAGAGCTGGGGCGTATAGCTAGCCATTTCTATATTCAATATTCTAGTGTTGAGACGTACAATGAGATGCTGAGGCGCCACATGAGTGACAGTCAGGTACCTAGATACTGCTTTTGAACTCCTGCTTCTGGTTGCTGATTGTGCTATTATGTATGCATTTACTGTACTAAAGGGGCTCTAATGTTACCAAAAAAAGTTCCTACCTCTATTTCTCACCTCCTCAGCGAAAAGATACATGAAAAGGTTACGAGTATAAGTTAGGTTTAGTGAGTCCAAATTAATTTAATGCCCCCTTTCTCCAACACCCTTGGGATGCAGTGCCGGAGTAGCTCTTAGTTTGCATGGACTATAACATTTACTGAGCTCTAAGTTCTTGCCTCTAATGGTGCTTCGGGTTTAAGAATATTTATTTATTTGTTATTGTAATGCTCCAGGTTATAGATATGGTTGCACGTTCTTCTGAATTTGAGAATATCATGGTAAGAGAGGAGGAGCAAGTGGAGCTAGAAAAATTGGAACATGATTGCCCATTAGAGGTTAAGGGTGGTCCATCTGATAAATATGGTAAAATTTCAATACTAATCCAGGTATTTGTTTCTGCCACAGATTTCCTACTACTTGCAATTGCTGAATTCATAAATGGTAATGATGCCATCATTGTGCATTTTTCAGGTGAATATCTCTCGAGGGTCTCTGGAATCCTTCTCTTTGATTTCTGATGCTGCATATATAAGTGCAAGCTTGGCACGCATTATGCGTGGTCTGTTTGAGATTTGTTTGCGAAGAGGTTGGTGTGAGATGTCTACCATGATGCTAGAGTACTGCAAAGCTGTAGATCATCAAATATGGCCGCATCAACATCCACTTAGACAATTTGACAAGGATATCTCCACTGATGTTTGTATCTCTTATTCTTGTTTGGTGTTGATGGTTTGCTGTCGTTAAATACTTTCTGTCTGACTGCCTTGATATTTTCTTCTTTTTAGATACTGAAGAAGCTTGAAAAACAAGATGCTGATCTGGACCGACTGTATGAGATGGAGGAGCGTGACATTGGTGCTTTGATTCGTTATATACCTGGTGGAAAGGTACTTTTCTTTTAAGCATGAATTCTCATCAGGTTAATGTTATTCATACCTTAATTCTTATTCAATTGTTTAATGATTGTAGATAGTCAAAAAATATTTGGGCTACCTCCCATCAGTACAATTGTCTGCTACAGTCAGCCCGATCACCAGAACTGTTCTAAAGGTTAATGTGATAGTTTTCAGAAGCTTCTAATCTGCTATCTCACTATCATTATTCCTTTTAGAGTTGTAAATTGCTTCTTTGTTTTTCATAATGTACTTGTTCTTTGTTTCTGGAAATTCTTTCTGACTGACACATCTTGATAGGTGGATCTATTGATATCCTCGAACTTTGTTTGGAAGGATCGTTTCCATGGTGGGGCCTTGCGTTGGTGGATTCTTGTTGAGGTCTTGTTTGCAGCTTTTTGCATAAGTTATACATTTTCCTGGAGCCTATCCATTTGAATGATTAAAGCAGCTGCATCAATATTTTAGAAATGATGCTCACATTCCCAAGTGATTCTTGTCGATAGTTATTTGTTATCTCCTGAACGGCCACTTTTGTCCCTTTTTGTTGTGTTGGCTTCTCGTGAATAGATATGTTGGTGCCTACTGCCAATACGCATATTTATCAGAATCTTGTTTGACGACTCTTTTCATTCTTAGGATACGGAGAATGATCACATGTATCATTCAGAGCTTTTCACTTTGTCAAAGAAAATGGCTTGGGGTGAACCTCAAAAGCTCTCTTTTACAGTGCCGATATTCGAACCACATCCACCCCAGTACTACATTCGTGCTGTTTCTGACACCTGGCTTCAGTCTGAGTCTTTCTACTCCATATCCCTTTATAATCTTGCTCTACCAGAGGTGAGTTGTCACACCTTGAACATTTTCCTTCCGTGCTGATTACCTTGCACTATGTTTCTTTGTATAAGAATCTAATTTTCAGGCCCATACGTCCCATACTGATTTACTTGATCTAAGACCTCTTCCTATAACTTCTCTTGGGAACAAAGAGTATGAAGGCTTGTATAAGTTCTCTCACTTCAATCCAATTCAGACTCAGGTTTGCATTCTTAACTTACGTTCTAGTGTTGGATTAGGGACCTGGTCTGCTGGTTTGTGCCCCTTGTCATCTAATTATTTTTTGGAATCGACAGGCCTTTCATGTTCTTTACCACACTGACAACAATGTTCTTCTAGGAGCTCCGACGGGAAGTGGCAAAACCATATCTGCTGAGCTTGCTATGTTCAGATTATTCGATACACATCCTGATATGAAAGTTAGCTTCCTTTATTTTTTTCAATCAAGATGATGATGTTTTCACTTTCTTTATCATACTCTTAAAAGTTGGGAATACATGATCAAATGGTTAATGTTGGACATCTTGTTCTAGTCTTATCTATCACTATGAAAACTCTAGAAACAAGGAATGGCATGACTTAAATTTTGCTATTCTATAGTTTTAGTTGTATCCATTCTTATAGGTTTAAATATTGATGATAGTGCGAATGATAACACCACCCTGTAGTAAAAACTTTATTTATGGAGAACCAAACCATATTTAGACAGAACTATAATGATAGTCGCTGTAGTTTCTGAGGTTTTATTAATTGTTGAAGATGATACAAAACTTATGTACAACCCTATATTTATAAAAGAGTTATCAAAGGGATGAGACACCTTGGAAGAGTTTAGAATAAATCCCTTGAGAGTTTCTAGGAACTATAACTAAATTGTAAAGAATCTGAACATGTATAAATATAATTATAACCTGAAAAACCACTAGAGTAATAATTACAGAATTAATAAAGAAAAGATTTCCTAGACTAATGGTGTCTGTTTGGTATACTTCTGTCAACAGATCTATCAACACTCCCCCTCAAGCTAGGTTTGTAGATATCATTCATACCTAGCTTGACGATAAGACTATGAAATCTAAGAGTGTGAAGTGGTTTGGTAAACACATTTGCAATTTGATCTTCAGAGGGAGTGTAGCCTTAGATCAACCAGACTTCCTTCAACTTTCTCTTTGATGAAGTGTCGGTCAATCTCAATATGCTTGGTACAATCATGTTGGACAGTATCATGGGCTATGCTGATTGTTGATTTGTTATCGCACCTCAGCTCCATCGGTCCCTTCTATTTGATTTTTGAATCAGAAAGGATAATTCTGATCCAGTGAAGTTCATAGAGACCATGGGCAAGAGCTCTTAATACTGATTCAGCAGAGGATCAGGCCACTACATTCTGTTTTTTTGCTTCTCCATGTCACAAGATTTGCTGCTAGAAATATACAAACCTGTAGTAGACCTTCGATCAACAAGTGAGCCACCATAGTCGGCATCAGTAAAGGCTGGAACTTTTAACTGCTCCCCTTTCTAAACAAAATTCCTTTTCTTGGAGTTCCTTTTTAGGTAATGTAGAACCCTATAGCTGCTTCCAGATGTGGTTTCTTTGGGGTTTTGCATGAACTAACTTAGGACACTAATCGTGTAGGAAGTGTCAGGTCTGGTATGGGAGAGATAGATAAGCTTGCCATATAGATGTTGATACATAGCTGTATCAACCTTGGGTTCATCATGGGCAATGCCAAGCTTTTGATTGGGATCCATTGGTGAAGTAGTTGGTTTACAAGCACTCTTTCCTGTCTCACTTAGCTAGTCTGTAATACACTTGTTGACTAATAAAGATGCCTTGAGATGAGCGAGCAACTTCAATCCCAAGGAAATACTTGAGGGAGCTAAGAGACTTTATCTCAAATTTTCTAGACATTGTTTCTCTGTTGATTCATTACCAGTATAAATAATGTCAACATATACAAGGAGAATAGTCTCTCCCCTTGGCGAGAGTGCTTGAAGAATAGAGTATGATTGCTCTGACTTTGACTATACCTAGCACTGCGAACAACTTTGGCAAAAGCGGTCAAACCAAGCTCGAGGGGATTGCTTGAGGCCATATAAAACCTTTTTTTAATCGATGTACTTTGGAGGAGGTATATCCTATGGCAGATTCGTCATTAAAGCCCGGGGGAATGCACTTGTAGATCTCATCATGTGGATCACCATGGAGGAAGGCATTCTTGACATCAAATTATGATAGTGGCCATTCGAAGTAGGATGCGTAGGTTAAGAGAATGTGGACAATATTGAGTTTGGCCACAGGAGCAAGGTTTCCTAATAGTCAATTCCGTACGTCTGAGTACACCCTTTAGCCCCAAGGCGAGCTTTGTACCTCTCAAGTGAACCATCAGCATTGTATTTGACATTGGAGATCCAACTTGCTGGCAACAACATGCTTGCTAGAAGGTTTAGTCACAATTTCCCAAGTATGATTCTGTTCAAGAGCTCTTATTTTCTTCAGCATAGCGTCCTTGCACTTTTTCTTGCATAATGCTTCAGAAACAGAATTAGGTATCTGGGTTTCATTAACACTTTGAGCAAACTAGGCATGAGAAGAAGAAAAATTGTTAAAGGTAAGTTAGGAGAGGATGAATTTAGGGTTGGTAAGTTAGGAGAGGATGATTGTTGGTCACATTGAGATGGTTTTGAATCAAGTGCGAGTGGTGGTATGTCCTATAATGATGGTTGTGAATTGGATGATATTGATAGCTTTGGGAAGAGGGTGTAATAGTGTAAGTAGGGAGTGGTGGAACGGTCTGAGGATCTTGAGAAGAAGATAAAGAAGTTGTAGATTTGGGGTAAAAGGGGTCAGCTTCATGAAAGGTAACATCAGCAGTTATGTAGCTCTTTTATTGTGGTGGGATTGTAGCACTTGTATACTTTTTGGATTAGGAAATAGCCCACAAAGATACATTTAGTCGATTGCGGGTTTCCTCCGGCGAGGTGGAGGAATATGAACAAAAAAATTACATCCAAACACCTGCAGATCAAGATTAGAAGATATTTGGCATCAGAGAAGAAGTGACGGAGGCAATCAAGAGGGGATTTATTTTGAAGGACACGAGTGGGTAGTTTATTGATAATATGACAGACCGTGAGAGTAGCTTCCCCCAATAATGTTTTATGAGTATTTGGCTGGAAGAGTAGGGTACAACTTACTTCAATAAGGTGGCGGTTTTTTCTTTTGGCAGTACCATTTTGTTGAAGTGTGTATAGACAGAAGACTCATGGACAATAATACCTTTGACAAGAAAAAGGATGTGACATTTTGATTGAAGTAAGCAATGGCATTATCAGAACAGAAGCATTTTTTAGTGGTAGAAAACTAATTGTGAATTATATTGCAGAAGATTGGAATAATTGTACTCACTTCGCTTTTGTGTTTTATTAGAAAGACCCGCTCAAAACGAGTGCAGTCATCAATAAATGTTACATACCATTGTGCTCCTGAAATGTTAGCAACTGGAGAAGGACCCCAAACATCACTATGAATAAGATCACAAGGAGAATGACTTATTGTATTACTTTGTGGAAAAGATACATGATAATGCTTAGCAAGTTCACACACATCACATTGAAAGGTGGAAATATCAATACCTCTAAAAAGATTGGGAAATATGGTTTTGAGAACATGAAAGGATGGATGACCAAGGCGCTTATGGTGGAGCCAAATGAGGGTTTTTTTTAGCAGTGACGGTGGTAAGAGCTTTTTGTGAGGGGTTGGGGACAACCAATATACGGTCCATCTTGTTGCTTAGTAGTACCAATCGTCCTCCCCTTGCGCAGATCCTGTACGATACACCATGAAGGGAAAAACTGCAAAAATGTTAAGGTCCACGGTTAGTTTGTAGATAGTGGCAAGATTCATGGCCAAGTTTGGAACATGTTGGGTAATCTTCAGATGCAACTGATCAGAAAAGATTACTATGCCATGTCTAACAACACATGTAGAGCTTCTATCACCAATGCCATTAGGGGTGATTATGAAAGCTAAGAGGAAACAATAGTCATATGAGAGGTGGCACCTGAGTCCAAGATCCATTTGGAGGGTGAAATCTATTCTGAAGCATTAAGATAAAAATGAATAGAGGTTTTACCTTGCAAGACCAAAGAACTATGTCCAGAATCATTTGAGGCATCAAGAGATTGTAACATCATACGAAGTTTCTGTATTTCCGCCGCAAAAATGGGTGAAAGAGTAGTAGAGTTGCCAACAGTATACCTGATAAGTCATGTTACTAAGGGTAGTTTAGTAAATGTTTAGTCCTAGTTATTCTAGTATTGATCTGGAAGGTTTTTGCTGTATTGAGCATCCGGTCATTGAGATAATTTTGTAATAGGCCTCTCAGAGAGGATTTTGGCCATTATGATGGAGATTATTAGCGAGATAGGGCATAGCTTCTATCAGTTGGTATCAGAGCAATGCTCATGGGCATGGGATTGGGCAAGATTTGTGGTAGTTTCATCCAAGAAAAAAAATGACTTTGATCAGGATTTACGAGCCTCCAATGTAACACCCCATGTGGGCAACTGTTCAACAACCTAGCTCTCAAGCCATTCCGGCTTGAAAACTAGTTACTTTAAGCCTTTATCCTCACTTGGTCTTAAAAGTGGAAAACCTTGTTGTTGTAGTCTACCCATATGTATCCTTATAAACCATTCATATTACTACTCATATCCCGATATGGGATGGGGGTATTACATACTCCCCCACTCGAAGAAAGCGACGTTCTCGTTGCAAGTCTAACATTCAAGTCCCATGGACCTCCTCGATAGGTATCGGGTATCCCATCCCGACACAGTCCCGAGTCAGCTCTGATACCATTTGTAACACCCCATTTGGGCAACTGTCCAATATCCTAGCTCCCAAGCCATTCCAGCTTGAAAACTAGCCACCACTTTATGCCTTTGTTCTCACTTGGTCTTAAAAGTGGAAAGTCTTGTTATAATCTACCCATATGTATCCTTACAAACCACTCATATTACTACTCATATCCCGATGTGGGATGGGGCATTACATCCTATCTTTACTGGAGGAGATCCACGCAACTGGTTGCACAAGGTTAAGAAGTATTTCGTCACCAACTCCATCGATGATGACTTCCGGTTTCAAGCAGTAGCCGAGTTCTTGGAGGGGGAAGTTTTTAGTTGGTTTGAATGGTTATGGCCTTACTTCGGGGAATTCAAATCAATTTCAGAAGCATCTCCTTGAACGAGTTGGGAACTCAAATGGATTAGTGCTTGGTTTGTCAACTCCGACGTTGCTGGAATACATCACTGGGAAATCTCATTTTATGGGATGAATGGAGATTGAGGTACCATTCGACTAGATTGTAGAAGGAGTTGAGGAATTGGAACCTATTGAATTTTCGAACCCAGTATTGCATACAGAAATTACGATGGATGTGGTGTTGTCTAGGGGAGCACAAGGAAATAGGAAGGGGAGGAGACAAAGAGCGAAGTTGAAAAAGAGGAATTGGGACCGGGATCTACAAGCGGAGACAAGAACTCATCCTCCTCGATTTCAAGAGACTGAAAGAAGGTTGAAGCAAAGGAAACTCTATCATTTGAAGAGAAAGAGGAGAAGACTGGATAAAGAAAAGAAAAGGAGGACAAAATACAATGCACCTGCGAATTGTCTTATCCCTTACTCGACCTCAGCGTTCCCAATATTCAAGATATTGACAAAGAAGAGGAGAGAATCGGAGGAGTCAATTACCATGCAAGTGTTGTCGATTAGGAGAACTCAGAGAGTTGAAAGGAAGAGGAGTCTGAAAGCGAAGAGGAGGAGGATAGAATTGGAACTTGATCGACTATGGAGGAGGAAGAAGGGAGAGAAGTGGAGTCAATTGACGTACCTGGTAATCAAATTCCCTAACCCTAAATTTGTCCCCAAATCTTCCATTTGCTCTTCAAGAACTTCTCAGTTGGCCAAAATTCTTCAACAAGATCGATGGAACACGACCTCTTCTGACTGGCAGTCCTTGAGCACGATTGAGCTCGCCAAACAGCACAAGAAGCTCGCTGCTATTGTCCTCTCGGTACCAAGGTGGAGGCGTGAAGCAGAATTTTTATCAAAGCTTCACCGTCCAACTGTGGTGGCATTCTATGGTGTTGTACAAGATGGTCCAGGGGGTACACTGGCCACGATAGCTGAATTCATGGTTCATGGTTCGCTAAGGCATGTTCTACTTCATCCAGTGAGGCCCATTTGTAAGGGTTGGGTTTAACTAGTTGATTTTGGAGTTGCAACTAAGCTGACTGAGGCAGATGTCAATACACACTCTGTTGTCGGAACACCATACTGGATGACCCCAGAGGTGATTGAGATGTCTGGAGTGTGTGCTGCATCTGACATTTGGATTATTGGCTGCACTGTGATTGAACTTCTTACCTGTGTACCTCCTTACTATGATCTACAACCTATGCATGCTCCCTTCCGCATTGTACAGGATGCTGGGCAGAGGCCTGATGCAAAGACACTACTATCACATCCTTGGATACAGAATGACAGGCGTATTTTACAGCCATCTCTCGCTCATCGTGGTGCAATAAGGGGTGCACAGGAAAATGGTGTTGTGGAGGGGGATAATCAAGATGAGCAAAGCGCTAGCGAAAGCCATCTGCTGTGAAAGCATCTGGAGGAGAAAACTCTTCTAAAGATACAGTTGATGTTGATGATACCAGGATAGAGCATGGACGGAGTGGTAGTCATGTTGAGGATGGAGCTGCTAGTGTTACTAGCCTCTGTTGTCATGCATTGCTCATTCCATCTTTGAAGTGGTTTACTGCACTGACCATTTCCTAAAGATCATGATGTTCTGTGGATCACTGCTGTTTTCCTTTTACTTTTCCAATCTCGGGGACAAGGTTGTTTGAGGGGGGAGTAATGATAAGTCATGTTACTAAGGGTAGTTTAGTAAATATTTAGTCCTAGTTATTCTAGTAGAAATAGGGATGGTTTTCGCTGTATTGGGCATTCGGTCATTGAGATAATTTTGTAATAGGCCTCTCAGTGAGGATTTGGTTAGGCGGAGATTATTGGCAAGATAGGGCTTAGCTTCTATCAATACCTAGATGAGGGAGTGACGGAGTTAGCACTCCCAGCACTAGATCCTCGCCTTTCCTGATCCTTCTTTTCTTTTTGTAGATGGGGATATAGCTTCCAGCATAGGTTCACATTATGATTAAATCTTTTGCCATGTTCACACCACCATCCTCCCTTTTTCTCCTTAGTCGTCTTAGTATCATTAGTTGGTTTGGCGGTGAGAGTGGTGCTGGCAATTGTCTTGGTGCTCATCATGATACTACGTCTACTCTTCAAGTTTTACGGTAGCAATGGCAGAAGGTATAGCTGGAAGGGGAGTGATGTTGAGGATATGTGCTCGAGTCTGATCATGTTTTTGATTTAAATCGGACAAGAAACAGTAGAAACATTGCTGATTTATATAGTTTTTGTGGAGGGTTGATCAACAGCATTATACCACTTCATTGTTTGTTACTGGTCATGTTCAGACCACCGTCGCTGGAGGTCTGTAGCATATTTTGTGACAGACTGTGAATCTTGCATAAGATTCATTGTTTGGAGCCATAAGTCATAGACAAACGCACCATCTTTGGCAGCAGAATAAGACTGCTTTATGAATTCCCAAATGTCTTTGGCTGTATCCATATAGACATGTGCTGCTGATATTGGGATCCATGGAGTTCCATAACTAGACCCGTATATTGGCATTAGTTTTTCCCGGTTAGCAGCGTCTGTACCTTCTTCTGGTGTAGACGCAGTGAGATGTGTTTCAAGATCTTTGCCGCAGAGAAGAGTGTAGACCAGCTTTGACCATGGCTGGATAGCAAGAAGATCAAATTATTGTTGTCGAAGAGTTGCTGCTGCAGCAGCAGCTGAGACAATAGTTAAGTGGTTGAGGGACTTATCGGTGAATCAGTTTCTTTAGACATGATCGAACCCTTGGTTAGTAGACTCACTCTGAGACTTATAAAGAGGACTGAAGACAGCAAAGGGGTTGAGACACCCAAAGAGATGCAAAAGGCGTAGAAAGTTTGAGATGCAGAGGGGTGGAGACAATCAGGAAATTAGAGCACCAGCAGGAGCGAATAAAGGTGGCAGTAGGGCTGATCAAAAGGCAGTGATGAGATGGGTTTAGATCAGATTAGGCTCTGATACCGTGTAGTTTCTGAGCTTTTATTAGTTATTGAAGATGATACAAAACTGATGTACAATCCTATATTTGTATAAGAGTCATCTGTTGTTTGGTCTATCCAACAGCCACTATTGTTGTAATTATTACATGACTAGTGCTGTAATTATTAAGTGTCTAGTGGCTGTTCAGTTGTAGTTAATTATTAGTGACTGTTCAGCTGTAATTAATTGTAACTCTTCAGCTGATTGTAGTTCCTTGGCAGAATCTCTAGAATTCTCCTCTCTCTTACATAGTTCTAGAACTCTCTCCTCTCTTAGACATTCTCTCTATAAATATAGGGCTGTATCACTTCTCAAATACAATCATCACATCAACAATTACTGCTGTAAACTTCATGGTATCAGAGCAGGTTTCAAACATAGCCACCACTTTCTTAAAACACTAAACATAGATAAAGGGTGTCTTCACCCAAATCTTTTCCTAAGGGTGTCTCCGCCTAAACTCTATTCCTAGGGGTGTCTCCACCCTAAATCTTCTGCCTAAAAAGGTGTCTCTACCTTCTTCATCCACCCACTTTTTTTTCTTCTTCATCACTATGGCTGAGGAGAACAAATTTGATTCAAATGCTGTTGCATCTGCTGCTGCTGCTATTACAGCAGCTTTGAAACCAAACAAGACTGATCTTGCTCCTATTGATTCAGCCTATAAACTGAATGGCAAGAACTACTTGATTTGGTCTCAGCTTGTCCTTACTCGTCTAGAAGGGAAGGAACTAGACAATCATCTCACTCAATCAAAACCAGCTGACACTAATGAAGGTGAATGGAAGAAAGTAGATGCCAACATACGGTCATGGTTATGGGATTCAATGGATCCAAGCATCAGCATCACATGTATGTTTCTGAAAACAGCAAAGGAAATCTGGGAATATATCCAGAGATCCTACTCAACAGCAAAGGATGCTGCCTTTATTTATGACCTCTGGCTTAGGTCAATGACCACCAAGCAAGAAGGACTATCAGTCTCGGAATATGCTACCAATCTTCAACGGTGGTGGTCGGAATTGGATCAATACCAAAGCATCAAGTGGGAGACCACAGGAGATGCACTTCTATATCAAAAGGCAACAAACCAGCAGCGTGTGTACTGTTTTTTGGCTGGTCTAAACCCAGAATATGACCAGGTTCGAGTTCAAATTCTTGGAAACAAGGATCTGCCTAATATAGAAGAGGTCATTGCTACTGTCAAATCAGAGGAAAGTCGCCGCTCAGTAATGCTGGAAAACAAGACAACTGAAAGCACTGCCTTTACTGCAAAAGGGGAACATAATGTTGGTAAAACAGGAAGGTGGTGCAGTCATTGTAAAAGGTCAAACCACAACAATGATCAGTGTTGGAAACTTTATCCCCATCTGCAGAAAGAACGCAAGAAACGAGGACAAGGGGATGGAAAAGCCTACACAACCACATCTACAGTTGCTGGTCCTTCGGATTCACACATCTCTCAAGAAGAACTGAAGCAACTTCGGGCTATGCTGAAATCCCTTCAATCTCCCTCCAGCACTGATCAATGCTCTCTCGCCCTACAAGGTAATACTTCACAATCTTTTTGTCTTAATGCTTCGGAACATGTCTTACGAGACTGGATTCTTGATTCAGGAGCTACCTCCCACATGACCTCTACTTCCTCTTGCCTTGATGATTATTCATCTTGCCCTGAAAAACTACAAATTACTACAGCAAATGGTACATCCACATCTGTTGCTGGCCAAGGAACTGCCAAAATCTCAAATGGATTGCACCTTAGTAATACCCTACATGTCCCCGGTCTTGCCATGAACCTTGCTTCAGTATATAAACTCACCAATGATCTCAACTGCTTTGCTGTTTTTTCTCCATCTTGGTGTGTTTTGCAGGATCTACACTCGGGGAAGACGATTGGAACTGCTAGGCAACGGAATGGATTGTACTACTTGGATTTACATCGTGTCTCACCTAATTCATGTAGAGCCCTTGTATCCGCTACTGATAAAAATGCTACAATTTGGCTTTATCATAAGCGTTTAGGCCATCCCTCTTTCTATGCTTTAAAAACTTTGTTTCCTAATTTGCTTGTTGGTATTGATGTCTCTGCCCTCAAATGTGAAGTGTGCGAACAATCCAAACACACTCGTGCTTCTTTACCTCAGTACGGCAAAAAGCAGTCTTCCGTTTTCTCTTATTCACAGCGATGTTTGGGGTCCTCCCATAGCTAATATCTCAGGTGCTCGATGGTTTCTTACCTTTATTGATGACTGCACTCGATTTACATGGTTGTTTCTACTAAAAAATAAGAGTGAAGTAAGTTCTATCATACCCATTTTCTGTAACATGATTCAAACTCAATTCTCCACCTCAATTCAAAGGTTTCGCACTGATAATGCTACTGACTATTTCAACCAAAAAGTCACAACATTTTTTCAATCCAGAGGAATTATTCACGAGTCTTCTTGTGTCTATACTCCACAACAAAATGGAATTGCTGAAAGAAAGAACTGACATCTTCTTGAAATAGCTCGTGCTTTTCTTTTCCAATCAAACACACCTCAACGCTATTGGGGAGAAGCTACCTTAACCGCCTGTCACCTAATCAATAAGCTTCCCTCTCGTGTCCTTCAAAACAAATCTCCTCTTGAATGCTTAAGCCATTTTTCCCTACTCACAAGATTTCCACAAACTTGGACCTACGCGTCTTTGGGTGTACCTCTTTTGTCCATATTCACACACCCAATAGAGGGAAGCTTGATCCACGGGCCGTTAAATGCATCTTTCTTGGATACTCTCCTACACAAAAGGGTACAAGTGCTACAACCCTAACACAAGAAAAACCTATGTCACTGCAGATGTCACATTTCATGAGGAAACACCCTACTATCCCTCTACTGAACCTATTGACGTTCCTCCTCCAAGTACACATTCTAACCATGATAACCCTCCCATGACCTCCTTTGACATCTCCTTTACTCCTGTGACAAATCCAAACCAATCCGAATCACCACCAGCACCCTCCTTACCACCTTCACAACATGAATCATCATCTTCTCCTTCCACAAATTCACAAGATACACCACCACACCCTCCTCACCATCTATCCCATCTCCTCCTCCATTGACACATGTTTACTCCAGGGAACACAAGTCCAGACCATGGCTGATGGAGGACCAAGCGTCTGAACCAAGTGTTGATCCTGCACCAACAACCGATTCAGATCTACCAATTGCTCTTCGAAAAGGAGTCCGTAAGTGTATTCCACCCCTCTTTATCCCTTGACTAATTTTGTATCCTTTGATAACTTCTCTCCATCACATTCACTGTTTGTCCAAAGCCTTAATCAGATTCCTATCCCTAAGACTGTTTCTGAAGCATTAACCAAAAGAGAGTGGAGAGAAGCCATGGAGGAAGAAATTCGAGCATTAGAAAAAAATAGAACTTGGGATATTGTTAATAAACCTCTTGGGAAGCATGTGGTTGATTGCAGGTGGATTTTTACTCTCAAATACAAAGCAGATGGATCACTGGAGAGATATAAGGCACGGCTGGTTGCAAAAGGATATACTCAAACCTATGGGATTGATTATCAGGAAACCTTTGCTCCAGTTGCCAAACTTAATACGGTTCGCATACTATTATCTCTTGCAGCTCATTTTGATTGGAAACTATTGCAGTTTGATGTGAAGAATGCCTTTCTTCATGGTGACTTGCACGAAGAGATATATATGCGGATACCTCCTGGTCTTGATGCTGCAAATGATTCATCCAAAGTCTGCCGCCTTAAGAAGGCATTATATGGTCTCAAGCAATCTCCCGTGCATGGTTTGAGCGATTTGCTTCTTGTATGTGCGGCTGGTTATAAGCAAAGTCAGGGTGATCATACTTTGTTTGTCAAGCATTCTCACCCAGAGGGGATCACCATCCTATTGGTTTATGTAGATGATATTATTGTCACTGGCAATGATCCCAAAGAACAGCAAAGATTGGAGAAACAACTTCAATCCAAATTTGAAATCAAATCTCTTGGGTCGTTGAAGTATTCTTGGGAATTGAGGTTGCTCGTTCTTCTCATGGAATTTTTATTAGCCAGCAAAAATACATCACTGACCTCTTAATTGAAACGGGGAAGAGTGCTTGCCGACCTGCCACCTCACCTATGGATCCTAATCATAAGCTTGATTCAGCACAGGATGCACCAAAGGTTGAAGTATCTCGGTATCAGCGATTGTGTGGAAAACTAATCTACTTGTCTCACACTCGACCAGATATCGCTTATGCAGTAAGTGTCTGAGTCAGTTTATGCATGATCCTAGAAAACCACATATGGAAGCAGCACACCGAGTCTTACACTACCTAAAGGGGGCACCTGGAAAAGGTATTCTATTTGAAAGAGGAAAAAGACTAACCCTCCAAGCATTCACTGATGCAGATTATGAAGGTTCACTTGTTGATAGACGATCTACTACGGGCTATTGTGTTTTCTTAGGAGGTAATTTGGTTACTTGGAGGAGTAAGAAACAGAGTGTGGTAGCCCGCTCATCTGCAGAATCTGAGTTCAAAGCCCTCGCTCATGGCATTTGTGAGCTTCTTTGGATTCGTATCATATTGTCTGACTTGAAGATCAAGTGGGAAGGCACAATGGAGCTCAGATGCGACAACAAATCAGCTATCAGCATAGCACATAACCCGGTTCAGCATGATCGAACCAAACACATCGAAATTGATCGCCATTTTATCAAGGAAAAGATTGAAGGAGGACTAATCAAACTAAGTCATATCACTTCAGAAGATCAAGTGGCTGATGTGTTCACTAAGCCTCTTCATAGTCCTAGATTTCACAACCTTATCTCCAAGCTTGGAATGCAGAATATCTACAGTCCAGCTTGAGGGGGAGTGTTGTTTGGTCTATTCAACAGCCACTATTGTTGTAATTATTACATGACTAGTGCTGTAATTATTAAGTGTCTAGTGGCTGTTCAGTTGTAGTTAATTATTAGTGACTGTTCAGCTGTAATTAATTGTAACTCTTCAGCTGATTGTAGTTCCTTGGCAGAATCTCTAGAATTCTCCTCTCTCTTACATAGTTCTAGAACTCTCTCCTCTCTTAGACATTCTCTCTATAAATATAGGGCTGTATCACTTCTCAAATACAATCATCACATCAACAATTACTGCTGTAAACTTCATCATCCAAGAGAAGACACCTTGGAAGAGTCTAAAATAAACCCCTTGGGAGTGCTTGTCTAGGAACTATAAATAAACCGTAAAGAATCCGAACAGGTATAATTAATTATAGCCTGAACAACCACTAGAGACTAATGATCACAGAATTAATAAAGAAACTATTTCCTAGACTGATGGTGTCTGTTCGGTATACACCTGTCAACAGATATATCAACTGTCAGCAATAATCAAACCTGGTCTTTATAGTTTAGTTAATAATTAACCATGTCTTTACAAGGATGGATGGTTTTCATGTTTCAAAAGTACTAAATAATTGCATGATTAGTACTAAAACATACATTTTTTGTTAGTGAGTGCTATAAACTATTATTAATCCAAAGGTTAACAGTTTGATTATGTTTCTGATTCTCAACAAAGTCTATTGCGAAAATCACTTTTAAACTCCTAAGAGCGTCTACTTTTTTATTATATCTTTGAACTGCTGGAGTTCCTCATTTATATTGTTAGTTGAGGGCTTCTGCTCCCCTCCTGAACAACGGTGGTACTTTGCTATGAACTGTAGTTTATGCTAAAAGTTGGTGACTTCTTCTTCCAAAATTAGTGGGTTCATGGCATTTGTATGTCTAATGCGTATGTGTGAAACATTGTTGTGAAAGCCCCCCCCCAAAGATGGAACCGTTTTAATGTGAGACATCCCATACAATTTCCATCAACTCACGGCCTGGTAGTAAGACTTAGATGCAATCGGCATGTGTGGGGTGGGATGCCAACGTCGATTCCTGGTTTTTGTTTTTCGATAGTTCTACATGTATATGTTGATCTTCTATGCAGGTCATATATATAGCACCCCTAAAAGCTATCGTCCGAGAAAGAATGAGTGATTGGAAGAGGGGCCTGGTTTCGAAATTGGGGAAGAATATGGTGCTGATTTCCTCTGACACTTGTTTTTTTAATAATTGGTTACTCATTTCTTCTGTGTAGCTATTGATACATCTTATGTGAAAAACTTGCATAGGTTGAAATGACTGGAGACTATACTCCGGACTTGATGGCTCTTTTGACAGCTGACATCATAATTTCTACCCCTGAAAAGTGGGATGGAATAAGCCGTAACTGGCACTCTCGCAGCTATGTCAAAAAGGTCCGTGCTTCAGCCTCTGTTTACCCCACTTTTTGATGCCTTCTTTCGTTGTGATGTATGGTTGTCTCGCATCTGTAAATGGATATTTTTATTTCTCTTCCATAACTACCTATGACCTGCCAATATGGCTCTTTAGGTGGGTCTTATGATTTTGGACGAGATACATCTGCTTGGAGCCGATCGTGGTCCTATTCTTGAGGTAGGTAGCATCATATACTCATTACTCGAGTGAAGTCGTATCTCCTTTCCTATGCAGCATCATATACTCATTACTCGAATTATTATGGCTTATATCTCAACCCCGTGTTCCTCCAAGAGTGGTCGAATCAATCATTAAATGTCTACAGAAATGGACATTCAGTGGTGCTGGATAATGATTCGAGCGCAAGGAATATTGGTAGCTCTATGATACTCTCTGCCTTCTCTCCTTTCTGTTGTTCCTTCCGTCTCTGTTCCCAATCAATTCCTCAATCAAGTGCACCTTAGGCTTGTATCAGTAACAGAGAGCCTATACTGCACTTCATTTCCTTCTGCAATGAGTTCTATCAGCAATTTAGCAACAATGGATCTTGAACTAAATATTTTGTATCCTTGAAGGGTTCCTTGGAATTGGATTTTTGGAATAATATTCTAGGAACTAAATATTTTTTTGGTTGTTGACAATTAGAAAACCCTTGGAATCAGTATTTGTTTTATTCATCATAAAAATATTAAACAATTAAATAAAATTAATTTAAAATTAAACACAAAATTAATTAATACCAAGGGTAGCCAAGTGCTCGCCGGCATCCTAGCAAGGCGAGGGTCCGAGGATGCATCCCTCCCCAAGGGTGTAATAGGGACAAGTCTTCCCTTGCCATTTAAAACAGAAAACATTAGTCATATAAATCAATTTTATAATAATTATACTTAACTTATATTCAAATTCAAAAATGTATTATAGTATAGTTCAAAATAGATTTGTTGTAGATGGGTCAATGAATGTTTTGTTACAGCTATCACACTTATTAAGTAATGATTAATTATAAATTGTATATCTGTAAACTGTTTATGATTGTAATTTTTATAGATTTTATATAATGTTTAATACTTTCTTCATTCTTAATAGATGATTTTCTAGCACACCGCATGGAAATTAAGGAGACAATGTTTGGACTATTTTACCCTTACTTTTTCTATGGGGAATAGGAGAGTTGTGGTGTGAGGAGAAAAGTAAGGGGTAACTGTGGAAAGTAAGTGGTAGAAAAGACATAAACATCTTATATTTTGAAAAAACTGACAACACCTAGAAAATCATCTATTGCGAAAAGATTAATCAATGATTAGAATAGGGGAGTTAGAGTCGAAAAAAGGATTCCTCACATGGTTCTCATTCAAAATAGCACATGAGACTTTTGTCTTGTATGACTCCTAAGTGATAAAGTTAGAAGAACTTAATTTTACGTTTTGTTTGGCATACTTTAGGTATTGTAATAAAGTTTTTAAATTTTTAAGTAATTAATTTATTTTCCAATATACATATTTAAAATTTAAAGTGCATTTTAAAAGAAGTTTTTTAGTGTTGAACAATATATAATAATGACAATACTAATTAATGACCATGTGTATTTTAAGTTATTAAAATCTAATATACTCACTTCTAGTCAACTATTTTAATTGTTAGTTTAGTTGAATTTATGGTATAACTTTAGTTAAATTCCAAATTTGTAAAAATTAACTATATGATCTAATGATTGTAATATGTATTATTTAATATATCTAGTTTTTTAAAAGATTAGATATATGATACTAACAGTTGTATATATTATATTTAAGCATAGAAATAATCTGTAATATTTGTTAATAATCATATAGTTGCAATTACTAGCTATTTTTAATTCAAATTTAAGTTTATTTTAACTATATGTAAAGATCAATTTATTTGTTCAAATTCCACCTATTTTTACTAATTAGTTTGGGAAAATTCATGAATTGCAACTAAACTTTTGCTTTTTTTTTTTTGATAATTAAGATTTGCGTTCATGATAATATAAGTGCGATTCAAGGTTAAAAGCACCACACACCCCCATGGGGCCACTTTGGGCACTTGCCTGGTTATAACCTTTATGGACAAAACCCAATGGGAAAAATTCCAGAGGAAAAAGAGTACAAAGTGTCAGGTCAAAACACTCCACCTAATCTCTTCATAAGAACTACAATTCCACATTAAGACAATTAGAGCTCATAAAACTTTCGCAAGGCAATGGGAGTTTTATCTACCAACTCTTTAGTCCACCGCCAGACTCCTAGTATAGCACCTGTTCAAT
Organism: Limonium bicolor; assembly: GCA_023374045.1. NCBI lineage: Eukaryota > Viridiplantae > Streptophyta > Magnoliopsida > Caryophyllales > Plumbaginaceae > Limonium > Limonium bicolor. Next base: position 273,934,396 of record CM041776.1, read on the forward strand.
TATTTATATTTCCTAGACAGACACTTCCAAAGTGTCTCTTCCCTTAGGTTATCTAAACCCTCCATAGGTGCCTATAAATATAAGGCTGTATATCTCATTTCAGATCATCAAACAATGAATAAAATACTCAGCAAACTACAATATCCTATACTACTTTGTTTGGTAAGTGGTGAACAAATTTCTATCCCACCTAACTAAGAGTAAACTTGAGAGTTTACCCCGTTTATTGGCGTACCAGCCCCATGGAATTAAGAAGCCAATTTATATTCCAATATACCTCCATACGTATCTATCTGAAAGGTAAAGGCTATCTTCTATATCACATCTAGCATGTATTCCAAGAATAGAACTCCTCCAACGAAACAGAACAAGTAAAGGTGTTACATGCTTCCCCAGTAGTTCAGTGGTTGCGATACACAGCATCCTTGATGTGGGAATACTTTCAAACTGTTGGATATTCTTAATGGGGTTGGTATGAGTAAAGAGAGCAGAAGCCCTTTGGGCTAGCCCCACATGTAACCATCACTGCTGAGACGACCAAATACATCCAACCTGCTGGGTCTGAGTCCCTCTAGTCCATCATTTATCCTTGGTTTAGAGACAGATCTGATGTCATTTTTTACTCCCCATTTTCTTTGTATGAAGTCTATCTCTGTAAGGGACTCCTAATAATACATATAATATGTTGATAGGGGTCTCAGTTAATAATGATCCTGGATTATCTTCTTCAACATAATTGGTTGGAGTTGTTAACTGGGGAGGAATAGAATTTAAGATGTGGGGACATTTCAAATTGCATTTGAACTAAAATGATGTATTTTAAAAAAATTAATATAGTATTAAGCATGTACTCAACCTCCCAAGTACATGGCTGACATTAGTCCGTGCAGTACAAAAAAGATATGTGGCACTCCTATTATTCCACTTGTTCCAGACATGCTATCCTAATGTGGTAAAAGGAATAGCGTTACAATAATTTTGCTCCCTCTTCCTTCTTTCTTCCACTTCCTACTAATCTGTCTCACCAGGCTCTTCGAAACCAAAGCGGCTCTGATTCCCCTAGAATGATTCCCCACACTACTCTAAACTTTAGTTTCATAGACGCTTACACTTCTAGGAGAGATGTGTTTAAGTGTCTCCTCTCTATTTTACAAAGAGCACAGAGCTAACACCCCCACCTGTGCATTCTATCTCTAATAGCTACCCTGTTATTAACTGGTAGACAGGTGATGAAGGCTTACAAAAACATCAAAGCCATATTCTGAAAATAATTGGGGTTGGCTAACATGAATCAATATAGGAGGTTGGGTAAAGTCCCTGACAGACATGGACCAGGGTTGAGATGAAGGCCTTTCAGAGCTTGTATTGCTGCATTCTAACACAACTATATTTAATTGGAAACACTATTACCCTTCAGTGTCCATAGCATCTCCCATTTCAACAAACGTCTCATAATTTAGATCTGAGGTGGAGATTCTTCCTAGTCCTAGAGCTATCAGCTTGAATGTTTAAATCCTAAAGGGTCTTTTCTGTAAGGTAATACTCCCACAATGTGTCATACTTAGTGTCAATACGCCATGATTGCTCGAAGATTGTTGACTTGTTCCACTCTTCCAATTCCTTATGTCATGACCACCAAACTCAATGGCTTGGCAAACTTTTTTCCTGACGATTGTAGAATTCTTTGAATTGTTGTCCCCGCCATAGAATTACTCTACAAATTGTAGCTAGCCAGCTACCTCTTTTATGATTGAGCTTAATGTCTTTTGTTGTTCATGCTTCTGAGCTTGACATGTCTTGTTGATACTCATGCTTATCCTTTTGGTATTATTTTAAGTCATGATGGAGTTGATTCATGCCTTGTAAAGGTAGTAGACAATTATGGTGCATTTTTGCTGTACTATGATCAGTGTTGCTATTTTGGCAGTAAGATAAACATTTCTTTATTAGGTAATTGTTTCAAGGATGAGGTATATATCATCACAGACGGAGGTTCCTGTTAGATTCGTTGGTCTTTCAACAGCCTTAGCAAATGCAGGGTATGATATTCATAGTCATTTTGACTTTTCAAATCTGCTGACTACAAGTTAGGTGCTGTTAGGATGCAAGCGGTCCTATGGATAGTGGTCTTTGTTGTTGAGTATTCTTTCTTGAGTAGCGTTGTTAGCAGTTTTCTTTTTCTGGCTTGTTGTAGGGATCTAGCAGACTGGTTAGGTGTTGGGGAGTCTGGACTCTTTAACTTTAAGCCCAGTGTCCGACCAGTTCCACTTGAAGTTCACATTCAGGTATAATCATCTATCTAATTATACATGCTCCTGTAATACTTGAACACTGATGGACTATGCTGTCTAATGGGTTCTTTGGTTGTTGAATTAATGCTATCCAGTGGTTTGATACTTCAAGATAAGATATACAGATACACTAATCAATTCTTACTGGAAAATTCTTTTCCATGTATTTTGTTGAGGTGTCTTTCCTTGAATTCTCTGGGAATACTTTAGCTTTGCGGGTTGTGCTTGTTTGCTCTGGTAGCTTTCATTTTGAGTTCTTTTCTATAGCTTTTCTTCAACAGTGACGATTAATTGGATGCTACTATCTGCATGTATTTCTGCTCATAACTATTTACATGACCTGACAGGGATATCCTGGAAAATTCTATTGTCCAAGGATGAATAGCATGAACAAACCTACATATGCTGCTATATGTACCCATTCACCGACTAAACCGGTGCTAATATTTGTTTCATCTCGGCGGCAAACAAGGCTTACTGCTCTTGACTTGATTCAGGTAATGAATTCCATTGATCTTACATGTGTTGTTTTAAGATAGTTTTGACAATATGCCAACTAATTCAGAGTATGAAGTGTAAGGATTTAGTGTAGGGAAGTTTTGAGAATAAATGTAAGAATATGTTTTCCTTGAGTAGATAAGATTTAAATAAGGCTTAGATCATTAAGTTAAATTCATAATTATTCCTAGTATCCCAGTTCTAGGATATTTCATTTTTCCACTCGCATAAATTGGGTGTTTGAACTTCATGCCCTTCTTTCTAAATTTTTCCCGGTATGACTAATGATTCTTCAAATTTTGACTAAAGTTTGCAGCTTCTGATGATAATCCAAGGAAGTTCATTAATATGCCTGATGAAGAACTAGAGATGATTCTCGTTCAGATAACTGATCAGAACTTAAGGCACACTCTGCAATTTGGTATTGGCTTACATCACGCAGGACTCAGTGACAAAGACCGAACTTTTGTCGAGGAACTCTTTGGAAACAACAAGATTCAGGTCTTGGTTACTTTCTTATTGTGCAGCTACATCTACACGTCTAACATATTCATTGTAAAGCTCATAGAGTTAGGATTTAGCTTCTGTCCATGTATTTCCTTTCACTTTAGCATACTGAGTGACTAGATGAGTTTTGATGTTTGTGGGACTAGTTAACCCGGTAAGTGCTCAATTTTAGTGTGTTGACCTTTTTTGTTTTTGACAGGTACTTGTGTCAACAAGTACATTAGCTTGGGGGGTAAACCTTCCAGCTCATCTGGTTATCATCAAGGTGAGACGTTAGACATACCTGCTGTGCGCATTATTGAGTTTATGTTTTATTGTTTCCTATTCTCCTAACTGTTTAGTTTATATCCCACTTCTTGTCAAATATGTCCTTTGAGCGACTAGTACTCTTCCAGATCAATATTGTTATTTACATAACATAAGGCCCTGCTAAAACTCAGGCAAGTCTTGCATGCTGCTAACTAACGACAAAACTTTTTGTAGTGAAAAGGGCTGGCCCTGTAGAAGATTTTCACTCTAAAAAACCTGTGGTGGATAATCCTTCGGTAGTTGTTGAAACTAGCTATTAGGAGAAGGCTTGTATTTTGAAATCATTTAAATCTATGACTGATATTGCAATGATAGTTGGTACAGACGAGCTCTAGCTCTTGCTCTGGTCGCTTTTGCATATCTGTAGCTGTTTTTTACTGTTCTGTATGTGGCAGTATGTTATTGAAGTAAAACAGAGGATCCAAGTAGGAAGCCAAGTAGACACCACCACCGTAATATGCTACATATGTTATCAAATATGCCACAAATATTAAGAGTTGTCATTTAAGTAGAGTTGATAATTCGAAAATAAAAAGAAGGGAATAGTGAATGAAAATGTACTTGTGTTATTTGGATGTTAGAAGGGAAATATTTTTGGAACGGCTATGAAAAGATTTTTTTAGCTTTACTGTGTATTTTAATATTTGTCAACATTTAATATTTTGAAAAATGGATTATATAGAAATTCTAGTGTTTTCTTATAGGTTTAATAAAAACTTATGCAATATCAATATTAAATTGTTTGAAATTTTAGTAACAATAATAATAGTTGTAATAATCTAATTGTTTTAAAGCTTATTAAAATATATTTGGTTTTGTATGAATGCTATTTGCAATTTACTCCCTCCGTTCAACAATATCTGTCGTTTTAGAAACTTGCACACTTATTAAGGAAAGTAGGAAAATGATGCATGTACCCCTACTTTTTACTTTTTCATCTAGATAGTAATTACTTTTGTGTTGAGTAGTAGGGTTAAAAGTGAAAAAAAATGTGTCAAAAAGCTAGAATAACATATATTTTTGAACAAGAATCACTCCCTAGAATGACAGATATTAATTAACGGAGAGAGTACCATGTATAAGAACAAGAGAGAAGTTTATAGATGAATCACAATTGCTTGTAGATATATCAATAACTGACTCACATGTGCGTGAGAACTTGTTATTTACATAACAATTAAGCTGTAATTTATCAAATGAAAATAACAATGAAGTGTAATCATTAAGGAAGGGAACCTACTTTCCGAGGGATGGAAAGGGATCAAGAGTATTTACGTACCACCAAACAATGAAATGAGACCGAGGATTGATCATTCTCTTTACCGCCTCCCATAATGGGGACTTACTGTTGAAGATAAAATATTCTCCACGTTTATTTATACACAACGAAACTATATAATAACATTATAGTAAATCAAAATTTATACATTACTAAATTGTTTGAAAATTGTGTTAATAATAGTATATTTTGTATGCATACTAAAATATATGGGGATATTATCAATTTTGTTCGCAATTAACTATATACAGAACAAGGGAGAAGTTTGTAGAGGAATCATAATTGCTACTAGACTCGTATCCATAAGCGACCTACAAGTGCTTGAAAATTTGTTATTATTCACATAAGAATGAAGTTCCCATCGTCCAAGCGAAAATAACATTGCAGTGAAATCATCAAAAAACGGTATCAATTTCTGCAAGGTATACCATAGGAGGGAAGGGGATCAAGAATAGTTCTTTGCCCTCAAACAATGAAAAAAGACTGAGGAGTTTTTGTCCCCTTGCTTTTCTCACTCAAACAAGCAAGACCTAAATTCCAAGAAAATGAAATTTATTGTCATTCTGAACTTGTAGAAGATCATCCATTTTTGCTGTCTCCATATTGACGATAGATTATCGTCTTATCAACTGCTGAAGCATCGCACTAAAATTTCCTCTTTGTACTATTTCCTAACTTATTCATGATCTAGCTTATAAATGATTCCTTAGCGCTATACTGACGCAATATTGTTTTGTGTATGTAGGGAACTGAATTTTTTGATGGGAAATTGAAAAGATATGTTGATTTTCCTATCACTGACATTCTGCAGATGATGGGGCGTGCTGGTCGGCCACAATTTGACCAGCACGGAAAGGCTGTAATTTTGGTTCATGAACCCAAGAAAAGCTTCTATAAAAAGGTCAGCTGTTTTTAGTAGGTATTTAGTAAAATCAAATATGGTGTTCAATATGTCCTAGTATCTGAATGATTGTGAAATTGCAGTTTTTGTATGAGCCCTTCCCTGTTGAGAGTAGCCTGCGTGATAAGCTGCATGATCATCTCAATGCAGAGATAGTGTCTGGCACAATCTGTCATAAGGAGGATGCAGTTCATTACCTCACATGGACTTACTTGTTTCGTAGACTGGTAATTCAAATCTTCCAGTCCTGTGGAATGCAAAGTCCACGAGTCACTGTGATAATACTGTCCCTTAGATATTTGCTTATCCTGGTGTAAATTATTGACGTCCAAAATCAGCCTATTTGTATTCTGTTTGCTTGTTGCGTATACCAATTAATAGTGCATTACTAGATGCTGTCGTTATTATTTTTGTAGTGCTGGCTATTGTAATCTTATTGTTCTTGGAGAATGTTATGTTGAATTTCCACACGTGCATCTGAAACAGATGTTTAATCCTGCTTATTATGGCCTAGAAGACAAGGATCCTGGAATTCTGAGTTCTTACCTGTCAAGGTACTCCTGAGACCTTAATTGCCCTCTTAGCTTCCTTTATCGGTGGTAGGCTAAATGTTATATGAATAAACTGTGTAAGAGGTGATTGGAACATCCCTGTATAATGGTAAAGAATAAAATGCATATAAATGTGAATGAGAAATCATCTGAACGATCTTGTATAAGTTTTTATATGAATTCAGATTTTGCACCATACGTTAATATGATCAGAAGAGTATAACTTCTTTCTACTACCACATTCCTTTGACAGTTTGGTAGAAACCACCTTTGAGGATCTAGAAGACGGTGGATGCATCGTAATAAGTGACAACAAGGTGGAGCCTTCGATTCTGGGGTCAATTGCATCTCAATACTACCTTAGTTATTTGACGGTGTCAATGTTTGGCTCAAATCTTGGTGCTGACCTGTCTGTTGAAGTGAGTACTTTTTCCAGGCTTTGATTGGACGTAATTTGGGCCGAACTAGATTCACATCCAACAATTTCATCGTTTAATATCCTGGTCATATTTCTCATTTCTCATTGGTATTATACCATTTGCGAGTCTACAAACTGATTTTGTGCAAGTCTGTGTTATTTTTAAACTATCGACTAGCTTGCAGTTAGAAAAGTTTCTATTTTCTTTTTTCTGGAAACCTTTTGTTACCATATTGAAAGCAAAAAATTGATTGTTATTTGTATTCGACATAGGCTCTCCTGCACATACTCTCAGCGTCAACAGAATATGCTGAACTTCCTGTGCGTCACAATGAGGTAATCTTTCATTTGAGGGAATAAGGAATGAAAGCATGTTATCGACTTTTGGTGAAATGGCAAATTCTGTTGGTGCTCGTACTACTCTGCACTGTCTCGTGGACACTATTTAATGGTCAACCATTTCAATGTGCCAGTAGCACGCTCATACACAGTTTCAACTTTCTGCTGTAGGAAAATTATAATGGTAAGTTAGCAGAGAAGGTCAGGTATAAAGTGGATAACAACCAACTTGATGATCCCCATGTTAAAGCAAATCTGCTTTTTCAGGTCAGTCTCAGCTCGACTGTCTTGTATGTCAGCATATTATAAGTGAACTCTGCTTGTTCATCCAGATGAATGTCAGATTCCTGACTACGTATGAATTGTGATTTTTCCCCAGGCACACTTCTCCCAGTTAGAGATGCCAATTAGTGATTATGTTACAGATCTAAAATCTGTTCTGGATCAGAGCATTCGTATCATCCAAGCTATGATAGATATATGTGCTAACAGTGGGTGGCTCTCAAGCACTATTCAATGTATGCATCTTTTGCAAATGATAATGCAGGTATGATTCTTTGACTTGAAATAACTGATAAATATTCTCATAAAAATGATAAGCAGTCTCATACAATGTGTTTGACGTTATACCTCATGTCCAAGTTTCCCAATAATTATCAAGACGGCGGCCTCTTGTCCAGTTTCCAAAATGGTCGCATATATGATTTGTAATCAACATGTCTTCAGGGTCTGTGGTTGGAGGAATGTGGCTCTTTAAAAATGTTACCATGCATGACTCCTGATCTTATCCGCATGCTGGGGGAAAAGGGCATAAACAGTCTGCAGAAATTGCTGGACCTTCCCCGGGCAAACTTGCAGAGTGTGGCGTGGAATTTATCATCAAGCTTGTATCAGGTAATATTCCTTCTGTCCAACTTGGAGTTTCTTATCGAGAAGAAAGCCCTATTAAGTAATAGTATTTTTTTTACCTTTATTACAAGTAAGTATAACAATATATTTTGGAGGTTATTTCTTGTAAAACAAAACTTATTTGTTGCATCGCAGTCTCCATCTGAGTGCTCATGACATGTCATTATACATGACTTCGTTGGGTTTTTTTGTTGCTTTCTCTATCTGTAGGATCTGCAGCGTTTCCCCCGCATCCGGATATACGTGAAACTTCAACGAAAGGATAACAGTGATGATGGTGGTGGTTGCACATTAAATATCAGATTAGAGAACATGAACTCGAGAAGAAAGTCTTCGAGAGCTTTTGTTCCCCGTTTTCCCAAGGTAAAAAATTTCTCCATGTTCCCATTCATTGTATTTTTGCAAAGAAACGGTTACGTAATGCAGTAGTTTGTGCTTGTTTATAGATTAAAGATGAAGCGTGGTGGCTAGTTCTGGGAAATGAAGTCACCTCTGAATTACTTGCCTTGAAAAGAGTTACTTTCACGGATCGTCTGGCCACTCGCATGGAGGTGCCATCAACTTCAGCTACAAATGAGGTTTCTCTCAATGTCATATAATACTTGTCTATCTTGCCACATATACTTTTCTGACGCGGTAACTGAATCAATTAATATGTTGATTTTGATTACGTTGGCTGCTGGATTAACAATTTTCGAAGAACTTAAATCTGTTTTCTTCTATTTTTCTCTGTAGGGTCTAAAGCTTTTCTTAATATCTGATTGCTATATTGGATACGAGCTCCAATACTCCATCGATGAACTCGTCAGCAGCAACCAATCTGGTGTGAGGCGATAAAATGTGCTGCCTTGTTGTGCCGTTATTTTTATGTAGTTTTTTTTCGCAAGTATCTATTACATATATATACTATTTCTTCGTTTGGGTTGTAAATGGAAAAAAATTTGTGAAGGTTGGATTCTAGATTTGCATGACTATCAAGTCAGCTTTTCTCCATCCTCAAGAAAAAGCCAAAGCTTGTGCCCTCATTTTGTTCCCAAACGCTGCTGCAATGACTTTGCTTAATCTCCTCTCTCAACGTGACACTATCTATCCTTCGAACCAAAATCACCGAATCGCTATGCAGTCAGTGTTAAATATTTTTGTATAACCGGTTGTATGGTTGCTCACATCATTGATTTTTCAAGTTAAAGTATTAATTGTTTATGTTGATGTAAAAAGTATAGAGTTAATATAAGGGTTTAACTTTTGTTCAGGTGATAACCCGTTAGTCAGTAACCATTGGATATATCTAGCAGTTAGTCGGGTATGGTATGGTTTGGGTTAATTTTGAATTGTCAATATTCAGTTTGAGTTGGTCGTGTCAGATGAATTTGTTTTGTATGGGCTGAACTTGGTTTATTGAAAATTTTGGTCACTTTGGATTGGCTTGGCTTGTTCGGACTGCTGGTTTGGATGACGGTGAATTAGGTAACTTTTAGTTCTGATTAGACTTTAGATTACTCTTTTTTTTAAAACATGGATGTAATTCAGGTAATTATTCAGTTAGATTCTGTAACTACTTTATAAACATGATTGTTTATCAATTTCGTAGCTCTTATAGGTTAGGTTGACACTGACGTTGGTTTTGAATATACACCATCTACCTGTTCTACATATTTAAGTATGCTCTAATTTAGTTTTGTTGATTGAATGATTTCTACTATTGAGATTTAATTTGAAACGACTTTATATCTCAGACATTAGGACTTAACATGTTCTCTCTAACTATCAACTTATGATGCTGTCTTGAGCTACATGAATATTAACATTCTTTGCTTTATCAGTATGCTTTGAGTTCCATGGCCGAAATTCATGAGATTTAAGGGTTCCTTGACTTTTGGTTTCTTGGGTTAGATGTTGGATTATGGGTTATTCCTTTAGATCTCACTTGATCATTTTCAACTGCACATACTCAATATATACTCTCTAAAATACAAGTGTTTATAGCTTTTATTTTCTTCAATTTAAGAAAAATTATCCCCAATTTAAAGATGACATTCAAATTTACAATAATAATATTCCAGAAAAGCCAGTTTTCAACTAAAATATATTGTAAATCAGTTAAGAAATTATTTACTATGTAAATCAATATTTCTACTCTAATTAAAATGATGCCAATTTTAAACGGATTTTCAAAAAATTTCCCTCGAAAAGATTGAATTATTATTATGATAGATCACGAACACAATCATCTTCATTCGGTAACCAAAATTTTGATGTTTTCCAATCTACCATAAATTCTGTTATTTTAGGTTAAATGTCCTTGTAGTGATTCGAAATTGTATCTTCATCCTGGTTTTCCATCTTTCTTTGGGAAAAGTTCACAAAATAACTCTTTAAGTTTCATAATTCGTTATGTATTATGATTTTGAAACTCGTTCTTTAAATACCGTTAAAAGGTTTCAAATTCATGATAATACCCTTATTGTGTGAAATAACCTTGAATAATGACTATTTATTCCTGGCATTACATATAATGTTTTAAATTCACAATATGACACTTTTTTTGTCAAGGATATTTTAAGAAATTTTCCAAAAAATTAAAACAAAAATAATATAAATAATTGTAAAAATATTTTAAAATGTAATGAAATTGTTAAAAATAACTAAAAGAAACATAAAACTGAAATAAAATGAATAATTCTTAAATAATAAATATATACAAAATTCAAAATAAATTAATTATTTTTCTACCCATTGTTCTTTACCTTCCTTGACTCTCTATCAGTCTTCTTTTCATTAAACTATTTACAGTTAAGGATACATAATGAATAAATGTTATATAATAAGCATGTATATGATAGTTTATAAACAATACTAATCCAATATAAGATGAGGTGGTAGTATATAATTTTAGTTAGAAAATTAAATCCACCATGTGACACATTAATTTTTCTTTAGTACATTAATTATAGCTAGAACCACTCAACACTTCCATAAATAGAGAGATTATAATTTTATGGGGAGCAACAATAATAGTTTTATTACTTGTATTAATATTTAACATAGTAAAAAAAGAGAAAACAAAAGTGCAAATTAATTTGTCGCATGGTGGGTTGATTTTCTAATCAAAACTATATAAAAATACCCCACTCTATGTTGGATTAGTTTTGATTATAAATTCAGATGTATATGCTTATTACATGACATTTATTCATTATCTAGCCATAACTACAATTATTTTAGTGAAGAAGAAGACTCATAAATAGTCAAGAAAGGTAGAAGGAAAACATCTACTATTTTTTTTTAGTTTTGTGTACGTTGTTATTCTTATTTCAATCTTGTATCTTTTCAGATATTTTTTATAATCTTACTACTTTTAAAAATATTTTTTGTAGTATTTAAATTTGTTTTCTTTTTTTAATTTCATAAAATGCCTCCAAATAAAAAAAAGTGGCATATTTTGAAAATGAAACATGATTAGTAGTGTCAAGCGTAATATATTCATTATTCAAGGTCATTTCATGAAGTAGGGGTAAATCGTGAATTTCATAATTTTTTAGGGTCATATGAAGAAAAACTTCAAAAATTGAAGTACATAATGACTTACAAAATTTTTTAGGGATATATTGTGAATTTTCTCTTATGAAAGTTATATATTTTTGTGTCATATCTTTTTTTTGCTAGGACAAGTTTTGATTGTTTTCGTTGATGGAAGCCAGTAAGAATATTTAATAATATTAAATTTTCAACTTGTAATATTCTTTTTAAGCTTACAAATGATTATTACCTAATTTGATATCAGCTAGAAAAAAAAGAATCTATATGGAACCTCTTCAGATTTTAAATCAATTTTACAAAATTTTAACTAATTAGTAGTATGGGGTATAATGGGGGAAAACTAGAATGACTTACAATTTGAGACTAGAATGACTTGCATTTCAAATTTGAGGATAGTTTGATAAGAATATTCTATTTATTTTTAACCCACATAAAAGTACATTATAAAAGAACAATACATATGTAAATACTTATTCGGGTCACATACAAGTTCGATTCTAATTACTTTTGGTTGATTTTTATTTAGGTTACTCTGAGTTTCGGGTCATTGTCGGGTTGTAAGTGACTTCGATTAGGGCAGACTCTTGAACAGTTCAATCTGGGCACTGAAACAGGGCCCCTTATTTTTGGGGCCCAATTTTTATTTACTTTCTTAAAAATTTATTATGAGAAAATTATGTAAAAACTAAAAATCTAAATTATTATTAATAAAACATGGTGATAGAAAACTGTTAAATATAATAAAACATAATGATAGGAAATTGTTAAGTATGCTGATTTATTTTGGGCGCCATTATTGAATCGTTCACGACGGTTCAACCTCTCGTTCTTCCCCCTCCACATCTGACATCTGTCACTCGCTTCTCACCAATTTCCATCAGTCTTCACTCTTCAGTCATCGTGGATGCCATGCCAGTGATGCCACCATGTGATTGTTCCATAAACCATCCAGTGATCCAGAGTGAGTTGACTTGACGACTTGGCGAGCACGAGCAGGAGCAGAGCGCAGAAGAATAGAAGGTGGTCAAAAACACAACACATTTTCTCACCCACATTTTTTAAATCCTGTGGGCCGTGGCCAAAAAAAATTTCTTCATCTGGGTTTGTTAATTCATAATTGATTAATTGTATAATTCTTGCGTGATTGATGCTATTGCTGCTCAATTTCTTATGCCGTGAGAACTGAATAGAAATAATCAAATACTCTAAAAAAAGTGGTGGTACATGCAAAGAGTACGGTGGTAGTTGCACAATATTTGGAAAATTTTTAGACCAGAAATATAAAGTAAATTTGGTATTCGTATGATGGTGATGGATAGACTTTTAATTTTTAGCTTATTATTTACATCTTTTTAAACTGTCAATTTTTTTTTATTTTCTTGTTTAAGAATACGTACTAATGGAGTTATAAATCTTTTGATTATTTTCTTGCATGCTACTGAATCACCACCGAAGATGTATGCGATACTATTTATAGTTAAATTTTCCTTGGTTAGATCAAATAATTGGAGATTAATTAGTTATTAATTGCTACACTCGCTAGATCATTTTTTACTTGCTTGTTTTTTTTGTTATATTAACATTTATAATTGTATTTGTTTGATCAATACCACGTCATAGTATAAATAGCACATTAGCAAAATATTTATTTTTAAAGATTTTTTCTTTGTTGTGTGGATGATCTAAAAATATATGAATAAACAACCACCACCTCTTATATTTCAAATGAAAGTACTTTAATGATGACCAAATGTTTTCTTTATATTATTTGATTAGTTAAAATTTGTTTAACTTCATTGTAATTTGTCTTTTTTTTTTTGCAGTTATTTACTTTGAATAGCGGAAGGGTCTTGTGAAACTTATGGTAATCAAGAACAAGAGAGAAAGAAGTAGAGATATTATCAATCGTTAAAAATCAGGTTGTACCATTCTTACCTATATCTAATACTATTTTGCTATGTCGTCTACGAGTAGAAAGTATGATTCTGGATGCGAAAAGCGTAAGAAAAGAAAGAAGATTGAAGAATTACTACAGTCTCAAAGGGGAGCTCTTGATAAGTTTATTGTTAAGGAATCTCAAGTGTCATATGATGATCATGCTGATGTTGATAATGGTGCCTTCAAATGTTGAAACTCTTCCTGAAGATCATGTTGAGCCTCTTGTGAATGATAATGAAGTGACTAAAACTGATATTGTTGTGCCTTTAAAAGTTGAAACTCTTCCTAGTAATCATGTTGAGACTCTTGTGAATCATGATGAAGTGACTAAAACTGATATTGTTGTGCCTTCAACAATTAAAACTCTTCCTAGTAATCATGTTGAGACTCTTGTAAATCATGATGAAGTGATTGATGATGTTGAGCAATTAGAGTAATTAAAAATTTCTCCCTTATTAGATATATTTGATCCAAGAGTTTGGGATTCTCTTGATTCTAAAATTAGTTACAAAGGGACCCAAAAGAGACTTGTCGATTGGGAAAGGGCCTAAAGACAAATTTTCTAGGCGGTTTTTATCTACCTTTTACACTAGAGTTTTGCCAAATGGAGAAAAGTGTGATAGAGATTGGTTAGTATATTCAAAAGAGCTTGATAAATTGTTCTGCTTTTGTTGCAAAATATTTAGAAAAGGGCCCGGAAAAGGTCAATTGGAAAAAGAGGGTTTTGGAGATTGGTCACATGCTAATGAAAGACTTAGAGAGCATGAGAGAAGCATAGAACATGTCAAGAATATGGCTACTTGGTATGAGTTACGTTTAAGGCTTCTTAAAAATGTGACCATAGATAAAAGTGTTCAAGAACAATTGGAGAAGGAAAAGGATCATTGGAAAAAAATGTTAATTAGAATTATTTCCATTGTGAAATTTCTTGGAAAACATAGTCTAGCTTTTCGTGGTACAAAAGAAAGATTGTATGAAAGTAGCAATGGAAATTTCTTGGGTCTAATTGAGATGTTAGCAGAGTTTGATCTAGTTGTTCAAGAGAATGTTAGGCACATTACAAATGATGATATTCATGTCCATTATCTTGGTCATAACATTCAAAATGAATTGATAGGCTTGCTTGCTTCTAGCATCAAATCAGAAATCATTAAAAAGATTAAGCAAGCAAAGTATTATTCTGTTATTCTTGATTGCACTCCTGACTCTAGTCACCAGGAGCAAATGTCTTTGATTTTAAGATATGTTGATGTTTGTTCTCGTGGAGTTCATATCGAGGAGTCTTTTATAAGATTTTTGAATGTTAATGATTCTAGTGGCCAAGGACTTTTTGATGTCTTGCAAAATGAATTGAAGTCGCTTGATATTGATATAGATAATGTGAGAGGTCAAGGCTATGACAATGGATCAAATATGAAAGGAAAGCATCAAGGAGTGTAAAAAAGGCTATTGGATTTAAATCCAAGAGCTTTTTATAGTGCTTGTGGTTGTCAAAGTCTTAACTTGACATTATGTGATATGGCCAATTCATATGGTAAGGCTAGAGACTTTTTTGGCATCATACAACGTATTTACACAATATTTGCCAATTCCACTAAGAGGTGGCAAATCTTGAGAGAGAATGTAAAAGGATTGACTCTTAAGTCATTGTCATCTACTCGTTGGGAAAGTAGAGTTGATAGTGTTAAAGCTATAAGATTTCAAATCGTGGAAATACGAGAAGCTTTACTTCAAGTTGCAGAATCAGATAATGATTCTAAGATAAGAAGTGAAGCTAAATCGTTAGCCACAAATGAACTTGGTGATTATGAACTTAATTGGAATAATTATTTGGTATGATATATTATGTGTTGTTAATATAGTTAGCAAACATTTTTTGAAAGATATGCAAATTGATGTTGCAATTGAAGAAGTAAAATGCTTGATTTCATTTTTTGAAAAGTATAGGGGAAGTGGTTACCATGATGCCACTAATATTGCCAAGGAGGTTTGCATTGACATGAACATTGATCCTGTGTTTCCTGTTAGACATGAAATTCAAAGAAAAAAACATTTTGATGAGAGTTTACCTGATATTCTGTATTATCTCCCGAGGATTCCCTTAGAGTTAACTACTTCTTATACATTGTTGATCATGCAATTATTTCTTTGAAAAGAAGGTTTGAACAATACCAAGAATATCAGAAAGTTTTTGGTTTCCTATTTACATCAGACAGGTTGCATTCCTTGGATAATTTAAGTCTCATGTCTTGTTGCACTAATCTTGAAAATGCACTTAGTAATTGTGGGCAATCTAATAACAATGGAAATGATTTGAATGTAGAGCTTAAGTTACTTAGAGAGTTTTTGCCTAACAAAAAGATGGGACCTTCTAAGATTTTGAGCTATTTAAGAATAGTTGATTGTTTTCCTAATGCAACCATTGCATATAGAATTTTGTTGACTATTCATGTTACTGTTGCATCTGCAGAAAGAAGTTTCTCAAAGCTCAAGTTGTTGAAGTCATATCTACGTTCTACAATGTCTCAAGAAAGACTGAATGGGTTGGCGATGATAGCAATCGAAAATGATCTCTTGGAGCAAATCAATTATGAAGAGTTGGTGGACGATTTTACTTCTAAGAATGCTAGAAGAATGAGTATTTTCAAATGAACATTTTGTAATAATCTAAATCACAACTTTATGTGTTAGATACATTCAAATATTGTACACATGACTATTGTGAATGCGTAATTTAATTTTGTAATTTTTGGTATTTATATAATTTAATTCTATAAAGGGTCTCATTTTAAATTTTAGCACAGGGCCCCCAAAATCATCAAGACGGCCCTGACTTCGGTTCAGTTGATTCTTGGCTCGAGTCATTCTCGTTTGGATAGTTATGAATTATGGTTGATTTTGGGTTTTACAATATAATGGTTTGGCTTGGTACATGTCAGTTTATTTCGGTTATGGAATCATCTTTCAAATTATGTTTTTCGGTTGAGATTCAGATTAGGATCAACTCGATACGGTTCGGCTTTTCAAGTTTGACTTACTTTTGTCATGTCTAATAGAATGTAATTTGTTGGTTTGTCAAAGAGGACATTCATCATCACCAGATATCTGGAAATTCAATGGGCCACCATCTTCCAAAAACTCATCATTTTCTTATGTTCAACCTTAAACAAAATTCATCAATATTTCAAGACTGAGAAATTGTAGTCCGAGGACGGGTTTGATAGGTTCTTTGGACAGCTCCTGCTAGCTACGAAAAAGTTTGAGGATGGAATGGATATGGATTTCGTAAAAGGAAAACAGCTGGATGTTTATTCCTTGCAACCACAACTTTATAGAGGCTTTAATGTCTTGTCTCATCCTCTATCAGTAATGGAGACTTGCTAAACCTTGTACTTTGATAATAAGTGAAAATTAAGAAAAGTTAAGGCCTTGTTTGGTTGGTTGATTTTATGCACTTTTGGATTTTTTTTTGTTCAATTAGGCTCTCTCATGTGTTAGATTTTTTTTGGTAATTGGCACGAGGCCAATAACACCGCATAATCGGTACACCACCAGAAACTTTGCTAAAGCCCAAACGACATTTCTTTGGCGCTAAATCTCTTCTAGCGCTAGCTCTAGAGGTAGTCCACGAGCAGCTGTTCGAGTCAATCCCTACTCCATCCTTATACTCACGACATCTCTGACTGGAGCTCTCTCTATGCTCACGAATGACTGATAAGTCAGGAATTTACCTATTTTTACAGGGTCTTTTGATACCTCATTTGTCATCATTTACTGTTAAATTCCTGTCTTATGAGCAATTTTATGTTTTTGTTGCAATTGTTTTCTTTTATGGTTTTTGTGTGCTTTTTCAGGTTTTTATCTCAAGGAAACATACTCCTATCACTTTTGGAACACATGGCAAATCAAACAAGCTAAATAGAATCAAGAAATTCAACTCTCGACTTAAATACATACATGGTCCGGGACTTGTTGCATAACTTAAGTCCCGGACCACAACAATCTCCACTCTCGGCTCAAATACAGGCATGGTCTGGGACTTAATACACAACCTAAGTCCCGGACCACAATGAGGCGTATCTCTCGACCGCATTTCAAGCATGGTCCGGGACCTTATACACTACTTAAGTCCTGGACCACACAAGCAGAGCAACTCTCGACCATTTCAAAGCTACGGTCCGGGACTTTATACAAGACTTAAGTCCCGGACCATACTGCGAACGTGAAGAAAAGAGAATTTTATTCTCTTTTGAACTAACCACCGCCCCATATTCTCCAGCCTTTCTTCCATACTCGTTTTGTCTATTCCACTGCCACTATCCAATCATCCCTCCACTAATCCAATTATCTCCCTAAATCCAGCAACAACACCCACGTTAAACACTCACCCTTCCACTCACTAATTCCAGCCTCATCTCCACCACCATGCTGCTGCTACGTACTAATACAGAAGTTCTATAAATAGAACTCTCTCCCTCTCATTCGAAAGGCACAATATCCATCGGATAATATCTCCTCCCTCACATACACCATTCCATTCCCCATCCATTACACTCCTCCATCCATTTCCATTTCATAAACCACGTTCCATTCATATCATTCATCTCATAAAACACCACACATACACAGAAATTTGGAATACACAAGCAGCTGGAGACTTCATCATTATTTGGAGATTGAGCGGAGGAAACTGCTGGTTGTGCACAGAGACTCCATCAAAGAGCCTTAAAACAGAGTTTCTTCTTCTTTTTCTTCTTTAATGTTATTTACATATTTTTACAGTATTTTCATTTCAATGGCTGAGTAGTTTTTATAAATTTCGGTTTGCTATGTAATCCGAATTCAAGGTTCCATTATCTTTGTGATTTACCATTTTAATAGATTAAAGTATTGTTCCTTATTTATTTTTATAAATCTTGTGATTTGGCCAATTACTTGATTTTACCAGTTTATCTACTTATAAGTGAGAACTGCGGTAGATAATAGACAATAGGAACAGTAACGGTTAATTTAGAGATGGTAATTCCTCTAGGATTTAACTGATCATTAAACTGATTATTCTTAAGTTGTTAGCAATTAGTAAATTTGTAACGAGTTAAAATTTATTAGCTTTAATTAGATTCCACCGAGCGGGAGACCAAACGTGGAATATTTCTGATCTAGGATTTTAATCTGAATTTTGGTAAACACACTAAGAAAGGAACCGAAGAATTTGGAGGAATAGTAAACCGGAATTTCCCTTGTTTATTAAACCAAAAATATCATTATTTTGCCCACTGTCTTGCATTTGTTATCTTTGCTCTTATTTACATTCTTGTTTCATACTTTAGTAATCCAAACAAACAAATCCCCCTTGTTACTTGAGTTATTTTATTAGTTTGCTCTTAAATATCAATTAAACTAAAACGCTGCCTCCCTTGGATTCGATAACCTGGAGGGACACTTCTAGGAAAAACTTGCTATAATCGACCGGTATACTTGTCGTTAGGTTTTTACCCAACAATGACGCCTTCAAAGTTACTTAGGGGACGATCTTCGTCATGGACGTGGCAACCAAGATCTTTAGCTAGCAAGACAGTCTGCCTCGCTTCTTTCGTCACAAACACTTCCCCAGGGCTCATCATCGGCTCAGAAGAGCCTCTACCTGGCTCAAAACCCGAGGGAAATTCAGGGTCTTCAAAAAGACTCCTAAGGTCTACACCATCCTTGTAACACCCCGGATTTTCTACCATTTTATTTGGTCAATTATTCAACAATTTTAATTTAATATTAAGCAGTGGAAACAAATCATAATCCGGAGTATTACTGCCACACTCGTAAACAAACGAGTGCTAAGGCCTAAACAATTATCTCACTAACAAATTTTTATTTTAAATGAAAGAAATACAACACACATAATGACAATCTTTTAAAATTGCAAAAGTCTTAAGCCTAAAATTAAATTTGATTGTAAATAACCAGTCTATGAGAACTCGTCTTCCCAAACCCCCAACATCATCATCACCTGTGTCAGAAATCCAAACAAACACATAAAGAGCCACCGTAAAGTCAGAGAAACTAAGTAAGCTACCACTTCACTTTGTAAAAACATTTTCTCTTTAGAAATCATTTTTAAACAATATATTCACACTACAACATACAAATCATTTCATAATATTATCACATATTAATAAAGAAATCATTGCATAATACTTCATGTTTGGTTCTTAATAACCAAAAAATATATTAGTCAGATTATTTTAATTTCCTTTCTTGTCCCAACACGCAGCCAGGACTAAACAACCTTTCTCAACTTTTGGGTACAACACGCAGCTGTAACCCGGACCCCAACACACAATTGGGAATCCAACTTTTCTCACTTTTGGGTACAACACGCAGCTGTAACCCGGACCCCAACACGCAGCCATGAATCCAACTCGCCACTAAATCCTGAAGTGTGCACACCCCCTAATGGTACAAAGGACTAAGGAGTAGAATAGGGCTAATTGTGTTCTAGTGCGGCCCACATGCACCATTGTTTTCTTCTCTTTAAAATTATTTGATAGATTTATTATTCGTCACTTAATCTCATCATAATTCACACTTTCAACGACAAATAAATTGTGCAATAAATCATGACGATTAAATAATATTATTTTTCACATAACATCTCACAACAATTTCTACAATAATTCAGACTAATCACTTTTATAATCAAATAACCATATAACCATCGATCCAATCATAATATACTTAAGACATTAATTCAACAATCATTCAGTTTCAAACCACGATCATGCACACTAATTTGACATTCACTGTAAAATGTTTTTATGAAGGTATTAAAATCCAGTGAACGTAGTAACTTACCTGATATTTGGCTACAATTCACTTCAACCAAGCACTCAATCAACATTACTGCTTCTCGTTTACAAATTCGGAGCCTAAAGATATCAATAACGGGTATTTTTCAGATACCTGGTAACTCTAAATTTAATTATAAATACATTGTCATAGATCATAATTATAAAATATCTATATACATATACAAATAATATACTAAATATTGCTATAAAATAAACATAAATTAAAACGAGTATTTAAATTAATAGTTTATATAAATAGTAAAAATAGATATAAGAGCGGCTGAAATCACCATGATTATATTGGAAGAGGGGATGAATCCTGAATTTGTACTAACCATGATGCGGGTGCGAGGGTGAGAAGATTTTGCAAGGGAAGTGATTATATATTTTTTTTCAATTCCTACCCTACGGAAAGTGAGTGGGGTCTCTTTAGTTTTTTTTCTTTTGTGTGTGCGAGCTAATAGAGTGGAGGGTAGTGTGAGTTTTTGTTTTCTTTTCTTTCTTGTCCTAACATAAGAGAGGGATGGACGAAGAATGTGAGATATTTGAGATTTGAGGAATTGAAAGATTTACAAGAGAGATGACAAGGGAGTGTGATTTTCAAATCAAATGGGATAGCAAGATAAGAATTTACAGGAGATGAAGGGAAACCAAAGAGATAGAGAATAGAAACTACTATTTAGTTAATCAAGGTAAATTACACTGCTGAATCGGAACGATTCCCTCACTTCGGGGTGCGTTCACTTCAGGGTAATCCACAAAGGGAAACGGAATGATTCCCTTTGTGGTTGATTTGTTTTGTATTTTTATTGATTTTGTTTCCCCCACTTTCAATTTTGAAAACCCCCATATCCCTCATGGTGATTCCCCCAAAATCCGAGGGAAAAGTATTCCCTTTCCTCCCTCTTACCCGTATCTTCATCTTTTAAATAAAAAAATGTTAAAATATATTGTATATAATCTATATAAATACTAATATATAATACATAATTTTTATAAACATTAATCTAATAGAAATATAAATATATTTTATTTATAATTTATATAAATATAAATATGGATATGAAATAATATAATATATATAATTATATTATATAATATAAATATAAATATAAATATAAATATAAATTTAAATAAATATTAATGTATAATTTATAATAACATTAATATTAATTATTCATATTTGAAAAAATGAACAAATACTACATATATTATTTATAATTTAACTACAATAAAATTCTAAAATAATAATATATTTTTTAATAAATTTAATTAAATATTAATACATATATATAATCATTTATACATATGAGTTATAATTTAAATAAATATGAACAACCATGATTATAATATATATTAATATTAAGAAATACTATTTGTACTTTAAATGCTATAAAGATAAAAGTTATTTATATATATTGTTAATAAAGTTAAAAAAATATATATTATATAATATATGAAATATATATATATTATTTACAATTTAATTAGACATTTTAAAATAATAATATTATTATTATTTAGAATTTATATAAATATTTATTTATATTATCTACAGTTTGAATAAATATATTATAAATATATATTAATAAATATTATTTATAACTTAGATACTAAAAAAAAAAATTAATATATTATATATATAGAATTTTTTAAAAAAGTTATATATTAAAAAAATAATATATATTGTATATATAATCTATATAAATATTAATATATTCATTTACAATTTAAAAACTATTTATATATGCTATATAATTTATATAGATATTAGTATATGTCACATAAAAATTAGATAATTATTAATATACATTATTCATTATATAATTAAGTATTAACACTTTTCTGTTTGGACCCAAACAACAACAAAGACAATCATTAAGAATTCTATTCTGTTTCCGTGTTAGAATCAAACAGACTTCTTGATTCGGGGGAATCCCTTTTCCTTTCCTTTTCATTCCCTTTCCTGATTCCATTCTGTTTCCTCACCCCGAAGTGAACGCACCCTTATAGGAGATGAAGGGAAACCAAAGAGATAGAGAATAGAAACGACTATTTAGTTAATCAAGGTAAATTACACTGCTGAAATGAATTATAGAAAACCAAAAGTTAGGAAATATGAAAGTTTAAAAGTAGTTTATAAAATAACGTAGGAAATTCAGAAAGTTAGTACTGATTTATTAAATAAAGTTTGGAAACACCAAAGAATAAAACCAATAAATTAAAATGACTTATCAAATGTAGTAAAATCAATAATAGCATTGATATCGTATTAATATTGTAACTACATTATAAACAATAGTAACACCCTATAAATACGAAAAGCTAGAGTTGATTAATTAAATAAAATCAGAAAACACCAAACGATGCAATTTATTAAAACTAACTTATATTATTTACTGTGCGTAATAAAACCAATAGGAGTATTTGAATAGTATGATTATTGGTATAACTCCATTGTGAATAAATAAATATAAGGAATGCACAAGGATAATTATTATGACATTAAAAATTACAACCTTCTTCTTTTTAAAACAGGTTATTTTTATTGAAATGAAATTTCTTTATTAAATACTATATAATATGCTCATAAATTGTATAATATACTTATAAACAATATAATATATTTACAATCTATATAATATATTTATAAACTTTATAATATACGTAATATAAAATTTTGGGGTATTTCAATCCTCTTCCTCCTCCACCTACACAACTTGGGGATGATCAAGCACTGAATCAGGAGGAGTACCCCCAATACCTGCAGCTTCCCCATTCGAGCGAAACTCGGTCCCAAACACCTCCATATTACTAAGTTATCACACCGCTTACTACCTTCCTTAGATCCCACCTGGTCCTTTCTGACCATCTCATTTGCTATAGGATCAGGAATTGCCTCCTTACTCCCCAATGGCTCTCGAATGGAAATAGACGACCGGATTCTATTTCCCGCTGGGGCAGCCTGAGTATCACTTTTAGGAACATTCGACATATCCAAGACAGACGCTTGCCTGGCCTACCCCCAAACAGAAGGTGTCCCGACCGAACCATGAACAACCAAGCTGTACTAATTAATAACTGTGAAATCAACATGGTTTTATTGGTGCTAAATTCTTATTTTATGCAACATTTTTATGTGATTTCTCACACTTATCCTATGTTTTTCATGATTCATACTTTGGACAAAAACTGATGCCAATTTATATATTTTAAGCAGGAAATGATGGTAAAAATGCATAGTTCTCCTTAAAAGCTTTCCAACGCAGCAAACGGGGAACAAATCGGAGCTCAAACGAAGAATCTGGACTCTGTCGAAGTTTGTGGAGAAAAGGAACACAAATATACACATGTCTGGATCTACGCCCGACCCTATGGTCCGTACGGGTGGTCCGGACACCTCAAAAATGAATTTTTTACACACGTCCGGATCTCTGTCCGGCTAAGTGACCCAGACGCCTTGCTCCTGTCCGGTGAACTGATTCGGACGCCTACCCGGACGTGACTAAACCCTCAATATTCGAAGCTTTAACGTGTACGGATGACGTGTCCGGCCCTGTGACCCAGATGTGCTCTGAAGAACAGAAATATTTACGACCACGAGTGCAACATGGAGATTTCGATACATATACGCGTCCAGCCAGGCTGTCCGGCTAAGTGACCCGGACATAGAGCCGGACGTCTCACAAACGAGAGAAATCTGGCCTGACAAAGCTATCTCTTGTCCGGCTCTTCTACCTGGACGTCTGTATTTTATGTCTGAAATTCTATTTTAAAGGAGCGTGCGTGAGACAGAAGGGGTATTCAAAAAATCAGAGAATTCATCCGCGAGACCTTTTCGAAGATTGGAGCAGTGCCGTGAACTTCTTCTACATCAGGGGGAGAATTTCTGCTTCGATTTCTGCAGTCCGTTCAACCTGACTCCTTGCAGAACTTCAGATTAACTCAGAGATGATTTCTTCACCTTCTTCTCTTGTTGTTTCTTTTGTTGCTATACTCGACTAAGGGAATAAACTCTGGGGAATGGTGGTTGTAAATAGTTAGGGTTTTGTAGTTTTATTATCAGTTGATATGTGATTAATCTTGGGTTTGTTTCAGATTATAAATCTTGTTTGCGCTATCAATAAAATTTGCTACTTTATTTTTAGCTTTGTGAAATCTGTCAAGATCTGATCGGTGATTGATGGATAGGTCGTTATAATATGTTAGTCTATGGAAAACTCTTTCTTATTGATGAGTTTAGCTATCAAATGCGATTTAAATTTTTGCGCTAAATCCTTCTGCACTTGTTATGATAGATTCATGATTTGATTTATCGCGTTCTATGCAGGAGAGTTTTATTTGGCTAGGATTTAGTCATTTAGAAAGTTATTAGAATTTGCCGAACCCTATTCTCTAATCAATTGGTGATAGAACTGCATGACTTAACTAGGAAAGCTCACCTAAACCCGGAGTTCCATTTTTATTATCCTATTCTCAGTTACTTTCTGCTTGTTCTTAATTTTATTACTCTACAACTTTCCCCCAAATTACAGCCTTTGCTAGGATTAGTTTTGTTCGCTTAGTCCCCTGGTTCGATACCCTGGATGCTCATATTACTTTACTACTACGATCAGGAATTATTTTGAACCCGTAGGTTTATTTTATTTATTAATTTCTAGGACTAATTTCGTAGTTGTTAATATATCAAAAAGACCGTTTGCAAATTGACGTCGTTATCGGTGACTAGATTTCTATCTAGTCCTTAGCCTTGGTTATTAGTTTATTTTGTTTTTATTTTATTTTATTTTATTTTATTTTATTTTTTTTTCTTTTGGTTTATTTTATTTTATCTATTAGCTTAATTTTATTTTTGTTTATTTCAGTATTTTTCATATATTACTTTTCTATCATTTATTTTATTCAGTTATAATCCTCTTTAGTTTGTGTTTTTTTTCTCTCACCTTTTGCAGATAGTTGATGGTACATACCTGTTCTCGGTCGGATACTTATATTGATTTAGATAAGGTTTTGGACCCAAAGATCTAGCATACCTTTCAGCGGGCTAGACGCCAACAGAGGTTTCAAATATAGTTAGAAATGGCGGCTCCAGCAAATGGTGCTCAGGCGATGAGGTTGTTCAATCGACCTAAAGCTATGCCAAGAAGAAGTCTGGTAGTCCTTCCCATGCTTACACCTGCACTTACAGAGGAGTGGAAAGACCTAAAGCCTTTTCACCAATCCAAGGTTGTTCGGAAGCTACCTGGAGGCACCTTCGATGGCACCAACCCAAATGACGCTCTAGATCATGTAAATAAGTTCCTCATTCATACTGATCAGATTAGGTGTTCTGAAGGTTTGTTAGAGTTTTTTCGGTTGAGTCTCTTCCCTAATACCCTCTCTAGTGAGGCTGTTAATTGGTTTTATCGTCATCCTTCTGGTATTATCACGACATGGGAGCAGATGACTACCAGGTTCACGATAAATATTATCCTATTTATAGAACTATTGACTTGGTAGCTGCTTTGCTTGCTTTTAAACAGACAGGATCTGAGACGATATGTGAGGCATGGGATAGATTTAAGGAGATGCTTCGCCAGTGCCCACACCATGGCTAAGACATGACCTGCATTGCTATGATGTTCTTCCACGGGCTCCACCATATACATAAGGCTGAGGTACAATTTGCTTTGGGTGGTGACATCCTCAATAGATCCGACACCGGCTTCATGGCAGCCATTGAGACTTATATTGATGAGGTGCGCCAGTGGGGATCAGAAGGTAGCAGGTCTATGACAGTTGGGGCAAAGGGTGTGCAGAATCTTGATCCTTGGATGGCACACATAGAGGAAACTCAGGCACAACAAACTACCCTGGTAAGTTCTCTGGTTAAAAGATTTAATGATTTTATGATTAACCAGCAACCAGTGCAGCAGGTGAAGAGAATAACTACCAGCTCATCAGACCCTCTTTGTTGTCAATGTGGGGGCGCACATGCTTTTGACGTGTGTCCACAATTAGAGGAGATGAGACAAGCTGAGATATCTTACTTTGTGGGGCATGGGAATTACCAACCTTGGAATAAGAATCAACATCCAAATCTCAGGTATGGTAATCCAAATAATGCTTTAAACTCTAACATAATGCAGGGCAATCAGCAGGGACCACCTGGGTTCTCTCGTCCTTCTTACAATCCAGCCCGCCCACAAGGCCAGTTTCAGTAGGGCCAGAGTTCCTATCAGCCCGTTGCACCTCAACAACCCGGTAAATCCTCCTCTGATGTAAAGATGGACCAACTTCAAGAATTGATTGTATCCATGGCGAGTACCTAGAAAACTCACACTGAGACTCAGAACAATATCAATCAATCCTTGATGGTTGGTCAGAAAAACTTGGAGAACTGAGTTCAGAGTATGCAGCAGTAGATGAATCAGATACTTCTTAATCAGCAACAACAACGACAACCTGGCACATTTCCTTCCCAACCTCATCCAAACCTGAAGGAATCAGCTAAGGTGTTGGTTGTTTATGAAGAAGTGGTATCTCCTGTGGTTGATCTTGAGGATGGGCTCTCCTCCGCTGCAGTAACATAGAGAAGTGGAAGACAGTTGGAAGATAAGTAAAAGGAACAAGTGGCTGAAGATCAAACTAGTGAAGAGATCAACCCTTCTTCTGTTGGTGTACCATCAGGGTCTTCAGTCCCTCATGTGGTAAATTTTGAGGAGATCCAGGCTCCTATTCTTCCTACTCCCTCTCCTTCTCGTATTACTATTGATGTTTTTCTTCCTCTCCTAAGCATGTTGAACTCCCATTTCCTAATAAGATGAAGAAGAAACATTTAGATGAACAATTTGCTAATTTTTTTAGCATTTTTAAGAAATTAACTCTTGATATCCCTTTGATTGATGCTTTGTAGGAGATGCCTAACTATGCTAAATTCTTTAAGGATCTTTTGACAAAGAAAAAGAAGAAAGAGGATAAAGAAATAGTCCACCTGACAAAAGAGTGCTCTGCTGCTTTCTTCGAGCACTTCCTCCTAAGCAAAAGGATCTAGGCAATCCCATTTTCCTTTGTTTCATTGGCGATGTAGACTTCGGCAATGGCTTGTATGACTTGGGTGCTAGCATCAACATTATGCCTTATGCCACTTTCTTGAAGGTAAGAGGTGGAGAGCTGCAACCAGTCCCCTTCAAGCTCCAGCTAGCCGACAGATATGAGATCAAACCAATGGGTATTGTTCGAGATTTAGTAGTTGGGGTGGATCATTTTATTTGTCCTGCTGATTTTTTTGTGTTAGATATGGATGATGATGTAGAAGTTCCTCTTATTTTTGGGTCGACCTTTTCTAAGTACTGCTAAAGATGTTATTGATGTTCATGATGGTAAGATTACTTTACGGTATGAGGACAAAAAGATAGAGTTTGTCATGAATAAGATGATGAGGTCAACTTCTACTTCTGCCCATTCTGTGATGTCAGTAAGTCTTGTGAATGACGATGGGGAAGATTGTGATTTGTTAGATAATGATGACATGATTTCTTTTCCTTCTTTTTCACTTATTGTTTCTGGGCCATTGGAGCAAGTATTTGTTGCTTCTTTGGAAGAAAAGATTGCCGATCTTGAGGTTAATGCAGCACTTGCTCATATGGAGAGAGGAAAGGCTGGTTTTCAAGCTTATCGCCCTCCGTTGGAGAGGCTTGATAGAGAGATTCAGAGGCCTATTCCTTCTGTCGAGCAGCCACATACACTTGAGCTTAAGGAGCTCCCTTTTAACCTTAAGTATTCTTTTCGTGCTGATAATAATTGTTTGCCTGTCATTGTTTCTTCTTCTTTGACTTCTGGGTAGGAAGACAAGTTACTTAAGGTTTTGAAGAGGCACAAGAGAGCGATCGGGTGGACTCTAGCTAACATTAAGGGCATTGACCCGACCTTCTACACACATCACATCTATATGGAGGAAGATTACAAGCCAGTCAGACAGCCACAATGTGGGCTCAACCCTAACATGCAGGAAGTTGTCAAGAAAAAGGTGTTGAAGCTTTTGGCCGCTGGGATCATCTGCCCCATTTCTAACAGTACATGGGTGAGTCCAGTACAGGTAGTTCCTAATAAAGGTGGGTTTGAGGTTGTTCTGAATGATAAAGGTGAGTTGATTCCTTAAAGAAAGATCACTGGTTGGCATGTGTGCATTGATTATAGAAGTTTGAATTCAGCCACCAGGAAATATGATTTCCTTCTCCCTTTTATTGATCAAATGCTTGACAGATTGGCTGGGCAAGAATATTATTGCTTTTTAGATGGTATTTCAGGGTACTTTTAGATTCCTATTGCGCCGGAGGACCAGGAAAATATCCACTTTCACTTGTCCTTATGGTACCTTTGTGTACAGAAGAATTCCCTTTAGACTGTATAATGCTTCTGCCACCTTTCAGTGTTGTATACAGGTGATTTTTGCAGACTTCATCGAGCAGAGCATTGAGGTATTTATGGTTGATTTTTCTATTTATGGCTCTAGCTTTGATGTTTGTTTGGCGCAGCTTGATCAAATCCTAGGCCGATGTGAGGAGACAAACCTAGTTCTCAACTGGGACAAGTGTCACTTTATGGTCAAGGATGGGATTGTGCTAGGTCACAAAGTTTCTGCTTAGGGCATGCAGGTTTTTATAGATGGATAATTCAAGATTTCTCTAAAATTGCAAAACTGTTGACTGATCTACTTCTAAAAGATGCCACCTTTGTTTTTTCTGATAATTGTTTGTCTGCTTTTGATTCGATTAAGCAAAGACTGGTAGCTGCACCCATTGTTGTTTCACATGACTAGTCATTACCTTTTGAGATTATGTGTGATGCCAGTGATTATGCAGTGGGGGCAGCACTGTGCCAAAGGAAAGACAAAATTCTCAGGGTCATTGCTTGTAAGCAAAACTTTGAATGACGCCCAGAGGAACTACATCATCACTGAAAAAGAGCTTCTAGTTGTGGTATTTTCCCTAAATAAGTTTAGATCATATCTATGGGGGAGTAAAGTAATTGTTCATACTGACCACACTGCTTTTCGATATTTGTTTGCTAAGAAAGAGGCCAAGCATCGCTTGCTTCGTTGGATTCTCTTGTTACAGGAATTTAACATTGAAGTAAGAGATAAGAGTGGCAAACTGAATGTCGTGGCTGACCATCTTTCTAGGCTGGTAGTTCCTGATGATGGTGTACCGATTAATGAATTTTTTCCTAATGAAACTGCCTTTGTTTTGCATAAGATGCAAGAGCCATGGTATGCCGATGTAGCTAATTTTCTTGTTTCTGGTGTTGTTCCTCATGATTTCTCCTATGTTCAGAAAAAGAAATTCCTTTCTGATTCTTGTCATTATATTTGGGAAGACCCTCACTTGTTTCGAGTGTGTACAGATGGTTTGATTCGCAGGTGTCTTCTTGATAATGAGGTAAGCAATGTACTAGAGTTTTGTCACTCTAGAGAGGTGGGAGGTCATCATGGATCTCATCGGACAACAACAAAGGTTTTGGAGTCCGGTTTCTATTGGCCTACTCCTCATAAATATTGTCAAGCTTTTGTAGCCAAGTGTGATAGTTGTTAGAGGCTAGGCAACACTTCCAAACGGCATGAGATGCCCTAGGACAATATTTTAGAAGTTGAATTATTTGATTGCTGGGGTATTGATTTTATGGGATCTTTTCCTTCTTCTCAGGGTTACCAGTACATTCTCGTGGCCGTTGACTATGTCTCAAAGTGGGTAGAGGCTATTCCTTGCCAGCATGATGATTCCAAAACGGTGGTCAAATTTCTGAAGAAGCACATCTTTACTCGCTTCAGGGTACCTAGGGCGATTATTAGTGATGGAGCATCACATTTCTGTATTTGCTCTTTCGATGCTCTGATGGCTAAGTATGAAGTGCGCCATAAAGTTGTTTTGTCCTACCACCCACAAACAAATGGACAAGCTGAAGTGTCCAATCGAGAGCTCAAGTGGATTCTCCAAAAGACCATCAGTTCTTCCAGGAAGGATTGGTCTCAGAAGCTTGATGACACTCTTTGGGCTTACCGAACTGCATTCAAGACTCCCATTGGGATGTCTCCTTTTAGGTTAGTTTATGGTAAGTCTTGTCATTTGCCAGTGGAGTTGGAACATAAGGCGTATTGGGCACTTAAGGCACTTTAATCGAGGATGGTAGAAGAAATTCAGGCTGGTGAGAGAAGAAAGTTTCAGATCTCAGAATTAGAGAAGCTTAGGGATCAAGCTTATGACAGTGCAAAAATCTATAAAGAGCGCACCAAGAAGCTCCATGATCAGATGATCCAAAGAAGGGACTTCAAAGTTAGAGATTTGGTGCTGCTTTACAATTCAAGATTGAAGCTTTTTCATGGGAAGCTTAAGTCCCACTGGGCCAGTCCTTTCAAAGTTGTTGGTATCACTTCCTATGGAGCCTATGAGCTTGAGAATAAAAAGGGTGAAGTGTTTAAAGTTAATGGGGCCCGATTGAAGAAGTATATTGGTATTGTTGATGCTAACCTTTATTTGCATGCATTGTCTTTTGTGCAGAATCAACCGGCTGCCCCAAATGCTTCAAGCCTCTCGAAGTCGAAAGATAAAAAGAAGAAAATTCCTTGGAGACTTCGATATGCATTTAGGAAGCTTCAAAAGCTTTCTCTAGGATGACCAACCGATACCCTCGATCTACCATGCCACCTAAAGGACGACCTCGCCAAACGATAGCTTTGCTTGGCGGAGATGCTGCAACCATCCCGCCGTCTACCTTTCGAAGACGCCTTCCTCCTAGCTCACCGTGACAATCTCTGTGATCTCCTCCGAGAGAAGGCCCTGTGAAAACAGCTCCTGAATCTCAACCTCCTTCTCAAACATCTTGACTTTCGCCCTGGATTGTGGGAACATCTCCTCACTCGATCCCTCATCCTCTCACGGCCTCTTCGCTTCTCTCGCATAGTCCTTGTTGGAATAATTTTATACTAGCACGCAACTTTCATTTGTTGGTTCATGGTTTAATCCTCTCATGTGTTAGATTATAGTTTAATTGTTAGTCTTGTCTCAAAGTGTGTTTCTTTGTGATTTGGGTATTATACTTATAAGTCGTTTTGACTTCTTGAAGTATGTTCTTGTTTTAATCACATCATTTATGTTCTTAAATCATGTAATAACATCTTACACGTTAAACCAACTTTATATGTTTATTTCTCTATGATTACTCCCTCTTTAATCCAACATTTCATGTTAGGTTTAATAACCTTTCTTGGACCATGTTTGACGTTTAATGATTCCTTAATGATCTTAAGGCTCCCTTTTGCCTTAATGATTCATAATTGATCCTTAATCATTATATATTAGTTAGGGGTATTTCAAACGCATAAATAAGCGCAAGGTCAAAGCTGCCATGTACAATATGGGCCAGATGCCCAAGTCCAGTCTTCTTCACTGCGTCTCTCGACTCCTAGTGCCTCAACGTGGATGAAGTCCACAAATCCAACATATTTCCCTTAGACTTGAAGCTAAGGACCCCTTTCTCATGCTCAATATTTAACAAATGTCACAACTATATGACATTTCCTAAGCAAACTTAAGTTAGAAAAGAATTACCAAAAATAAGAATTTACCACTCCATGCCACACGTTAAGTGCGACGTGACCACTGAAGCTAGGGATCAGAGTCGTAATCCTTGGACCTCCATGGACAAGAGTCCCATCGAGCAACCCATCCTCTAGGATCTTTGCCATAAGGCGGCTGATCAGATGAGCTAGATCCACCCTCACTCTCAGAGCTCGAGTCATAGTCGTCCGCCTCCTCCCCGACTGAAAGAATGAGAAGCCATCTGGCTCGGTCCCACGATAGGACATGAAGCTCCCCTCCCCCGCTACTGGTCCTCACAAGAATAGTGCTGGCTTAGACAACCGAGTCAGAAACTTGGTTGCGAGAGTCCGGTTGTAGTGTCATCATCAGCTCTCGCTGATGTTGCCCCTTAAGCAATCTTTGACGCGCCTGCTCCTCAAGTACCCGTTGGCGCTCCTCAGCTACGCGCCTCTTAGCTAAGGCGTGGGCGTACTGTGCACGCCTCTTCTCTCCAACTGCCAGTCCCATAGGGGCCGTAGGAGCCAGCGATGACACCTCATCATGCTTATATGAGCTACTACTCCTACCTATGGAACCGAAAAATCCCTTATCCTTACCCACCATTTTTTGTTTATGTTCAGTGTTAGTCAAAATGTGTTTAAAGTTAGTCAAGACCGGTCGAAGTTAATCGATACCGATCCATGGCATATCATTGTTTTTCAATTGCAATCAAAATAAATCAATCAAAACAGATTTGAACTAAATGAAATAGGTCAAGTTAGGTCACATACAGGTCAAAACACCTCTAAAATGTCTAAAATAGGTCAAACCATCACAAAACCAGTCAAAAACCGAATCCCCCCTCTTTCTTCTTTGCATCGGCGCCTCCCTTTTCTTTGCCATGTCACCACCGTCTAGAAGCCACCGACACCGATGCCAGCTCGCAACTACCTGTATGAACCAGCCCATGTCGGTGCCCCTTTCAAACATCCGGCGTTGGCGCTCGTCCGCGTTGGCGCTCGTCGCATTGGCGCCTGGTTCTCTATTTGGGCGTCGATGTTCGCTTTTTTGGGACCCGATATTGACTGAATTTTGCTATTTTTTATGATACTACGAATCTAATTCTAATGAAAAGCTATAAATTAGGTTAGAAAAAATATCTGAATAAGTAGATCTGAACTGCACCTTTTGAAACTTGAAGTCCCGTTACTGCTTCCTTCTCTAGAGAGATATCAGAGAATTTTAGAGAGATAGAGAGTTTTGAAAATTTGAAATGAGGTGGAGAGATAATGGAGGGTGAAAGTGTATTTATAAAAGATTTTGAGAGAAGAGTAGCATTGTAAAACTTTAGGTTTTTTTTTTGAAATGCCACTATATTTTGAGCTAATTCATTAAATGCTCAAAATAAAATGAAAGTCACAAAATTCCACTACCTTTTTGTAATAGTTCATGAAATGCCACTATGTTATAGACCGGAAGAAAAAAAAGACACAAATACCCCTACTAGTTAACAAAATATTTTTAAAATTCATAATATCGCCCTAAGTGCTAAAAAAATTCACTAAAATTCACAAAAATTCAAAATATTTTAAAAATATAGATAACTACAAATATTTTTTAAAATATTATAAGAAAGTTAAAAAATAAAATAAAAAATATATTAAGTATTGCACAAAATAAATATTTCTTAGAATTTTTTTAAATTATTCAGTACCATGACAAAGAATATAGTATTTTAAATAAATAATTTATACCACATTATCTACTAATTATACAAATTAAGTAACATAATTTTTATCATAAGTTTTAAAATTATTTTTTCTCTACCAATTTAAATTATTTTATATTTTTTTAACTCATATTTAGATTTTTTTGAAAAAAGTTTTCTTTTTACAAATAACTTTATGACATAATAATTGTAGATAACAAAAAATATTATATCATTAAGTTATCTGCAAAATAGAATACAAATTATAGAAAATAAATTTCCAAAAATATTCGTTAAAAATATACATACTTTTTTGTGAATAAATAAAAAATAAATAATTTTTTTCAAAAATTTAAGTTATTTATTCAAACAAATTATATTATATTTTTTAAACTAATATTCAGATAAATTATTTGAAATTTATATTCTATTTTGTAGATTGGAAAAAATATAGCCACATAGTTATATATAAATATAATATAAAATTAAAAAAAATATAAATATCATAAATATAAAAATATATAATTATTTGTGGAATATATAATTTAAATTGGTAGAAAAAAATAATCTAAAAATGTTAGGTAAAATCATGATATTTATTTGGTATAATTTATGGTATTTAATTGGTATAAATTTGTAGAAATATTAGTATAAATTATGTGTTTAAAACTCTGTGTTCTTTTTTGGAAGTGAATAATTAGAAAAAACTAAAAAATAGTTACTTTTTTAATAATTTATAATATCCTTTTATATTTTCTATAGTTATAGATATTTTTATAATATTTTTTGTGAATTTAAGTGAATTTTTTTAACACTTTGGGGCATATTGTGAACTTTAAAAGTATTTTGTTAAATAGTAGGGATATTTTTGGCTTTTTTCCTTCTAGTAAATGATATAGTGACATTTCATAGAATTTTACAAAAATGTAGTGATATTTTTTATGATTTTCTTTTCATTTGGAGATACTTCATGAATAGACTAAAATGTAGTGATATTTCATGAAATTTCCCTAAATATTTTTTAAATTTTGTGAAGTGAAAAATGCATGAGTTGAGAAAAAAAAGATGTGATGACTGTGTATTTATTACTGAATTTGTTTTTAACCTTTTCCTCTTCCTTTTCAGCTCCTTAACTCGTCGCTGATAAATAAGTTAAAGAAAGAAAAATAAAGGAGAGGGAGAAGAGTAGTTGAAACACAAAGAAATTGGGTGGCAAAGAATTGACCAATGAATAATGAAAAGTTTCTAGCACGTTTTACTGATCTATTAATCTTTTGTTAACAAATTTTCATTTTTTTTCTTTTTTTTCCTTCTAAAAACAATTTCTAATTGAGGTGACATCTGTCCCATTTCATGATCTTATTAGTGTAGTAGTATTATAAAGAACATTTTGAAAAGAAAAAAAATGGAGCAGACGCCGTGTGCATAAGAAAAAAAATTCACATCACTCACCCACCTTTTGTGTCATGTGTCACACCTTAATTCGGTGAATAAGAAAACAAAAAATCAAAGTGTTATACCTTGCAAAATATAAGTGAAATAATAAAAAAAATTATACCATTGTTCATTATAATTCATGCTGTTCAAAACAAGATACATCATGAATATGTTTTGGTAAACTTAAAATTTTATGTTTTACATTGTGAGGTGTTAGTGAAATGAATCTTATATTTACCCAAAATGAATCAGTAGTGTTACAAAAGTGAATCTTATGTGTTAAGTATAATGAATCTAGCGTTATAAAAGTAAAAAATGCTGCTATAAGATAATTTCATAAACAAAAATTGTTTAACTAAAGTGAATAAGAGGTTTAAGAAAAGTGAATCACATGTTTAAGTAAAGTGAATCTTTTACCTAAAAAAAGTGAATCTTATGTTTAAAAAAATGAATCTTATCACAAACTTATGCGAGAACAATATGAACCTTCATTTATGTAAAAGTGAATACTTCATTGAAGAAAAGTTAATCAATTGTTTAAGAGAAATGAATCTTATATTTAAGAAAAGTGAACTTTTCATTTAAAGTGAATCCTTTATTTTTCTAAAAGTGAATTTTAATTTTAAGAAAAGTTAACTTAAAGAAGATTTATTTTTTAATGAATAAGGTTAGTTTTATTATTATGAAGATTCATTTTGTTAATGAATAAGATTAACTTTAAAAATACATAATATACACTCATTTTAAAAGCATAAAATTTAAATTTAACAAAACACATACATAATACACCTTATTTTGAAGAACATAAATTATAATAAACAATAATATAATTTTTTATTTTTACAATTAAATTTTATAATTATAACATTTTAAAAAAAATCTCAATCGTACTACCTTTCAGCCCCAGACTCCATGCGCATCCAGTTTTTTTTTTTTTTTTTTTACTTTTTCTCTTCTCTTAGGCTCTGTTTGGTATGACTTTTTTGTGGTTGTTTTGTAGTTGTTTTTAGACCTGGCAAAAGTAACCCGAATCCAAAAAACCGACCGAACGAACCGATCCGAATCCGATTCTCAACCGAAAACTGTAACTTGAAAAATGATCCGAAATCCGAAATAAACCGACCTGGACCAAACCGAACCGTATTATTGTAAAACCGAAAGTAAACCACAATCCACAATCATCCGAACCGAAGTCATCCGAACCAAAATCCACTGAACCGAAGTCACCCATAACCCGATGATGACCCAAAATCCGAAGTGACCTGAACCGAAACCAACCGAAAACCAACCGAACCGAACCTGAACCGAAACTAGTGTGACCCGAACTAATATATCCGATGTGACCCAAAAGAGTATATTGCATTAATTATAGGAGACAATGAGAATAAAACAAAATGTTTATACCCAATATCTAGTTTAAATACAAATCAGTATTTAGCATTTGTATCATACAACACTAAACAATGCCCCACAATACTTTTACAATTAATCATTACATAGTAAATGGTGTACCTATAAAAAAAGTATTAATAAACTTATATACACGAGAAATTATTTTAAATATACCACAAATATTTTGCACTTTAAAGTTTTAAAGTAATTAATTATCATGCATTTTCATTAATCGCACAACTTACAATGAATTAATGATAATGCATTACTCATCAATGATAGATTGGTAAGAACAAAAAATATTTGTATATTTAGACTCAAATTTTATTACTAATTCATATCATTATTGTATTAATTATTCATATATTGAAGGTGTTTTTATTAATTAGAATTTTTCAACCCTTTATCCAATCTTGTGAATAATTCTCCCTCATTAGTAATTTAGCATAAATGTTTAATATACTTGAAGGCTTTAACCTATGTAGCAAAATTCTCATGCTTCTGAATAGTTCTTCATCATTAACAGTTTTTAACTATCGTAAAAAAAGTCATCAAAACTTATTAACTAATTCAATTCGCTAACTATTAATAGATCGAAAATGCAAGTTACTACACTTTGATACAATTTTAATAATTATCCACAAACATATCTTATTTATACTCCTCTCACAATAATGAAACTATTAAATAATCTAAAGCTACATCAATAATTATGATAAGTTCAGAGTTAGTTGCTAAAGTATAACATGATGCAAATTATAATTATTTGGTTAAATTAATCTTTATATACATTTATACGTGTCGAGATTGATTGAAGTCAAATTTGCATATCATGATGATTGAGTTGCGGGATTCTGTAATGACAACTGAATTTAACTGATTAATTGACCCGAATTGGACCCATAACTCGAAAAAACCGAATAAACCAGAGGCTAACCCAAACCGTAAGTTACCCAATCCGAAGTCACCCTAACCGAAAGTCATCCAAACCGAAAATCACCCAAACCGATCCAAACCGACCCAAAATTTCAACAAACCGAACTAAACCCGAACAAACCGAATTCAACCGACCCGATCCAACCCGAACCAAATATTGAACGATTTGAAATCAACCCGAACCGAACCGAACCCGAACCGATTGACCCGAACTGCCACCTTTAGCTGTTTTAGTCTGGTTGTTTTGGTTGGTTGTTTTGTGGTATTTTACTGGTTGTTTTGTGCTGGCTGTTTTGTGGTTGTTTTGAAAATTGGTGTTCGGCATGTGACGGTTTCGTCTGGCGTATTTGAATAAGTTAATCAGCAAGTCTTTGCTAAAGCTGGATGTAAGCAACTGGCTACATCCACGCGTGCCCCTTTTATTTTTTATTTTTTTATCTTTGTCATAAGACAAATTTTAAATTGTTATAACTTTTAATATATAAGTCCAAAATAAAAAAAACAATATATCATTGTTCATCTAAGTTCCTCCCAAATAACATACGACAAATAAAGACTATAAGTAATACTTAAAAAAACAGTCATGAATATATTTTGACAACTTTTAAAAAAAAATATTTTACATGTATAATGTACAAAACGTAAAAGAAAACTTGTACAGATAGTCATACTAACATGTACAAATGTTCATTAAAACATGTACATCCACACGTAAAAACATTTACATTCTCACATTAAAAATATACAGATGGTCACATAAATTTGTACGAATAATTAAATATGTACATCTTTAGATTAAAATATATACATATAAGGGAGAAAACTTGTACATACGGCCATATAAACATGTACAGATGTTAATTAAAGAACATGTACATTCTCACATTAGAACATGTACATTGTCACATTAAACCATGTACATTCTCACATTAAAATATGTACATACATCCACACATTAAAATATCATCGTATACATGTAAAAATAAGTTTTTTAAAAAGTTGTCAAAATATATTCATGACTGGTCATATTTTGAAGAGCTTGAATTTAGGTAAATAATGATATAATTTTTTTCATGGGAAATTTCATGAAATAAAATGCCACTAAAAAAAAGAAAGTCACGAAATGCCACTATATTTTTCAAAAAGTCCATGACATGCCACTCTATATAGAAAAAGTCAAAAATACCCTTACTAGTTAACAAAGTACTTTTAAAGTTCACAATATGCCCCTAAGTGTTAAAAATTAACACAAATATCAAAATACAATAAAAAATAAAAAAATTATAAAAATTTATAAAAAAATTTAAAAAAATTAAAACATCATTAAATATTATAAAAAATAAATATTTCATTTTTTAAAATTTATTCAATACCATAAAAATAATCTTGAGTTCTAAACAAATAATTTATACCAATTTTCTAACAATTTAGTATCATAATTTATACCAAATAAGTACCATAATTTTTATCATACATTTTTTTATTCTGAAAATGTTTTATTCTACATTTCAAACAAGTTTTACCATTTAATATTGTATGTTATATATATATATATATGAAATGGTAATGATCCCTAAGTTCCCAAACCATCCTCTCGAGTAACTCACTAGTCGGAATCCTATCTACCATCAAGCACTTCAAGTTCTATCGAGTTACCTCGTTACCGAATAAGGGGAGCACAAGGGGGAGAGAATGAAGGGATTAATAACAATGCAACAGTGGAGATTCTCAGGTATATGTCGCGTGCCATTTATTGAGGGGGGGAACCCCTATTTATAGTGTTTCTCACAGGCCTTCTGGCCTATCACATTGTGCCATTCTGGCACATAAATATCTTGATAGGCCTATAAATTATCTAATAAATATTTTATCCTAACTTCTCTACTTTCGATCGCTACTTGTACTTGCTTTGTTCTCCTATCGACCGGTCACAGATGACCGATCATTATTCATGCTATATTTGGCGTATTTGGTGAACGGTCACAGGCGACCGGTCGCTTCTTACACTGTATCTCGTATTCCTGTTGTTCAGTCATGAACGACCGGTCGTAGTGACGTTTTTGGTGACCGGTCACAGGCGACCGGTCACCTTCTATGCTATGTTCTAGGGCTCTTGACGACAGACGAAAGCGACCGGTCACTACTTGTGGTCTGTTTGAGGTCTTCTGTGCCTAGACAGGGACGCCGGTCGTTGCCTTGGCCTTCCTCTTCCTTCCCTTTGCTCTACTGGGCTATTACTCTTTCTTTGGGCTTCTGGGCATATTTTCCCCTCTTCATCAGTCCCACAAGTTCTACTGTTGGCGTCTTTAGCGAAGAAAGTAGGACTTAGAACTTGACTCTTCTGGTCCGGCTTGGGGAATGAAAAAATTTTGCTTCTTTTGCGTTGGGTCTTGTCTTCTTGTTCTCTATCTCCCAGTCCCACAAGTTCCACCTTTTTCTTTCGGACAAAAGGGTGGGACTTATTACGGTCCGTTCGATGCGTGTGCCACACTCGTGTCTGTGCTTATACGGAGTGACCGTTTGCGGAAGTTTTATCGTCTTACGCACGCCAGCCGTCACTGCGGAATGTGCAGAGTCTCTGCACTTTTCCTGCAAAAAGCGTTTTTTGTTTGTTTTTATATTTTAAATATTTCCGAAATTATTTTACCGCTTTTAAAAGGCTTTGGGAGGGCGACGCTTTCTCTTCTTCCGGTTTTGCGCTTCACAGGTTTTCGTGCCTTCCTTTCGCTTTGCTATTTCCGCTCCTCTCTCTTCGCTCTTCTTCGTCTTCCCTGTTTACCTCCTTCCGTACTTCCTGCTTCAATGGCGTCTTCCAGCTCTAAATCGTCTCGCACCTCTGCTCTAAACGCCATCGTGGGTTCCAAATCGGGGGGGAAATTTCGCCCAACGTTCTTGAAACCTAAGTCCGCCTATTCCAAAAATCGGGAGCCGTTGCCTAGTATTCTGGATGTTAAGCTCTCGATTCCCTCCTTGCGAAGGTGGAGGTTCCCACTGGGACTCATTCTTCCTTCCCTGATGATTCGCATCCCCTCGACGATTTCGGTCGTGGCTACGCCGTGTATTCCAATTTCTTTCTGCGTGGAATGGCGGTTCCTCCCCACCCGTTCGTAGTGGGTTTCTTGATTCGCCGCTGCTGCACGCTTGCTCAGCTTCATCCGAAGGCTATATGTCAACTCCCTGCTTATATTGCTCTCTGCGCCGAGGAGGGGGTTGCGCTTTCTGCTACGGAGTTTGTCCAGTTCTTCACCAGCAGGGTCGATTCGGAATTTGACCATATCCGGCCGGTCTGGGTACTCGCTTTTCGAGTACAAGAAGCTTGCTCAGCGCTGGAATGCGTGGGTGGTTTGTCATCGTCCCACCTCCCGGGCGGTACCTCGGGGTTGCTTATTG
Organism: Limonium bicolor; assembly: GCA_023374045.1. Classification (NCBI taxonomy): domain Eukaryota; kingdom Viridiplantae; phylum Streptophyta; class Magnoliopsida; order Caryophyllales; family Plumbaginaceae; genus Limonium; species Limonium bicolor. The sequence continues at coordinate 273,975,139 of CM041776.1, forward strand.
TCCTTCGATTATCAAGGGCTCCCTACACTACCCTACGTCGCCCAAATCGGAGCTCCCCATGTCCCGGGTTCTGAAGGCGGTGAGCGACCTCCATCCAAGCGTGGAGGACTTTTTCACCAAACGCCTGGCCTCGCTTGCGCTCGAGGGTAAGATTTCCCCCTGTTCTCCTTTTCGCTTTTCTTTGCCTCAATTTCTCGTTACCCGTGCTTCCCTTTTGTCGCAGATTTTCCTCAACTTGGGGCGAAGGTGGGTCCCTTCCATAGTTGGCAGCTGGTGTCCTTCAAGACGGGGGAAGGGAAGGTGGACTACTATGCCACCCTGGATGCTGTGGAGAAGTCGGCTCTTCGCGAAGAAGAGGCGGTTGTTGCTGGTCGGAAGAGGTCTGGGGATGAAGCTGAACACCCAGCAAAGAAGCAGAGACCGCGAGGGTTAGAGAAGAGGGGTCTCCCGGACACCGGAGACCCGGTCGCCTGACACTTCAAATCAACCAGGTACTTGGTACACTAGTCCAGGTTCCGGCCGTCGGGTATTTCTTCCTCTTACCTGGGTCAGATCTCAATCTTAGTCCATGGGACGAGAGAGGGTGTGCATGTGCGGTCTCGTTCTTCGTGTTTTATCTGTTCCGGCTTTCTTGTTTTATTTCTTCGCCTTGGCTGCTACCTGCTGCCGACGTCGGTTCTTTTTTTGAGGTTATTCACTTGTGCGTTTCTCTGCTTTGCAGCTCCCGACGCCGAGAAGGCCGGGGCCGAGGAGAGAGCAGGACAATCTGGCGCGGGCGAGGTGCCTGGTCAACCGTCCTTAGCTCAGCATCGCCAGAAGACCCTTGCTACGAAGGGTAAGGTGAAGCATATGGCTAAAAGGACGAAGGCCTCCGACATAGTGCACCTCGATGGGCCGGGCGCTACAGATACCGCTCCACAACAGGAGTTTTTGGAGGAGACTATCCCTTCCGGGCACGGGGCTTCATTACCTAGGGGAGGCGTCTACGGAGCGGGCGCTATGCCGGGCGTAGCTGAGGGGGTGCCCGCGGACCCAGAGCTTTGCTGGGAGGCGATGAAGGATACTGATACCGCCACGTCGTCCTCACCTCCTCCGCCCACCCGCGATTCTTTCTGTGGGCCTTCTGAGAAGGATGGGTGGTTCTACCACCACGGCCGGCCTCTTCCTCTATTGTCCGTGACGGAGTCGTCTTCCTACTTCGATCTGTGGAAGGAGGCGATTCGCCGGTCTGACTCTCCTGATGGTCTCTTTGCTCCTATGAAGACGTGACGCGGCGAAGGAGAGGTTAAGAATTAGGGAGGGTGGAGCGGACGCCATCATGCGTCACTCTTTCCCTCTGGACGACTCGCTCAACCTAATGTGGCAGGGTATCTATCGGGTGAATGATTCGTCTTAATGCTGGTATTGCATGCCTCTCTTAATTTTCTTATGTTCATTGTTTTACTTTGTACAGACGGTGGCTTTTGCTCAAAGTGTGGATGTGCACACACGGACTCTCCGTTCGAACCTTCGCCTTGAGGAGAGCCGGGCTCGCAACGCCCAAGAGGAGTTAAGGATAGAGCGGTCTTCCAACAGCATCTTTGTTGACACCGTTCAAGAGGAGATTTCCAGGCGGGTGCGGGAGCAGACCGCGACTATAAAGAAGGAGCTGGGCGATGCTCGCCGGGCGTGCACAAGGCAGAGTGACGAGTACGAGGAGTAGTTGAAGAAGCTGCGTGAGAAAAACTTTTCCCTCAAGGGTCAGATCCGGTCGCTGGAGACGGAAGTCGCGTCTCTAAAAAAGGTACGAAGTGAGTTTGCTGACGCCCGGTTGCATGCCTTTTCTGACTTGGAGACCTTGGTGGGGCAGGCCCGAGCTTCCCATGATCATGAGGTCGAGAGCCTGCGTGCCGAGAAGGCCACTTTAGCGCAGGAGAAGCTGTCGCTTGCTGAGGATGGGGCTAAGCTTGCACAAGAGCTTCGTTCCGCTCTGAGGCGAATGCTTCTGAAAAAGGAGTTGTCGTCCCGAGGCGAACAAAGGAGGTGGCCCGGGCGGGCGAGGTCCTGGCCTCCGAAAAGGAGAAGCTATCTGCCAAGCTCCACAAGCTGTCTGGTGAGCTTGCGGCTTCCACGGAGCAACGGCTCTTCTCCGAAGAGAGAATAAGGATGCTGGAGGAGGAGTCAGCTAAGCTGCGGCTAGAAAACTCCGAGCTGGCACGAGAGGTGATTCTTTACTTTCCCAATCATTCTTTGTTGCTTTTCTCGCCCCCCCTTTTTGATGAAAGTTTTCTCTTTATCTTTACTTAGACTCGAGGCCTGGGAATCCCGTCGAGGGCTAGAGAAATTGAACCTGCGGATCGACGACCTTGAAGAGGAGTTGATTGCCGCAAATGCTAACCGTGACCGGTACCGGGCTTACGCTCATACCCTGGAGCAACAGGTGACCGGTCTCGAGGCTTATTCTCGGAAGGTGCGGGAGGACCTGCAGCAACAGAGCACTAAGCTTGCCCATCTGAAGGAATCCTTCACCTCTCAGTGCGGGAGGATGGTTAAATCCTGCCGCCAAATTGTCTCGAGGTTTTTTACGGGCAAGGGGGAGGTCATGGATGACAGCCTTTACCGGGAGTTGTCCTTCAAGGAGGTTGCACAAAAGACTTCCTTTCACGAGGTGCTGGAGAAGTTCGGGCGTCTTCCCGGGGAGACGTGCTTTGTTCCTGGCCAGACGTCTTTCCTTCCTCCCGGGAGCACAGTGCATCAGGGTGGTGCAGGTCTCCGGTCCTCTGCCGGGAGGTCTGGGTCTTCGGAGAGTGTACAAGGGGCCGCTGCCGTGAATCTCGACACTGTAAAGGAGACTTAGATAGGCCAGAGAAAACTTAGATTAGTTTTAGCTTTCTTTTTTTTTATGTGCCCGTGCTTTCAACAGTTAATGGAATTACTAGTCAATTGCTTTGCTAATTAATGCCATTTTTTGTTTCGTGACGTCGTCTTACGGTCGTTTCTTTGCGCGTGCTACCGATTGCTTTCTCTTAGTCGATTGTTTTAATTTTCGGGCGCGACCAGTCGCACTCATCGACCGGTCGTTCCGTTTTTATCTTAAGGATGCGACTCGGTCATTTTCGACGTCTAGTCGTTCCTATTCTCGCCCGGCCGCAATCAGTGACCGGGCGTTTCTGTTTGTCCTTTCCCTATCCTTGCTTTTGGTAGCCAAGCGACGGTACTCGCGATCGTTCCCCTTTCCCTTTTCTTTTCCTCGTGTAAGGGAGGAAGAGTTGCGGGGGGGATCCGACCAGGGTACGGTGTGGCGTCCCACACCTAATGATTCACCCATTACAGGCGACCAGAGCTCCCGGGGTTTTCAGAGATGGGTTTTTCATTGTTGTTCTTGTTTGAGTGCGACGACTCATAACAAGGTTTTCAGGGCATTGCATCCTGTAGGGCATGGCCCGGGTGTTTCTTTTTCAGGGCATTACATCCTGTCGGCCTTGGCCCGGGTGTTTCTTTTTCAGGGCATTACATCCTGTTGGCCTTGGCCCGGGTGTTTTTTTTCAGGGCATTACATCCTGTAGGGCGTGGCCCGGGTGTTTCTTTTAACGCGCGGATCTTTCCAAAAATAATCCCCTTTATTGATGTTGTCAAAGCATTACATCGATTTTTACACATAAAATTTCTTGAGACATTCTGCGTGCCAGGAATGGGGCAATTCGTATCCCTCGACATTCTTTAGGTGATATGAAGCTCGCCCAACCTTTTGATGGATAATGTAAGGACCTTCCCACTGGGGGTCGAGTTTTTTGGGCTGCTTAACTTCCCTTAGGACCAGCTCGCCAGGGACAAAGCTTCGTTCCCTGACTTTGCGATTGAAGTACTTTTCTACCTTCCTTTTGTCTTCCGCCATCCGGGCGGCCGCTACAGCTCTCTTTTCTTCGAGCAGGTCTAGGCAGTCTTTTATTCCTTCATTGTTGAGCTGCTCGTCATAGGACTCCCAGCGGATTGACGGGATCATGATTTCAGCTGGGACAACTGCCTCCAAGCCATAAGTCAATCTGAAGGGTGTTTCTCCGGTTGGTCCTTTTTCCGTCGTTCGGTAGGACCATAGGACTTGGTGTAGTAGTTCGGCCCAACCTCCCTTTTTGCTTCCTAACTTTCTTTTTAGAGCTTTTATGATCTGCCCGTTTGCGTTCTCGACCTGCCCGTTGGCCTGGGGGTGCGCCATCAACGCGAATCTTACCTCTATCTTCCATTGCTCAGAAAACTCCCGGAAACTGTCGCAATTGAACTGTGTCCCATTGTCAGTTATTATGGTCCTTGGCAATCCGAATCTACACACGATGTGCTTCCATACGAACTCTTGCGATGTTTTGGCTATGATGGACACGGTAGGCATTGCCTCAACCCACTTCGTGAAGTAGTCGATGGCTACGTACACGAACTTGAACCTTCCGGGAGATGCTTCCGGGAAGGGGCCAATGATATCCAGCCCCCACATCGCGAACGGTACCGGGGACAGTATGGCTTTTTGCATGGCCGGGGGGTTGTGTATCCTGCTGCCGTGTTCCTGGCATCTGGCGCACCTCCGAATGTACTCCTTGCAGTGGTCTTGCATTCTCGGCCAGTAGTAACCGAGCCTCATGATTTTATGGGCCGTGGCTCTTTCCCCTTGGTGGTTTCCGCAGACCCCTCCGTGCACCTCCTTTATGAGCTCACTTCCCTCTTCGTTCGTGACGCATATGAGGGTGGGCCTTGCGAACGATCTTTTGTAGAGGCGTCCCCCTTCGAGGAAAAATGATGCTGCTCGCCGCTTCACGATCCTAGCCTCTTTATCCTCCGGAGGCAACTTTTCTTCAAGGATGTATTCCACGATCGGGGTCATCCAAGATTCCTCATATGCGAGGGGCTCAGTTGTCAGGACCTGGGCTTCGTCCACACTCGGATTGGTTTTAGTTTCCAACCACACCTTACTTGGTATTCTTTCGGCCATGCTTGCTAATTTTGCTAGCGCGTCAGCTTCGGTGTTCTTTGTCCGGGGAAGGTGCTTCAGCTCGCACCTTGAGAAGCTTGCTTTTAGCTCTTGAACCCTGAGTAGGTACTTCCAAAGTTTTTCTTCCTTTACCTCATATATGTTGTCATGCTGCCGTGTGACCAGCAAGGAGTCTGAGTATATCTCCAGGTCCGTTGCTCCTAGGGCAATGGCAACCTCTAGGCCTTGAATGAGAGCTTCGTATTCGGCCTCGTTGTTAGTTACTTCGAACTCCAACCGGAAGGCGTAGTTAATGTCTCGTCCATCGGGAGTTTGGACTACAATCCTCGCCCCCGCTCCTGCCTTGCACCGGGCGCCGTCCACCTGAATGATGAAGGGGGTGGGTGGCTTTCCTTCCTCCTGGTCGAAACTGGTTTCCGTTATAAAGTTCGCTAGGGCCTGGGCTTTGATCGCCGTTCGCAGTAGGAAGTGGATTTCGTATTGGGTGAGTTCGACTGCCCAGCTTACCATGCGTCCTGACACGTTTGGATTATTCGTTATTTGCTTCAACGGCCAGTTGGTCCTTACAAGGATTCGGTGTGACTGGAAGTACGGTCGTAGCTTCCGGGATGCCACCACTAGAGCAAGAAAGACCTTTTCAATATTGGTGTAGCGCCTTTCTACGGGAGTCAGGATCTTTCCTGTATAGTAGACGAGAATCTCTTTTTTTTCGTCTTCCATGATTAGGACTGCTGCCACCGCCCACGCTGATGCGGACAGGTAGAGGTAGAGGTCTTGACCGGGCGTTGGGACTCCCAACTTGGGTAACTCTCGAAGCATCTCTTTGATCTTCTCAAAGGCTTCTTTGCATTCTTGCCCCCAATGGAACTTGCTGTTCTTTCTCAGTGTGTTAAAAAACGGGATTGCTTTTTCCTGTAATTTTGAACAGAACCTGCTTAAGGCCGTGAGCCTCCCGTTGAGGGCTTGGACGTCTTTGATGCTTCTGGGAGGGCTGAGGTCGAGAATCGCCTGGGTCTTTTCCGGATCCACTTCTATTCCTCGTTGCCCAACGATGAAACCAAGGAACTTTCCTTTGGTGACCCCGAACACGCATTTCTCCGGATTTAGCTTGATCTGGAATTTGTCGAGTGTGGTGAATGTCTCCTCCAAGTCTTTCATGTGCTGTTCTTTGGACGGGCTTCTCACGACTATGTCATCCACATAAGCTTCCACATTTCTCGAGAGTTGCTCCCGGAATACTTTGTCGATCATCCTTTGGAAAGTCGCACCAGCGTTCTTTAATCCGAATGGCATCACTTTGTAACAAAAGATTCCTGCTGAGGTGACGAAAGAAGTTTTCTCGGAGTCTTTCTCATTCATCTTTATCTGGTTATACCCAGAGAATGCATCCAGGAAGCTTAGGACGGAGCTTTGGGCCGATGAGACGACCAGTCGATCTATTGACGGCAAGGGGTAAAAATCTTTGGGGCATGCCTTGTTTAGGTCGGTGAAATCCACACACATTCTCCACTTCCCATTAGATTTGTTTACCATAACCACGTTCGCCAGCCACTTGGGATATGACACCTCTCTGATAAAACCTGCTTGCAGGAGTTTTTGGACTTCTTCTCGAGCGGCTTGGTCCCTTTCTGCCCCGATAACCCTCCTTCTCTGGCGGATTGCCGGGTGCGCTGGGTCCACGTTGAGATTATGCTGGATAACGTTTGGGTTTATTCCGGGCATCTCCTCTGTGCTCCAGGCGAACGTGGCCCTTCTTTTTTCCAAGAATCTCGTTAGATGGACTTGCTCTTCGCTGTCAAAGGCATTTCCAATTTTAAAGAATTTGCTGGGGTAAGTTCGTAGAGGTACCTTTTTTGGGAGATCAGCGGGAGCTTCGTACCGCTCTGCTGTCTCGTCGGGGAGGGGGAGCTTTCCCTTGAATTCCTTCTCGGACCCCACGGTTTTGACGGTCCCATCTCCTGGTAGGTTTTCCATGATCCGCACCTCATATCCGTGCGACTTTCTGGCTTCCTCTCACCGTAACGAGTTTCCCGACCTGGTTAGGTATTTCATTTTCAGGTGGTGGGTGCTACAAATGGCTCTGAAGGCGTTTATCCCCGGTCGCCCGAGGTACATATTGTACCCAGAGAGCCCGGGAAGGATGAAGGCTGTCAATTCTTCCGTACGCCTCTCATCCCCTTGCCCTAGGGTAATGGTGAAGTCGACGCTCCCTGTAGACTTAGCCGAGATCCCTCCTACGAAACCACCCAGCACAGCTGAATAGGGCTTGATCTTGTCTTCTGGTATCTCGAGTTTTTTTACCGCCTCGGCCGAAATGACATTAGCGCCCGCTCCGCTGTCGACCAGGATTCCTTCCATCATGCGGTCGTTCACCTGAGCCCTTATGACCAGCGGGTCGTTATGCGGGTACAGGACTCCGTCTTCGTCATCCTCGGCGAAGTAGATTGGAGGAAGCTTTTGGTGCTTCGTCTCCTTTTTGTCCGGGAGCTCTCGGTGAACCTCTTGGACGTGTCTTTTCCTTTCGTTGGGGGTCAGGGGTCCCACCTCCGAGAATAGCCCTGTGAACATTCTCAAGGAGAGTTTTATTAGTTTTCTTAACTTGCTTTAGCACTGTTTATTTGTAAGTTTGTGATATGTGAAACTTTATCGGGATGTGAATGCGAATATTTATATGATAGAAAAGCTTTAACAAAGTAGTAACGAGCAACAGCCTCCCGCGTGGTACAAAGGTGATTTTTCTTTTCTAAGGAGCACCCCACACCCTTTTCTAGAGAATTACCCTAGGCAATCTACATACCTGTGATTACCCCAAAGGACTTGCTATGGTCCAACTCTGGGTGGACTTCTTCTTCTGGCCTAGGGTGGGAGGAGTGGCTACCAGAGTGCTGCCTATGCTGGCCTCCCCTTCCCTTCTTCTTGTTTTCCTCAATCAGCCTTAGCTCCTTGGCGAGGTTCACGCAGTTGATGGTCCTGTGGCTGCGGTACCCGTGATACTCACAGAAGGCTACCGGCACCTCTCATGGGTTGGGTTTTCTCGGTGGGGGCAGGAGTCCTTCCCTTACAGCGGCGGCGTATTTCCCCGGGTCTATCTGCACTGTTGGGAAGGCCCTGGAGCTCGAGGCCTGCTGCCCCTGGGGGGCCAAGGTCTTGGAATAGGGCTTGTACCGGCTCCCCCCTTGGTGCGAGCTTCCGGACGCAATTACCCCTCCAGCATGGCTTCCTTTCTTCTCACTCGCGGCGGGAGCTCTAAAGCTGCTGAGGAGTTCCTTGGCCTTATTCTTTGCGACTTCTGATTTGAGGAAGTCGTGGATCATTTCGGCTAGTTCACCATGCGGCTTTGGCGCTTTGGTGGCTATTTTTCCAGCTAGACGGGGGTGGGCCAAGCCGTTACCAAAAGCTTTGATCAGTATCTTTTCATTGATGTCGTCAATTTCAGCCACCTGTTTATGGAACCGCTCGCTGTACTCCTTTACGGTTTTCCCCTTCGTCTGCTTCACATCCATGAGCTCTATCGTTTCCCTTTTAATCCTTTTACTAGCCGCGAAGTATTGTTGGAACTCCTCGGTGAGTTGCTTGAAACTGGAGATCGATTGGGGCGGTCTAGATGAGATCCAACTCAAGGCTCTCTTGGAGAGTGTTCCGGGGAATAAGTTACACAGGCGAGAGAGCTAATCCCCTGGGTGTTCATGGCGAACATGAACTTCTTAATGTGCTGAGCAGGATCCCAGTACCGTCGTACTTCTCCCCGCCGGGGCGACGAAGTGGGGCGGGAGTTTAGCCTTGCGGATCTTTTCGGAGAAGGGGTATAGGCTCATGTCAATGGCGTCATCTTCTTCCTCCTCGACGATGGTTAAGGCCTCTCCACGGGTACCTTTTTTCCCGTCGTTGCTTCCCGCATGTCTCGCCCTTCAGGAGATCTATCGCCTCCGACATTTCCTCCCATTTTCGCTGGAATTCCTCGTCTCTCTGCATCAATTCCTGTAGCAAGAGCTCGTTCCCTTCCACGATCTTCTCGTCAATGGATCTGGTGAGGCTCGTCAACATTATTTCCAAATCTTTTTGGAAATGGAGTCGTGGGTCGCTCGGTCCGGTGTTCCGTCGTTGGTCTGTAGGTTCTTCCTTGTTCGGGGTGCCATTTTCGTACCTAACCTGCAAAAACACAGTTCCGCTTTTAGATGTGTCGACTTTGTATGTTCTCAAAAACTATTATTCTCGTCAGTGGACTCGTGGTTGCTAGATCTGAGCTGTTCTCTTCCCACAGACGGCGCCAAATGAAATGGTAATGATCCCTAAGTTCCCAAACCATCCTCTCGAGTAACTCACTAGTCGGAATCCTATCTACCATCAAGCACTTCAAGTTCTATCGAGTTACCTCGTTACCGAATAAGGGGAGCACAAGGGGGAGAGAATGAAAGGATTAATAACAATGCAACAGTGGAGATTCTCAGGTATATGTCGCGTGTCATTTATTGAGGGGGTGAACCCCTATTTATAGTGTTTCTCACAGGCCTTCTGGCCTATCACATTGTGTCATCATGGCACATAAATATCTTGATAGGCCTATAAAATATCTAATAAATATCTTATCCTAACTTCCCTACTTTCGATCGCTACTTGTACTTGCTTTGTTCTCCTATCGACCGGTCGTTATTCGTGCTATATTTGGTGTATTTGGTGACCGGTCGCTTCTTACACTGTATCTCGTATTCCTGTTGTTCGGTCATGAACGACCGGTCGTAGCGACGTTTTTGGTGACCGGTCACAGGCGACCTGTCACCTTCTATGCTATGTTCTAGGGCTCTTGACGACAGACGAAAGCGACCGGTCACTACTTGTGGTCTGTTTGAGGTCTTCTGTGCCTAGACAGGGACGCCCGGTCGTTGCCTTGGCCTTCCTCTTCCTTCCCCCTTTGCTCTACTGGGCTATTGCTCTTTCTTTGGGGCTTCTGGGCATATTTTCCCCTCTTCAATATATATATTATATATATATATATATATATAATTATACTCACAGTCGCTCTATCTCAAATAAATTATTATGTTTAGAACTTTAGTTTTAAATTTTATCAGTAATATAAAAAATTATTTACTTTAAGAAATAAATAAGTTGCATATTATTATTCTGAGAACGTTTTATTCTACATTTCAAACAAGTTTTACTATTTAATATTATATGTTATATATATTCTTATTCGCTCTATTTCTAATAAATTATTTATATTTAGAAATTTTAATTTTTAAAATTTATCAGCAATATAAAAAAATTATTTACTATGAAGAAATAAATAATCTAAATTGATATAAAATATTAATTAAAAAATGTGTGGTAAAAATTATGGTACTTATTTGGTATAAAAATTGGTATAAATTATTTGTTTAGAAGTTAATATTCTTTTTATGGTATTGAATAAATTTTAAAAAAGGAAATATTTATTTTTTAACATTTAATGATATTTTCATTTTTGAAATTTTTTATTTTTTTTGAAATTTTTTTAAAAAATGATTTTTTTTTTTAAATTTTTTAGAAATGTTTTTATTTTTATTTATTTTTATTTTTTTGTTGTATTTTGATATTTTTGTTAATTTTGTTAATTTTTAACACTTAGGGGCATATTGTGAACTTTAAAAATACTTTGTTAACTAATAGGTATTTTTGTCTTTTTTCCATCTATAGTGAAATTTCATGGACTTTTCAGAAAATATAGTGGCATTTCGTGACTTTCTTTTTTTTAGTGACATTTCATGAATTAGCCAAAAATATAGTGGCATTTCATGAAATTTTCCTTTTTTTCATTTTAGACTTATATATTGAAAGTTACAACTATTTAAATTATTGATGTGGGATAAAGATAAATAAAAAGGAAAAAAGAAAAAAAAAATCGGCGGTACTGCTCGCTCCGAGTTTGTTATTTTTTTATTTTCACTTTTGTCCTGCTATATTTCATTAATCACAAAACTACCCTACTATAAAGATATTTTTATTTTAATTTGACTAAAAAGTCTTTGGATATAGCCAAGATAGCTACAATCACATGTAGCTAAGAATTTGGATAAGTTAATTATGTACAGTGTGTTTATCATTTTCTGTGTTACAATTAAAAATTTTGTATTACATTTTGAAACAACTTTTTGTTAAGATGAAAATAAAGAAACTACTAGCAAATATAGGGATTAGTATATCCATAATTTACTAATTACGAAAAAAACAAAATTTTATTACAATCAATTTTTGTTAACATTTATATTAAGGTCTATATAAATAACTTCACTATTATCAACCACAATTCGATCAATGGATAACAGCAATTGTAAGTATACATGGTTTAACCTACCAGGCTACTTGTTCACATTTAAATAAAAGGAAAATATAATAATTAATTAGTGAACTTTATTAATATTTACATCATATAAAAATATAAACAATTAGTTGTTAAAAATCTGACCTATATATTACTATACGTACACATAATTAAATATTCTTAGTAATCATGTACCCCTCCTATCCATAATACGAATATTTTTTTTGTTTTTTTATTACAGAATCTATAAATTAGAAAATATTAGAATTACTCAAAATAATTTTTAGTATAAGTTTTTAAAAAAATGCTACTAGTTTAAAACTATTGTTCTATATTATTGGCATTAACTTATAATTTAGTATACCAATCTTTATAAATAAACTAAAAATAAAAAGGGAAAACAAACTTTTTTATATAATAATTTATATATTTCAATTTTAATTTAATTTTTGTGTCAAATTTTGATATATAATATCATTTTTAAAAATATAATTTTAAAATTTTTAATAAATTAATTTGAATTTTCAAATATTTTCACCCTCTGTTTACAGAATTCATTCTATACTGATATATTTATAACTGTTTTGAAAATTGTTATTCAAGACAGTTTAACATTTTTATCAAAAATATCAAACTCAAAAATACCATATTTATATAAAAAAAAAAACATCCAGAGCCGCGACAAAAACACATGAACAGTCTTCCTATATTTGGCCTACAGCGCCACCACGCTAGCCATTCTGCTTCTCTTTTTGAGGTCTACGTACGTAGGGTAGGTGATGACATGTTGTTGATGAGTGCTTTTATGGCATATTTAGAGCGAGGCAGATATGTGGGTGGGTAATTATGGCATATTTAGAGCGAGACAGATACGTGGGTGGGTAATTACGAAGCAGATTTGATGATGAACAGTAAATATCTGTCAGATTTGGTGAGGGACTGTAAGGGCATCCACAACGGTGTGGATTCCACTCTTACGTGTAATTAAGAAACTTAAAAAACTACTACAGTAGTGTGGAATCCCTCCTTTAAGGAACGCTCTGCAAATCAATATGATTGACTACAACACTGCAACAATAATAACAAAAATAAAAAAGTACTAATAGAAAGCTAAAATAAATATAGTTGAGAAGAGGAGAGAAATTGCTAAGCAATTCACCCAGATGAGAGTTTCTTAGTTAATATAATAATATATTTTGTTTACATGACACCTAGAATTGTGATAAGAACCTCACCACTATTGTGGATGCCCTACTTTAATCTGACGGACATGAATAGTAGGGGTGATAGTTACTTCGAACTCTTATGTTGGAGTATTACTCCCTCCGTCCCACCTTGACCGTCCTATTTACTATTTGGACATGTCGTTTGACTTCAATTTTTAACATATAAGATAAATTAATTTTGAAAATTTAAGTTTTGCATATTATTCCTTACATGATAAACTATATAATACAAAATTTAGTTTTATAAAATTATTTTACCTTATATGTTTAATATTGAGGTGGAAAAACGTGTCAAAAAGCAAACAGGACACTTATGACAGGACGGAGATAGTACATAATACCTTGCACGGTACTATTAGTTAGGTTTTATCCGATTTTTTTTTATAAAAACCAAAATTTTCCATTTTCGGTCTTATCCTGACTACCTTGGGATGGGAGCCAAACTAACTACTAGTCATATATAGAAATATGACCAACGGTTGTCATCCGTAAAATCAACAGCGGCAGCGGCAACGGCAACGGCAACCAGCACCTAGTCACCTATATATATAACAACATGCTGGAACGTATCCAAACGCGCCTCCCTTTCTTCTTTCTTCTTCGCTAGCTCTAAGTAAATACATATAATGACAGACCCACACCATCATCATCATCATCATCATTTTGCTGTTATTCCTTTCCCTTTCTCCAGCCACACTCCTTCCCACTTCTATGTTACCAAGCACCTAGCAACCTTACTCGCCAACTCCGACGTCGACGTTCACTTCACTTTCTTCGGCACTCCAAAATCAAATGCCGCACTCTCAATCCCATCCAGCGGCCATGATAACATCAAGCCCTTTGACATCACTGACGTTGTCCCTTGTGCTCCTGCAGCAGCAATAGATGAGGAAGTGGGTTTCTTCATGAGAGCTGCACCTCAAGCTGTCAGGAAAGCAGTAGCCCAAGCTGAAACTGACACTGGCAGGAAATTCACCTGTATCATCGGCGATCCATTCTTGAACTTCTTGCCGGACATGGCCGATGAGATGAACATTCCATGGGTGGCCTGCTGGGTTTCTGGACTGCATTCCCTTCAAACTCATGTATACACTGATCTTATCAGAGACAAGATTGGTGATGATGAACAGCTATTAAGCTCTATCCCCGGACTCTCATACCTCCGAGTTGAAGACCTACCCCACGGAGTTATCTCCGGTGATCTCCAATCTCCCTTCCATGAGATGCTACGTAGAGTTGGGAAACTCCTCCCTCGAGCTGCTGCTGTTATCGCCAACACTTTTGAGGAGCTTGACTACGACCTCATTGCGGACTTGAAATCAAACATCAACCCTAACTTCCTCTGCACCGGACCTTTCAACCTCATGATTTCCCCTTCCAATCATAGTATTAGTACTGACGATGATGATGATCCATACCAATGCCTTCCATGGCTCGATCGTCAACCCCCACGATCTGTTGTCTACATTGGATTTGGAACCATAACCTGCCCCACTCCTCCCGAGATGGCTGCCATTGCCGCCGCCCTTGAGGAGGTGGGTGTCACCTTCCTTTGGTCTCTCAAATCGATCTCATCTTCTCTGCCGGAATCTTTTGTCGATAAGGCAAAACATTCCGGTATGGGTATGTTTGTCCCTTGGGCACCACAGATGGCGGTACTACAGCATCCTGCCGTCGGGGCACATATGACACACTTTGGGTGGAATTCTGTCACGGAGAGTATCAGTGGAGGAGTGCCCATGATCGGCAGACCATTCATGGCTGATCAGCCCGTCTATGCGCGGATGGCTGAGGCCGCCTGGGGGGTTGGAATGGTGGTTCATTTGACCAAACTCGAGGTTACAAGGGCATTACAGAAGATGTTCAAATCACAAGATAAAAACATGATATATGACAAAGCGGAAAAGCTTAAGAACCTCATTAAGGCTGCCGTGGGTCCCACGGGGACTTCAAATCACAACTATCAACTTTTGCTTAGGATCGTTTGTCCTGCTGATGAAAGCTAGTATCCAAATACTCACACAACATCCCAATAGGAGCTTGCAAATTAGTAACTGCTGCCATTTGTGTCTCGTCTACTTTCATCCTGGTTGTAAACTGGTCCTTCTCTTCTTGGTAAGATTTCACAAGAAATAAAACTGGTTGCTCACCTAATTAAAACAACTTTCTTTTTTATTATTATTAGTTTGAACAATACAATATATAAGGGAACTCACTAATTTCCACGCAATTTGCCACAATCTCGCGTCGTTTACCTGACCGTCAAACAAGTAGTACATTGCAAAGTTCGATGCAGTAATCGCATTGAAAATTTTAAAAGTTCGACGCACAGCTTGCATCAAAATTAACAACAATTGCGTCAAAAAAAAATTGAAAATTTACAAAAAAAAAAAATAATGAAATCCAAAGAGCATCTAGAATATGTCAATACAAACTGATAGATTGATGAATAAAATTCAATGCAGAAACTGGTGCTCTTGATCTAACCATTTCAGTAGTTTCGATCTTTATACAGTATCAATATTCACACAGCATATATAATGTAATAAAATCTACCTAAACCAGATGAGGAATAAAGCTTGTGCCATAAAATTAACCTCTGAATCTAAAGTAAAGTGCTTTGGTTATAATTTCAGTATACACTGGGTAAATATCCAAGTCATGGATTAACAAAGGAACATATGATTCTTACTCTTACACGGAAGCTAAGTCAAAGTTGTACTGATGAGATAGTAACAAGTGAGAACCCGCCTTCCGATAGGAAATTGAAGTCTTTGTCAATCTGCTTAGGCACCACATTAACTCTCAGATTACAGTAACTGGACAACAATCTGAGCTTTGTTAATTTGTAAAGTAATATGAAAGTTAGCACCAAGAAATATAATATAAGCATGTCATTGGACATAACTAGTTAGATGATAGAAAAAGGTAATAATATGCTAGATGCTAATTCTTCCATGATTATTCATGGAAGTTCAAACCTCTATGCCCACCTAAATCAAAAATATGTTCCAAGAAAAGCTTATACTTTGTTTTGAAGAAGACAAACCGAAGGAAAAGGGGGTAGCTTACCAATGAAGGCCAGTTGGGGCCAATGAACCTGATGAATCAAGAGAATCGCAATAGAAAAATCCATCCAACATCAAAGCCTTGAAGTTTGTTTTGAACACCCCTTCCAAAGACAAACGTAATACATCTCTTTTCAGTAGTCATGAGATGAGATGTGTAATGGTATTCCAGTAAGAACCAAGTAGGATGTTGTGGAGTTTTCTTAGTTACACACTTGAGATTTTCATAGTAGCTTGATGACTATCATTCACAGGTTTTTTCCATTGGTTGAGTCAGTACATTGTACCCTAAACTGTGTATACTGTGAAAGCAGCTAGAAATGAAGCATTAGAACAACTCATGTTCAATATGTTAGTTGTTCATCAAAATTCATCAGCTCAATCAAGTCTTAGAAACAAATTGACTAATTCCTAAATTTTACAATTTTGAGAAGATTTTAGGGGTGTTGGTTCTTTACCTTCTTGTCACATTCAGCGCCCCTGATGTATCTTGTCATGAGGACATGAAGAATTGGAAAAGCTAAGTTGAACTGCAGTGTGTGTTGAACATAAGTTGTTCCTGAAATTATAACCAAATTAATAATAAAAAATAAACCTAGAAAAACTAACCATGTCAAAGACATGTTACCTGGTGTACGCATATCCAAGATGAACATGACATCCTCAACAACTAGGCCAGAGATCTCATATTTGCAAGCTAACAAGGCTATGTAATCTGCAACAGCAAGGTAGAGAACCATTTACTTTAGAAAATAAACCATTGAAGCTTAACAAAAGGCAAAGTGCTATTCCAAATTGAATTGGGTTTCTTGTCTTTCGTTATTTACCTCCAACTTTTTATAATAGGTGCAGAGAGATCCACCATGAATGTAATATGCAACAAGTGGGTTCTTAATGAGAATGTTATATCAAAACAAAACAAGAAAGGGTACAAAAACTGTACCATGAAAGATCTGAGCAAATGCACGTCTAAAGAGATAAAGCTTCTGACATAACAAAGCCAGCAACGCTCAGAGCAAGAGATGAGATGCTTCAAAAATAAACATCAAACCTATATATCTAGGCTGCATATCAGGGAGTAAAATTACACAATACTAATTGTAAATGATACATCAATTAGCTTAACTAATTACACATAACAAAAATATGGTATATATCTACTCTGGAATCTACATACCGCTGCAGCATAATCCCTCAAAAAATGTCTATCTTCATAGTTTTGCTATCAGATTCTTGTCATAGTCAAGTCTGTTCAGAATATGAAAATTAGTGAACATGAGGATAACATCTACAAGAATGGAAAATAGATTCACTTATGGTAGATTCCCCAACAAATTCTTCGTGCGTTAATGATAGGACTACACAGATCAACATGTATTCATATTCTTATCTACAAATGGTTTCTTTATAAATAAACTCAAAGTAGACACTTGGTATATTTGTTACAAATTTTACAGAGTATTTAAAGATGAACTCAAAATGATAGCAACGAATCATTTCGATAATGGAAGAAAAGCAGCATAGCATCTAGAAATAAGACATACCATCTGGAAGGGGAAGCAATTGAGAAATGAAAAAAAAAAGAAACATATTTTTTTTGATCAGGGGCTAACAAGTAGCAGTACAACCGAATACGGTATCAACAGCTGGGAAAGTCCCAGCCGGGTGTTACAGGTATTCATACAGAAGCTAGACTAGCTAACTAACAGTATTAGAATAGGTCTTTCAAGTTTTGGCAAAATAGAAAGTTGTTTCCATCCATCCGGATGAACTTCTTTCCTCTGCACCAGTCAATTACTTGCCCTTTAATCGACATGCTCAGATTATCCATGTCCACTGCTTTCTGATCAAAGACCAGTCTGTTTCTTGTTGTCCACCAGCTGTAGGTGGTAAACAGAAAAGTAGCCATCCACGCATGCCTTGCTTTTCTCGACAGGGGGACGTCACACCAGGATGTGAAGAAATTCAGAATGCTCGAGGCCTGTAGCAGTTGTACGCCCCACCATTTGCATATTATTGTCCACAGTTTTTGAGTCACAGTGCAGAGCAGGAAGAGATGGTCTACTGTCTCCACTGCAGATCGGCAGAAAGGACATTTTATTTGATTGAGGGTAGCAATATTCATAGAGAATAATCTGTCCCTTGTTACCAGTTTGTTGCTTAACATGAACCAGTTGAAAATTTCCACTAAAAAAAAAAAAAGAAACATATAAAAGGGCAGATGCTCATAAAAGACACAACAGAGCTCCCAGATTGAACCTCACCACTACCATCACCACGAAAAATTCTTTTGTTGAAGAGCAACTGGTCACTTTGTTTTCAACTTTATATATTTTCCCCTGATGACCAATAACAACAAAAAAACAGCGATACAGAGAATCAAACAAGAAACTACGAATCTTATCTTTTCAAATATTGATACTGAATAATCTGAAGCAAAATCTGAAAGGTTGCACGTTTTACTGGACTTTTGTGTTGATTTTCAATGAGGATGATTTGTGAGGTGTATGTTCCGAATAATTCATTTGCGTCTCTAAAGATGTTTTTCACATTCCCCGTTCTGGAATGGATATCCAGGTAGATGAAGATTATTTCTTCTTGGACCCCACACTAAGACAACGATGGAGATTCTTTTTCCATTTGCGTCTCTAGATTATAAGCTTCATCTGCTGGACCCCATCTTAGGGTAAGAAAAGGAACGAAAAAAATTAGTGTTTATCAGTTAATCCAGAAAGATTATGATAGTATTTATATTCAATTAGCATAAAAACAGCGTGGCAGTGACGAGGCGGTCTCAACAGATACTACCACAGGCGTTGGGGTTAAGATGACGGCTGCTTCATCGTCAACATGCCAATATTGTTGTTTTTTCCTTAAAGCGACCGGCATCTCATCATCTTCTTTGCCAAACGCAATTAGATGATGATCTCCTATAGGTTCGACTAACATGATTTTCTTCTTTTTCTTGCTCAAATACTCTTCATCAGGAGATAAACTGACCAGCGGCATGTGTTAGTTGATGGTGTGACTAGCGAGGTTAGGGTTTCTTTATTTGAAGAGATGGGACACAATTGATGGTGGATCGAGGTAGATTGATGGAACATGAAGGAAATATACATAAGAATGTAATGTTTAGAGATTTAATTTTTCTGTCAGACAACAGAGTGAGTTATTTCCACGCGGTTAACATGCGTAGAAAATTTCTGTAAATAAATCGACGCATGGTCCCTTTGCGTGTAAATAATAGACTGAAATAAATCGACGCCGTTAACACGCGGTTAACATGCATCGTATATGGAGGATAGGTTGTTTATCCAATAAAGCGGGGTGAGAAACTTTTTCTTAAGCTACGTACAGTTCTGGATGTCACGACCCACTATGTCCATCGGAGCCTGACCAGATAGATTCCAAGGGCCATAGTGGAACACGTTAGGGCATCCACAATAAGGAAAGTGGATTCCACCCACCTAAAAATATATTATAATCTCTTCTCTCACATTCTCTCTCCATGTGTCAGCAAGAACCTTCTCTCTCCAGGTTCTTAATTAAGCAACCCTCTCACATCTTCTCTCCTCCACCTCATCATTTTCTTTTTTTCTTTTTTACCACTATGGGTGGAATCCACACCATTGTGGATGCCCTTAGCTTTGTAAGAAAGGCCTCGATCCCCATCTCACCGACACAGAGACGATTTTTTTTTTTTCGATCAAAAAGTAACATTTTTTTACCATTTGATAGTAGATCTATTATAATATTTACAACTAAGTAAGACTAAGGGCATCCACAATAGTTATGAGTTTTTTAACAGAAATCTAGGTGTCATGTTACCATAAAATATTTTTTTATTGTCTAAGCAACTCAATTCATTTGTTCATCCCTACAATAAGGGAGTTTCTTAACCTTCTCACTCCTCCCACTATTTAATTTAATGTATTAATATTAAGTGAGATGTAGTTGAGATAAGAATCGTAAAATTATTTTAGAAAGCAGTAAATATTTTTTTATTGTATGTGTCAGACAAAATAGAGAAACAACCAATGAATTTAGTTTTCCGTACTGCAGACGTGTATATCTGAGTGGTTAAACTGGTGTAAAAATAAAAGAAAAGAAATTAAAACTCAAAATAAACGTCGGGCTGCAAACAAATCCCGGTCGTGGTAGTATAGTGAAATGTAAGCGACCGGATATCGAACCGTGGGACTAAGGTGAATATTATAGTACCTAAGCGTGTCACGGAAAGGGGAGATTAATTGACTTGTTTTTATAAATAAAAAGGAAAGATAAAATAAACTAAGTTAACAGATAAACTAAACGGGACTCTGGTTCAGGTTAATATAATATCTGCTTAATTATGCTAGGTCTACTTGAAATACCCCAAACCTTGATATGTGGTTTAAATATCAAACTATGGTATGTAAAGGCTAAAAAGTGCCTTAGAAACATCAGTAAACAATTAAACCATAGTAAAATGCAATAAAATGCTAAGATACAGTTTGAGCAAAAACATGCTCTAAGCTATGAGTGGACTTGGTTAGGACCCAAAGAGCCAACCAAGACTTAATAATATTCAATTATGAGTTTATAAGGCAAACTAAGTCCTTAGGGAACTTTGGTAGACAATGAAACCAAACAAAACACAAATAAATACCTTAAAGTTAATAAGAGCAAAAATGTGCTCTAAGCTTGGGATAAATTTGTAAAAGACCTAATGGTCATACCTATACCTTATAAATGTGTTAATGAACATATTAAATCAATTACCAAAGAAAACCAAGCTTGAAAACAAGTTCAAACACAAAAAGTGCTTTAAGGAGTCTTAAAGCACGTTTTTGAAAAATTGTCTTGTAAATGAGTTTTGAATGGCTAAATGTCCATCATTACTCTTTAATTAACATGTGTACTATATATATCACATTTGGGGTGGCTATATCAAAGGGAAATCAAAAATTTCACTTCTATGTGCCTTGTTTTATGAATAGTAACTTTTATAAGCTAGTTTGTAACATATGTTGTTATAAGTAATTAAGTTGGTCAATAAAGACTATTATACCCTCCTAAGTATATGGGGGCCGGTTTTTTGGTGTGAGTCACCAACATGTAAAAGAAATCAAATAAGTAAAGTAAAGCTTAAAGTAAAGTACTATTTTGCTTATAACATAAATATCTCCAAAAGCAAACTTACCTTCTCATTTCCTTCTCTTCTTTCATTTCACACAGTTTCTTCATCTTCTCCTCTCCTCCATTTACGATTTGCTACAGCTCCTCTCTCTTCTCCATCTTCATTTCCTTGCCAAATCCAACTCCATGCTCCAAATCAAATTCTAAGACCATATTAGTCTTAGTTAGGTCAAGCTCTACACTTCTACCTTTTCAAATCTTCAAGAGCTCAATTTTGGTGCCATGGAGAATCACCATTGATGGAGCTTGAGCTTGTGTTTCTACACATTATTACTCTCCTTTGCTTCTAGGTAAGGAATCTCAAAGAAAAATCAAGTTTCCTCTCCTTTTAGTACATGGCCGAAAATTCACCTCACCATGGTGTCTTTACCTTGCTTGTTTTAGCTTCATTTGAATCTTCCAAGGGCTAGGAGGAGTCCTCTCTTGATACTTATTCAAGTTCTCTTCCAATTCCAAGGTAAAACAATTACCTTAATGTGTTAAAACAATATGTGTAACTAGGGTTTACAATGAGATGAAGCATAATGCTTGAATACTCATTCTATTATTTGTACATTGTTTAGAAGTTGACAAACAACCGAACACCCCACCGGTTTTACAAGGAAACAAGAAAGAAGTTTGTGAGGAAAAAGAGGTAAATAAGCTATCTCAATGTAGTTTAAGTGCCTTAGGAAAATGAGCTTGATTTGCTTAATAAATACCTAAGGAGCCAATGGTGAATGACCTAGTGAAATGCTCTCAAGGAGTTTATTAAAGGAATATGTATTGTTGGTTGTATTTGCAGGTCAAAGGCATTATTATGTGGGAAATTCAGTGTTTAAGGTTATGCAATTTAAGGGCCTAAGGGCCATGTTATTTAAGGGCCTAAGTGCCAAGCAATTTAAGTTATGCACTATATTGTGATGTAGTGCTAAATGTGTGAAGTTTGTGAATAAAAATGTGTTCGATGGATTTTAGGTGTCTTGAATGAAATAAGGTAAAAACCTAAGTGTTTGGATGTGAGTATATACAACAGAAGCTATGGCCAAATTTGGGAAATGTGTAAGAAGTTCTAAGTGTTTTAAGAAAGTTTTGGTGAATTAGGAAGTGTTAAAGGCGAATAAATATTTACTTGAGAAGAAAACATGTATTAAGGTGATTTAGAGTGATGCAAGAATTTAGGTGTTATCTTGGAAGTTCTAGGAATTCAATGTGTGTTTTGAGGATGTATTTAAGTCTTGGAGAAGTTTGTTTAAGGTTTAGGAATGTTGATGTACAAGGAAGAAATGATGTTTAGGTAAGGTTTTGAGAAAGGAATTCAAGAAGTTGTGAAAAGAGGATTTGGTTAGTAAGAGGAGATGCTTGGGAGATGATGTTATGAAGGTGAAGAAGCATTTTAGTGTAGTGGTCATTATAGGTGAAATACCACCTAGAAATCTTAAGGAGAAAACATCCCAAGTGCTAGGAATTTTGTAAGAAATTTGTGAATGATAAGATGGTTTTGGTGAGTGATTTAAAGAGTTTAGCACATGGCTAAAGGTGTGTTTGATGTGCCAAATGATGTTGGGAAACATTATAGCTTTAGGAGAAGTTTGGTGAAATTGGTTAGTGTTTAAAGACTTGGAAATTGAATGTTTGCCGTGTCCGAACTTCCGTCCGGACATGGAAGTTCGGACAGGCTCTGTGGGTAAAGGATTTTCTCACTCTCGAACTGTGTCCGAACTTGGGAAGTCCGGACACAATTCGGACGTGACTGTTTCTATCTGGGATTTACTCTCGAACTGTGTCCGAACTTGGGAAGTCCGGAACAAGTTCGGACGTGTGTATAGTTTTCAGTATTAGGTCGCGGCTTTCGTCCGAACTTGGAGGTCGGACACAAGTTCGGACAGGCCACTGTATGGACCAAATTGTTGTTTTAAGGTATAGAAATGATGTGTAATGATGGGGATTGATAGGTATGATGTTATAAGGTTGTTAATGATAGGTGAGTTTAATGGTAATTAAGTGGGTGAAAAGTAGTATCAAAATGTAAAAGTAAAACAAGTTGAAATGTAAAGTTATGTAACTAAGTTAACGGGGAAAGTTAAGCATTAGACATTAAATAATCATGCTACCCCGATGTTAATAAAAGTACATGTAATGTTATCAGTTGTTCGAGAATTGCTCGACGAACATAAGTGGACGTGGTAAAGTGGACTCCGGTGACAGGTATGGTTTTCTTGCAACCTGTGTCCTACCGGATTACACCGGCTTGTATGCCAATGTGTTTTTCTGTATGTTTGCCACGTTGTAAGATAAAACATGTAATGAGTTTACAGTAATTCATATATGTGGCGTGTTCAACTCCGACACCATTTAACCTCGGCAGTGTTAACCTTAGTTAACTGAGTCTAGGATCACATGAGAGTTCGGTATTCGGAGTAAATGACCCGAACCATGGGACGTACTAACCACGGCTATGCGTATGTTAATTGTGTGATATGTGTATGTGAATGTAGGGATCTCCCTTGTGTGTTTAACCCAGTTGTAATACTGTGTGGTGTGTAGTCATGATGGACTCCATAGTGGGGTTCTAACTAATATCTAAAGTATATGTACTAACAGTGGTGAGGAATCCGGTTTGGCCGGTCGCGCGTTGTTTGGGAGAGGGTATCCTTTGTAGCTTTACCCTTCTCTTTGTTATGGTTGTTTCCCTCACGGGTTATGATCTCCCATTAGCTTACTCCAAAGCTTAGCTATTCTGACTTATGATCGGTTTAGGGGGAACATGTGTTTGTGGTGTGTTCGGGCCTCCAAACCCGAACCGCCTTAACTTAAGTTACTCGTCCAACTATTAGGACGGTAATGAGTGTTGTTGTTATTGTATAACGAGCTTATCATGAGACTGGCAACATTCTCTAGGCTCACCAGTGTATAAACAATGTTGGGTCGGTTCCTAAGAGAACCACTCCCGTTATGTTATGTATTTTTGTTGTGATGCAATATCTGTTGCGGTATTATGTTGTGCACGTGGAAACGTGCAAAGTGTTGTTAAGTGTTGTATGTAGTGTATGTTGTAGGTTGTATAATGTGGAGTGTGTGGATCATGGATATGATTCCCAGTTTGTGATAAGAGGCGTTTAAGGATAACCCGATTTAAGGGTATGTGTCGTCTATTAAGGAAGTAGCTCCATTAGAGGAGGAACACTCTAGGGATGATGAATACCATGAGTGACTTATTAAGTAAGGATATATTATCCGTTTGTTGAGCCCGTTGAGGCGAATGATTATGTGTAGTGTGTTTACAGTTGCATGTATGATTTAAAAATAATCAACCGCATGCTAAGACGACAATTAGTTGTGCGTGGCCCGGTAGCATGTGGGCTGCGGGATTACCATACCAGCAAAGGTGCTGAGCCCCTTGGGGCCACCCTTTCTCTTCTTTTCCTATTTCAGGTACAAGGAGCTGGAAGCCGTTCGAGAGTAGGACGGGGTAGTCGTTGTACATGGGTAATCATTTAAGTGTATGCATACAGTAGGTGTAGTAAGACCGAAATTGTTGTCGGCATCAGTTTATAAATACTCGGTATAGTTGGAAGGTGTATGTTGTTGTTGTGTTAATGGAAAGGGATAGTAATGTGTAGACGCTCGGGAATTTAGCCCATCAGACCGGTACAATGTGTATGTATTAGCCTTGTTAGCCACGTGGGTGGCTAACGGCGTGTAACACCAACGAGTTAAGTAATGTGATGAGGTTGTTCTTCCGCTGCAGTTTATTGTAAGTATGTTAATGTTGGATGGGGTGTTACACTACTGGTTTAATTATAATTGTTTGGCAAAATTCCTCTTATTATCTTAAGGTCTAAGTCATAGACTCAAAAGAACTCGTTTACCAGAAAATGCAAGGTTCTAATCCAGGTTCAAGCATAACACATGTAAACGGACGGTTTAGATATGAGAAATTATATTTGCATCTGAAAATACTAACTTATTAAATCATAATAAGCTTTCTCCAGATTTACGGCTTAATTAACATATCTATTTATCACCGGTCTGATCAAAATAGACTTAGCAAGCAATTTAATAAACTCATGACATTTATTAAAAAGGCGAGAGATAAGCTTTAATCGTAACAGACTGTATTTAAATAAAACCAGTAAAAATATTGCTAATTAATATAAACACATAATAACCATTCCCAGATAAATATTCTAGCCTAACATATTAAATAGATAAACAGAAACAAGAGTAGTAGAAATCATCTGTAGTCACTCCTGCATTCGTTCTGCTATTGTGTATACGTAGGACTAGAGGTGGATATTGTGGAATGTAAAATAAATAAAAATGGAGAAGACGGGAGAAGAGAAATGGGATGGACGTGTGATGTGTGGTGAAGTGGATCGATGATGGATTGTTTGGGTGGTGGATGTGTTTTTGGTTGAAGGTGCAGTGTGTATATATAGAGGAAGGGAAGAGGCAGATCTGGAGTGGAAGAGCATTGATTGCTCATTAATTGCAGGGGATAGAGCTGAAGACGCGTGAGGAAATTAAGGTAGGCGGTGCGGAGTAGATGGATATGGCAGAAGCAAGTCGACGGGCGAAGAAGAAAACTGGCGCGCGTTGATTTTTAGTCACATCCGCTTGTTGTCCTCGTTGGCGTCCGCCTCTGAAGCCATGCGGACGTCTCTGTCTATTTCTGTCCGCTCCTCTGTCCGCCCAGGGCTCACGCGGACATCTCTGTGTGTCCGCCTATCTCCATCACTTGTGTCCGCCCGGTCACACTTGTGTGTGATCCGCCTAGCTGTCCGCCCAGCCCCATGCGGACGCATGTGTGGTCTCCGCGTGACTTATTTTCTTCTACAAACTTTGACCGGCTCTAAATTCTTCGTTTGGACTCCGTTTTCTGAGCCGTTTGCGTCCATGCGTTCGTCTCTTTGTCTACTTTACTCCCAGCTTGGTTTTCCTCATGTTTAAACAATAAATTTGTGAGATAACAATAAAACATAAACTAGAGGAAAACTAACCGAAGTGGAGAAATGAGCAAGAAAAAGTGCTAATATAATATATGAAATACACCTATAAATCATGCTCATTTGGACACTTATCACACCCCCACACTTATCTTTTTGCTTGTCCTCAAGCAAAACCACGTACCCAAGTAAGTAGGGAATGCTCAATATTAACAAATATTATTATGAAGGGTAGGATAAAGAGGTGAACAGTTCATGATCTTTTTAACTTATTGAGGAGTGTGATCCATCAACTGCTGGTGGCATAGGTGTGCTCAGGGTAAAAATAAAATATAGAGTTTCGGGGAATGATCTAAGGTACTTCAATGTTTCTTTTGGGTGACTCTGAGAACTTTTACCATGGCCAACTTCTCTCAAGAATGGGCATTGAGGAGAAAACAAAAGGAAAAATAGATTCATGCATTTGTTTCACTTTTGCATAAGGGATGAGAAAATGTAGGCATCACGCCTTTGTATTTAAGAACACTCAACTCTCTTTTGTTGGTTACCAATGGTGTCTCGCAAGTCCCTTATTATTTGTATTCTTCTTTCTTCTTTTTTTTTAAGAAGCACCCCTTAGCAATCCCTAAGAGAGAAGACAGAAAGAAACCCTGAGCAATAAAATCCAACCATTTGCAGATCATTTGGTCACACCGCATATAAAATGCTCCTCAAAAGTAATCAAAAATTTAAAATTTGTACCATTTATCCCACAATTCATAACAGTATTTATTTTTAAAGAGAACAACCCACATATAAAGGGTCCACAATATTGAATTGGACAAACGCAAGATAAGGAGAGAGATTAAACATTTAAGCACAAAATTCCACCGAAAAGGGCACACTCCCCCACACTTAATTTGAACAATGTCCTCATTGTTCACTAGAAAAACAAGGGAAGGTTTCAGAAGACCTTTTCGGTAAGTAGATAAAATAGAGAAAACACAAAGGTCACAAATAAACATTTAAGCACATAAACGCTCCTCTACAGTCACTACTACAAAAAAAGTAATAGACAACAGTTATAAAGGCAATAGACAACAGTTAAAAACTGTTGTATCAGTTCCTGTTGTCTAATGGGGTCAGAGCTAAGACAACGGTTATCTAACTATTGTCTTATATAGCCAAATAACAACAGCTTGGATTGCATAAGACTGCACTGATTAACTGTTGTCATTGAGTTGTATAGACAACACATAATAACTATTGTCTAAGGACATACACTTTAGAAAACACTAATTTGTTACAACAGTTATAAATGTTGTCTAACATCTTTATAACTGTTGTCTTTGATCATTAATTATTTATATTCAGTACATTACACAACATCATTTAACTATTGTGTATGATATATCCCTTAGTCAATACTAATTTCTACCGCAATTGATAACAATTGTGCAAAGCCTTTGTTACTGTTGTCTTTGATCTTGTTTAAACCACATAAAGTACCCTTTCAAAACATCCATCAATAATTACAATTAAATATATACTGTGATTGAACTTATTTGAAAACTGATTTTACACCTTTTGATAACAATATTCAACTGTTGTTTATTTGTCTATGTACAAACATTTTCCAATAGTATATATACTATTGAACTATTGTCTCAAGCATGCTCGTTATACTCCATTTTGCGGCCGCATTGAGAACTTCGAACTCCTCGTGTTGGGACAGCTTCCATAAACTATGCTTGATTGGCCTTTTAAGTGGTTTGGTACGAACAACTGACTCTAGATCAATAGTTGAGGGAACCATATCGGGATCCAAGTGAGGAACAAATTCATCCTGAAGATTCAAAGTTAAAAAAAGAAGCACATTCTCAAAAGTCACATCACTAACGTTATAATGAATCATAGCATCATTGAGGCATACAGATTTATCATAGGTATTTTACCAACGACATCAAGAAAGACTAATTGTTTTCTTGATAGACAAACAGGACTAATTAACTATTCAAAAAGACTTATCATAGGTATCCTCTTAGATTACAGAAAAAACTAACCATTTTTTTCAAACAGGAGTAGGAAGAAACTAACTATTATTTTTTAAACAGACTCGTGAGATAATGTTGAAATGCCAAATGAAGATCTCAAGGAAAAAGCAAAAGTTTGATTTCAGATAATGCTAGAGCAAAGAATGTCTCCATGTGGTTTACCTAAAAATCCACAAATACTATAGGAGGGGTGCACCGTGCATCCTTGTAATGGTGTTAAAGAAAACTACCGCTACAAAAGCCACTAGTTGTTGATCTTGATGGTGAGTATCCAGATTGCCCAAATTATCCAGATTGCCCATTTTAGATAACTCAAGTGGAATGGATCCCAGAAGTCTATTTGATGAAAGATCATGAAACACAAAAGTTATAAGTAGTTAAATCATATTCCATGAAGATCACGTGTCGTCAAAAGTATATAGGGCTCAACAAAATCTATCACGGAAAAGAAATGATGCGATAATTATCTCTCAAACCGTACCTGATGATATGCATGTTGACAAATCCAAAAACTCAAAATTATAGTGAGGTTATACATACAAGTACGTCATGTTTTCCAAGTTGTCAAATGCTGTTGGGATGGTTCCATTCAGCTTGTTTCCTTGCAGATTATTGCATGTAGAAAAAAGTTAGTTGAATTACCAAGGAATGCAAATTTATGAAATGAGCAATAGAAGTCAAAGCTCCACTTTCACGTCAAACAAATAAACAAATCTGTAAGCTTTACCAGTTCCAAAGGAATGTGTCCACTTAGCTGATTGTCATTCAATTCCCTGAATAATACAACTGATTAGCAAAGTGGATTGAAGCAAAATCTGGGCAATAAAGTAACTTAAAAGTCATTCCAAAGATAGAAAGATAAAAAGATTGGTCACATAAAAGTAATGAAGCTTTGACATGTTTCCTAGCTCTAGAGATCAAACCAGTCAGCTTGTTTTCATGCATATACATGCGGGATAAAACAATTTTTAATATACACATACTGCAGATCAAAAAGTAAAGAAGCCAGATTTCTGCTCTGTTAAACTGCAGTGAAAATCAATGTAAAGCCAAATTTAGCAGAGTTGCGGAAAATTTTATTTATAATCCAAGCCATGAAACTGCTCTGAAGCTTGCAGAGGAGACTGGTCAATTATAAACTCCAGACTAGCACATTTTTTAGTTAAGATAATTCAAATTGTCATAAACAACTTTTCTAACAGCATTAATACTAGGACAAGTTGGATTTGAAGTCGTTTGTCAAGTCTTATTTATATTTTCATTGCTAGGAGGGAATATTATATGAGTTAGACAGCAAAAGCTCTTGAAATTCACCTTCATACATAATGGTGCTTTTAAAGTTATCCTCTTCTTTTACAGTGGAGTAGCTTATGTGCCTTCTCAATCACAACACTACTCATCATCAACACCAGAGCACCAACACTCTTGTTCATCAGTTAGGCCTTCGTTGTTGCAATTAATCACATCAGAGCACTATTGTTTCTACCGGCACTCTCCAAAATAATATCTCTAGCTTTCTACACCCAAGATGAGCTGAATTCTCAAAAGCTAATCTCACATGTTCGACTTTACCCTGCATTCGCTTTTCTAATCTGTTCAGCACATAATTATCAAAGTGAAACCTAGTGAATCTCCCTTCGTTGGAGCAGCTCAACCGACTGCTACCGGAACATTACTAGTGGTAAATAGATGGTAAATTTAGATATAAAAGTCACCATTGGGACATGAGAAAAACGCAAAGTTTGATCACTTTGCCTTTCTTGGGTAAATTATATATTACAATTTTCATATACTTCATAGTATTTAGTACAAACAAAGCTATTATACAAGGAACTAATTCGAGAATGAATCTAAAATATGTAGAAGTCACGAGAATGAATATTTCTGATTTAGTGTTTCTAAAATTCCTAGTACTATAAGATGTAGAACTCACGAGAATAAAATAAAGGGTGTTGTTCAATCGAAAGTTGAAGCAATTAATTATGTCGCTACACATATTACTCAGTCCAATTGGAATACCCCACTCCCATCCGTCAAGTATCCCGATCCACACATACATACTTGTATATGCTATAGAGATCTAAAACCCTCAGGCGGACTCACAACATCAATAGAAAGGTGTATAAACATATTAAAGAAAGATAGAGAGTTACCATAAGGAGAAGATTTCAATCAAACCCTAAAATTAACATCGCAGTCCAAATTGAGTAGAGTGAGATCGGTGAATAAACCCTTAAATAACCAACATACTCCCTCGATCAATCTCTTGTCATGACTAATCGTTCTTTGATCGATTCTTCTTTCCCTCAAATAACCAGAGTTCTCTCATTGCACGCACGTCTGTAGTTTGTTGATGTCGGTCAGATCTAATTTCTTCAATTCCAGACAGTTCGGTGACAGGAAAATAGCATAACACCACGCGAAGGATAATCTCGCTCCGCCTATAATTACTTTTGTAGTATATATGTATTTTTCTCGTGTAAGGATACGTTAGGGATTAGCTTTTTTGTTAGGGGTAATTTAGTCTAATTATAATCAAAAGTTAATGAAAAGGCCGGAAAAGTTTTGCCAAAAAAAAACTGTTGTCTATCAATATTTATGACAACTACAAAATTAACTATTGTCTTATGGTTAGTTTGTACAGCTCAAATTCTCTTATTGTATTAAACACAACACTAATATGATAATTGTTGTCTTTAGAGTGTTGTTATTAACCTTTTTTGTAGTAGTGAGTTTTTATTTAAATAAAAGCATAATTAAAGAAACTGGTACTCCCCTGATATTATTTTTGCTAGTTGGTAAAGGAGTTCCCCCACACTTGAGCTTCAGCCTCAAGTAGCGTAGCTTGGTTGCAGTGTAGACATGAATTTGCACCTGCATAAGACACTAGAAGCAACCATACTTCAAACGGAGTTAAAAGTTAGCAAAAATAAAATTTAAAGAGAACCTGAAAATTAAAAGAGCATAAAAGCAAATAAAATAAAAGTTCATCCGGGTTGCCTCCCGGGAAGCTGCCCTTCTTTAACGTCTTTGGCTAGACGCCCGCTTCGTTATCCTGGATCAAAAATAAAAGTAGATAACAGTTTTGCCAGGATAACGAAGTTAGCAGTAATTAAAACCAAACCACCTGGATCAAAACAAAACGTTACTTCGGCAAATATAATAGGAAAATGAATACTCCACAAAATCTGGTGTTTGAGGAGGTACTGCCGGGAACGCAGTTCTAACAGAAGACCCGGTGGTGATGATTTTTCTTCCTCAAATTGGAGGATGTAAACATCCTCCTCTTGTAGGTGAGGCTCATAGAAAGAACGCGGATCGATATCATCTTCAGAGAAAGTTGATTCTTTGAAGGTGATAGTGGCGTTTTGTTTGGATATCTTGGCGGGAGGTGATGGCAATTCCTTCTCTTCATTTTCGAGGATGTAAGTATCCTCATCTTCTGGATAAAGCATAGAGAAGGACGGAAACTGGCGGTAGGTGACTGTAGAGGGAAGAGAGTAACTTACATCCGTAGTGGGGTGTTGTTCTACCTCATGAACTGTTTCGCTCTTTGGTTGCTGTTCTCGTTGAGCGATTCTCTCCAGGTAGTCTGGTTGATCTTCTAACCAGAGTTGTTCTTGTAATATGAGACAATCCTCATAATCATGAGCTCCCCCACATACGGAGCAGTATAAATACTGTGAATAGCAAAACTCTTGTTCGAGCTCCTCCATCTGCCGCGTACTGTTTTTTTTTTTTTTGTGTTTTCGTATATAAAACGAAACTACTGAAACAGATTAGAAAATAAAATGATTAGAAACAAACACAATAATAATATAAGTGGTTCGGTGGAGAAATGAAGAAGCTGGAGCAATTTGGAGATGGACTAGAGTCGCGAGCTTGTTCTTCTCTTCGGGTCGAGCTGGAGTGTTTGGAATCGGGGAAGAACAGAAATTGAAAACGCGGCGTCGAACTCTCTTTTTTTTCTGAATCAAGACACGTCCGCGTGGGCGTCCGCATCGCGTTGGGCGGACAAGTGTGCCCGCATGGAGTAGCGGTCCTCAGTGGCGTCCGCGTGGACGACCGCGTAGAGCTAGGCAGACGCGGCTTACCTGACCGCGTGGGAGTCCGCATGGAATGGGGCGGACACAACTTCCGTCTGCTTGCGGACTTAGCCTGTGATTCTTTTTTTTATTATTTTAATTAAATTTATTAAACAACAACAAAATAAATATGTCATAAAATTATAAGTTAGTAGTTAGATGACATAAAATTAAAAGTTAGTAATTAGATTGCTAGAAATTAAAAGTTAGTAGTTAATTTACAGAAAATTAAATGTTAGTAATTAGTTGACAGAATATTAAACGTTAGGAGTTAGTATACACAAAATTAAAATGTTAGAAGTTAGATTAAAATGTTACGAGTTAGATTAAACAACAAATAATATAAACAAAATATAGTAGATAATTAATATTAACAATAAACACAATAATATTAACAGAATAAAAAGAACAGAATATTTATAATTAAACAGGTGAATAATCCGGGGCTTAGGGACTAGAATAAATCTAGTCCCCGGCAACGGCGCCATTTTGCAGACGTGTATATCTGAGTGGTTAAACTGGTGTAAAAATAAAAGAAAAGGAATTAAAACTCAAAATAAACGTCGGGCTGCAAACAAATCCCGGTCGTGGTAGTATAGTGAAATGTAAGCGACCGGATATCGAACCGTGGGACTAAGGTGAATATTATAGTACCTAAGCGTGTCACAGAAAGGGGGGATTAATTGACTTGTTTTTATAAATAAAAAGGAAAGATAAAATAAACTAAGTTAACAGATAAACTAAACGGGACTCTGGTTCAGGTTAATATAATATCTGCTTAATTATGCTAGGTCTACTGGTTTAATTATAATTGTTTGGCAAAATTCCTCTTATTATCTTAAGGTCTAAGTCATAGACTCAAAAGAACTCGTTTACCAGAAAATGCAAGGTTCTAATCCAGGTTCAAGCATAACACATGTAAACGGACGGTTTAGATATGAGAAATTATATTTGCATCTGAAAATACTAACTTATTAAATCATAATAAGCTTTCTCAAGAATTACGACTTAATTAACCTATCTATTTATCACCAGTTGTTGGGAAAATTACATACATAGTAATTAAACCTAGCTAAAATGGGCAAGTGCACCCAATTCGTTGCAGTAAAACAAGTGTCGTATCCACAAGGAAATTGGTTTCTAAATCCCAAGCTTCGGTATAATAGTTAAGTGCAAAATAACAGTAAAATGGGGGTTTAGCCAGAGGCAAGCTTGGTTGTTTGTTTTGTTAACTAAAATGCAACAAAAGCAGTAAAATGTTTGTGAATGGTATGGATGGAGAGAGTACCCTAGGATAGTGGGAATCACCCAATTTACTCAAAGAACTTTAAAACCATAACTCATCATCTCAGTGCCTATTAGAGTTTAGCTCATGAATCCCCAAATCATGGGAAATCCAATTCTTACCTAAATAATCAAACCCCTTAATTAAAGGAGGTTCAAGTCATCAAATAGCATTAAGCAAGCACTCTTAAATAATAGCCCCAAGCAATTACTTCCAAATCAAGAAAGCAAAGGTTAGGGTTTACTCCCTTCTTGGTCTAGTTCCAAACTCAAGCTCAAATATTGAATGGAACCACCATAAATGCAATAAGAGATCAGTTTAGTGCATTAATTGATATTGAAGAGAATAAAACAAGAGTAATTAATGAGTTAGGTTTCTAGCATTCAATGAGCAAAATGGGTTCAAACCCTCATCCTAGGATACAAATGGAACTACTCAGACATAGCTAGAGGAAAGAGCAAAGAAAAGGAAGAATTAGCCATTGGAGGAGCTTCCAAGCTTCAATGGAGGTAGAGATCTTCACTTCTTCTTCCTCCTTTCTTCTCTTCTCTTCTCCTCTTCTTTTCTCTTCTATTTTCGCCTCTTTCTCGTCTGTTTAGGGTTGGAGTCGGGTGAATTTGATAATGAGAAAGGAGTCCCCAGAATTAGCTTTTAAAAACGCAGATCTGGGCAGATTTTCATTCCGTCCGACCCAGACTGGGTCGGACGCGTGGGTCGGACGGCCTCCGAAGAAGACACGTGGGAAAGTTTAAGTATGTCCGACCCATATCCGACCCAGGCTTATGGGTCGGACGATTCCAGTAGCTTGGGCGTCCAGGAGAACAGGGTGTCCGACCCAGAGTGGGTCGGACGAGTGGGTCGGACGAGTGGGTCGGACGGTCACCAGAATTTGGCTCTAACTTCCTCTGGGCCTAGAATCTTCATCGTGGCTCGGAATTGCTCCCCGTTTGCGGCATTGGAAAGCTTGAAGGATGAGGGATCCGTTGATGCATGCTACTAACTCAAAGGAAGCTCAAAAGTATGCTCAAAATGAGCTTTTACCTATCAAGAGATTAAACTCTATTAGTTAACTATTAATCACTAAAACACTCTATTAAGTGGTGAAACAAGTTATGCATGCAATAGAATAGAAGTAAATGAAGCTCTCAAAATAGCATTATTTCACCACTTATCAACTCCCCCACACTTATCTAATTGCTTGTCCTCAAGCAAAATTTGATAGGAGCCCATAGCAAGAAGGAACATTTACAGCAAACAAGTATTTAAATGAATTCTTGAACTTTGGTGAGCAAAATTGTGGAAAAATCTCAAGAGGAGTGCAACCAACCTTCTCATGGTGACATGGGTGTGCTTAGGGTAAATAAAAATATAGAGCTTCGGGGTATGATCTAGAGTGTTTCCAAGTGCTTAAAGATCTTTGGACTTGGAGAACTTTTACCATGGCCAACTTCTCTCAAGAATGGGCATTGAGGAAAAACAAAAGGAAAAATAGAGATTTGCATTTGATTTTCTTTTGCAACAAGAGATGAGAAGAAATAATTGTGGCATTTTGCCTTGCTTTACAGAGCACTCAACTCTCATTTGTTGGTTACCGATGGTGCCTCTCAAGTCCTTGTAAAAATTTCCACGAGGAAACACCCCTTAGCAATCCCTAGATGAGAAGATTAGAAAGGACCCCTAAGCAATTAAAATTCACCAAGAAAGGGATTTATGGAAGCACCGCAATTAATTGCTCCTCAAGAGAGTATTTTTTTGAAAAAAATTAGGTGGAAAGTTCGAAGCATTCATGGAAAGACTTGCTTACTATAAATGGAACTACTTTATGGCAGCAATAAGTATGTATGGGGAGCTTGCGAAGTGCATCAAAAAGAAAAGGTCACTTCCCCCACACTTGAGTAGGACAATGTCCTCATTTGTCAATGCGAAACCCAATAGGAAATAAACAGAGGACCTTTTCGATTCCTGAAAAATATTGTACAAAAATTGTAAAGCAGCTGCTAAATATATATCGAACTAGTACTCCCCTGATTAGACGTGGAGTGGGTAAAGGTTTCCCCCACACTTGAGAGTGGCCGGAGTCCGTGGAAAATTGTGCAAGATTTCCTCTTGCAAGGGTCGTATGCTGCGTTGAAAATGCTTGCATACGGGGTGTATGTATCTACAATCATAGACAAAAAAAACTATGTGCAACAGGATTCCGAAGAATACACTAATAGCCCATGGTTAGATAGAAAGAGGGGACTCATCGATGAGTCTACTAGCATAAAATCCGGAAACAGTGCATACATTATAACAGTTTAATGAAACAGAAAGTACGAGAGAGTGAAAGTGCAAAAGAAGTGTTAACCACATAAACCGAACAATACTCCACATGCAACACCACGGTATCTCAAAATACAAGTCTCGGGGAGGGGGGAAAACACCAACAACCGGCTACTGAGGAGGGGGGCACCCGAGCGGAACTCGTCTCTCATGCGCTGCATCCGGGCCTCCATCTCGGCCTGCATCTGGCGCTGATAAGCGGCCATGCGCTCCTCGAACTCCTGCCTAGAAATGGAGTCTGGCGGTGGCGGGGGCAGAGCAAGGAGTGGGGCGCTAGTGGCTGCTGCCCCGGAGGAGGAGGAACCGGCACTCGGCTGCTCATCGTCGACATGGTCCTTCACCCAGGTCGTCCCGTCCCAAGAGAACCCCATCCGCTGCATGGCATAGCCATGAATGTAGTCCATCGGGTCGGACACTGGCTCTCTCGCAGCCGAGACGCCCTGGTGGACAATCTGGCTGTGCAGGAAGTGTGGGAAGCCCAGGTGGTGAGTGTTCCGCTGCTTCACGATATGCTGCAGGTGGCGGAACATCAGGCCGGAGAGAGAGAGAGGATGGTCTGGGTCCGGCTGGACCATGTAATCCATCATGTAGCAGTCCATCTGGTTCAGGTCCTTGCTGTCCCGTGGGAGGATGTTGTGGCGAAGGAGTGCAGAGCATGACCCTCGCACGGGTCAGTGACATGTTCAAGGTCATGATGAGGCGAACCTCTGTCCCGCCTTCTTCTTTCGGCGTTGGACAGGGAGGGTGTTGAGGTGGTAGTAGTGTCTCCGGTGAGCGGGTGAGATCGCCGACTGAGATGCAGGGTAGTGTAATGGAGATCCTCAATCGGCAGCCGGAAGGAGGGAGAGGAGGAGAATGTCTCCTGGTTGATCGAATGCGGCGGGCCCGCGACATGAGAGACAACTGTAGATGTCCCGTACTCCATCGCTGGTCGCATTTGCGTAGAAACTCTTTGACCAGCCAAGGGCAAGTACTGGCCGCCCATGCTCAAGACACACCCCCACCGGTGCGCTCCATCACCTCTGGGAGGCTAAGGTCAGAAATCAGCTCGGAGTGGACCATGCGCTCTCATACGAATTCCCGTGCGGCGGGTCGTGTACCAGCTTCGCGCCTCCTCACTGACGAAGCACCCATCAGAAGGCCCTCTGGTGGACCGGTAGGCACAGGGGCGAGCTCGATCGCCTGAGAGGAACTTGCGCCATTCTTGCGCTTCTGGGTGCGTCGGGGTCGTCCACTCATTGTTGAAACAGCCAAAACAAACAACAGAACACACAAACAAAAAGAAATAACATAACAACACAAAAGAGAAAGAGTTAGATGAAAGGTTAAAAATCAGAGAATTAAAAGAGAGAAGTGCAATGGAAATTGAAAATTTGGACAGAGTCTCCCCCCGTTTTTCTACACTTTCCCGGTTCTAAGAACCCTCCACAATTTAGCCGAAGGCTGCATTCAAGTATACAAAAACATCCCAACAGCACAAAACCACCAAACGAGGTCAAGGTCACCAAGCAATTATGACAATGATCTATTTTAAATACAATGGGAGTTACTCCCACGCACAACGATTAAGTGCACTAGTCTATCCCGTGTAATCAATATATAGCACTTACGACACCCAGCGAGGCCCACAAAGCAATAACACACATTTAAGCATAATTGAAGAATCGTAAACAAAGCCCAAGGCAAATGGGGACCAAAATCACAAAATGATGCTATAACCAACAATTTGCTAAAATGTCGTGCCCAATTTCACCTTAGTAATTTCCAAATCCACACAAAGTCCCTAATTAAGTATTTAACAGAATCCAAATGCACAAAATTGCCAAAATCACAATTTCACACACAAGGCTCTGTTTGGTTTGATTAGAAACTACCCAAAAATGTAACTGGCTCCAAATCTTCAAAAATTGACAAATCAAGGCTAGGAACAAGTACCTTGATGTTGTTGGAGTGGAAAGGAGCAAAAATTGACAGGATTGGGCACTAAATCGGTCAAAATCGACCAAGGGCGAGTTGGGAGAAAAACTAGGGATTTGGGTTGAGAAATGGTGATTTGGTGTTGGGCTGGCGTCGGAGCAGGTCGGGGACGGCTCGGTGGTGGCGCGCGACGCGGCGGAGCAGGGCGGCGCGGTTCGGGTGGCGGGTGGCGCAGAGGTGGGCTGGTGGTGCGTGGGTGTTGGTCGCGATGGGCGAGAAGAGCAGGGAGGAGAAGGGTGGCTGCGAGGGAGAGAGGAGAAAACTGGGTCGGGGGCGAGGGAGGAGGAAGATGACAGAAACCAAAATGCCAAAACGCTGCGTTCCCCTTTTTTTTTCAAAATTTTTAGCCTGTCCGACCCAGCTCCGACCCAGAGCTGTG
The DNA here is from genome assembly GCA_023374045.1 of Limonium bicolor. Lineage (NCBI taxonomy): Eukaryota > Viridiplantae > Streptophyta > Magnoliopsida > Caryophyllales > Plumbaginaceae > Limonium > Limonium bicolor. The sequence continues at coordinate 274,012,875 of CM041776.1, forward strand.
GGTCAGACGATTCCAGAAAGCGGGTTTGGGAAAATTTTAGTAGGTCCGACCCAGATCCGACCCAAAGCTGTGGGTCGGACCATTCCAGAAGGTCGGGTTTCAAAATTTTTCAGGCATGTCCGACCCAGATCCGACCCAGAGCTGTGGGTCGGACCATTCCAGAAAGGTGGGTTTCGAAAAATCAAGCATGTCCGACCCACAGTGGGTCGGACGTGTGGTCTGACGGACCAAAAATTTTCCAAATTCTTTGTTTGCTCCACAAAACATTAATCAGCAATCATAAGCCCATATAACCAGAAAAACAATCCAAAACAGCAAAAATAAACAACCACACACACCAAAAGGAACTTCAAACATTAATACAATAGAATTGCTTAAAGAGATGGAAAGGAGTCCGGGTTGCCTCCCGGAAAGCTGCCCGTCTTTTTAAGGTCTTTGGCTAGACCGTAGTAAGGTTAGATGGAACCTGAGGGTCTCTTAAGTAGAGAGCCCGAGCTTCAACCTTTTGAATGTCTCCTCCTTGATAATGCTTTAGCCGAGAACGTTGACCATGAAAGTCTCCCCCTTGACGTTCTTCAGCTCATAAGCTCCATAGGGGGTGCCTTCGTGACAGTAAAGGGCCAGCCCAATGAGATTTTAAACTTCCCGGGGATAACTTTAACCTTGAGTTTATAGGAGAACCCCGGTCACCTTCATGAAACTCCCCGCTTCATCATACATCTTATCATGCCATTTCTTGGCCTTTTCTTTATAGATGCGGTTTATTTTTCGTAGGCTTCCTCCCGAATCTCTTCTAACTCGGTCAATTGGAACCGTCTCTTTCACCGGCGCTCTGAGATCATAGTTGAGGGCCTTCACCGCCCAATATGACTTATGCGCTAGTTCAACCAGCAAGTGACAAGCCTTCCCATAGACAGCCGGAACGGGGACATACCGATTGGAGTTTTGTAGGCGTCCTATATGCCCACAATGCATCATCAAGCTTCATGGACCAGTCCTTCCTTGAGGAACTCCTGTTTTTTGAAGGATCCATTTGAGCTCTCTGTTGGTGACCTCAGCTTGGCCATTGCATTGTGGGTGATAAGGAAGAGCAACCTTATTCTCACACCATATTTACTCGTACTTCCTAAGCTCGGTAATTCAGTATCAGAGCGATACTTCGCTCTGATACCACTTTTTGTACCCCCATCCAACATTAACACACTTACAATAAACTGCAGCGGAAAAACAACCTCATCACATTACTTAACTCGTTGGTGTTACACGCCGTTAGCCACCCACGTGGCTAACAAGGCTAATACATACACATTGTACCGGTCTGATGGGCTAAATTTCCGAGCGACTACACATTACTATCCCTTTCCATTCATCACAACAACAACATACACCTTCCAACTATACCGAGTATTTATAACTAATGCCGATAACAATTTCGGTCTTACTACACCTACTGTATATATACACTTAAATGATTACCCATGTACAGTGTCTACCCCGTCCTACTCTCGAACGGCTTCCAGCTCTCTGTACCTGAAATAGGAAAAGAAGAGAAAGGGTGGCCCCCAAGGGGCTCAGCACCTTTGCTGGTATGGTAATCCCGCAGCCCACATGCTACCGGGCCACGCACAACTAATTGTCGTCTTAGCATGCGATTGATTATATTTAAATCATGCATGCAACTGTAAACACACAACACATGACATTTGGCCTCAATGGGCTCAACAAACGGATAATACATCCTTACTTGATATGTCACTCATGGTATTCATTATCCCTAGAGTGTTCCTCCTCTAATGGAGCTACTTCCTTAATAGACGACACTTACCCTTAAATCGGGTTATCCTTAAACGCCTCTTTTCTCAAACTGGGACTCATATCCATGATCCACATACTCCACATTTTACAACATATAACATACACTACATAACAACACTTAACAACACTTTGCACGTTTCCACGAGCACAACATAACACCGCAATAGATATTGCATCACAACAAAGATACATAACATAACGGGAATGGTCCTCTTAGGAACCGACCCAAACATTGCTAATACACTGGTGAGCCTAGAGAATGTTGCCAGTCTCATGATAAGCTCGTTACATAACTCGTTACCGTCTCGTTAAATGAACGGTTAACTTAACACAAGGTGTCTCGGATATAGTGATCCAAGCACACCGAAACAAACATAACAATAGTATGCCCCTATGGCCCGACGTGAGTCAGTAATAGCCTTGGTTAAGCTAAAGGGAAGGTTGGGAACCAAATTGGAAAACAACCATAACATACGGAGAGGATCGAACCTGCTATGACAACGACCCCCATACTCACACGCGTGGCCGGAACAGACTCCTCACTCTCCCCGTTAGCACTTGTCAGAAGTTCATCATTGAACTTAGTTAAACAATCACAACATTGGGTTAAGTCTTGTTAGACACACACAAGGGAAGGGAGAGTCATACATTCATACACCAACATCACACACAAACATCACATAACTAACTCACGCATAGTCGTGGTTAGAACGTTCCTTAGGTCAGCAACGTTATCACCGGATACCGTTCTCCTACGTTTACCTAATAGTGGTTAACTAGCCCTTCAAGCGCTTTCGAGGTTACCGGTATCGGCACGTAAACATACAATAACAATAACGACTGTAAACTCGTTTCATGATTTATCTCATAACGTGGCAAACATACAGAAAAACACATTGGCATACAAGCCGGTGTAATCCGGTAGGACACAGGTTGCAAGAAAACCATACCTGTCACCGGAGTCCACTTTATCATGTCCACTTATGTTCCTCGAGCAATTCTCGAACAACTGATAACATTACAATTACTTTTATTAATATTGGGGTAACATGTTTGCTTAACGTTTAAAGCGCCCATAGTTTACCCCGTCATTCCCGTTACACTTAACTTACTCTTGTGATATTAAGTTTACAACTCTCACATCAAACCCAACACTTGTTTACACATTTTAAGGCCTTTATATGCCACCAAACAAGGCCTAAACATCACCTAAAACCATTACCATTCAATTCCCCATGATTAGAAGCCTTTAAAACAAATTTTGCAACACTTTTGACCTGGTCCGGGACTTGGTCCGGACCCAAGGTCCCGGACCACTTGTAGAATGTACTCTCGGCCTTATTTTACCCTTGGTCCGGGTCTTGGTCCTGGACTAAGGACCCGGACCACTTCTAAACTTCACTCTCGGCTCTTTTTAAGGGTGGTCCGGGTACCTATACAAGGGTTAGGTCCCGGACCATGTTATTAACTTGTCAAAACATCATTTTTCAACCCCTAAACCAACCTTAAACCTTACCTAATCATTCCATAAACTTTCCACATGTTTCCTACATGTTTAAACACCTTAAAACAAGCACTAAACTTTCCTAAATCATCACTAACTGGTTACTCAATTCCTTACAACAATTCCTAGCACTTATAACATTTTTCTTAAATTTCTAAGTGGTATATCATGCCTACTACCTCAACTAACCAAAGTGTTGTCTCACAAACATTACCACCACTCCAAAAGCATTATTTCTCATACACACCTCCTTTGCACAATTGCTTATAATTTCCACAAAGTTTTCACTTAGACCTTCACTAGGCATTTCTTTTCCTTTGTTTACCAAATCTTGAACAAGACTTAACACTTCACATAACAATTCCTTGGTGTGTTCAAAACACCCATTTGAGTTCTAAATCCTCCAAGACAATGCCCATGGCACCTTAACACCTTAGAACACCATGATTCACCTTCTTCCACCATTTTAACACTTAACAAGTTCCTAGTACCTTCTAGGTCTTAAAATCTCCTTTCATCACATAAACTCCTTTGTTTATCAACTAAATTTTGCCATAGCTTCTCTTGTAAACTCTCACACCCAAACACTTAGGTTTTCACCTTTAGACAACCAAGAACACTTAATCACTTAATACACATTCCTTACACACAAACATATTGTTTTTCATCCTTTAACCATTCAAGACATTCATCTTTACAAGAAATGCCCTTTACACACAACTAAGCCTTTAACTACACTACATCACAATATAGTGCATAAACTTAAATTGCTTGGCACTTAGGCCCTTAAATAACATGGCTCTTAGGCCCTTAAACAACATAAACCTTAAACACTGAATTTCCACAATACATAAGCCTTTGACCTGCAATTACACACACGAAGACATATGTTCCTTTACTAGTCTCCTTGAGAACACCTTACTAAGTCATTCACCGTTTGCTCTTTAGGTAGTTTTAGCAAGCATTATAAGCTCATTTCCCCTAAGGCATTAAACCACATTGAGATAGCATATTTACCTCTTTTCCTCTCAAACTTCTTTCTTGTTTCCTCTTAAAACCGATAAGGCATTTCTTTCCTTATCAACTACTAAACAATATACCAACATTGAAATGAGTATATAATCTTTATGCTTCATCTCATTGTAAACCCTAGGTTTACATTATTTCAAAACATTAATGTAGTTGTTTTACCTTGATCTTTGAAGGGTGTTTGAATATCTATGAAGAGAGGACTCCACCTAGTCCTTGAAAGATTCAAATGGAGCTAGAACAAAGCAACACAAAGAGCTCCATCAATGAGTATTTTCGGTCAATGACAAAACATGGAGGAAACTTGATTTTTCTTTGAGATTCCTTACCTAGAAACAAAGGAGAATGACAATATGAAAGAAGATGAGCTTTTCCCTCTTCAATGGAGATTCTTCATGGCACCAAAATGGAGTTCTTGAAGATTTGAAAAGATAGAAGTGAAGAGCTTGGTCTAACTAAGACAAATATGGTCTTAGAATTTGATTTGGAGCTTTAATGAACATTTGGTGAGCAATTGAAGTTGGAGAAGAGAGGTGCTGCACCATGAACGGTTTTGGTTGGGAGAATGGAGCAAGATGACGGTGGGAACAAGAGGAAATGAAGAAAGGTGAGGAGAGAGGCAAGGTTTGAAGATATTTATGTTATAAAGCAAAAAGTAACCTTTTACTTACTTTCCTTTCTTTCTTTTAATTGGCTGACTTGGTATGGTGACTCACCCTCTAAAAACCGTGCCCCCTTTAATATATAACATATATATGGCCTTTGTTGACCAATTTAATTACTTATAACAACATATGTTACAAACTAGCTTATTTTAGTTACTATTCACTAAAACAAGGCACATAGATGTGAAATTTTTGATTTCCCATTGATATAGACTTCCAAATGTGATACTATATAGTACACATGTTAATTAAAGAGTAATGATGGACATTTAGCCATTCAAAACTCATTTACAAGACAATGTTTCAAAAACGTGCTTTAAGACTCCTTAAAGCACTTTTTGTGTATTAACTTGTTTTCAAGCTTGGTTTTCTTTGGTAATTGATTTAATATGTTCATTAAATATTTATAAGGTATAGGTATGACCATTAGGTCTTATACAAATTTATCCCAAGCTTAGAGCACATTTTTGCTCTTATTGACTTTAAGGTATTTATTTGTGTTTTATTTGGTTTAACTGTCCACCAAGGTTTCCTAAGGACTTATTTAGCCTTATTAAATCATAATTGAATATTATTAAGTCTTGGTAGGCTCTTTGGGTCCTAACCAAGTTCACTCATAGCTTAGAGCATGTTTTTGCTCAAACTGTGTCTTAGTGCTTTATTACATTTTACTATGATTTAAATTGTTCACTGATGTTTCTAAGGCACTTTTTAGCCTTTACATACCATAATTTGATATTTAAACCACATATCAAGGTTTAGGGTATTTCAATCTACCCCCCTTAAAAGAACTTCGTCCTCGAAGTTTACACTTCCCTCACATCTTGGATTAGAATACGGGGATTACTTATAGAGGTAAAACTTCCATAACCAAATACACTTTACATCACAACCTCGGACTTAATGGTCCGGGCAACACATTCACATCCATACATAACATAACATATTCACATGATAACCTCGGACTCAATGGTCCGGGTATCTTAACAACATTTACACATACATAACAACCCCTTAGACTCTCTGGTCTTGGGTAACATAACACATTTAGACACATAGGTCTTGATAACATAACAGCCTTTAGACACATAGGTCTATGTAACACAACAACATGTAGACTCATAGGTCCTAATAGCATACACTTTAGGAGATCAAGGTCAAAATAACATTTATCACACATACCAAACAACATGTCATAGCATGTATTGCAATCGAAAATATCTTTTACATACACACTGTGATCCCGCAGAACCCGGTCGCGATGGACACCTTCCGTCCCCGTGTCCTTGGGAGATCAAAACAATCATTTAAGTTTAAAATTTCCTTGTGAGGTTAAGTAAGAGAACTTTAATTATGTAAAGTATCTATCAACGTTTTATAAATACCAATTGAAAATCCTTTTGAAAACACACACAACTCCAAGTCCAACTTAAGCTCTTTGCTTCTTTTATTAGCGTGGTTATTTGTGACCACTTATAGGGAGCTTCAAGAATCATCCAGCCCTGATGTGATCAGCATCAGTGTAGAACTATCCTTCCACTCCAATTTGTGTTCGGCTTCCTTGATCACATGCAAATCAAGTTCCACTTCCCACTTCATTTTCAAGCATCAAATAAATCACTCATTTCCAATTTTCTATCTTCTAAATCATTCTAATCATGATCATAACATCTCCAAAGGATAGAACTCCGTCTATCAGTTACCTCCATTCACTTTAATCCTGTTGCCTAGGGAATCTTATTCTCACTAGGTTCTATGTCGGTTTCGTATTCTTTCATGAATCACTATATAGTATATATATATACATATATATTTTATCAAAATACAACACACCATTTCACATTTATACACTGTCGGGGTTTGTTCCCCGGGAGTTCTCTACTCCCACACTTGTACTATCACTCACAACTGTTAATAAATCAACACACTTATCACAATGGTATTCGCATCTTCTGTGCGCAATTACCACAATTAAACCATGAATGAATGTGTATGTTTACGTAACACACAACCAATCATCAAAACAATAATTTTGTGCTATGCACAATATAAGTCACATACACTACGTACACTTGTACGGTAATATACACTAAGTGGTTTTGCGCTCTACCCCCTTAAAAGGGATTACGCCCACGTAATCAATCACTAAACATTGGCTTAAATGTTGTGCCGTCGTGAAGTGTTTTAACTTCCACGCGGCCTATTACACAATGGATTCTGATTAGAGGATCTTAACCATATTGGCGGTTTAGTTCCTAAACCAAGAATTCTCATTGGAGTTTGTTTAAACTCTTAGTTGGTTTCGATTCTGGCCTGTTAGGCTTCTAGGCGTTAATAATTAGCCATTCACTTGTGTTCACCATGTACATTCAACACTTGAATCACTGGCTCACTAGTTTCTGCTGCGAAACTCTAATAACTGTAGAGCTTAATTGCCCCCTTTGTTATTCTTACTGTATTGCACATACCCAATTGTCACCTTCCTCTTAGTAACAATGGTTTCTCAACCGACGCGTGGTATATCTTACCGTTAGCGAATTCGGTGAGTTATAAACTTTCTATCCACTTCCATAACAATTTACTGTGTATACAGCTATGTATTTCACAATAATTGACTTGTTCCCTTTCGACTTACTGTCGGTTGAGATTGAGCTACTACCTAGTGTGTAGTGCTCTCTCAGCTATTTACAACCTTTGGGGTATATTCCATACCGATATTTGGCAGTTAGTGCTACTGTAGTCACTTACAGTTAATCATGTCTCCACATTTGGTTTTGTACAAGTACTCTTTCATGGTATGTCTTTGCATTTCCTATGCATCGGCCATTATAACATTATTACTCCACAATTAACATGTTTCCAATTCCTAGCTATCCCACTCGATCATTACTGCGCAAGTGCAATACCAAAACACTCAGTCATACAGAGTGCAGAGGCGTAAACTCTTGACAGTAAATCCCTTATGCGATTCGCCATGGAATTCACACTGAGTTCCTCATCACACAGTACCTACCACTGGCTTATTGTCCAGTCTGTTTAACATCGCTTATCTTGCATCTCTACTAGGTTTAACTCATAACTGGTCTTATCTGTTACATTATCGTTTAACAATACTTATACAACGGTCGCTTGTTGCGCACCGTGCTCTTACTCCTTGTATAACATCAGCTTATATCGTATTTACTGTCACATTAACTTCCACACATATACTTACATTATTCACATTATGGTTCGTCACTCATTTGGATGACTACTGAATACTCTTTGATCGTTGATCACTTGAGTCACAAACCGGCGTTATTTAGCTCGGTGCTTCACTTTATACACATACTACTAAGCTAACTGCTCTCTTTCAATAATAACATCGTCCATCCTTAACATATTTCTTGAACTTGATTTACATAACTACCGCTCCTGCGGTCTCACAATATCGAGAGGTATCCCCACTCTTAACGCAGTGGTTCGTTCTCCACTCTATTCACTTATATAACATAACCTTTTGCAGTCAATCCAATTTTCATAACACATGTTGCTTGTGGCTTACAAGCCTTATTGCCTTGAGCTGCGCTCGTGTAGGCTGTCCACATACATGTACTTCTTTGTACAACATTACATAGTTTGGATATCGTATTGAGCTCCATGACAAGGTCGTTGCATTCCGTCTCCTTTCATGGGATGCCCTTTAGGACTGTCAGTCCGTCTCCTGACAACTTATATCTAAACTGGGTGTTAGTTTCAACCCTTGTGTTTCTGTCACGTTATTTCGTGCAACAATTGTTGATGCGAACACCCTTTAAGGATTGCTCCTGGGTGTTGCTAAGTCATGCCATTACATCTGGTTCGCACTTATTGGTATATACAGTTAGCCACGCCGTTTACGTTCTTAACTGGCTTATTATCCTTTTCTGTGAAGATGAACACTTCCTGGTAGTGTAGGTACTCATTCTGGGAATTTCATCCCGTTCATTGCACATTAATGTGTCCACATTAGTCATCTACTTGCGATGTACAGGCTAGGTCACCGTTCCAGCTAACATGTTTATCCCTAAGGATCCTTAAGACGTATACGATGTCTTTACATTACAGTTAGTGCACTTCGCACCTCCTGACTCCTAAGCATTTCGTTGAAAGGAATTCACTAATTCCTTTAGTCTCGTTAATTTAACTGAGTTCCTTAACTTCAACTATTCCTTGTAATCCTTAGCTCTTGTTTGACTCATACTGCTGACCGTAGACGGAGTCGACTACTTCCCGTGTTTCGGACTCCACTCGTATACATATGTGGGGTACCATACTGATACATTGCTACTTACCCAACTAACCCCTAAGTAGGTCTGTCAGGCCCACAAGCTCCTATCGGAGTGCGGTCGTCCCACAATTCAATTGGTACACTCGTAGTGCCCGTCACACGCCTAGGTGAAGTATTCTGTTGTCAACTCCCTTATATTGTCCCGTGACAATATTCGTTCCTTGCTTCCCGAACTTAATCGAGGGAAAGTTTATCCACTGTTGTATCTTTATCAACTGCCCTTGGGTTTTACTGGTTTGGTTTAAAAGAAGGTTGGAAAGAAGTGTTGGTTTGAAAGAAAATCTGGTTTTGAAAAGAAAAGGGTTTGAATAAATCTGGGTTGAAAGAAAATTTTCATGGTTTCACAACATCTTCTTACCTTAACCAAGTCTAGCTTCTTGCTGACTGGTGTATTTACAATTACAGAGGTTAGGCTACCAAGCCCTTCCATGGTCATAATGATCCTGTTTAACTTCATGGTACTTTACTAAGTACTCTGTAGTGGTTATAAATTTCCCGAACAGCCCTGTTATAGCAGCACTTGCTATGGCAAGTGCGCCATGCTAACTGGCTATCGGTTTAACACATACCGGTTGTGGTATTGTTTTTACCCATACTGTCATCAGTGGCCTTGTTGGCCCTCACTGATCTTATTGCCTTGTCAATAACCCTTCTAGGTGACTTCTCACTGTCTTCACATGATAATCACTATCTAGGGTGTTTCCCATTCTGGGAGACCCCTTTTCTGTTGTATTGTTTCGTCTTCGTAGCCCGTCCCACGTATTTATCGTGGTTACTGAGACTTGTCTCTTATTTGGACACTACGTTGTAGTTCCTTTGTCGGTTGGTATACCGTTGGTGTATTATTTAACAACTGTGGTTCCGTAGACACTTGTCTCGGGTTCCATTAATCCACTTCCTGCCTGTTGCACGGTTGGTGCGTTGCAAGCTGGTTATTCTCGACTGCTCGGCATGTCGACCCAGGTTGCCGGAAATTCTATTCTTCTATACACAAGATTCTTCATTCTTCGCTATTAAATGCGGTTAACATTGTTCAGATGGAAACCGTCTCCGGGATTCCCAGTTTTCGGGATCTACCATATGACAGGTTCTCCATACTCTAAAGGTATTTAATAACAGCCAGATCGGGTATTCCCGAGTAAGAGTGGACTTCCATCTCTCTGGCGTTGTTGCCCAAGTTATAAAACAGGGATTGTGGAGGGTGGGATGGATATTGTAGGTTTCCAGTATTCACTGGTAGTTCCTATCTAGCGTATCTCTCACGCTATCACTCAACCCTTAACCCAGAGTACTAAAATCCTAACTCGGTACTTCCTAAGCTCGGTAATTCAGTCATCAGAGCGATACTTCGCTCTGATACCACTTTTTGTAACACCCCATCCAACATTAACACACTTACAATAAACTGCAGCGGAAAAACAACCTCATCACATTACTTAACTCGTTGGTGTTACACGCCGTTAGCCACCCACGTGGCTAACAAGGCTAATACATACACATTGTACCGGTCTGATGGGCTAAATTTCCGAGCGACTACACATTACTATCCCTTTCCATTCATCACAACAACAACATACACCTTCCAACTATACCGAGTATTTATAACTAATGCCGATAACAATTTCGGTCTTACTACACCTACTGTATATATACACTTAAATGATTACCCATGTACAGTGTCTACCCCGTCCTACTCTCGAACGGCTTCCAGCTCTGTACCTGAAATAGGAAAAGAAGAGAAAGGGTGGCCCCCAAGGGGCTCAGCACCTTTGCTGGTATGGTAATCCCGCAGCCCACATGCTACCGGGCCACGCACAACTAATTGTCGTCTTAGCATGCGATTGATTATATTTAAATCATGCATGCAACTGTAAACACACAACACAGACATTTCGCCTCAATGGGCTCAACAAACGGATAATACATCCTTACTTGATATGTCACTCATGGTATTCATTATCCCTAGAGTGTTCCTCCTCTAATGGAGCTACTTCCTTAATAGACGACACTTACCCTTAAATCGGGTTATCCTTAAACGCCTCTTTTCTCAAACTGGGACTCATATCCATGATCCACATACTCCACATTTTACAACATATAACATACACTACATAACAACACTTAACAACACTTTGCACGTTTCCACGAGCACAACATAACACCGCAATAGATATTGCATCACAACAAAGATACATAACATAACGGGAATGGTCCTCTTAGGAACCGACCCAAACATTGCTAATACACTGGTGAGCCTAGAGAATGTTGCCAGTCTCATGATAAGCTCGTTACATAACTCGTTACCGTCTCGTTAAATGAACGGTTAACTTAACACAAGGTGTCTCGGATATAGTGATCCAAGCACACCGAAACAAACATAACAATAGTATGCCCCTATGGCCCGACGTGAGTCAGTAATAGCCTTGGTTAAGCTAAAGGGAAGGTTGGGAACCAAATTGGAAAACAACCATAACATACGGAGAGGATCGAACCTGCTATGACAACGACCCCCATACTCACACGCGTGGCCGGAACAGACTCCTCACTCTCCCGTTAGCACTTGTCAGAAGTTCATCATTGAACTTAGTTAAACAATCACAACATTGGGTTAAGTCTTGTTAGACACACACAAGGGAAGGGAGAGTCATACATTCATACACCAACATCACACACAAACATCACATAACTAACTCACGCATAGTCGTGGTTAGAACGTTCCTTAGGTCAGCAACGTTATCACCGGATACCGTTCTCCTACGTTTACCTAATAGTGGTTAACTAGCCCTTCAAGCGCTTTCGAGGTTACCGGTATCGGCACGTAAACATACAATAACAATAACGACTGTAAACTCGTTTCATGATTTATCTCATAACGTGGCAAACATACAGAAAAACACATTGGCATACAAGCCGGTGTAATCCGGTAGGACACAGGTTGCAAGAAAACCATACCTGTCACCGGAGTCCACTTTATCATGTCCACTTATGTTCCTCGAGCAATTCTCGAACAACTGATAACATTACAATTACTTTTATTAATATTGGGGTAACATGTTTGCTTAACGTTTAAAGCGCCCATAGTTTACCCCGTCATTCCCGTTACACTTAACTTACTCTTGTGATATTAAGTTTACAACTCTCACATCAAACCCAACACTTGTTTACACATTTTAAGGCCTTTATATGCCACCAAACAAGGCCTAAACATCACCTAAAACCATTACCATTCAATTCCCCATGATTAGAAGCCTTTAAAACAATTTTGCAACACTTTTGACCTGGTCCGGGACTTGGTCCGGACCCAAGGTCCCGGACCACTTGTAGAATGTACTCTCGGCCTTATTTTACCCTTGGTCCGGGTCTTGGTCCTGGACTAAGGACCCGGACCACTTCTAAACTTCACTCTCGGCTTTTTAAGGGGTGGTCCGGGTACCTATACAAGGGTTAGGTCCCGGACCATGTTATTAACTTGTCAAAACATCATTTTTCAACCCCTAAACCAACCTTAAACCTTACCTAATCATTCCATAAACTTTCCACATGTTTCCTACATGTTTAAACACCTAAAACAAGCACTAAACTTTCCTAAATCATCACTAACTGGTTACTCAATTCCTTACAACAATTCCTAGCACTTATAACATTTTTCTTAAATTTCTAAGTGGTATATCATGCCTACTACCTCAACTAACCAAAGTGTTGTCTCACAAACATTACCACCACTCCAAAAGCATTATTTCTCATACACACCTCCTTTGCACAATTGCTTATAATTTCCACAAGTTTTCACTTAGACCTTCACTAGGCATTTCTTTTCCTTTGTTTACCAAATCTTGAACAAGACTTAACACTTCACATAACAATTCCTTGGTGTGTTCAAAACACCCATTTGAGTTCTAAATCCTCCAAGACAATGCCCATGGCACCTTAACACCTTAGAACACCATGATTCACCTTCTTCCACCATTTTAACACTTAACAAGTTCCTAGTACCTTCTAGGTCTTAAAATTCCTTTCATCACATAAACTCCTTTGTTTATCAACTAAATTTTGCCATAGCTTCTCTTGTAAACTCTCACACCCAAACACTTAGGTTTTCACCTTTAGACAACCAAGAACACTTAATCACTTAATACACATTCCTTACACACAAACATATTGTTTTTCATCCTTTAACCATTCAAGACATTCATCTTTACAAGAAATGCCCTTTACACACAACTAAGCCTTTAACTACACTACATCACAATATAGTGCATAAACTTAAATTGCTTGGCACTTAGGCCCTTAAATAACATGGCTCTTAGGCCCTTAAACAACATAAACCTTAAACACTGAATTTCCACAATACATAAGCCTTTGACCTGCAATTACACACACGAAGACATATGTTCCTTTACTAGTCTCCTTGAGAACACCTTACTAAGTCATTCACCGTTTGCTCTTTAGGTAGTTTTAGCAAGCATTATAAGCTCATTTCCCCTAAGGCATTAAACCACATTGAGATAGCATATTTACCTCTTTTCCTCTCAAACTTCTTTCTTGTTTCCTCTTAAAACCGATAAGGCATTTCTTTCCTTATCAACTACTAAACAATATACCAACATTGAAATGAGTATATAATCTTTATGCTTCATCTCATTGTAAACCCTAGGTTTACATTATTTCAAAACATTAATGTAGTTGTTTTACCTTGATCTTTGAAGGGTGTTTGAATATCTATGAAGAGAGGACTCCACCTAGTCCTTGAAAGATTCAAATGGAGCTAGAACAAAGCAACACAAAGAGCTCCATCAATGAGTATTTTCGGTCAATGACAAAACATGGAGGAAACTTGATTTTTCTTTGAGATTCCTTACCTAGAAACAAAGGAGAATGACAATATGAAAGAAGATGAGCTTTTCCCTCTTCAATGGAGATTCTTCATGGCACCAAAATGGAGTTCTTGAAGATTTGAAAAGATAGAAGTGAAGAGCTTGGTCTAACTAAGACAAATATGGTCTTAGAATTTGATTTGGAGCTTTAATGAACATTTGGTGAGCAATTGAAGTTGGAGAAGAGAGGTGCTGCACCATGAACGGTTTTGGTTGGGAGAATGGAGCAAGATGACGGTGGGAACAAGAGGAAATGAAGAAAGGTGAGGAGAGAGGCAAGGTTTGAAGATATTTATGTTATAAAGCAAAAAGTAACCTTTTACTTACTTTCCTTTCTTTTTTTAATTGGCTGACTTGGTATGGTGACTCACCCTCTAAAAACCGTGCCCCCTTTAATATATAACATATATATGGCCTTTGTTGACCAATTTAATTACTTATAACAACATATGTTACAAACTAGCTTATTTTAGTTACTATTCACTAAAACAAGGCACATAGATGTGAAATTTTTGATTTCCCATTGATATAGACTTCCAAATGTGATACTATATAGTACACATGTTAATTAAAGAGTAATGATGGACATTTAGCCATTCAAAACTCATTTACAAGACAATGTTTCAAAAACGTGCTTTAAGACTCCTTAAAGCACTTTTTGTGTATTAACTTGTTTTCAAGCTTGGTTTTCTTTGGTAATTGATTTAATATGTTCATTAACATATTTATAAGGTATAGGTATGACCATTAGGTCTTATACAAATTTATCCCAAGCTTAGAGCACATTTTTGCTCTTATTGACTTTAAGGTATTTATTTGTGTTTTATTTGGTTTAACTGTCCACCAAGGTTTCCTAAGGACTTATTTAGCCTTATTAAATCATAATTGAATATTATTAAGTCTTGGTAGGCTCTTTGGGTCCTAACCAAGTTCACTCATAGCTTAGAGCATGTTTTTGCTCAAACTGTGTCTTAGTGCTTTATTACATTTTACTATGATTTAAATTGTTCACTGATGTTTCTAAGGCACTTTTTAGCCTTTACATACCATAATTTGATATTTAAACCACATATCAAGGTTTAGGGTATTTCAATCTACCCCCCTTAAAAGAACTT
Source organism: Limonium bicolor (assembly GCA_023374045.1). Classification (NCBI taxonomy): domain Eukaryota; kingdom Viridiplantae; phylum Streptophyta; class Magnoliopsida; order Caryophyllales; family Plumbaginaceae; genus Limonium; species Limonium bicolor. The sequence continues at coordinate 274,028,186 of CM041776.1, forward strand.
CGTCCTCGAAGTTTACACTTCCCTCACATCTTGGATTAGAATACGGGGATTACTTATAGAGGTAAAACTTCCATAACCAAATACACTTTACATCACAACCTCGGACTTAATGGTCCGGGCAACACATTCACATCCATACATAACAACATATTCACATGATAACCTCGGACTCAATGGTCCGGGTATCACAACATTTACACATACATAACAACCCCTTAGACTCTCTGGTCTTGGGTAACATAACACATTTAGACACATAGGTCTTGATAACATAACAGCCTTTAGACACATAGGTCTATGTAACACAACACATGTAGACTCATAGGTCCTAATAGCATACACTTTAGGAGATCAAGGTCAAAATAACATTTATCACACATACCAAACAACATGTCATAGCATGTATTGCAATCGAAAATATCTTTTACATACACACTGTGATCCCGCAGAACCCGGTCGCGATGGACACCTTCCGTCCCCGTGTCCTTGGGAGATCAAAACAATCATTTAAGTTTACAATTTCCTTGTGAGGTTAAGTAAGAAGACTTTAATTATGTAAAGTATCTATCAACGTTTATAAATACCAATTGAAAATCCTTTTGAAAACACACACAACTCCAAGTCCAACTTAAGCTCTTTGCTTCTTTTATTAGCGTGGTTATTTGTGACCACTTATAGGGAGCTTCAAGAATCATCCACCCTGATGTGATCAGCATCAGTGTAGAACTATCCTTCCACTCCAATTTGTGTTCGGCTTCCCTTGATCACATGCAAATCAAGTTCCACTTCCCACTTCATTTTCAAGCATCAAATAAATCACTCATTTCCAATTTTCTATCTTCTAAATCATTCTAATCATGATCATAACATCTCCAAAGGATAGAACTCCGTCTATCAGTTACCTCCATTCACTTTAATCCTGTTGCCTAGGGAATCTTATTCTCACTAGGTTCTATGTCGGTTTCGTATTCTTTCATGAATCACTATATAGTATATATATATACATATATTTTATCAAAATACAACACACCATTTCACATTTATACACTGTCGGGGTTTGTTCCCCGAGAGTTTCTCTACTCCCACACTTGTACTATCACTCACAACTGTTAATAAATCAACACACTTATCACAATGGTATTCGCATCTTCTGTGCGCAATTACCACAATTAAACCATGAATGAATGTGTATGTTTACGTAACACACACCAATCATCAAAACAATAATTTTGTGCTATGCACAATATAAGTCACATACACTACGTACACTTGTACGGTAATATACACTAAGTGGTTTTGCGCTCTACCCCCCTTAAAAGGGATTACGCCCACGTAATCAATCACTAAACATTGGCTTAAATGTTGTGCCGTCGTGAAGTGTTTTAACTTCCACGCGGCCTATTACACAATGGATTCTGATTAGAGGATCTTAACCATATTGGCGGTTTAGTTCCTAAACCAAGAATTCTCATTGGAGTTTGTTTAAACTCTTAGTTGGTTTCGATTCTGGCCTGTTAGGCTTCTAGGCGTTAATAATTAGCCATTCACTTGTGTTCACCATGTACATTCAACACTTGAATCACTGGCTCACTAGTTTCTGCTGCGAAACTCTAATAACTGTAGAGCTTAATTGCCCCTTTGTTATTCTTACTGTATTGCACATACCCAATTGTCACCTTCTTTAACAATGGTTTCTCAACCGACGCGTGGTATATCTTACCGTTAGCGAATTCGGTGAGTTATAAACTTTCTATCCACTTCCATAACAATTTACTGTGTATACAGCTATGTATTTCACAATAATTGACTTGTTCCCTTTCGACTTACTGTCGGTTGAGATTGAGCTACTACCTAGTGTGTAGTGCTCTCTCAGCTATTTACAACCTTTGGGGTATATTCCATACCGATATTTGGCAGTTAGTGCTACTGTAGTCACTTACAGTTAATCATGTCTCCACATTTGGTTTTGTACAAGTACTCTTTCATGGTATGTCTTTGCATTTCCTATGCATCGGCCATTATAACATTATTACTCCACAATTAACATGTTTCCAATTCCTAGCTATCCCACTCGATCATTACTGCGCAAGTGCAATACCAAAACACTCAGTCATACAGAGTGCAGAGGCGTAAACTCTTGACAGTAAATCCCTTATGCGATTCGCCATGGAATTCACACTGAGTTCCTCATCACACAGTACCTACCACTGGCTTATTGTCCAGTCTGTTTAACATCGCTTATCTTGCATCTCTACTAGGTTTAACTCATAACTGGTCTTATCTGTTACATTATCGTTTAACAATACTTATACAACGGTCGCTTGTTGCGCACCGTGCTCTTACTCCTTGTATAACATCAGCTTATATCGTATTTACTGTCACATTAACTTCCACACATATACTTACATTATTCACATTATGGTTCGTCACTCATTTGGATGACTACTGAATACTCTTTGATCGTTGATCACTTGAGTCACAAACCGGCGTTATTTAGCTCGGTGCTTCACTTTATACACATACTACTAAGCTAACTGCTCTCTTTCAATATAACATCGTCCATCCTTAACATATTTCTTGAACTTGATTTACATAACTACCGCTCCTGCGGTCTCACAATATCGAGAGGTATCCCCACTCTTAACGCAGTGGTTCGTTCTCCACTCTATTCACTTATATAACATAACCTTTTGCAGTCAATCCAATTTTCATAACACATGTTGCTTGTGGCTTACAAGCCTTATTGCCTTGAGCTGCGCTCGTTGTAGGCTGTCCACATACATGTACTTCTTTGTACAACATTACATAGTTTGGATATCGTATTGAGCTCCATGACAAGGTCGTTGCATTCCGTCTCCTTTCATGGGATGCCCTTTAGGACTGTCAGTCCGTCTCCTGACAACTTATATCTAAACTGGGTGTTAGTTTCAACCCTTGTGTTTCTGTCACGTTATTTCGTGCAACAATTGTTGATGCGAACACCCTTTAAGGATTGCTCCTGGGTGTTGCTAAGTCATGCCATTACATCTGGTTCGCACTTATTGGTATATACAGTTAGCCACGCCGTTTACGTTCTTAACTGGCTTATTATCCTTTTCTGTGAAGATGAACACTTCCTGGTAGTGTAGGTACTCATTCTGGGAATTTCATCCCGTTCATTGCACATTAATGTGTCCACATTAGTCATCTACTTGCGATGTACAGGCTAGGTCACCGTTCCAGCTAACATGTTTATCCCTAAGGATCCTTAAGACGTATACGATGTCTTTACATTACAGTTAGTGCACTTCGCACCTCCTGACTCCTAAGCATTTCGTTGAAAGGAATTCACTAATTCCTTTAGTCTCGTTAATTTAACTGAGTTCCTTAACTTCAACTATTCCTTGTAATCCTTAGCTCTTGTTTGACTCATACTGCTGACCGTAGACGGAGTCGACTACTTCCCGTGTTTCGGACTCCACTCGTATACATATGTGGGGTACCATACTGATACATTGCTACTTACCCAACTAACCCATAAGTAGGTCTGTTGGGCCCACAAGCTCCTATCGGAGTGCGGTCGTCCCACAATTCAATTGGTACACTCGTAGTGCCCGTCACACGCCTAGGTGAAGTATTCTGTTGTCAACTCCCTTATATTGTCCCGTGACAATATTCGTTCCTTGCTTCCCGAACTTAATCGAGGGAAAGTTTATCCACTGTTGTATCTTTATCAACTGCCCTTGGGTTTTTACTGGTTTGGTTTAAAAGAAGGTTAGAAAGAAGTGTTGGTTTGAAGGAAAATCTGGTTTTGAAAAGAAAAGGGTTTGAATAAATCTGGGTTGAAAGAAAATTTTCATGGTTTCACAACATCTTCTTACCTTAACCAAGTCTAGCTTCTTGCTGACTGGTGTATTTACAATTACAGAGGTTAGGCTACCAAGCCCTTCCATGGTCATAATGATCCTGTTTAACTTCATGGTACTTTACTAAGTACTTGTAGTGGTTATAAATTTCCCGAACAGCCCTGTTATAGCAGCACTTGCTATGGCAAGTGCGCCATGCTAACTGGCTATCGGTTTAACACATACCGGTTGTGGTATTGTTTTTACCCATACTGTCATCAGTGGCCTTGTTGGCCCTCACTGATCTTATGCCTTGTCAATAACCCTTCTAGGTGACTTCTCACTGTCTTCACATGATAATCACTATCTAGGGTGTTTCCCATTCTGGGAGACCCCTTTTGTTGTATTGTTTCGTTTCGTAGCCCGTCCACGTATTTATCGTGGTTACTGAGACTTGTCTCTTATTTGGACACTACGTTGTAGTTCCTTTGTCGGTTGGTATACCGTTGGTGTATTATTTAACAACTGTGGTTCCGTAGACACTTGTCTCGGGTTCCATTAATCCACTTCCTGCCTGTTGCACGGTTGGTGCGTTGCAAGCTGGTTATTCTCGACTGCTCGGCATGTCGACCCAGGTTGCCGGAAATTCTATTCTTCTATACACAAGATTCTTCATTCTTCGCTATTAAATGCGGTTAACATTGTTCAGATGGAAACCGTCTCCGGGATTCCCAGTTTTCGGGATCTACCTATGACAGGTTCTCCATACTCTAAAGGTATTTAATAACAGCCAGATCGGGTATTCCCGAGTAAGAGTGGACTTCCATCTCTCTGGCGTTGTTGCCCAAGTTATAAAACAGGGATTGTGGAGGGTGGGATGGATATTGTAGGTTTCCAGTATTCACTGGTAGTTCCTATCTAGCGTATCTCTCACGCTATCACTCAACCCTTAACCCAGAGTACTAAAATCCTAACTCGGTACTTCCTAAGCTCGGTAATTCAGTCATCAGAGCGATACTTCGCTCTGATACCACTTTTTGTAACACCCCATCCAACATTAACACACTTACAATAAACTGCAGCGGAAAAACAACCTCATCACATTACTTAACTCGTTGGTGTTACACGCCGTTAGCCACCCACGTGGCTAACAAGGCTAATACATACACATTGTACCGGTCTGATGGGCTAAATTTCCGAGCGACTACACATTACTATCCCTTTCCATTCATCACAACAACAACATACACCTTCCAACTATACCGAGTATTTATAACTAATGCCGATAACAATTTCGGTCTTACTACACCTACTGTATATATACACTTAAATGATTACCCATGTACAGTGTCTACCCCGTCCTACTCTCGAACGGCTTCCAGCTCTCTGTACCTGAAATAGGAAAAGAAGAGAAAGGGTGGCCCCCAAGGGGCTCAGCACCTTTGCTGGTATGGTAATCCCGCAGCCCACATGCTACCGGGCCACGCACAACTAATTGTCGTCTTAGCATGCGATTGATTATATTTAAATCATGCATGCAACTGTAAACACACAACACATGACATTTCGCCTCAATGGGCTCAACAAACGGATAATACATCCTTACTTGATATGTCACTCATGGTATTCATTATCCCTAGAGTGTTCCTCCTCTAATGGAGCTACTTCCTTAATAGACGACACTTACCCTTAAATCGGGTTATCCTTAAACGCCTCTTTTCTCAAACTGGGACTCATATCCATGATCCACATACTCCACATTTTACAACATATAACATACACACTAACAACACTTAACAACACTTTGCACGTTTCCACGAGCACAACATAACACCGCAATAGATATTGCATCACAACAAAGATACATAACATAACGGGAATGGTCCTCTTAGGAACCGACCCAAACATTGCTAATACACTGGTGAGCCTAGAGAATGTTGCCAGTCTCATGATAAGCTCGTTACATAACTCGTTACCGTCTCGTTAAATGAACGGTTAACTTAACACAAGGTGTCTCGGATATAGTGATCCAAGCACACCGAAACAAACATAACAATAGTATGCCCCTATGGCCCGACGTGAGTCAGTAATAGCCTTGGTTAAGCTAAAGGGAAGGTTGGGAACCAAATTGGAAAACAACCATAACATACGGAGAGGATCGAACCTGCTATGACAACGACCCCCATACTCACACGCGTGGCCGGAACAACGGACTCCTCACTCTCCCCGTTAGCACTTGTCAGAAGTTCATCATTGAACTTAGTTAAACAATCACAACATTGGGTTAAGTCTTGTTAGACACACACAAGGGAAGGGAGAGTCATACATTCATACACCAACATCACACACAAACATCACATAACTAACTCACGCATAGCCGTGGTTAGAACGTTCCTTAGGTCGGCAACGTTATCACCGGATACCGTTCTCCTACGTTTACCTAATAGTGGTTAACTAGCCCTTCAAGCGCATTCGAGGTTACCGGTATCGGCACGTAAACATACAATAACAATAACGACTGTAAACTCGTTTCATGATTTATCTCATAACGTGGCAAACATACAGAAAAACACATTGGCATACAAGCCGGTGTAATCCGGTAGGACACAGGTTGCAAGAAAACCATACCTGTCACCGGAGTCCACTTTATCATGTCCACTTATGTTCCTCGAGCAATTCTCGAACAACTGATAACATTACAATTACTTTTATTAATATTGGGGTAACATGTTTGCTTAACGTTTAAAGCGCCCATAGTTTACCCCGTCATTCCCGTTACACTTAACTTACTCTTGTGATATTAAGTTTACAACTCTCACATCAAACCCAACACTTGTTTACACATTTTAAGGCCTTTATATGCCACCAAACAAGGCCTAAACATCACCTAAAACCATTACCATTCAATTCCCCATGATTAGAAGCCTTTAAAACAGATTTTGCAACACTTTTGACCTGGTCCGGGACTTGGTCCGGACCCAAGGTCCCGGACCACTTGTAGAATGTACTCTCGGCCTTATTTTACCCTTGGTCCGGGTCTTGGTCCTGGACTAAGGACCCGGACCACTTCTAAACTTCACTCTCGGCTCTTTTTAAGGGGTGGTCCGGGTACCTATACAAGGGTTAGGTCCCGGACCATGTTATTAACTTGTCAAAACATCATTTTTCAACCCCTAAACCAACCTTAAACCTTACCTAATCATTCCATAAACTTTCCACATGTTTCCTACATGTTTAAACACCTTAAAACAAGCACTAAACTTTCCTAAATCATCACTAACTGGTTACTCAATTCCTTACAACAATTCCTAGCACTTATAACATTTTTCTTAATTTCTAAGTGGTATATCATGCCTACTACCTCAACTAACCAAAGTGTTGTCTCACAAACATTACCACCACTCCAAAAGCATTATTTCTCATACACACCTCCTTTGCACAATTGCTTATAATTTCCACAAGTTTTCACTTAGACCTTCACTAGGCATTTTTTTCCTTTGTTTACCAAATCTTGAACAAGACTTAACACTTCACATAACAATTCCTTGGTGTGTTCAAAACACCCATTTGAGTTCTAAATCCTCCAAGACAATGCCCATGGCACCTTAACACCTTAGAACACCATGATTCACCTTCTTCCACCATTTTAACACTTAACAAGTTCCTAGTACCTTCTAGGTCTTAAAATCTCCTTTCATCACATAAACTCCTTTGTTTATCAACTAAATTTTGCCATAGCTTCTCTTGTAAACTCTCACACCCAAACACTTAGGTTTTCACCTTTAGACAACCAAGAACACTTAATCACTTAATACACATTCCTTACACACAAACATATTGTTTTTCATCCTTTAACCATTCAAGACATTCATCTTTACAAGAAATGCCCTTTACACACAACTAAGCCTTTAACTACACTACATCACAATATAGTGCATAAACTTAAATTGCTTGGCACTTAGGCCCTTAAATAACATGGCTCTTAGGCCCTTAAACAACATAAACCTTAAACACTGAATTTCCACAATACATAAGCCTTTGACCTGCAATTACACAACGAAGACATATGTTCCTTTACTAGTCTCCTTGAGAACACCTTACTAAGTCATTCACCGTTTGCTCTTTAGGTAGTTTTAGCAAGCATTATAAGCTCATTTCCCCTAAGGCATTAAACCACATTGAGATAGCATATTTACCTCTTTTCCTCTCAAACTTCTTTCTTGTTTCCTCTTAAAACCGATAAGGCATTTCTTTCCTTATCAACTACTAAACAATATACCAACATTGAAATGAGTATATAATCTTTATGCTTCATCTCATTGTAAACCCTAGGTTTACATTATTTCAAAACATTAATGTAGTTGTTTTACCTTGATCTTTGAAGGGTGTTTGAATATCTATGAAGAGAGGACTCCACCTAGTCCTTGAAAGATTCAAATGGAGCTAGAACAAAGCAACACAAAGAGCTCCATCAATGAGTATTTTCGGTCAATGACAAAACATGGAGGAAACTTGATTTTTCTTTGAGATTCCTTACCTAGAAACAAAGGAGAATGACAATATGAAAGAAGATGAGCTTTTCCCTCTTCAATGGAGATTCTTCATGGCACCAAAATGGAGTTCTTGAAGATTTGAAAAGATAGAAGTGAAGAGCTTGGTCTAACTAAGACAAATATGGTCTTAGAATTTGATTTGGAGCTTTAATGAACATTTGGTGAGCAATTGAAGTTGGAGAAGAGAGGTGCTGCACCATGAACGGTTTTGGTTGGGAGAATGGAGCAAGATGACGGTGGGAACAAGAGGAAATGAAGAAAGGTGAGGAGAGAGGCAAGGTTTGAAGATATTTATGTTATAAAGCAAAAAGTAACCTTTTACTTACTTTCCTTTCTTTCTTTTAATTGGCTGACTTGGTATGGTGACTCACCCTCTAAAAACCGTGCCCCCTTTAATATATAACATATATATGGCCTTTGTTGACCAATTTAATTACTTATACAACATATGTTACAAACTAGCTTATTTTAGTTACTATTCACTAAAACAAGGCACATAGATGTGAAATTTTTGATTTCCCATTGATATAGACTTCCAAATGTGATACTATATAGTACACATGTTAATTAAAGAGTAATGATGGACATTTAGCCATTCAAAACTCATTTACAAGACAATGTTTCAAAAACGTGCTTTAAGACTCCTTAAAGCACTTTTTGTGTATTAACTTGTTTTCAAGCTTGGTTTTCTTTGGTAATTGATTTAATATGTTCATTAACATATTTATAAGGTATAGGTATGACCATTAGGTCTTATACAAATTTATCCCAAGCTTAGAGCACATTTTTGCTCTTATTGACTTTAAGGTATTTATTTGTGTTTTATTTGGTTTAACTGTCCACCAAGGTTTCCTAAGGACTTATTTAGCCTTATTAAATCATAATTGAATATTATTAAGTCTTGGTAGGCTCTTTGGGTCCTAACCAAGTTCACTCATAGCTTAGAGCATGTTTTTGCTCAAACTGTGTCTTAGTGCTTTATTACATTTTACTATGATTTAAATTGTTCACTGATGTTTCTAAGGCACTTTTTAGCCTTTACATACCATAATTTGATATTTAAACCACATATCAAGGTTTAGGGTATTTCAATCTACCCCCCTTAAAAGAACTTCGTCCTCGAAGTTTACACTTCCCTCACATCTTGGATTAGAATACGGGGATTACTTATAGAGGTAAAACTTCCATAACCAAATACACTTTACATCACAACCTCGGACTTAATGGTCCGGGCAACACATTCACATCCATACATAACATAACATATTCACATGATAACCTCGGACTCAATGGTCCGGGTATCTTAACAACATTTACACATACATAACAACCCCTTAGACTCTCTGGTCTTGGGTAACATAACACATTTAGACACATAGGTCTTGATAACATAACAGCCTTTAGACACATAGGTCTATGTAACACAACAACATGTAGACTCATAGGTCCTAATAGCATACACTTTAGGAGATCAAGGTCAAAATAACATTTATCACACATACCAAACAACATGTCATAGCATGTATTGCAATCGAAAATATCTTTTACATACACACTGTGATCCCGCAGAACCCGGTCGCGATGGACACCTTCCGTCCCCGTGTCCTTGGGAGATCAAAACAATCATTTAAGTTTAAAATTTCCTTGTGAGGTTAAGTAAGAGAACTTTAATTATGTAAAGTATCTATCAACGTTTTATAAATACCAATTGAAAATCCTTTTGAAAACACACACAACTCCAAGTCCAACTTAAGCTCTTTGCTTCTTTTATTAGCGTGGTTATTTGTGACCACTTATAGGGAGCTTCAAGAATCATCCAGCCCTGATGTGATCAGCATCAGTGTAGAACTATCCTTCCACTCCAATTTGTGTTCGGCTTCCCTTGATCACATGCAAATCAAGTTCCACTTCCCACTTCATTTTCAAGCATCAAATAAATCACTCATTTCCAATTTTCTATCTTCTAAATCATTCTAATCATGATCATAACATCTCCAAAGGATAGAACTCCGTCTATCAGTTACCTCCATTCACTTTAATCCTGTTGCCTAGGGAATCTTATTCTCACTAGGTTCTATGTCGGTTTCGTATTCTTTCATGAATCACTATATAGTATATATATACATATATTTTATCAAAATACAACACACCATTTCACATTTATACACTGTCGGGGTTTGTTCCCCCGAGAGTTTCTCTACTCCCACACTTGTACTATCACTCACAACTGTTAATAAATCAACACACTTATCACAATGGTATTCGCATCTTCTGTGCGCAATTACCACAATTAAACCATGAATGAATGTGTATGTTTACGTAACACACACACCAATCATCAAAACAATAATTTTGTGCTATGCACAATATAAGTCACATACACTACGTACACTTGTACGGTAATATACACTAAGTGGTTTTGCGCTCTACCCCCCTTAAAAGGGATTACGCCCACGTAATCAATCACTAAACATTGGCTTAAATGTTGTGCCGTCGTGAAGTGTTTTAACTTCCACGCGGCCTATTACACAATGGATTCTGATTAGAGGATCTTAACCATATTGGCGGTTTAGTTCCTAAACCAAGAATTCTCATTGGAGTTTGTTTAAACTCTTAGTTGGTTTCGATTCTGGCCTGTTAGGCTTCTAGGCGTTAATAATTAGCCATTCACTTGTGTTCACCATGTACATTCAACACTTGAATCACTGGCTCACTAGTTTCTGCTGCGAAACTCTAATAACTGTAGAGCTTAATTGCCCCCTTTGTTATTCTTATTGTATTGCACATACCCAATTGTCACCTTCCTCTTAGTAACAATGGTTTCTCAACCGACGCGTGGTATATCTTACCGTTAGCGAATTCGGTGAGTTATAAACTTTCTATCCACTTCCATAACAATTTACTGTGTATACAGCTATGTATTTCACAATAATTGACTTGTTCCCTTTCGACTTACTGTCGGTTGAGATTGAGCTACTACCTAGTGTGTAGTGCTCTCTCAGCTATTTACAACCTTTGGGGTATATTCCATACCGATATTTGGCAGTTAGTGCTACTGTAGTCACTTACAGTTAATCATGTCTCCACATTTGGTTTTGTACAAGTACTCTTTCATGGTATGTCTTTGCATTTCCTATGCATCGGCCATTATAACATTATTACTCCACAATTAACATGTTTCCAATTCCTAGCTATCCCACTCGATCATTACTGCGCAAGTGCAATACCAAAACACTCAGTCATACAGAGTGCAGAGGCGTAAACTCTTGACAGTAAATCCCTTATGCGATTCGCCATGGAATTCACACTGAGTTCCTCATCACACAGTACCTACCACTGGCTTATTGTCCAGTTGTTTAACATCGCTTATCTTGCATCTCTACTAGGTTTAACTCATAACTGGTCTTATCTGTTACATTATCGTTTAACAATACTTATACAACGGTCGCTTGTTGCGCACCGTGCTCTTACTCCTTGTATAACATCAGCTTATATCGTATTTACTGTCACATTAACTTCCACACTATACTTACATTATTCACATTATGGTTCGTCACTCATTTGGATGACTACTGAATACTCTTTGATCGTTGATCACTTGAGTCACAAACCGGCGTTATTTAGCTCGGTGCTTCACTTTATACACATACTACTAAGCTAACTGCTCTCTTTCAATAATAACATCGTCCATCCTTAACATATTTCTTGAACTTGATTTACATAACTACCGCTCCTGCGGTCTCACAATATCGAGAGGTATCCCCACTCTTAACGCAGTGGTTCGTTCTCCACTCTATTCACTTATATAACATAACCTTTTGCAGTCAATCCAATTTTCATAACACATGTTGCTTGTGGCTTACAAGCCTTATTGCCTTGAGCTGCGCTCGTTGTAGGCTGTCCACATACATGTACTTCTTTGTACAACATTACATAGTTTGGATATCGTATTGAGCTCCATGACAAGGTCGTTGCATTCCGTCTCCTTTCATGGGATGCCCTTTAGGACTGTCAGTCCGTCTCCTGACAACTTATATCTAAACTGGGTGTTAGTTTCAACCCTTGTGTTTCTGTCACGTTATTTCGTGCAACAATTGTTGATGCGAACACCCTTTAAGGATTGCTCCTGGGTGTTGCTAAGTCATGCCATTACATCTGGTTCGCACTTATTGGTATATACAGTTAGCCACGCCGTTTACGTTCTTAACTGGCTTATTATCCTTTTCTGTGAAGATGAACACTTCCTGGTAGTGTAGGTACTCATTCTGGGAATTTCATCCCGTTCATTGCACATTAATGTGTCCACATTAGTCATCTACTTGCGATGTACAGGCTAGGTCACCGTTCCGCTAACCTGTTTATCCTAAGGATCCTTAAGACGTATACGATGTCTTTACATTACAGTAGTGCACTTCGCACCTCCTGACTCCTACATTCGTTGAAAGGAATTCACTAATTCCTTTAGTCTCGTTAATTTAACTGAGTTCCTTAACTTCAACTATTCCTTGTATCCTTACTCTTGTTTGACTCATACTGCTGACCGTAGACGGAGTCGACTACTTCCCGTGTTTCGGACTCCACTCGTATACATATGTGGGGTACCATACTGATACATTGCTACTTACCCAACTAACCCATAAGTAGGTCTGTTGGGCCCACAAGCTCCTATCGGAGTGCGGTCGTCCCACAATTCATGGTACACTCGTAGTGCCCGTCACACGCCTAGGTGAAGTATTCTGTTGTCAACTCCCTTATATTGTCCCGTGACAATATTCGTTCCTTGCTTCCCGAACTTAATCGAGGGAAAGTTTATCCATTGTTGTATCTTTATCAACTGCCCTTGGTTTTTTACTGGTTTGGTTTAAAAGAAGGTTAGAAAGAAGTGTTGGTTTGAAGGAAAATCTGGTTTTGAAAAGAAAGGGTTTGAATAAATCTGGTTGAAGAAAATTTTTCATGGTTTCACAACATCTTCTTACCTTAACCAAGTCTAGCTTCTTGCTGACTGGTGTATTTACAATTACAGAGGTTAGGCTACCAAGCCCTTCCATGGTCATAATGATCCTTTAACTTCATGGTACTTTACTAGTACTCTGTAGTGGTTATAAAATTTCCCGAACAGCCCTGTTATAGCAGCACTTGCTATGGCAAGTGCGCCATGCTAACTGGCTATCGGTTTAACACATACCGGTTTGGTATTGTTTTTACCCATACTGTCATCAGTGGCCTTGTTGGCCCTCACTGATCTTATTGCCTTGTCAATAACCCTTCTAGGTGACTTCTCACTGTCTTCACATGATAATCACTATCTAGGGTGTTTCCCATTCTGGGAGACCCCTTTTCTGTTGTATTGTTTCGTCTTCGTAGCCCGTCCACGTATTTATCGTGGTTACTGAGACTTGTCTCTTATTTGGACACTACGTTGTAGTTCCTTTGTCGGTTGGTATACCGTTGGTGTATTATTTAACAACTGTGGTTCCGTAGACACTTGTCTCGGGTTCCATTAATCCACTTCCTGCCTGTTGCACGGTTGGTGCGTTGCAAGCTGGTTATTCTCGACTGCTCGGCATGTCGACCCAGGTTGCCGGAAATTCTATTCTTCTATACACAAGATCTTCATTCTTCGCTATTAATGCGGTTAACATTGTTCAGATGGAACCGTCTCCGGGATTCCCAGTTTTCGGGATCTACCATATGACAGGTTCTCCATACTCTAAAGGTATTTAATAACAGCCAGATCGGGTATTCCCGAGTAAGAGTGGACTTCCATCTCTCTGGCGTTGTTGCCCAAGTTATAAAACAGGGATTGTGGAGGGTGGGATGGATATTGTAGGTTTCCAGTATTCACTGGTAGTTCCTATCTAGCGTATCTCTCACGCTATCACTCAACCCTTAACCCGAGTACTAAAATCCTAACTCGGTACTTCCTAAGCTCGGTAATTCAGTCATCAGAGCGATACTTCGCTCTGATACCACTTTTTGTAACACCCCATCCAACATTAACACACTTACAATAAACTGCAGCGGAAAAACAACCTCATCACATTACTTAACTCGTTGGTGTTACACGCCGTTAGCCACCCACGTGGCTAACAAGGCTAATACATACACATTGTACCGGTCTGATGGGCTAAATTTCCGAGCGACTACACATTACTATCCCTTTCCATTCATCACAACAACATACACCTTCCAACTATACCAGTATTATAAACTAATGCCGATAACAATTTCGGTCTTACTACACCTACTGTATATACACTTAAATGATTACCCATGTACAGTGTCTACCCCGTCCTACTCTCGAACGGCTTCCAGCTCTGTACCTGAAATAGGAAAAGAAGAGAAAGGGTGGCCCCCAAGGGGCTCAGCACCTTTGCTGGTATGGTAATCCCGCAGCCCACATGCTACCGGGCCACGCACAACTAATTGTCGTCTTAGCATGCGATTGATTATTTAAATCATGCATGCAACTGTAAACACACAACACATAACATTTGCCTCAATGGGCTCAACAAACGGATAATACATCCTTACTTGATATGTCACTCATGGTATTCATTATCCCTAGAGTGTTCCTCCTCTAATGGAGCTACTTCCTTAATAGACGACACTTACCCTTAAATCGGGTTATCCTTAAACGCCTCTTTTCTCAAACTGTGACACATATCCATGATCCACATACTCCACATTTCACAACATATAACATACACTACATAACAACACTTAACAACACTTGCACGTTTCCACGAGCACATAACACCGCAATAGATATTGCATCACAACAAGATACATAACATAACGGGAATGGTCCTCTTAGGAACCGACCCAAACATTGTTAATACACTGGTGAGCCTAGAGAATGTTGCCAGTTTCATGATAAGCTCGTTACATAACTCGTTACCGTCTCGTTAAATGAACGGTTAACTTAACACAAGGTGTCTCGGATATAGTGATCCAAGCACACCGAAACAAACATAACAATAGTATGCCCCTATGGCCCGACGTGAGTCAGTAATAGCCTTGGTTAAGCTAAAGGGAAGGTTGGGAACCAAATTGGAAAACAACCATAACATACGGAGAGGATCGAACCTGCTATGACAACGACCCCCATACTCACACGCGTGGCCGGAACAGACTCCTCACTCTCCCCGTTAGCACTTGTCAGAAGTTCATCATTGAACTTAGTTAAACAATCACAACATTGGGTTAAGTCTTGTTAGACACACACAAGGGAAGGGAGAGTCATACATTCATACACCAACATCACACACAACATCACATAACTAACTCACGCATAGTCGTGGTTAGAACTTCCTTAGGTCAGCAACGTTATCACCGGATACCGTTCTCCTACGTTTACCTAATAGTGGTTAACTAGCCCTTCAAGCGCTTTCGAGGTTACCGGTATCGGCACGTAAACATACAATAACAATAACGACTGTAAACTCGTTTCATGATTTATCTCATAACGTGGCAAACATACAGAAAAACACATTGGCATACAAGCCGGTGTAATCCGGTAGGACACAGGTTGCAAGAAAACCATACCTGTCACCGGAGTCCACTTTATCATGTCCACTTATGTTCCTCGAGCAATTCTCGAACAACTGATAACATTACAA
Source organism: Limonium bicolor (assembly GCA_023374045.1). Taxonomy (NCBI): domain Eukaryota; kingdom Viridiplantae; phylum Streptophyta; class Magnoliopsida; order Caryophyllales; family Plumbaginaceae; genus Limonium; species Limonium bicolor. The sequence goes on from CM041776.1 coordinate 274,044,185, forward strand.
TTACTTTTATTAATATTGGGGTAACATGTTTGCTTAACGTTTAAAGCGCCCATAGTTTACCCCGTCATTCCCGTTACACTTAACTTACTCTTGTGATATTAAGTTTACAACTCTCACATCAAACCCAACACTTGTTTACACATTTTAAGGCCTTTATATGCCACCAAACAAGGCCTAAACATCACCTAAAACCATTACCATTCAATTCCCCATGATTAGAAGCCTTTAAAACAATTTTGCAACACTTTTGACCTGGTCCGGGACTTGGTCCGGACCCAAGGTCCCGGACCACTTGTAGAATGTACTCTCGGCCTTATTTTACCCTTGGTCCGGGTCTTGGTCCTGGACTAAGGACCCGGACCACTTCTAAACTTCACTCTCGGCTCTTTTTAAGGGTGGTCCGGGTACCTATACAAGGGTTAGGTCCCGGACCATGTTATTAACTTGTCAAAACATCATTTTTCAACCCCTAAACCAACCTTAAACCTTACCTAATCATTCCATAAACTTTCCACATGTTTCCTACATGTTTAAACACCTTAAAACAAGCACTAAACTTTCCTAAATCATCACTAACTGGTTACTCAATTCCTTACAACAATTCCTAGCACTTATAACATTTTTCTTAAATTTCTAAGTGGTATATCATGCCTACTACCTCAACTAACCAAAGTGTTGTCTCACAAACATTACCACCACTCCAAAAGCATTATTTCTCATACACACCTCCTTTGCACAATTGCTTATAATTTCCACAAGTTTTCACTTAGACCTTCACTAGGCATTTCTTTTCCTTTGTTTACCAAATCTTGAACAAGACTTAACACTTCACATAACAATTCCTTGGTGTGTTCAAAACACCCATTTGAGTTCTAAATCCTCCAAGACAATGCCCATGGCACCTTAACACCTTAGAACACCATGATTCACCTTCTTCCACCATTTTAACACTTAACAAGTTCCTAGTACCTTCTAGGTCTTAAAATCTCCTTTCATCACATAAACTCCTTTGTTTATCAACTAAATTTTGCCATAGCTTCTCTTGTAACTCTCACACCCAAACACTTAGGTTTTCACCTTTAGACAACCAAGAACACTTAATCACTTAATACACATTCCTTACACACAAACATATTGTTTTTCATCCTTTAACCATTCAAGACATTCATCTTTACAAGAAATGCCCTTTACACACAACTAAGCCTTTAACTACACTACATCACAATATAGTGCATAAACTTAAATTGCTTGGCACTTAGGCCCTTAAATAACATGGCTCTTAGGCCCTTAAACAACATAAACCTTAAACACTGAATTTCCACAATACATAAGCCTTTGACCTGCAATTACACACGAAGACATATGTTCCTTACTAGTCTCCTTGAGAACACCTTACTAAGTCATTCACCGTTTGCTCTTTAGTAGTTTTAGCAAGCATTATAAGCTCATTTCCCTAAGGCATTAAACCACATTGAGATAGCATATTTACCTCTTTTCCTCTCAAACTTCTTTCTTGTTTCCTCTTAAAACCGATAAGGCATTTCTTTCCTTATCAACTACTAAACAATACCAACATTGAAATGAGTATATAATCTTTATGCTTCATCTCATTGTAAACCCTAGGTTTACATTATTTCAAAACATTAATGTAGTTGTTTTACCTTGATCTTTGAAGGGTGTTTGAATATCTATGAAGAGAGGACTCCACCTAGTCCTGAAAGATTCAAATGGAGCTAGAACAAAGCAACACAAAGAGCTCCATCAATGAGTATTTTCGGTCAATGACAAAACATGGAGGAAACTTGATTTTTCTTTGAGATTCCTTACCTAGAAACAAAGGAGAATGACAATATGAAGAAGATGAGCTTTTCCCTCTTCAATGGAGATTCTTCATGGCACCAAATGGAGTTCTTGAAGATTTGAAAAGATAGAAGTGAAGAGCTTGGTCTAACTAAGACAAATATGGTCTTAGAATTTGATTTGGAGCTTTAATGAACATTTGGTGAGCAATTGAAGTTGGAGAAGAGAGGTGCTGCACCATGAACGGTTTTGGTTGGGAGAATGGAGCAAGATGACGGTGGGAACAAGAGGAAATGAAGAAAGGTGAGAGAGAGGCAAGTTTGAAGATATTTATGTTATAAAGCAAAAGTAACCTTTTACTTACTTTCTTTCTTTCTTTTAATTGGCTGACTTGGTATGGTGACTCACCCTCTAAAACCGTGCCCCCTTTAATATATAACATATATATGGCCTTTGTTGACCAATTTAATTACTTATAACAACATATGTTACAAACTAGCTTATTTAGTTACTATTCACTAAAACAAGGCACATAGATGTGAAATTTTTGATTTCCCATTGATATAGACTTCCAAATGTGATACTATATAGTACACATGTTAATTAAAGAGTAATGATGGACATTTAGCCATTCAAAACTCATTTACAAGACAATTTTTCAAAAACGTGCTTTAAGACTCCTTAAAGCACTTTTGTGTTTTAACTTGTTTTCAAGCTTGGTTTTCTTTGGTAATTGATTTAATATGTTCATTAACATATTTATAAGGTATAGGTATGACCATTAGGTCTTATACAAATTTATCCCAAGCTTAGAGCACATTTTTGCTCTATTGACTTTAAGGTATTTATTTGTGTTTTATTTGGTTTAACTGTCCACCAAGGTTTCCTAAGGACTTATTTAGCCTTATTAAATCATAATTGAATATTATTAAGTCTTGGTAGGCTCTTTGGGTCCTAACCAAGTTCACTCATAGCTTAGAGCATGTTTTTGCTCAAACTGTGTCTTAGTGCTTTATTGCATTTACTATGGTTTAAATTGTTCACTGATGTTTCTAAGGCACTTTTTAGCCTTTACATACCATAGTTTGATATTTAAACCACATATCAAGGTTTGGGGTATTTCAATCTACCCCCCTTAAAAGAACTTCGTCCTCGAAGTTTACACTTCCCTCACATCTTGATTAGAATACGGGGATTACTTATAGATAAACTTCCATAACCAAATACACTTTACATCACAACCTCGGACTTAATGGTCCGGGCAACACATTCACATCCATACATAACATAACATATTCACATGATAACCTCGGACTCAATGGTCCGGGTATCTTAACAACATTACACATACATAACAACCCCTTTGACTCTGGTCTTGGGTAACATAACACATTTAGACACATAGGTCCCGATAACATAACAGCTTTAGACACATAGGTCTATGTAACACAACATTTAGACTCATAGGTCCTATAGCATACACTTTAGGAGATCAAGTCAAAATAACATTTATTACACATACCAAACAACATGTCATAGCATGTATTGCAATCAAAATATCTTTTATACACTGTGATCCCGCAGAACCCGGTCGCGATGGACACCTTCCGTCCCCGTGTCCTTGGGAGATCAAAACAATCATTAAGTTTAAAATTTCCTTGTGAGGTTAAGTAAGAGAACTTTAATTATGTAAAGTATCTATCAACGTTTTATAAATACCAATTGAAAATCCTTTTGAAAACACACACAACTCCAAGTCCAACTTAAGCTCTTTGCTTCTTTTATTAGCGTGGTTATTTGTGACCACTTATAGGGAGTTCAAGAATCATCCAACCCTGATGTGATCAGCATCAGTGTAACTATCCTTCCACTCCAATTTGTGTTCGGCTTCCCTTGATCACATGCAAATCAAGTTCCACTTCCCACTTCATTTTCAAGCATCAAATAAATCACTCATTTCCAATTTTCTATCTTTAAATCATTCTAATCATGATCATAACATCTCCAAAGGATAGAACTCCGTCTATCAGTTACCTCCATTCACTTTAATCCTGTTGCCTAGGGAATCTTATTCTCACTAGGTTCTATGTCGGTATCTATTCTTTCTGAATCACTATATAGTATATATATAACATATATATTTATCAAAATACAACACACCATTTCACATTTATACACTGTCGGGGTTTGTTCCCCCGGGAGTTTCTCTACTCCCACACTTGTACTATCACTCACAACTGTTAATAAATCAACACACTTATCACAATGGTATTCGCATCTTCTGTGCGCAATTACCACAATTAACCATGAATGAATGTGTATGTTTACGTAACACACACCCAATCATCAAACAATAATTTTGTGCTATGCACAATATAAGTCACATACACTACGTACACTTGTACGGTAATATACACTAAGTGGTTTTGCGCTCTACCCCCCTTAAAAGGGATTACGCCCACGTAATCAATCACTAAACATTGGCTTAAATGTTGTGCCGTCGTGAAGTGTTTTAACTTCCACGCGGCCTATTACACAATGGATTCTGATTAGAGGATCTTAACCATATTGGCGGTTTAGTTCCTAAACCAAGAATTCTCATTGGAGTTTGTTTAAACTCTTAGTTGGTTTCGATTCTGGCCTGTTAGGCTTCTAGGCGTTAATAATTAGCCATTCACTCTTGTTCACCATGTACATTCAACACTTGAATCACTGGCTCACTAGTTTCTGCTGCGAAACTCTAATAACTGTAGAGCTTAATTGCCCCTTTGTTATTCTTACTGTATTGTACATCCCAATTGTCACCTTCATCTTGGTAACAATGGTTTCTCAACCGACGCGTGGTATATCTTACCGTTAGCGAATTCGGTGGGTTATAAACTTTCTATCCACTTCCATAACAATTTACTGTGTATACAGCTATGTATTTCACAATGATTGACTTGTTCCCTTCCGACTTACTGTCGGTTGAGATTGAGCTACTACCTAGTGTGTAGTGCTCTCTCAGCTATTTACAACATTTGGGGTATATTCCATACCGATATTTGGCAGTTAGTGCTACTGTAGTCACTTACTGTTAATCATGTCTCCACATTTGGTTTTGTACAAGTACTCTTTATTGGTGCGTTGCATTTCCTATGCATCGGCCATTATAACATTATTGCTCCACAATTAACATGTTTCCAATTCCTAGCTATCCCACTCGATCATTACTGCGCAAGTGCAATACCAAAACACTCAGTCATACAGAGTGCAGAGGCGTAAACTCTTGACAGTAAATCCCTTATGCGATTCGCCATGGAATTCACACTGAGTTCCTCATCACACAGTACCTACCACTGGCTTATTGCCCAGTCTGTTTAACATCACTTATCTTGCATCTCCACTAGTTTAACTCATAACTGGTCTTATCTGTTACATTATCGTTTAACAACTTATACAACGGTCGCTTGTTGCGCACCGTGCTCTTACTTGTATAACATCAGCTTATTCGTATTTACTGTCACATTAACTTCCACACATATACTTACATTATTCACATTATGGTTCATCACTCATTTGGATGACTACTGAATGCTCCTTGAGCATCGATCATTCGAGTCACAAGCCGGCATTATTCAGCTCGGTGCTTCACTTTATACACATACTACTAAGCTAACTGCTCTCTTTCAATAATAACATCGTCCATCCTTAACATATTTCTTGAACTTGATTACATAACTACCGCTCCTGCGGTCTCACAATATCGAGAGGTATCCCCACTCTTAACAGTGGTTCGTTTCCACTCTATTCACTTATATAACATAAACTTCTATCAATCAATTTTATAACACTTTGCTTGTGGCTTATAAGCCTTATTTGCCTTGAGCTGGCTCTTGTAGGCTGTCCACACATGTACTTCTCTGTACAACATTACATGTTTGGATATTATTGAGCTCCATGACAAGGTCGTTGCATTCCGTTTCCTTTCATGGGATGCCCCTTAGGATGTCAGTCCGTCTCCTGACAACTTATGTCTAAACTGGGTGTTAGTTTCAACCCTTGTGTTTCTGTCACGTTATTTCGTGCAACAATTGTTGATGCGAACACCCTTTAAGGATTGCTCCTGGGTGTTGCTAAGTTATGCCATTACATCTGTTCACACTTATTGGTATATTCAGTTAGCCACGCCGTTTGCGTTCTTAACTGGCTTATTATCCTTTTCTGTGAAGATCAACATTCCTGGTAGTGTAGGTACTCATTCTGGGAATTTCATCCCGTTCATTGCACATTAATGTGTCCACATTAGGCATCTACTTGCCGTACAGGCTGGTCACCGTTCCAGCTAACATGTTTATCCCTAGGATCCTTAAGACGTATACGATGTCTTTACATTACAGTTAGTGCACTTCGCACCTCCTGACTCTAAGCATTTCGTTGAAAGGAATTCACTAATTCCTTTAGTCTCGTTATTAACTGAGTTCCTTAACTTCAACCATTCCTTGTAATCCTTAGCTTTGTTTGACTTACTGCTGACCGTAGACGGAGTCGACTACTTCCCGTGTTTCGGACTCCACTCGTATACATATGTGGGGTACCATACTGATACATTGCTACTTACCCAACTAACCCATAAGTAGGTCTGTCAGGCCCACAAGCTCCTATCGGAGTGCGGTCGTCCCACAATTCAGTTGGTACACTCGTAGTGTCCGTCACACGCCTAGGTGAAGTATTCTGTTGTCAACTCCCTTATATTGTCCCGTGACAATATTCATTCCTGCTTCCCGAACTTAATCGAGGGAAAGTTTATCCATTGTTGTATCTTATCAACTGCCTTGGTTTTTGGTTTGGTTTAAAAGAAGGTTAGAAAGAAGTGTTGGTTTGAAGAAAATCTGGTTTTGAAAAGGGTTTGAATAAATCTGGGTTGAAAGAAAATTTTCATGGTTTCACAACATCTTCTTACCTTAACCAAGTCTAGCTTCTTGCTGACTGGTGTACTTACAATTACAGAGGTTAGGCTACAGCCCTTCCATGGTCATAATCCTTTAACTTCTGGTACTTTACTAAGTACTTGTAGTGGTTATAAATTTCCCGAACAGCCCTGTTATAGCAGCACTTGCTATGGCAAGTGCGCCATGCTAACTGGCTATCGGTTTAACACATACCGGTTGTGGTATTGTTTTTACCCATACTGTCATCAGTGGCCTTGTTGGCCCTCACTGATCTTACTGCCTTGATCAATAACCTCTAGGTGACTTCTCACTGTCTTCACATGATAATCATCTAGGGTGTTTCCCATTCTGGGAGACCCCTTTTCTTAGTATTGTTTCTCTTTGTAGCCCGTTCCACGTATTTTCGTGGTTACTGAGACTTGTCTCTTGTTTGGGCACTACGTTGTAGTTCCTTTGTCGGTTGGTATACCGTTGGTGTATTATTTAACAACTGTGGTTCCGTAGACACTTGTCTCGGGTTTTAATCCACTTCTTGCCTGTTGCACGGTTGGTGCGTTGCAAGCTGGTTATTCTCGACTGCTCGGCATGTCGACCCAGGTTGCCGGAAATTCTATTCTTCTATACACAAGATTCTTCATTCTTCGCTATTAAATGCGGTTAACATTGTTCAGATGGAACCGTCTCCGGGATTCCCAGTTTTCGGGATCTACCGTATGACAGGTTCTCCGTACTCTAAGGTATTTAATAACAGCCAGATCGGGTATTCCCGAGTAAGAGTGGACTTCCATCTCTCTGGCGTTCTTTCCCAAGTTATAAACAGGGATTGTGGAGGGTGGGATGGATATTGTAGGTTTCCAGTATTCACTGGTAGTTCCTATCTAGCGTATCTCTCACGCTATCACTCAACCCTTAACCCAAGTACTAAATCCTAACTCGGTACTTCCTAAGCTCGGTAATTCAGTCATCAGAGCGATACTTCGCTCTGATACCACTTTTTGTAACACCCCATCCAACATTAACACACTTACAATAAACTGCAGCGGAAAAACAACCCTCACATCACATTACTTAACTCGTTGGTGTTACACGCCGTTAGCCACCCACGTGGCTAACAAGGCTAATACATACACATTGTACCGGTCTGATGGGCTAAATTTCCGAGCGTACACATTACTATCCCTTTCCATTCATCACAACAACATACACCTTCCAACTATACCGAGTATTTATAACTAATGCCGATAACAATTTCGGTCTTACTACACCTACTGTATATATACACTTAAATGATTACCCATGTACAGACTACCCCGTCCTACTCTCGAACGGCTTCCAGCTCTCTGTACCTGAAATAGGAAAAGAAGAGAAAGGGTGGCCCCCAAGGGGCTCAGCACCTTTGCTGGTATGGTAATCCCGCAGCCCACATGCTACCGGGCCACGCACAACTAATTGTCGTCTTAGCATGCGATTGATTATATTTAAATCATGCATGCAACTGTAAACACACAACACATAACATTTCGCCTCAATGGGCTCAACAAACGGATAATATCCTTACTTAATAAGTCACTCATGGTATTCAATATCCCTAGAGTGTTCCTCCTCTAATGGAGCTACTTCCTTAATAGACGACACTTACCCTTAAATCGGGTTATCCTTAAACGCCTCTTTTCTCAAACTGGGACTCATATCCATGATCCACATACTCCACATTTTACAACATATAACATACACTACATAACACTTAACAACACTTTGCACGTTTCCACGTGCACAACATAACACCGCAATAGATATTGCATCACAACAAAGATACATAACATAACGGGAATGGTCCTCTTAGGAACCGACCCAAACATTGCTAATACACTGGTGAGCCTAGAGAATGTTGCCAGTCTCATGATAAGCTCGTTACATAACTCGTTACCGTCTCGTTAAATGAACGGTTAACTTAACACAAGGTGTCTCGGATATAGTGATCCAAGCACACCGAAACAAACATAACAATAGTATGCCCCTATGGCCCGACGTGAGTCAGTAATAGCCTTGGTTAAGCTAAAGGGAAGGTTGGGAACCAAATTGGAAAACAACCATAACATACGGAGAGGATCGAACCTGCTATGACAACGACCCCCATACTCACACGCGTGGCCGGAACAGACTCCTCACTCCCCCGTTAGCACTTGTCAGAAGTTCATCATTGAACTTAGTTAAACAATCACAACATTGGGTTAAGTCTTGTTAGACACACACAAGGGAAGGGAGAGTCATACATTCATACACCAACATCACACACAAACATCACATAACTAACTCACGCATAGTCGTGGTTAGAACGTTCCTTAGGTCGGAACGTTATCACCGGATACCGTTCTCCTACGTTTACCTAATAGTGGTTAACTAGCCCTTCAAGCGCTTCGAGGTTACCGGTATCGGCACGTAAACATACAATAACAATAACGACTGTAAACTCGTTTCATGATTTATCTCATAACGTGGCAAACATACAGAAAAACACATTGGCATACAAGCCGGTGTAATCCGGTAGGACACAGGTTGCAAGAAAACCATACCTGTCACCGGAGTCCACTTTATCATGTCCACTTATGTTCCTCGAGCAATTCTCGAACAACTGATAACATTACAATTACTTTTATTAATATTGGGGTAACATGTTTGCTTAACGTTTAAAGCGCCCATAGTTTACCCCGTCATTCCCGTTACACTTAACTTACTCTTGTGATATTAAGTTTACAACTCTCACATCAAACCCAACACTTGTTTACACATTTTAAGGCCTTTATATGCCACCAAACAAGGCCTAAACATCACCTAAAACCATTACCATTCAATTCCCCATGATTAGAAGCCTTTAAAACAATTTTGCAACACTTTTGACCTGGTCCGGGACTTGGTCCGGACCCAAGGTCCCGGACCACTTGTAGAATGTACTCTCGGCCTTATTTTACCCTTGGTCCGGGTCTTGGTCCTGGACTAAGGACCCGGACCACTTCTAAACTTCACTCTCGGCTCTTTTTAAGGGGTGGTCCGGGTACCTATACAAGGGTAGGTCCCGGACCATGTTATTAACTTGTCAAAACATCATTTTTCAACCCCTAAACCAACCTTAAACCTTACCTAATCATTCCATAAACTTTCCACATGTTTCCTACATGTTTAAACACCTTAAAACAAGCACTAAACTTTCCTAAATCATCACTAACTGGTTACTCAATTCCTTACAACAATTCCTAGCACTTATAACATTTTTCTTAATTTCTAAGTGGTATATCATGCCTACTACCTCAACTAACCAAAGTGTTGTCTCACAAACATTACCACCACTCCAAAAGCATTATTTCTCATACACACCTCCTTTGCACAATTGCTTATAATTTCCACAAGTTTTCACTTAGACCTTCACTAGGCATTTCTTTTCCTTTGTTTACCAAATCTTGAACAAGACTTAACACTTCACATAACAATTCCTTGGTGTGTTCAAAACACCCATTTGAGTTCTAAATCCTCCAAGACAATGCCCATGGCACCTTAACACCTAGAACACCATGATTCACCTTCTTCCACCATTTAACACTTAACAAGTTCCTAGTACCTTCTAGGTCTTAAAATCTCCTTCATCACATAAACTCCTTTGTTATCAACTAAATTTGCCATAGCTTCTCTTGTAAACTCTCACACCCAAACACTTAGGTTTCACCTTTAGACAACCAAGAACACTTAATCACTTAATACACATTCCTTACACACAAACATATTTTTTCATCCTTTAACCATTCAAGACATTCATCTTTACAAGAAATGCCCTTTACACACAACTAAGCTTTAACTACACTACATCACAATATAGTGCATAAACTTAAATTGCTTGGCACTTAGGCCCTTAAATAACATGGCTCTTAGGCCCTTAAACAACATAAACCTTAAACACTGAATTCCACAATACATAAGCCTTTGACCTGCAATTACACACACGAAGACATATGTTCCTTTACTAGTCTCCTTGAGAACACCTTACTAAGTCATTCACCGTTTGCTCTTTAGGTAGTTTTAGCAAGCATTATAAGCTCATTTCCCCTAAGGCATTAAACCACATTGAGATAGCATATTTACCTCTTTTCCTCTCAAACTTTTCTTGTTTCCTCTTAAAACCGATAAGGCATTTCTTTCCTTATCAACTACTAAACAATATACCAACATTGAAATGAGTATATAATCTTTATGCTTCATCTCATTGTAAACCCTAGGTTTACATTATTTCAAAACATTAATGTAGTTGTTTTACCTTGATCTTTGAAGGGTGTTTGAATATCTATGAAGAGAGGACTCCACCTAGTCCTTGAAAGATTCAAATGGAGCTAGAACAAAGCAACACAAAGAGCTCCATCAATGAGTATTTTCGGTCAATGACAAAACATGGAGGAAACTTGATTTTTCTTTGAGATTCCTTACCTAGAAACAAAGGAGAATGACAATATGAAAGAAGATGAGCTTTTCCCTCTTCAATGGAGATTCTTCATGGCACCAAAATGGAGTTCTTGAAGATTTGAAAAGATAGAAGTGAAGAGCTTGGTCTAACTAAGAAATATGGTCTTAGAATTTGATTTGGAGCTTTAATGAACATTTGGTGAGCAATTGAAGTTGGAGAAGAGAGGTGCTGCACCATGAACGGTTTTGGTTGGGAGAATGGAGCAAGATGACGGTGGGAACAAGAGGAAATGAAGAAAGGTGAGGAGAGAGGCAAGGTTTGAAGATATTTATGTTATAAAGCAAAAAGTAACCTTTTACTTACTTTCCTTTCTTTCTTTTAATTGGCTGACTTGGTATGGGACTCACCCTCTAAAACCGTGCCCCCTTAATATATAACATATATGGCCTTTGTTGACCAATTTAATTACTTATAACAACATATGTTACAAACTAGCTTATTTTAGTTACTATTCACTAAAACAAGGCACATAGATGTGAAATTTTTGATTTCCCATTGATATAGACTTCCAAATGTGATACTATATAGTACACATGTTAATTAAAGAGTAATGATGGACATTTAGCCATTCAAAACTCATTTACAAGACAATGTTTCAAAAACGTGCTTTAAGACTCCTTAAAGCACTTTTTGTGTATTAACTTGTTTTCAAGCTTGGTTTTCTTTGGTAATTGATTTAATAGTTCATTAACATATTTATAAGGTATAGGTATGACCATTAGGTCTTATACAAATTTATCCCAAGCTTAGAGCACATTTTTGCTCTTATTGACTTTAAGGTATTTATTTGTGTTTTATTTGGTTTAACTGTCCACCAAGGTTTCCTAAGGACTTATTTAGCTATTAAATCATAATTGAATATATTAAGTCTTGGTAGGCTCTTTGGGTCCTAACCAAGTTCACTCATAGCTTAGAGCATGTTTTTGCTCAAACTGTGTCTTAGTGCTTTATTACATTTTACTATGATTTAAATTGTTCACTGATGTTTCTAAGGCACTTTTTAGCCTTTACATACCATAATTTGATATTTAAACCACATATCAAGGTTTAGGGTATTTCAATCTACCCCCCTTAAAAGAACTTCGTCCTCGAAGTTTACTTCCCTCACATCTTGGATTAGAATAGGGGATTACTTATAGAGGTAAAACTTCCATAACCAAATACACTTTACATCACAACCTCGGACTTAATGGTCCGGGCAACACATTCACATCCATACAAACATAACATATTCACATGATAACCTCGGACTCAATGGTCCGGGTATCTTAACAACATTTACACATACAAACAACCCCTTAGACTCTCTGGTCTTGGGTAACATAAACACATTTAGACATAGGTCTTGATAACATAACAGCCTTTAGACACATAGGTCTATGTAACACAACAACATGTAGACTCATAGGTCCTAATAGCATACACTTTAGGAGATCAAGGTCAAAATAACATTTATCACACATACCAAACAACATGTCATAGCATGTATTGCAATCGAAAATATCTTTTACATACACTGTGATCCCGCAGAACCCGGTCGCGATGGACACCTTCCGTCCCCGTGTCCTTGGGAGATCAAAACAATCATTTAAGTTTAAAATTTCCTTGTGAGGTTAAGTAAGAGAACTTTAATTATGTAAAGTATCTATCAACGTTTTATAAATACCAATTGAAAATCCTTTTGAAAACACACACAACTCCAAGTCCAACTTAAGCTCTTTGCTTCTTTTATTAGCGTGGTTATTTGTGACCACTTATAGGGAGCTTCAAGAATCATCCCCTGATGTGATCAGCATCAGTGTAGAACTATCCTTCCACTCCAATTTGTGTTCGGCTTCCCTTGATCACATGCAAATCAAGTTCCACTTCCCACTTCATTTTCAAGCATCAAATAAATCACTCATTTCCAATTTTCTATCTTCTAAATCATTCTAATCATGATCATAACATCTCCAAAGGATAGAACTCCGTCTATCAGTTACCTCCATTCACTTTAATCCTGTTGCCTAGGGAATCTTATTCTCACTAGGTTCTATGTCGGTTTCGTATTCTTTCATGAATCACTATATAGTATATATATACATATATTTTATCAAAATACAACACACCATTTCACATTTATACACTGTCGGGGTTTGTTCCCCCGAGAGTTTCTCTACTCCCACACTTGTACTATCACTCACAACTGTTAATAAATCAACACACTTATCACAATGGTATTCGCATCTTCTGTGCGCAATTACCACAATTAAACCATGAATGAATGTGTATGTTTACGTAACACACACACCAATCATCAAAACAATAATTTTGTGCTATGCACAATATAAGTCACATACACTACGTACACTTGTACGGTAATATACACTAAGTGGTTTTGCGCTCTACCCCCCTTAAAAGGGATTACGCCCACGTAATCAATCACTAAACATTGGCTTAAATGTTGTGCCGTCGTGAAGTGTTTTAACTTCCACGCGGCCTATTACACAATGGATTCTGATTAGAGGATCTTAACCATATTGGCGGTTTAGTTCCTAAACCAAGAATTCTCATTGGAGTTTGTTTAAACTCTTAGTTGGTTTCGATTCTGGCCTGTTAGGCTTCTAGGCGTTAATAATTAGCCATTCACTGTGTTCACCATGTACATTCAACACTTGAATCACTGGCTCACTAGTTTCTGCTGCGAAACTCTAATAACTGTAGAGCTTAATTGCCCCCTTTGTTATTCTTACTGTATTGCACATACCCAATTGTCACCTTCTCTTAGTAACAATGGTTTCTCAACCGACGCGTGGTATATCTTACCGTTAGCGAATTCGGTGAGTTATAAACTTTCTATCCACTTCCATAACAATTTACTGTGTATACAGCTATGTATTTCACAATAATGATGCTTGTTCCCTTTCGACTTACTGTCGGTTGAGATTGAGCTACTACCTAGTGTGTAGTGCTCTCTCAGCTATTTACAACCTTTGGGGTATATTCCATACCGATATTTGGCAGTTAGTGCTACTGTAGTCACTTACAGTTAATCATGTCTCCACATTTGGTTTTGTACAAGTACTCTTCATGGTATGTCTTTGCATTTCCTATGCATCGGCCATTATAACATTATTACTCCACAATTAACATGTTTCCAATTCCTAGCTATCCCACTCGATCATTACTGCGCAAGTGCAATACCAAAACACTCAGTCATACAGAGTGCAGAGGCGTAAACTCTTGACAGTAAATCCCTTATGCGATTCGCCATGGAATTCACACTGAGTTCCTCATCACACAGTACCTACCACTGGCTTATTGTCCAGTCTGTTTAACATCGCTTATCTTGCATCTCTACTAGGTTTAACTCATAACTGGTCTTATCTGTTACATTATCGTTTAACAATACTTATACAACGGTCGCTTGTTGCGCACCGTGCTCTTACTCCTTGTATAACATCAGCTTATATCGTATTTACTGTCACATTAACTTCCACACATATACTTACATTATTCACATTATGGTTCGTCACTCATTTGGATGACTACTGAATACTCTTTGATCGTTGATCACTTGAGTCACAAACCGGCGTTATTTAGCTCGGTGCTTCACTTTATACACATACTACTAAGCTAACTGCTCTCTTTCAATAATAACATCGTCCATCCTTAACATATTTCTTGAACTTGATTTACATAACTACCGCTCCTGCGGTCTCACAATATCGAGAGGTATCCCCACTCTTAACGCAGTGGTTCGTTCTCCACTCTATTCACTTATATAACATAACCTTTTGCAGTCAATCCAATTTTCATAACACATGTTGCTTGTGGCTTACAAGCCTTATTGCCTTGAGCTGCGCTCGTTGTAGGCTGTCCACATACATGTACTTCTTTGTACAACATTACATAGTTTGGATATCGTATTGAGCTCCATGACAAGGTCGTTGCATTCCGTTCCTTTCATGGGATGCCCTTTAGGACTGTCAGTCCGTCTCCTGACAACTTATATCTAAACTGGGTGTTAGTTTCAACCCTTGTGTTTCTGTCACGTTATTTCGTGCAACAATTGTTGATGCGAACACCCTTTAAGGATTGCTCCTGGGTGTTGCTAAGTCATGCCATTACATCTGGTTCGCACTTATTGGTATATACAGTTAGCCACGCCGTTTACGTTCTTAACTGGCTTATTATCCTTTTCTGTGAAGATGAACACTTCCTGGTAGTGTAGGTACTCATTCTGGGAATTTCATCCCGTTCATTGCACATTAATGTGTCCACATTAGTCATCTACTTGCGATGTACAGGCTAGGTCACCGTTCCAGCTAACATGTTTATCCCTAAGGATCCTTAAGACGTATACGATGTCTTTACATTACAGTTAGTGCACTTCGCACCTCCTGACTCCTAAGCATTTCGTTGAAAGGAATTCACTAATTCCTTTAGTCTCGTTAATTTAACTGAGTTCCTTAACTTCAACTATTCCTTGTAATCCTTAGCTCTTGTTTGACTCATACTGCTGACCGTAGACGGAGTCGACTACTTCCCGTGTTTCGGACTCCACTCGTATACATATGTGGGGTACCATACTGATACATTGCTACTTACCCAACTAACCCATAAGTAGGTCTGTGGGCCCACAAGCTCCTATCGGAGTGCGGTCGTCCCACAATTCAATTGGTACACTCGTAGTGCCCGTCACACGCCTAGGTGAAGTATTCTGTTGTCAACTCCCTTATATTGTCCCGTGACAATATTCGTTCCTTGCTTCCCGAACTTAATCGAGGGAAAGTTTATCCATTGTTGTATCTTTATCAACTGCCCTTGGTTTTACTGGTTTGGTTTAAAAGAAGGTTAGAAAGAAGTGTTGGTTTGAAGGAAAATCTGGTTTTGAAAAGAAAAGGGTTTGAATAAATCTGGGTTGAAAGAAAATTTTCATGGTTTCACAACATCTTCTTACCTTAACCAAGTCTAGCTTCTTGCTGACTGGTGTATTTACAATTACAGAGGTTAGGCTACCAAGCCCTTCCATGGTCATAATGATCCTTAACTTCATGGTACTTTACTAAGTACTCTGTAGTGGTTATAAATTTCCCGAACAGCCCTGTTATAGCAGCACTTGCTATGGCAAGTGCGCCATGCTAACTGGCTATCGGTTTAACACATACCGGTTGTGGTATTGTTTTTACCCATACTGTCATCAGTGGCCTTGTTGGCCCTCACTGATCTTATGCCTTGTCAATAACCCTTCTAGGTGACTTCTCACTGTCTTCACATGATAATCACTATCTAGGGTGTTTCCCATTCTGGGAGACCCCTTTTCTGTTGTATTGTTTCGTCTTCGTAGCCCGTCCCACGTATTTATCGTGGTTACTGAGACTTGTCTCTTATTTGGACACTACGTTGTAGTTCCTTTGTCGGTTGGTATACCGTTGGTGTATTATTTAACAACTGTGGTTCCGTAGACACTTGTCTCGGGTTCCATTAATCCACTTCCTGCCTGTTGCACGGTTGGTGCGTTGCAAGCTGGTTATTCTCGACTGCTCGGCATGTCGACCCAGGTTGCCGGAAATTCTATTCTTCTATACACAAGATTCTTCATTCTTCGCTATTAAATGCGGTTAACATTGTTCAGATGGAAACCGTCTCCGGGATTCCCAGTTTTCGGGATCTACCATATGACAGGTTCTCCATACTTAAAGGTTTAATAACAGCCAGATCGGGTATTCCCGAGTAAGAGTGGACTTCCATCTCTCTGGCGTTGTTGCCCAAGTTATAAAACAGGGATTGTGGAGGGTGGGATGGATATTGTAGGTTTCCAGTATTCACTGGTAGTTCCTATCTAGCGTATCTCTCACGCTATCACTCAACCCTTAACCCAGAGTACTAAATCCTAACTCGGTACTTCCTAAGCTCGGTAATTCAGTCATCAGAGCGATACTTCGCTCTGATACCACTTTTTGTAACACCCCATCCAACATTAACACACTTACAATAAACTGCAGCGGAAAAACAACCTCATCACATTACTTAACTCGTTGGTGTTACACGCCGTTAGCCACCCACGTGGCTAACAAGGCTAATACATACATTGTACCGGTCTGATGGGCTAAATTTCCGAGCGACTACACATTACTATCCCTTTCCATTCATCACAACAACAACATACACCTTCCAACTATACCGAGTATTTATAACTAATGCCGATAACAATTTCGGTCTTACTACACCTACTGTATATATACACTTAAATGATTACCCATGTACAGTGTCTACCCCGTCCTACTCTCGAACGGCTTCCAGCTTCTGTACCTGAAATAGGAAAAGAAGAGAAAGGGTGGCCCCCAAGGGGCTCAGCACCTTTGCTGGTATGGTAATCCCGCAGCCCACATGCTACCGGGCCACGCACAACTAATTGTCGTCTTAGCATGCGATTGATTATATTTAAATCATGCATGCAACTGTAAACACACAACACATGACATTTCGCCTCAATGGGCTCAACAAACGGATAATACATCCTTACTTGATATGTCACTCATGGTATTCATTATCCCTAGAGTGTTCCTCCTCTAATGGAGCTACTTCCTTAATAGACGACACTTACCCTTAAATCGGGTTATCCTTAAACGCCTCTTTTCTCAAACTGGGACTCATATCCATGATCCACATACTCCACATTTTACAACATATAACATACACTACATAACAACACTTAACAACACTTTGCACGTTTCCACGTGCACAACATAACACCGCAATAGATATTGCATCACAACAAAGATACATAACATAACGGGAATGGTCCTCTTAGGAACCGACCCAAACATTGCTAATACACTGGTGAGCCTAGAGAATGTTGCCAGTCTCATGATAAGCTCGTTACATAACTCGTTACCGTCTCGTTAAATGAACGGTT
This sequence comes from Limonium bicolor, assembly GCA_023374045.1. NCBI lineage: Eukaryota > Viridiplantae > Streptophyta > Magnoliopsida > Caryophyllales > Plumbaginaceae > Limonium > Limonium bicolor. Next base: position 274,062,324 of record CM041776.1, read on the forward strand.
AACTTAACACAAGGTGTCTCGGATATAGTGATCCAAGCACACCGAAACAAACATAACAATAGTATGCCCCTATGGCCCGACGTGAGTCAGTAATAGCCTTGGTTAAGCTAAAGGGAAGGTTGGGAACCAAATTGGAAAACAACCATAACATACGGAGAGGATCGAACCTGCTATGACAACGACCCCCATACTCACACGCGTGGCCGGAACAGACTCCTCACTCTCCCCGTTAGCACTTGTCAGAAGTTCATCATTGAACTTAGTTAAACAATCACAACATTGGGTTAAGTCTTGTTAGACACACACAAGGGAAGGGAGAGTCATACATTCATACACCAACATCACACACAAACATCACATAACTAACTCACGCATAGTCGTGGTTAGAACGTTCCTTAGGTCAGCAACGTTATCACCGGATACCGTTCTCCTACGTTTACCTAATAGTGGTTAACTAGCCCTTCAAGCGCTTTCGAGGTTACCGGTATCGGCACGTAAACATACAATAACAATAACGACTGTAAACTCGTTTCATGATTTATCTCATAACGTGGCAAACATACAGAAAAACACATTGGCATACAAGCCGGTGTAATCCGGTAGGACACAGGTTGCAAGAAAACCATACCTGTCACCGGAGTCCACTTTATCATGTCCACTTATGTTCCTCGAGCAATTCTCGAACAACTGATAACATTACAATTACTTTTATTAATATTGGGGTAACATGTTTGCTTAACGTTTAAAGCGCCCATAGTTTACCCCGTCATTCCCGTTACACTTAACTTACTCTTGTGATATTAAGTTTACAACTCTCACATCAAACCCAACACTTGTTTACACATTTTAAGGCCTTTATATGCCACCAAACAAGGCCTAAACATCACCTAAAACCATTACCATTCAATTCCCCATGATTAGAAGCCTTTAAAACAATTTTGCAACACTTTTGACCTGGTCCGGGACTTGGTCCGGACCCAAGGTCCCGGACCACTTGTAGAATGTACTCTCGGCCTTATTTTACCCTTGGTCCGGGTCTTGGTCCTGGACTAAGGACCCGGACCACTTCTAAACTTCACTCTCGGCTCTTTTTAAGGGGTGGTCCGGGTACCTATACAAGGGTTAGGTCCCGGACCATGTTATTAACTTGTCAAAACATCATTTTTCAACCCCTAAACCAACCTTAAACCTTACCTAATCATTCCATAAACTTTCCACATGTTTCCTACATGTTTAAACACCTTAAAACAAGCACTAAACTTTCCTAAATCATCACTAACTGGTTACTCAATTCCTTACAACAATTCCTAGCACTTATAACATTTTTCTTAATTTCTAAGTGGTATATCATGCCTACTACCTCAACTAACCAAAGAAAGTGTTGTCTCACAAACATTACCACCACTCCAAAAGCATTATTTCTCATACACACCTCCTTTGCACAATTGCTTATAATTTCCACAAGTTTTCACTTAGACCTTCACTAGGCATTTCTTTTCCTTTGTTTACCAAATCTTGAACAAGACTTAACACTTCACATAACAATTCCTTGGTGTGTTCAAAACACCCATTTGAGTTCTAAATCCTCCAAGACAATGCCCATGGCACCTTAACACCTTAGAACACCATGATTCACCTTCTTCCACCATTTTAACACTTAACAAGTTCCTAGTACCTTCTAGGTCTTAAAATCTCCTTTCATCACATAAACTCCTTTGTTTATCAACTAAATTTTGCCATAGCTTCTCTTGTAAACTCTCACACCCAAACACTTAGGTTTTCACCTTTAGACAACCAAGAACACTTAATCACTTAATACACATTCCTTACACACAAACATATTGTTTTTCATCCTTTAACCATTCAAGACATTCATCTTTACAAGAAATGCCCTTTACACACAACTAAGCCTTTAACTACACTACATCACAATATAGTGCATAAACTTAAATTGCTTGGCACTTAGGCCCTTAAATAACATGGCTCTTAGGCCCTTAAACAACATAAACCTTAAACACTGAATTTCCACAATACATAAGCCTTTGACCTGCAATTACACACACGAAGACATATGTTCCTTTACTAGTCTCCTTGAGAACACCTTACTAAGTCATTCACCGTTTGCTCTTTAGGTAGTTTTAGCAAGCATTATAAGCTCATTTCCCCTAAGGCATTAAACCACATTGAGATAGCATATTTACCTCTTTTCCTCTCAAACTTCTTTCTTGTTTCCTCTTAAAACCGATAAGGCATTTCTTTCCTTATCAACTACTAAACAATATACCAACATTGAAATGAGTATATAATCTTTATGCTTCATCTCATTGTAAACCCTAGGTTTACATTATTTCAAAACATTAATGTAGTTGTTTTACCTTGATCTTTGAAGGGTGTTTGAATATCTATGAAGAGAGGACTCCACCTAGTCCTTGAAAGATTCAAATGGAGCTAGAACAAAGCAACACAAAGAGCTCCATCAATGTATTTTCGGTCAATGACAAAACATGGAGGAAACTTGATTTTTCTTTGAGATTCCTTACCTAGAAACAAAGGAGAATGACAATATGAAAGAAGATGAGCTTTTCCCTCTTCAATGGAGATTCTTCATGGCACCAAAATGGAGTTCTTGAAGATTTGAAAAGATAGAAGTGAAGAGCTTGGTCTAACTAAGACAAATATGGTCTTAGAATTTGATTTGGAGCTTTAATGAACATTTGGTGAGCAATTGAAGTTGGAGAAGAGAGGTGCTGCACCATGAACGGTTTTGGTTGGGAGAATGGAGCAAGATGACGGTGGGAACAAGAGGAAATGAAGAAAGGTGAGGAGAGAGGCAAGGTTTGAAGATATTTATGTTATAAAGCAAAAAGTAACCTTTTACTTACTTTCCTTTCTTTCTTTTAATTGGCTGACTTGGTATGGTGACTCACCCTCTAAAAACCGTGCCCCCTTTAATATATAACATATATATGGCCTTTGTTGACCAATTTAATTACTTATAACAACATATGTTACAAACTAGCTTATTTTAGTTACTATTCACTAAAACAAGGCACATAGATGTGAAATTTTTGATTTCCCATTGATATAGACTTCCAAATGTGATACTATATAGTACACATGTTAATTAAAGAGTAATGATGGACATTTAGCCATTCAAAACTCATTTACAAGACAATGTTTCAAAAACGTGCTTTAAGACTCCTTAAAGCACTTTTTGTGTATTAACTTGTTTTCAAGCTTGGTTTTCTTTGGTAATTGATTTAATATGTTCATTAACATATTTATAAGGTATAGGTATGACCATTAGGTCTTATACAAATTTATCCCAAGCTTAGAGCACATTTTTGCTCTTATTGACTTTAAGGTATTTATTTGTGTTTTATTTGGTTTAACTGTCCACCAAGGTTTCCTAAGGACTTATTTAGCCTTATTAAATCATAATTGAATATTATTAAGTCTTGGTAGGCTCTTTGGGTCCTAACCAAGTTCACTCATAGCTTAGAGCATGTTTTTGCTCAAACTGTGTCTTAGTGCTTTATTACATTTTACTATGATTTAAATTGTTCACTGATGTTTCTAAGGCACTTTTTAGCCTTTACATACCATAATTTGATATTTAAACCACATATCAAGGTTTAGGGTATTTCAATCTACCCCCCTTAAAAGAACTTCGTCCTCGAAGTTTACACTTCCCTCACATCTTGGATTAGAATACGGGGATTACTTATAGAGGTAAAACTTCCATAACCAAATACACTTTACATCACAACCTCGGACTTAATGGTCCGGGCAACACATTCACATCCATACATAACATAACATATTCACATGATAACCTCGGACTCAATGGTCCGGGTATCTTAACAACATTTACACATACATAACAACCCCTTAGACTCTCTGGTCTTGGGTAACATAACACATTTAGACACATAGGTCTTGATAACATAACAGCCTTTAGACACATAGGTCTATGTAACACAACACATTTAGACTCATAGGTCCTAATAGCATACACTTTAGGAGATCAAGGTCAAAATAACATTTATCACACATACCAAACAACATGTCATAGCATGTATTGCAATCGAAAATATCTTTTACATACACTGTGATCCCGCAGAACCCGGTCGCGATGGACACCTTCCGTCCCCGTGTCCTTGGGAGATCAAAACAATCATTTAAGTTTAAAATTTCCTTGTGAGGTTAAGTAAGAGAACTTTAATTATGTAAAGTATCTATCAACGTTTTATAAATACCAATTGAAAATCCTTTTGAAAACACACACAACTCCAAGTCCAACTTAAGCTCTTTGCTTCTTTTATTAGCGTGGTTATTTGTGACCACTTATAGGGAGCTTCAAGAATCATCCACCCTGATGTGATCAGCATCAGTGTAGAACTATCCTTCCACTCCAATTTGTGTTCGGCTTCCCTTGATCACATGCAAATCAAGTTCCACTTCCCACTTCATTTTCAAGCATCAAATAAATCACTCATTTCCAATTTTCTATCTTCTAAATCATTCTAATCATGATCATAACATCTCCAAAGGATAGAACTCCGTCTATCAGTTACCTCCATTCACTTTAATCCTGTTGCCTAGGGAATCTTATTCTCACTAGGTTCTATGTCGGTTCGTATTCTTTCATGAATCACTATATAGTATATATATACATATATTTTATCAAAATACAACACACCATTTCACATTTATACACTGTCGGGGTTTGTTCCCCCGGAGTTTCTCTACTCCCACACTTGTACTATCACTCACAACTGTTAATAAATCAACACACTTATCACAATGGTATTCGCATCTTCTGTGCGCAATTACCACAATTAAACCATGAATGAATGTGTATGTTTACGTAACACACACCAATCATCAAAACAATAATTTTGTGCTATGCACAATATAAGTCACATACACTACGTACACTTGTACGGTAATATACACTAAGTGGTTTGCGCTCTACCCCCCTTAAAAGGGATTACGCCCACGTAATCAATCACTAAACATTGGCTTAAATGTTGTGCCGTCGTGAAGTGTTTTAACTTCCACGCGGCCTATTACACAATGGATTCTGATTAGATCTTAACCATATTGGCGGTTTAGTTCCTAAACCAAGAATTCTCATTGGAGTTTGTTTAAACTCTTAGTTGGTTTTCGATTCTGGCCTGTTAGGCTTCTAGGCGTTAATAATTAGCCATTCACTGTGTTCACCATGTACTTCAACACTTGAATCACTGGCTCACTAGTTTCTGCTGCGAAACTCTAATAACTGTAGAGCTTAATTGCCCCCTTTGTTATTCTTACTGTATTGCACATACCCAATTGTCACCTCCTCTTAGTAACAATGGTTTCTCAACCGACGCGTGGTATATCTTACCGTAGCGAATTCGGTGTTATAAACTTTCTATCCACTTCCATAACAATTTACTGTGTATACAGCTATGTATTTCACAATAATTGACTTGTTCCCTTTCGACTTACTGTCGGTGAGATTGGCTACTACTAGTGTGTAGTGCTCTCTCAGCTATTTACAACCTTTGGGGTATTCCATACCGATATTTGGCAGTTAGTGCTACTGTAGTCACTACAGTTAATCATGTCTCCACATTTGGTTTTGTACAAGTACTCTTTCATGGTATGTCTTTGCATTTCCTATGCATCGGCCATTATAACATTATTACTCCACAATTAACATGTTTCCAATTCCTAGCTATCCCACTCGATCATTACTGCGCAAGTGCAATCCAAAACACTCAGTCATACAGAGTGCAGAGGCGTAAACTCTTGACAGTAAATCCCTTATGCGATTCGCCATGGAATTCACACTGAGTTCCTCATCACACAGTACCTACCACTGGCTTATTGTCCAGTCTGTTTAACATCGCTTATCTTGCTCTCTACTAGGTTTAACTCATAACTGGTCTTATCTGTTACATTATCGTTTAACAATACTTATACAACGGTCGCTTGTTGCGCACCGTGCTCTTACTCCTTGTATAACATCAGCTTATATCGTATTTACTGTCACATTAACTTCCCACATATACTTACATTATTCACATTATGGTTCGTCACTCATTTGGATGACTACTGAATACTCTTTGATCGTTGATCACTTGAGTCACAAACCGGCGTTATTTAGCTCGGTGCTTCACTTTATCACATACTACTAGCTAACTGCTCTCTTTCAATAATACATCGTCCTCCTTAACATATTTCTTGAACTTGATTTACATAACTACCGCTCCTGCGGTCTCACAATATCGAGAGGTATCCCCACTCTTAACGCAGTGGTTCGTTCTCCACTCTATTCACTTATATAACATAACCTTTTGCAGTCAATCCAATTTTCATAACACATGTTGCTTGTGGCTTACAAGCCTTATTGCCTTGAGCTGCGCTCGTTGTAGGCTGTCCCATACATGTACTTCTTTGTACAACATTACATAGTTTGGATATCGTATTGAGCTCCATGACAAGGTCGTTGCATTCCGTCTCCTTTCATGGGATGCCCTTTAGGACTGTCAGTCCGTCTCCTGACAACTTATATCTAAACTGGGTGTTAGTTTTCAACCCTTTGTTTTCTGTCACGTTATTTCGTGCAACAATTGTTGATGCGAACACCCTTTAAGGATTGCTCCTGGGTGTTGCTAAGTCATGCCATTACATCTGGTTCGCACTTATTGGTATTACAGTTAGCCACGCCGTTTACGTTCTTAACTGGCTTATTATCCTTTTCTGTGAAATGAACACTTCCTGGTAGTGTAGGTACTCATTCTGGGAATTTCATCCCGTTCATTGCACATTAATGTGTCCACATTAGTCATCTACTTGCGATGTACAGGCTAGGTCACCGTTCCAGCTAACATGTTTATCCCTAAGGATCCTTAAGACGTATACGATGTCTTTACATTACAGTTAGTGCACTTCGCACCTCCTGACTCCTAAGCATTTCGTTGAAGGAATTCACTAATTCCTTAGTCTCGTTAATTTAACTGAGTTCCTTAACTTCAACTATTCCTTGTAATCCTTAGCTCTTGTTTGACTCATACTGCTGACCGTAGACGGAGTCGACTACTTCCCGTGTTTCGGACTCCACTCGTATACATATGTGGGGTACCATACTGATACATTGCTACTTACCCAACTAACCCATAATAGGTCTGTTGGGCCCACAAGCTCCTATCGGAGTGCGGTCGTCCCACAATTCAATTGGTACACTCGTAGTGCCCGTCACACGCCTAGGTGAAGTATTCTGTTGTCAACTCCCTTATATTGTCCCGTGACAATATTCGTTTCCTTGCTTCCGACTTCTCATATCGAGGGAAAGTTTATCCATTGTTGTATCTTTATCAACTGCCCTTGGGTTTTACTGGTTTGGTTTTAAAAAAGGTTAGAAAGAAGTGTTGGTTTGAAGGAAATCTGGTTTTGAAAAGAAAAGGGTTTTGAATAAATCTGGGTTGAAAGAAAATTTTCATGGTTTCACAACATCTTCTTACCTTAACCAAGTCTAGCTTCTTGCTGACTGGTGTATTTACAATTACAGAGGTTAGGCCCAAGCCCTTCCATGGTCATAATGATCCTGTTTAACTTCATGGTACTTTACTAAGTACTCTGTAGTGGTTATAAATTTCCCGAACAGCCCTGTTATAGCAGCACTTGCTATGGCAAGTGCGCCATGCTAACGGCTATCGGTTTAAACACATACCGGTTGTGGTATTGTTTTAACCCATACTGTCATCAGTGGCCTTGTTGGCCCTCACTGATCTTATTGCCTTGTCAATAACCCTTCTAGGTGACTTCTCACTGTCTTCACATTATAATCACTATCTAGGGTGTTTCCCATTCTGGGAGACCCCTTTTCTGTTGTATTGTTTCGTCTTCGTAGCCCGTCCCACGTATTTATCGTGGTTACTGAGACTTGTCTCTTATTTGGACACTACGTTGTAGTTCCTTTGTCGGTTGGTATACCGTTGGTGTATTATTTAACAACTGTGGTTCCGTAGACACTTGTCTCGGGTTCCATTAATCCACTTCCTGCCTGTTGCACGGTTGGTGCGTTGCAAGCTGGTTATTCTCGACTGCTCGGCATGTCGACCCAGGTTGCCGGAAATTCTATTCTTCTATACACAAGATTCTTCATTCTTCGCTATTAAATGCGGTTAACATTGTTCAGATGGAAACCGTCTCCGGGATTCCCAGTTTTCGGGATCTACCATATGACAGGTCTCCATACTCTAAAGGTATTTAATAACAGCCAGATCGGGTATTCCCGAGTAAGAGTGGACTTCCATCTCTCTGGCGTTGTTGCCCAAGTTATAAAACAGGGATTGTGGAGGGTGGGATGGATATTGTAGGTTTCCAGTATTCACTGGTAGTTCCTATCTAGCGTATCTCTCACGCTATCACTCAACCCTTAACCCAGAGTACTAAAATCCTAACTCGGTACTTCCTAAGCTCGGTAATTCAGTCATCAGAGCGATACTTCGCTCTGATACCACTTTTTGTAACACCCCATCCAACATTAACACACTTACAATAAACTGCAGCGGAAAAACAACCTCATCACATTACTTAACTCGTTGGGTTACACGCCGTTAGCCACCCACGTGGCTAACAAGGCTAATACATACACATTGTACCGGTCTGATGGGCTAAATTTCCGAGCGACTACACATTACTATCCCTTTCCATTCATCACAACAACAACATACACCTTCCAACTATACCGAGTATTTATAACTAATGCCGATAACAATTTCGGTCTTACTACACCTACTGTATATATACACTTAAATGATTACCCATGTACAGTGTCTACCCCGTCCTACTCTCGAACGGCTTCCAGCTCTCTGTACCTGAAATAGGAAAAGAAGAGAAAGGGTGGCCCCCAAGGGGCTCAGCACCTTTGCTGGTATGGTAATCCCGCAGCCCACATGCTACCGGGCCACGCACAACTAATTGTCGTCTTAGCATGCGATTGATTATATTTAAATCATGCATGCAACTGTAAAACACACACATGACATTTCGCCTCAATGGGCTCAACAAACGGATAATACATCCTTACTTGATATGTCACTCATGGTATTCATTATCCCTAGAGTGTTCCTCCTCTAATGGAGCTACTCCTAAATAGACGACACTTACCCTTAAATCGGGTTATCCTTAAACGCCTCTTTTCTCAAACTGGGACTCATATCCATGATCCACATACTCCACATTTTACAACATATAACATACACTACATAACAACACTTAACAACACTTTGCACGTTTCCACGAGCACAAACATAACACCGCAATAGATATTGCATCACAACAAAGATACATAACATAACGGGAATGGTCCTCTTAGGAACCGACCCAAACATTGCTAATACACTGGTGAGCCTAGAGAATGTTGCCAGTCTCATGATAAGCTCGTTACATAACTCGTTACCGTCTCGTTAAATGAACGGTTAACTTAACACAAGGTGTCTCAGATATATGATCCAAGCACACCGAAACAAACATAACAATAGTATGCCCCTATGGCCCGACGTGAGTCAGTAATAGCCTTGGTTAAAGGGGAGGTTGGGAACCAAATTGGAAAACAACCATAACATACGGAGAGGATCGAACCTGCTATGACAACGACCCCCATACTCACACGCGTGGCCGGAACGGACCGGACTCCTCACTCTCCCCGTTAGCACTTGTCAGAAGTTCATCATTGAACTTAGTTAAACAATCACAACATTGGGTTAAGTCTTGTTAGACACACACAAGGGAAGGGAGAGTCATACATTCATACACCAACATCACACACAAACATCACATAACTAACTCACGCATAGTCGTGGTTAGAACGTTCCTTAGGTCGCAACGTTATCACCGGATACCGTTCTCATACGTTTACCTAATAGTGGTTAACTAGCCCTTCAAGCGCTTTCGAGGTTACCGGTATCGGCACGTAAACATACAATAACAATAACGACTGTAAACTCGTTTCATGATTTATCTCATAACGTGGCAAACATACAGAAAAACACATTGGCATACAAGCCGGTGTAATCCGGTAGGACACAGGTTGCAAGAAAACCATACCTGTCACCGGAGTCCACTTTATCATGTCCACTTATGTTCCTCGAGCAATTCTCGAACAACTGATAACATTACAATTACTTTTATTAATATTGGGGTAACATGTTTGCTTAACGTTTAAAGCGCCCATAGTTTACCCCGTCATTCCCGTTACACTTAACTCTCTGTGATATTAAGTTTACAACTCTCACATCAACCCAACACTTGTTTACACATTTTAAGGCCTTTATGCCACCAAACAAGGCCTAAACATCACCTAAAACCATTACCATTCAATTCCCCATGATTAGAAGCCTTTAAAACAGATTTTGCAACTTTTGACCTGGTCCGGGACTTGGTCCGGACCCAAGGTCCCGGACCACTTGTAGAATGTACTCTCGGCCTTATTTTACCCTTGGTCCGGGTCTTGGTCCTGGACTAAGGACCCGGACCACTTCTAAACTTCACTCTCGGCTCTTTTTAAGGGGTGGTCCGGGTACCTATACAAGGGTTAGGTCCCGGACCATGTTATTAACTTGTCAAAACATCATTTTTCAACCCCTAAACCATCCTTAAACCTTACCTAATCATTCCATAAACTTTCCACATGTTTCCTACATGTTTAAACACCTTAAAACAAGCACTAAACTTTCCTAAATCATCACTAACTGGTTACTCAATTCCTTACAACAATTCCTAGCACTTATAACATTTTTCTTAGATTTCTAAGTGGTATATCATGCCTACTACATCAACTAACCAAAGTGTTGTCTCACAAACATTACCACCACTCCAAAAGCATTATTTCTTATACACACCTCCTTTGCACAATTGCTTATAACTTCCACAAGTTTTCACTTAGACCTTCACTAGGCATTTCTTTTCCTTTGTTTACCAAATCTTGAACAAGACTTAACACTTCACATAACAATTCCTTGGTGTGTTCAAAACACCCATTTGAGTTCTAAATCCTCCAAGACAATGCCCATGGCACCTTAACACCTAAGAACACCATGATTCACCTTCTTCCACCATTTTAACACTTAACAAGTTCCTAGTACCTTCTAGGTCTTAAAATCTCATTTCATCACATAAACTCCTTTGTTTATCAACTAAATTTGCCATAGCTTCTCTTGTAAACTCTCACACCCAAACACTTAGGTTTTCACCTTTAGACAACCAAGAACACTTAATCACTTAATACACATTCCTTACACACAAACATATTGTTTTTCATCCTTTAACCATTCAAGACATTCATCTTTACAAGAAATGCCCTTTACACACACACTAAGCCTTTAACTACACTACATCACAATATGTGCATAAACTTAAATTGCTTGGCACTTAGGCCCTTAAATAACATGGCTCTTAGGCCCTTAACAACATAAACCTTAAACACTGAATTTCCACAATACATAAGCCTTTGACCTGCAATTACACACACGAAGACATATGTTCCTTTTACTAGTCCCTTGAGAACACCTTACTAAGTCATTCACCGTTTGCTCTTTAGGTAGTTTTAGCAAGCATTATAAGCTCATTTCCCCTAAGGCATTAAACCACATTGAGATAGCATATTTACCTCTTTTCCTCTCAAACTTCTTTCTTGTTTCCTCTTAAAACCGATAAGGCATTTCTTTCCTTATCAACTACTAAACAATATACCAACATTGAAATGAGTATATAATCTTTATGCTTCATCTCATTGTAAACCCTAGGTTTACATTATTTCAAAACATTAATGTAGTTGTTTTACCTTGATCTTTGAAGGGTGTTTGAATATCTATGAAGAGAGGACTCCACCTAGTCCTTGAAAGATTCAAATGGAGCTAGAACAAAGCAACACAAAGAGCTCCATCAATGAGTATTTTCGGTCAATGACAAAACATGGAGGAACTTGATTTTTCTTTGAGATTCCTTACCTAGAAACAAAGGAGAATGACAATATGAAAGAAGATGAGCTTTTTCCCTCTTCAATGGAGATTCTTCATGGCACCAAAATGGAGTTCTTGAAGATTTGAAAAGATAGAAGTGAAGAGCTTGGTCTAACTAAGACAAATATGGTCTTAGAATTTGATTTGGAGCTTTAATGAACATTTGGTGAGCAATTGAAGTTGGAGAAGAGAGGTGCTGCACCATGAACGGTTTTGGTTGGAGAATGGAGCAAGATGACGGTGGGAACAAGAGGAAATGAAGAAAGGTGAGGAGAGGGCAAGGTTTGAAGATATTTATGTTATAAAGCAAAAAGTAACCTTTTACTTACTTTCCTTTCTTTCTTTTAATTGGCTGACTTTATGGTGACTCACCCTCTAAAAACCGTGCCCCCTTTAATATATAACATATATATGGCCTTTGTTGACCAATTTAATTACTTATAACAACATATGTTACAAACTAGCTTATTTTAGTTACTATTCACTAAAACAAGGCACAGATGTGAAATTTTTGATTTCCCATTGATATAGACTTCCAAATGTGATACTATATAGTACACTGTTAATTAAAGAGTAATGATGGACATTTAGCCATTCAAAACTCATTTACAAGACAATTTTTCAAAAACGTGCTTTAAGACTCCTTAAAGCACTTTTTGTGTTTTAACTTGTTTTCAAGCTTGGTTTTCTTGGTAATTGATTTAATATGTTCATTAACATATTTATAAGGTATAGGTATGACCATTAGGTCTTATACAAATTTATCCCAAGCTTAGAGCACATTTTTGCTCTTATTGACTTAAGGTATTTATTTGTGTTTTATTTGGTTTAACTGTCCACCAAGGTTTCCTAAGGACTTATTTAGCCTTATTAAATCATAATTGAATATTATTAAGTCTTGGTAGGCTCTTTGGGTCCTAACCAAGTTCACTCATAGCTTAGAGCATGTTTTTGCTCAAACTGTCTTAGTGCTTTATTACATTTTACTATGATTTAAATTGTTCACTGATGTTTCTAAGGCACTTTTTAGCCTTTACATACCATAATTTGATATTTAAACACATATCAAGGTTTAGGGTATTTCACCCGAACCGTGTGAAAATGTTTTTCTTCAGAAATTTGATCACAACCTTTGCGTCATTAGTTGGGGTTGCAATTGCTTCAACCCATTTGGTCACATAGTCGACCGCCACTAGAATAAACAAGTTGGAACAAGAAGATGGGAAGGGGCCCATGAAATCGATACCCCACAAATCAAACGGCTCAACCTCTATCATTATGTTGAGCGGCATCTCATGCTTTCGAGAAGTGTTCCCAAGCCTCTGACATTGGTCACAGGAGGTAATGAACGAGTGGCAGTCTTTATGAAGGGTTTTCCAGAAAAACCCGGCTTGAAGAATCTTGGCTGTTGTTCGTGTCGGACCGTGGTGTCCTCCGGCTTCACCCGAGTGACAGTGAATCAGAATCTCCTGCACTTCGCTCATGGGCACACATCTCCGGATCACCCCATCAGCACAAACCTTGAAAAGAAAAGGATCCTCCCAGAAATACCTCTTGACGTCAAAAAAGAATTTCTTTCTTTGTTGGTAGGTCATCTCCGGTGGGACCACTCCCCTTGCCAAATAATTTGCGAAGTCCGCATACCAAGGGTCATCAGCCTCTTTGATCACAAAAATAGTCTCATCCGGAAAGAAGTCGTTTATAGGTACACCTTCATCGGGCACTTCCATGCGAGAGAGGTGGTCGGCCACCACATTCTGCACACCCGGTTTATCTCGGATTTCGATCTCAAACTCTTGCAGCAACAAAATCCATCTCAACAACCTCGGCTTGGCGTCCTCCTTAGCAAACAATATTTTAAGGCGGAGTGGTCCGTATGCACAATCACCTTACTGCCCAAGAGGTAAGAACGGAACTTATCTAATGCAAAGACAACCGCTAGGAGCTCCTTCTCGGTTGTGGCATAGTTTTTCTGAGCATCGTTGAGTGTTTTGCTCGCATAGTAGATAGTTCTTAGAATCTTCTCCCTTTTTTGACATAGGGCTGCCCCCACTGCATAGTCGCTTGCATCACACATTATTTCAAATGGAAGGCTCCAATCTGGTGACACAACTATCGGGGGTGAGATGAGGCACTCCTTGAGAGTGTTGAAAGATTTCAGACAGTCTTCATTGAAGTCAAATTTTGCCTCTTTGGCTAAAAGGTCACACAGAGGTTTGGAGATTTTGGAAAAGTCCTTGATGAACCTTCTGTAGAACCCGGCATGGCCAAGAAAGCTTCTAATGTCTCTAACTGAAGTGGGTGGTGGTAGCTTCTCGATGACTTCGACCTTGGCCCGGTCAACTTCAATCCCTTTGGAGGAGATCTGGTGCCCGAGGACGATCCCTTCTCTCACCATGAAATGGCATTTCTCCCAATTGAGTACTAGATTGGTTTCCTCACATCGGGAGAGAATGGCATCTAAATTCTCTAGGCAAGAGTCGAAGTTGAGCCCAAAGACCGAGAAATCGTCCATGAAAACTTCCATGCTTTTTTCGATAAAGTTGGAGAAGATTGCCATCATACACCTTTGGAACGTTGCGGGAGCATTGCATAACCCGAAGGGCATTCTATATGCGAACGTTCCATAAGGGCATGTGCAGGTGGTCTTCTCTTGATCTTCAGGGGCTATGGGGATTTGGAAGTACCCCGAATAGCCATCAAGAAAACAATAAAAGTCTTGCCCGGCTAACCTCTCTAGCATTTGGTCGATGAAGGGCAAGGGGAAGTGATCTTTTCTTGTAGCCGTATTCAACTTCCGGTAGTCGATGCATACTCTCCAACCGGTTGTTGTTCTTTGGGGGATCAGCTCACCCTCTTTATTTGGCACCACCGTGATTCCACCTTTCTTTGGTACCACTTGGGTTGGACTCACCCATTGACTGTCGGATATGGGGTAGATGATCCCGGAGTCGAGTAGCTTCAGGACCTCTTTTTTAACTACCTCTTTCATATTCGGGTTGAGCCGCCTTTGAGGTTGAACGAGTGGCTTGTAGTTTTCCTCCACGAAGATTCGATGAGTGCAGAAATGGGGATTGATACCCTTTATATCGGAGATTGACCAACCAATTGCCCCTTTGTGGTTTCGAAGCACCTTTAACAAACTGTCCTCTTGTTCACCTGTGAGGGAGGAGGAGATAATGACAGGTAGATCACAAGGTTCAGTCAGATAAACATATTTTAAATGAGAAGGTAGAAGTTTCATCTCCACAGTGGGAGGCTTTTCAACCGACGGCAACGGCTTCTGAGCAGCTCGTTCCAATGGTTCAGGTGGTGGATAGCGTGGTCGATAGCCAGAAAATCTGTTGTTCAACTCAGCCACCATTTCAATCATGTCTGGGTGAAATTCCTGTTCAACACAAGCCTCAAACAAAGGTAATTCAAGAGCATCAGTTTTAACAAGAGAGAGAGAGTGATCCTGCACAATTGAATCTACGACATCTATAGCAAAAACAGCCTCAGCCTGTGAGGGTCTCTTCACTACTTTAGACATGTCAAATTCTAATTTATCATCATGAAGTCGCAGAATTATTTTGCCTTTCTCCACATCTATGAGGGCCCTAGCAGTTCTCATGAAAGGTCTGCCCAAAATTAGTGGCACTCTCTGGTCTTCTTCCATGTCTATTACAATGAAATCAGCTGGGAAAACAAATGAACCAACAGTCACTACCAAGTCTTCTACCTTCCATTTAGGGACAACCAAAGATCTATCCGCTAGTTGCAATTGAATGGGAGTGGGAGTGCATTTACCAATTCCAAGCTTATTAAAAGTTGAGAGAGGCATAAGATTTATACTAGCACCTAGATCACATAACCCACTCCCACAGTCAATTTCACCAATATAGCAAGGGACAATAGGTAAACCGGGATCTCCCAGCTTTGGAGGTAGGCTTCTTTGTAGAACTGCCGATACCTCTTCGGTGAGATGAACGGTTTCTGTTTCCTCCAACGATCTTTTGTTCGCTATAATGTCCTTCATGAACTTAGCGTAGATCGGCATCTGTTTCAAAGCATCAGAAAAAGGAATATTAATTGTTAATTTCTTGAAAATGCTTAGAAACTTCCCAAATTGTTCATCCAAATTTTTCTTTTTGAGTCTATTGGGAAAAGGAAGAGGGGGAAGATGTTTTGCAAGAGTAGTAGAAGTAGAAGGTTCAGGAGACTCCTTCTCCTTGGAAACTTCCTTAGGTGGAGGTGGTGGTTCCTCAACAATCTCTTGCTCTTCTTCTTGAGCTTCATCTTCTTGGGACCTGATAAGTGAGAAATACATCTACTTTTATGGGCTATAATTCATTCTATATTTGCAATAATTTATGCTATATTTCTCACTTATCATATGTTTTTGCTTAGATTTATGTTTTGATATGAACTAATACATTTTATGTGTCAAATGCAGGAAATATATATATACATACACGTGACTCACACATAGGATTAAACAACTACATCATCATTTGGACGCTGCACTTATTTCACAAAGTTATGACAGTGAATTCATTATTCACTCATTCTACATCACTTTGGCGGCTTCAGAGGGGAGAATTTAACACATCAGATTATTAATTCATTATTACATCATCATGCTCACAACCGATATCATTATACAAGATGTGAATAACGAATCTTTAGCATCGGTCAACAGAAGATTATCATCTGCACACCATCAATCGTGGCCGTACATCATTTATCTTATATTCACGACATTTGGTATCTTCTCACGTATTGGCTGCTACTTATATAAATAAGATGATTAGGGTTCGAGGGGAGAACACCCAGGCCCAGAGGGGCCTCGCGCCTCCTTCCTGAATTCCACTTGACTCCACCACGCACCATCACCACATACCATCTACTCACGTATACCATCAATTTCCATCCTCACCTCATCACCATCCGCCAACATCCATCCCAAGATCATCCACCCGACTCCACCATCTCGCCCACACTCTGCTTTCACCGAACCACCTCGCACACCATCACTTCATCACCATATACCCAATACACACCATAACATTGAGTCAACAAGAACAGCAGCAGCAGTAGTTGGTTGCGCAAGGAGGAACGACACAGAGCTGAAGTAAACCGACTGACATAGTAAAATCGGAGTGAAATTCTGGACTTATTTCTTGTTTATTGTTTTCGTTTCGTTACGAATTGTTTTATGTATTTTTACGTTGTTGTTTACGTTACGAACCATGAGTGAGTAATTTTTATTAAGCTTCTCAGGTTAGGAAAGCGAGTCGTTTTCGTAGAATTCTGATTATGTAGATTCGTCACTATTATTATAATTTTGCAATAGTTTGATTCCTGTCCTTAATGCGCTTGGATTTTCTGGCCAATTTTCTAAGTGATTTTTGTAGAGCTTATATCAAAATGCGGTGCTGAGATTAAGTTCTAGACATAGGAAATCAAACCGGATTAACGACTAGAAGCATGGCTTGCCTATAGGTTAATCTGTCTCTAATAGGAATTGTGTTTATTGCAATTAACTTGAAGTTAACTTGGGCATGGTTTGCGGCTTGTTATTTCAGTTAGTTAGGGTTCGTCGTACAAGGATCGGTCAACGAACTATTTATAATTCCTGAGTTTATTGCATAAAATAGTGAAAATTGTTATTAATTGAATTCAACGAAATAGACGAGTGGAATAACCTGGGGAGTGTTTTTAATTCACTAGATTTGTTAAACTGATATTTATTTTGTTATTTTTATCGTTTTGTTATTTTATTACTTTGTGTTCGTTATTTGATTTGGATTAATTGAAAACCTAAAAAAGTGACAATTTCCCGTTTCCTTAGTTTATTTTAGTTTCTCGGTTAGATTAATAATTTGTCAGTTAATTGAACGAGGTCCCTGAGTTCGACAACCCACTTAACCACTATACCCGCAAAACGATAGGTACACTGCCTAGGTAGAAGTATAGTAACATATATTTCTGCTAACAGGACCTCATGTCTTCATGTGAGCATGACGGATCAAGGAGTCTCCCACTCCTTAGTGTTACCGCTTTTGCTTGCTCTCTTGGATTGGGCTGCGTTTGACTTGGAAAAACACCCGGTTGTCTTTGAGCAAGTTGCTGAGAGATGCTTTCAAGTTGGGACTCAACCCTTTTGTTGGTGGCGTCTTGACTTGCTTTAAAAGCATCCAAGTCAGCCGCTTTAGAATGCACAACCGAGACAAGATTTTTCATCATGTCTCTTAGCTCGGCATTGGCATCCGTGGGTGGAGAAGGATGTTGTTGTTGTTGTTGTTGTTGTTGTTGTTGTTGAAAGCCCGTAGGTGCTCCTTGTGGTCGGTAACCCATTTGTGGGTTGGACATTTGAGTCGACCCTTGTGACCGGTAGCCCGTGGGATTGTTGGAAGCATTGCTAGCTCCCCCTTGGGTTTGGTCATTACTTCTCCATGAGAAGTTTGGATGGTTCCTCCATGGGGCATTTTGTTGATTGTAGTTGTACCCGGGGCGGTTGCCTACAAAGTTTACATCCTCACGTGGATCGGCATAAACCTTGCCTTCGCAAAAGTGGGTCTCGTGAGGACCCGCGCAAATTGCACACCCCTCTTGGATTGGAGTAGAAGTAGATGGAGAGGGTGA
This sequence comes from Limonium bicolor, assembly GCA_023374045.1. Classification (NCBI taxonomy): domain Eukaryota; kingdom Viridiplantae; phylum Streptophyta; class Magnoliopsida; order Caryophyllales; family Plumbaginaceae; genus Limonium; species Limonium bicolor. The sequence goes on from CM041776.1 coordinate 274,080,968, forward strand.
TGATGAAGAAGCTATAGACTTTGTTGTTTCTTTTTGAGCTATAGCTAGCTTCTCCACCATCTTGGTGAGTGAAGATAGTTGAGCGGAAAGGTGGTCGGTGGGTTCAACATGTAAGAGACCAGCTGCTCTTGGTGCTCTCCCCTTTTGCCTAGACCATTGCCTTATGTTACTAGTCATCTCCTCTAGGAGTGCCATCCCCTCTTGAGGTGACTTAGTCATAAAGCTTCCTCCAGATGAGGAGTTCACAAGTAGTCTATTCTGGTCCTCGAGACCGTTGAAAAATGATAGACATAGTGATTGGTCGTCCAAACCGTGGTGGACAATTCAACATGTTTTTGAATCTATCCCATGCATCGTATAACGTCTCTCCCGGTTCTGTGGCAAAAGGTATTGATCTCTCCAATTAATTGCCTTGTTCTACTAGTGGGGTAATACTTGGCAAGAAATTGTTGAGCCATTTGTGCCCAAGTATGGATTGATTTTGACGGTAAGCTCCTATACCATCTTGATGCAGAGTCGGAAAGTGAGTGAGGGAAGAGCTGCAGGCGTATCCTCTGGTCAACATTTCCAGTTTTGCCAAATGAGTTGCAAAAATCGAGGAATTGACTTAGGTGATTGGGAGCCTCATCGGGATTTACTCCACTGGATTTTCCTAAATCTCGGACAGCAGTGATGTAATGGGTCTTGAATACCCATTGTCCGGTCTCTTGAGGCGTCAATTCCGGTAGGACTATGGCTGAAGGTCTCCCTTCGGTGTCCGGCTGGTTGTAATCTTTGAGAGCCATTCGTTGTTGGTTCCCGTTGTTTTCAACCTCCGGTGGGTCATTCATGATTGAATTTTTCACAGTTCGGATGGCCCTCAACAATGAACGCTCGAGCTCGGGTCTCGGACTAACGAGTGGGGATCCTTTGGCTCGATTGTTTGGCATACACCGAGAAAAAGAAGGTACCTAAAATGCACCAACACCAAACGCTCTTAAGTAGATGGATATGTTAAAATATAAACAACTAAAAACATAAATACCACAAATGAAGAAAAATAGATAAAAGTACTAAATGCACAAAAACTATAGTACCGAACCAAGGGAAATTGAATAATCAATTTCCCCGGCAACGGCGCCATAAACTTGTTGAGAAAATTACATACATAGTAATTAAACCTAGCTAAAATGGGCAAGTGCACCCAATTCGTTGCAGTAAAACAAGTGTCGTATCCACAAGGAAATTGGTTTCTAAATCCCAAGCTTCGGTATAATAGTTAAGTGCAAAATAACAGTAAAATGGGGGTTTAGCCAGAGGCAAGCTTGGTTGTTTGTTTTGTTAACTAAAATGCAACAAAAGCAGTAAAATGTTTGTGAATGGTATGGATGGAGAGAGTACCCTAGGATAGTGGGAATCACCCAATTTACTCAAAGAACTTTAAAACCATAACTCATCATCTCAGTGCCTATTAGAGTTTAGCTCATGAATCCCCAAATCATGGGAAATCCAATTCTTACCTAAATAATCAAACCCCTTAATTAAAGGAGGTTCAAGTCATCAAATAGCATTAAGCAAGCACTCTTAAATAATAGCCCCAAGCAATTACTTCCAAATCAAGAAAGCAAAGGTTAGGGTTTACTCCCTTCTTGGTCTAGTTCCAACTCAAGCTCAAATATTGAATGGAACCACCATAAATGCAATAAGAGATCAGTTTAGTGCATTAATTGATATTGAAGAGAATAAAACAAGAGTAATTAATGAGTTAGGTTTCTAGCATTCAATGAGCAAAATGGGTTCAAACCCTCATCCTAGGATACAAATGGAACTACTCAGACATAGCTAGAGGAAAGAGCAAAGAAAAGGAAGAATTAGCCATTGGAGGAGCTTCCAAGCTTCAATGGAGGTAGAGATCTTCACTTTCTTCTTCCTCTTTCTTCTCTTCTTTCCTCTTCTTTCTCTTTATTTTCGCCTCTTTCTCGTCTGTTAGGGTTGGAGTCGGGTGAATTTGATAATGAGAAAGGAGTCCCAGAATTAGTTTAAAAACGCAGATCTGGGCAGATTTTCATTCCGTCCGACCCAGACTGGGTCGGACGCGTGAGTCGGACGGCCTCCGAAGAAGAAGACAGCACGGGGAAAGTTTAAGTATGTCCGACCCATATCCGACCAGGCTTATGGGTCGGACGATTCCAGTAGCTTGGGCGTCCAGGAGAACAGGGTGTCCGACCCAGAGTGGGTCGGACGGTCACCAGAATTTGGCTCTAACTTCCTCTGGGCCTAGAATCTTCATCGTGGCTCGGAATTGCTCCCCGTTTGCGGCATTGGAAAGCTTGAAGGATGAGGGATCCGTTGATGCATGCTACTAACTCAAAGGAAGTTCAAAAGTATGCTCAAAATGAGCTTTTACCTATCAAGAGATTAAACTCTATTAGTTAACTATTAATCACTAAAACACTCTATTAAGTGGTGAAACAAGTTATGCATGCAATAGAATAGAAGTAAATGAAGCTCTCAAAATAGCATTATTTCACCACTTATCACCGGTCTGATCAAAATAGACTTAGCAAGCAATTTAATAAACTCGTGACATTTATTAAAAAGGCGAGAGATAAGCTTTAATCGTAACAGACTGTATTTAAATAAAACCAGTAAAAATATTGCATAATTAATATAAACACATAATAACCATTCCCAGAGTATAAATATTCTAGCCTAACATATTAAATAGATAAACAGAAACAAGAGTAGTAGAAATCATCTGTAGTCACTCCTGCATTCGTTCTGCTATTTTGTATACGTAGGACTAGAGGTGGATATTGGGAATGTAAATAAATAAAATGGAGAAGACGGGAGAAGAAGAAATGGGATGGAATGTGATGTGTGGTGAAGTGGATCGATGATGGATTGTTTGGGTGGTGGATGTGTTTTTGGTTGAAGGTGCAGTGTGTTTATATAGAGGAAGGGAAGAGGCAGATCTGGAGTGGAAGAGCATTGATTGCTCATTAATTGCAGGGGACAGAGCTGAAGACGCGTGAGGAAATTAAGGTAGGCGGTGCGGAGTAGATGGATATGGCAGAAGCAAGTCGACGGGCGAAGAAGAAAACTGGCGCGCGTTGATTTTTAGTCACGTCCGCTTGTTGTCTCGTTGGCGTCCGCCTCTGAAGCCATGCGGGCGTCTCTGTCTGTTTCTGTCCGCTCCTCTGTCCGCCCAGGGCTCACGCGGACATCTCTGTGTGTCCGCCTATCTCCATCACTTGTGTCTGCCCGGTCACACTTGTGTGTGGTCCGCCTAGCTGTCCGCCCAGCCCCATGCGGACGCATGTGTGGTCTCCGCGTGACTTATTTTCTTCTACAAACTTTGACCGGCTCTAGATTCTTCGTTTGGACTCCGTTTTCTGAGCCGTTTGCGTCCATGCGTTCGTCTCTTCGTCTACTTTACTCCCAGCTTGGTTTTCCTCATGTTTAAACAATAAATTTGTGAGATAACAATAAAACTAAACTAGAGGAAAACTAACCGAAGTGGAGAAATGAGCAAGAAAAAGTGCTAATATAATATATGAAATACACCTATAAATCATGCTCATTTGGACACTTATCACGTACCTTGCTTAAATAAGGAACGATGAAAGAGAATTGGTGTGGATTCCACACCACTGCAACTCTTTTTTTTAATTTCTTACTGACAAATATGAATGGAATCCACACCACTGTGGATACCCTAAGTCACGTTAATTAGTTAGCTAAGACTAAGAGAAGATAAAGTCCAGGTTCATTACAATCAGCTAGCTTCATTTAATATACATGGTAATACTTGCGTAGTAACATATTTTCAAAATATCGTCATGAAAGGAAGCAGGGCGCAGGGCCGGCAATATACAATCACAAGTTCGTATGAAAGCATATACCATTTTGAAGAAAATTAATAGTATTAACATTTAGTCTATAAAGTTTTTGTTTTATTTAAATATGCGTCATAATTCAAAAATCACCACATCTGTTTGTCACTATTGCTAGCTAGCTAGTTTGTTCCATATGCATGCATGGGTCCCGACTCACGAGCCGAGCATTATCAATGATAAAATTGGGGCCTTCATTACAGCTAGCGTTTCGGAATTCCTCAGAGAAAATCATATACGTGGGCTCCTTCCATACATGCACGCATGCATTTTCAAAAGCATTGATCCTGGAGTAACCTCTGACCCGGTGCTCCCACCGATATTTTATAATTTATTTTATATAAGATGAATTTTTTATAATACTATTTTACATACTAAAAATATTTTGAGTAAATATATTAGTTGGATTGATACTTTGAGTAAAGCCATGAACAGCAACAAAAGTCCACAGACCACCTAATTGACACCACCGTGTAAAATAGCCTTGTGCAACTTTCACCCCTGCAATGAGGTAAACAGGAGAGCCCGGGAAAAATATTAAATTATAATTCTTTTAACTATTTTTTAATTATATTTTTTAGCATTTAAATGATATACAATATCTTTATATTTTCTGAAATTTTTTAACTATATATGATTTTTTTATTTTATAAAATTTTAACCAATAAAATAATAAATTTAAGTTTTTTATAATTTTTTATCGTTTTTAATATTTATTTTATTAAATTTTGTGGTATTTTGTGAATTAATAACAGTATACCACATAAATATTTTTAATTCACAAGATATCACAACATTTTTTGAAATATATTAAAAACAGTAAAAATAATAAAAATTTATATGTTTATTAATATATAGGATTAATCTTATAAAATTAAATATACCAAATATAATTATAAAATTAATAAAATTAGAAAAAAGGTAAAAATAACAAGTAGTTAAAATAATGATAATTCATATTTTTATAATATTTTTACTCTGATAATTTTAATAATATAAAATATTATTATAAAAATTTAAATTTATATAAAGATTATAAAAATTAAATTATCATTCTCTTTACTGTCTTGTCTATTTTTAATCAAATTTATGGCTTTCCTAATATAATTATCTTTAATTATTCTTCATATTTTTGGAAATTTTATGATTATATATATATATATATATATTATTTTTTATATTTCAATTTTAACCCATATATAAGAAAAATTTAAATTTTGATACTTACTATTTTAAAATATATTTAATTATTTTTGGTGTATTTTTGAATTAAACATATAAAGTGATATTATATAAAAATATTATATTTATATACAAGCTAAATAATTTGACAAAAAAAATAATAGTTAAGACTATTATAGTCTAATATATTTTTTATAATATCATTTTATCTATTTTAATTAAAAAAAATTAATAAACCTATGTAGAAAAAGTAACTACTAAAAATTAACGTTGTTTATATAAGAGTTATAATTGAAAAAATAAAAAATACCATATATATAATAAGAAAATCTATAAAGAAATATAAAAAGTATAATATATTAGGGAAACCACAAATTTGATTAAAAATAGACAAAAACATTAAAGAGAATGATAATTTAATTTTTTATAATTTACTTTATATAAGATTAAGTTTTTTATAATACTATTTACATACCAAAAATTAAAATACTTTTGAGTAAGAATATTATAAAAATTTTGAATTATCATTTTCTTAACAATTTTTTAATTATGATTTTTAGCTTTTAAATGATATATAATATTTTATATTTTTTGAAAATTTTTAATTATATATGTGTGTTTTTTTGCTTTATAAAATTTTAACTAATAAAATAATAAACTTAAATATTTATTATTTTTTTACTGTTTTTAATATATATTTTATTAAATTTTGTAGTATCTTATGAATTAATAACATTTATGTGGTATACCGTGAACTATGTTTATCAACAAGTAGGAGTATTTTGGTCTAGAAAAGTTTTAGATTATTAAGTTGTGGTATCTGATGAATTAAAATTATTTTTGTGGTATTTGAAAAACTATTTTAAAAACTGTAGTATTTTATGAATTAACAAACTGTTTAGTGGTATCAAGGGAATTTTCCCTATTAATAATGAAAACATAAAATACCCGGAAAATCACGTGGATGGGTATAAATTGGGCGTCATCAAAACCTCCCTAAGTAAAACCCAATGCGATAAAAACTAAAAAGGAAAAGAATACTCACCACATCCAATTACAACCCTAAATGTCATACTAGTAAACTGGAAATGAAGAAACATCAACTCGCTCATGGTCCGAGAAACAAAAATGTTCTAGATTGTCTCAACTACAAATAATCTTTTAAGGATGCAACTCCTATGAAGAACCCGCATGTAAGGGGAAGGTCTTTCCACTAAGATTTTGTCCACCTCCAGACTCCAAATTTAATTTGTATTATGATTAGATCAACATGAAGAGTTTCAGTTCTAAATACCACATTGTTACGGTGTAACCATATGTAGTAAATGTCATAGCACAAGGTCATATTTCCAGACCCTTTTGCTTTACTTCCTATGGGAAAGGAGAACCAGTCTTGGTAAATCTCGATAGCTCTAGCTCTGAAGATGAATGGTAGGTTCCACCCGTAGAATGAGCTTCCAAACCTTGTTATCTTAAAAAAGGTGGGTCTTATGATTTTGGACGAGATACATCTGCTTCGAGTCGATCGTGGTCTTATTCTTGAGGTAGGCGGCATCATATACTCTTTACTCGAGTGAAGTTGTATCTCATAGTTGATATGACAATTGATGTATGTGACATACAGAAAGAATAAACTAACTGATCAAGTAAACTCGTAGATAATGTGACAAAAGAATGGGGCCATCTCAACCCCGTTTTCCTTCAAGGGTGGTCAAATCAATCATTAAGGCCGATCTTTAGGGACTGAAACTAATAGCTGATATCAGTTGTCATTTGAAGTTAGTAACAGTAGGGAGAAAAAGTAGGTAAGAGAAAACGTAAGAAGTTGATATGACCATTGATGTACGTGATATAAAGGGAAAAAGCAAGATGATGAATAATCAATTAAACTCATTTGATAATGGTGTAAAAGAATGACTATTCAAAGGTGTTGGATAATGATAGGAGCGCAAGGAATATTGGTAGCTCTATGATACTCTCTCCTTTTTTGTTGTTCCTTTCGTCTCTATTCCCAACCAATTCCTCAATCAAGTGCACCTTAGGCTTGTATCAGTAACAGAGAGCCTATATTGCACTCCATTTCCATCTGCAATGAGTTCTATCAGCAATTTAGCAATGAATGGATCTTGAAGGGTTCCTTGGAATAGGATTTCTCGAATTATATTCTATGAACATAATTTTTTTGTTTGTTGACAATTAGAAACCCTTGGAATCAATACTTGTTTTATTCATCATAATTATATTAAAAAAAGTAAATAAAATCAATATTGAATTAAGGGAAAATTACATGTCCCACCCATGATATTTGGCGTAATTACACACTCAACCCACGTGGTTTAAAAAATTACTTTCCCCACCTATGTGGTTTCCCATATTTTACATCCAGCAACTTTTCTAATATTTGTTCAATTCAAAAGATGCTTAAACGTTGTCCAAAATTGATGAAACTTTACATGGATGATGATGAAGTGATATATTTTGATCTTATGTCAAATCCGAAGTTTTTTAAACTTAAATGTGACCCGTAGGACCCAATGAAACATGTGACATGTTCATTGGGTCCCACATGTCACATTTAAGCTTAAAAAACTTTAGATTTCTCACTGAACCAAAATACAACACTTTAGCATCGTCTATGTAAAATTTCATCAAGTTCAGACAACGTTTAAGCATCTTTTAAATTAACCAAAAATTAGAAAAGTTGTTGAATGTAAAACAGTGGAAATCACATGGGTGGAGAAAGTAATTTTTAAACCACGTGGGTGAAGTGTGTAATTTCACCAAACGTCATGGGTGGGACATGTAATTTTCTCTAAAATTAAACACAAAGTTAAATTAATACCAAGGATAGCCAAGTGCTCGCCGGCATCCTAGCAACGTGAGGGTCCAAGGATGCATCCCACCACAAGGGTGTAATAGGGGCAAGTCTTCCCATGCCATTTAGAACAGAAAACGCTAATCAGATAAAACAATTTTATAATTAATTATACTTAAATTAGGAAAAATTTCATGAAAATGTCGATTTCAATAAAAAGTACATACGGTAGTTTTTTTTCTAGAAAATTACCCAAATGTACCAATGACCGGCAAAGAAGCAACCCTGGACCAAGGAGGTTTGTCAGAAATCGCCTCGATCCAGGGCTGACCAGGTTTCCGACTTTTTTTATCAGAAACCGCCGTGGACCGAAGAGGTTTCTGGTTTGTTTTTGCCAGAAACCGCCCCGGGCCGAGGCTGCTTGCGGAAACCACCCTGCTCCCCGAGGCTGCTTCTTTGCCAAACTTGATCAAATTTTTTAAGATTAGTGTTGAACAGTTATACTTTGGATCTATGTCATTTTTCTAGGATTTCGGAACCATATAGGACCCACATGACTTCATCTAAGCGACACCAGTTAGCGTTTTTTTGGTTTTCAAAATTTCCGGTAAGGTTATCTGGTGCTTAAATGTTGTCCTAAATCAACAACATTTTGTTTTATTACCCAGTTTTACACTTATATTCATGTCATATGATATATACGCAACCGCTACAACTTCATACGGGACCAAGACAACTTCATTAAGTTTCCCACCAGAGTTAGCATTTTTTTAATGTTTAGTGAGCTTGCTCGATAATTAAATGGTCTCCAAAATAAACGAAAATTTGTAAGACGATAGTCAAACACCCATACTTTTGTCCTATATCTTTGGTATAGCCGCTTAAAACTCACACGCGAGTGAATTAAATCAATTAAGGCATATAAACACCAAATTGGTGAATGTACAACTTATAAATTAAATCAATTAATTAGTTGCAAATTTAACTTTAATTTAACAACAATATAAATGTAAAAAAATTGCATAACAATATAACAACATTAGAATAATGAATTAAGACATATAAACACAAGATTAATGAATGTGTAACTTATAAATTAAATCAATTAATTAATTATGAATTTAACTCTAATTAAAAACAATATAAGTGTAAAAAAAATTCATAATAATATAACAACAATACCATAATAAATTAAGGCATATTAACACAAGATTAATGAATGTGCAACGTATAAGTTAAATCAATGATCTAATTACGAATTTAATCTAATTAAACAACAATATAAATGTAAAAAAATTGCATAATAATATAGCAAAATTAGCATAATAAAATAAGGCATATAAACACCAAACTGGTGAATGTGCAACTTATAAATTAAAACAATTAATTAATTGTGAATTTAAATTTAATTAAACAATAATATAAATGTAAAAATAATTGCATAATAATATAACAACATTACCATATTGAATTAAGGCATTTAAACACAAGATTAATGAATGTGCAACTTATAAATTTAATCAATTAATTAATTACGATTTTAACTCTAATTAAACAAAAATATAAATGTAAAAAATTAATTTTAATTTACCAATATTTGAACATTAATTAACTATACCCTATTTTGGGAGGCATAGTTATAAACTAAATAAAAATTGGAAGAACTAATTAGAGGTAGAAGAAGTAATTAGAAATTGAACAACAAATAAACAAAAAAAACCTAGTATAATAAACATATTAATTAGAAACAGATAAACAATTCAAAAAAAATAAAAAAATTAAGTATATCAACTTACTTAGTAAAATTCAGAAAGAATGAGAGAAAGGGGATTAGGAGAATCTAGAGTATAGAATTGTGTGGAAAATTGGGCAGATTGGAGGGGGGTATGGGGGGTTTATAGGGATAAACGGTTTTCATAAACCGCCCGAAGCCCTGGGCGGCTTCACGGTAATTTTTCAGATAACGTTATCCATGCAATCGCAAAAATCACAGGGATCCGGCGGTCGATATTTGTGCTTGGGATTTCGGATAAGGGTTGCCATTTGCACACAAGCGGCCTCGGCTTTAAGGCGGTTTACTGCAAGCCGCCCCAGTCCAGGGCATTTTTTGACAAAAACAGCCGGAAACCGGTTCAGTGTTGGGGCGGTTTCTAACAAACCGCCTCGGTCCAGGGCTGCTTCTTTGCAAGTCGTTGGTACATCCGTGTAATTTTCTGGAAAAAAAAACACTGCGTGTAATTTTTTCCTGAAATCAACATTTTCACGAAAATTACTTAAATTATATTCAAATTCAAAAACGTATTATAGTATAGTTCAAAATAGTTTTGTTGTAGATGGTTCAACGAATGTTTTGTTACGGGTATAACCCTTATTAAGTAATGATTAATTGTATATCTGTAAACTTTTTATAATTGTAATTTTTGTAGATTTTATATAATGTTTAATACTCTATTATGTTCTTAATAGATGATTTTCCACACAGAAATTGAGACGTTATGTAGGATAGGTTGTTTAACCAATAAAGTGGGGTGAGAAACTTTTTCTTAAGCTACGTACGGTTCTGGATATATGAACAATATCTAAACTTATAGAATCATGCTCTCTCCTCCCCCTCACTCTCATCCCCATTAACCCCACCCATCCCCACCCCCTAATCTACCCTCATCCACCGTCCCCCCCCCCCCCCCACCATCCAAACCACCAGAAACAACCACAACCTCCCCCCCCATTGACCACTCTCCAGATCTACAAACCGCCACAATAACCAGCCACAATACTTCCTGCTACAAACTCTAACCTCCATAGCTCTACCACAACCACAAACTCCACAACTAAAACTCACAACCACATAATAACCGCAACCACCAAATAAAGGGAGATAACAGGTATCGAAGTAAGTGAAAAGTGAATAAACAGAGTAGAAGGCCAAGAAGGAGAGAGAAATACGAGTCGAGAAGATACAACAAGCAGGTACACTGAAAAACCCCCAGTCAGTCGCATAACACTCAAGGAGCAAGAGGCGAGCGGTAACGGAAGAACACGACCAGTGCTGGAGAAAATAGCAAAGCCACAATCTTCATAGATAATATTAGCAAGGATGTGTCTGAATTAACACCCCATCCGCTAAACTCATAATTACCTCTTAAACTGTCACATTTGCCAATAATCTCGTAGTGGAATTCTAAATACAACGGAGGGTGGTATAATGCCGTTAGCCACCCATATGGCTAACCAGGCCTATCTCAATTACAGTAACGGTCTGATGGACCGGAACAACTGAGTACTCAATACAAATACAACACTTATCCATTTCTAACCGAGTCACGATACAATTCTCAATTTAGTTCTTTACTATACCGGGTCTACACATACGGATGCCGATAACATTCTTGGTCTTACACCTTATTCAAAGACATGAGTAAATTAAAATCCTAACTACCCATGCTAACCACCGTCCCCGTCCTACTCTCGAACAGTATCATCTTCGGTGTACTTGAAAATAAAAACGGTGCCCCTAGGGGCTCAGCATATTACTGCATATGAAATTCGCATACCCCGCGTGCTAACTGGGGTACGCCGACTACTTTGTCGAGAGCATAGGATTCTTTTTAATTCAATCATCATGCAACATAGCAATACATTAACAGGCACAATAGCACAATCGGTATTCAACATAGAATACAACACTAACTAGCACATCAAGGTAGTTAGCTTATTTCATCTTGCTCTTAGGCCTTGAGAGTTTCTACCTCACTAATGCCTTAGTTAATTTGTTCATTATCCTACCCACTCTCTTGGGTTACTTTTACTTAAGCTCTCTTAGTACTTGAGACACTACAGGTCTCATACTTGCTTCACAATCATTTTCTCTTAATTAATTCTTAAGCCAAAACACATGGCCTCCTGGCAGAGTCATACACAAGACTCACCACCGGGCTTTCGATTCTAGTCTTACTTCCCCGGTTCAACCCTACTCTGGGTCTAGCATGGTGGGAAGGTTCAACTAGCTATCGGAACTCTCTCTTAGTTCCTACTTCTTTCACATAGGTCCGAATCTCTCTCGGACTTCTCACATTCCCAACACTCCTCTCTCGGAGTTATAATATAATTATGTATATTAGTCTAGAAGCATCACTCTCGATGTTTCTAATGACTTAGGGAATTCTTCTTAAGTTCGGGTATCCTTAGGTTTAAGGGTTGCCCAACATTTCGAATACTTTTATTTTCAGTTAATTTCTCATACCGGATCGAGTCCTCATATAGGAGGTCGACCGTCTTTCAGAGGGAGTTTATCGGTCCCTTGTAACATTTTTACTTCTCTCAAGAGTTCCTCTCTTGGAACTTTCATCAACCCCTAGATTGAGGTTCATTTATCTTCCCACTTTTACTTATTTCGTGGATTGTTTCAATTTGGTTTTCTAACCATTATTGGGTGTTTACTCAACCCGCGCCACTTCCTCACATTCTAGTGAGTTCATATGTTTACATTATCGTTCTTGGTTCAATAGTTTTCGTGTGTTTCCACGTTCTCATTATTTTATGAAACGACTCAATCTCCGAGTCACTAACCAATCGCTACTCAACTATGAGTCGGTCTATAACGCTAAGTTAGACCACACCGGCATTCAAGTATGTTAGTTCATACATTATACATCAAGACATACATATCAAATGCAATGGGTCATTTTCATGCTTTACTCTTGATTAAGTCGGCACACAAACACATAGCACACAAATCAGTGTAACACGGTTAGCATACAGGACATGAGAAAATCATACCTTACACCTTGGTTTCACTTTTACCGTGTCACCTCACAATGCTCGGTTCGCACTTGGTCCACTCGAATTCTCAAATTTCCTTTTTAATACTCTTCTCCACTTCTCTTCACTCCAAAATCGGTCAAGGCAAATCGCTTGCCCAATTCTCTTTGGAAACCCTATAATTGATTTTGCCATGAATCAAAGGAGGAGCTCCAACCCACCATTGGAGGTTTGAATGGATGCTCAACAAAGAAAGAAACAAGGTATTAAGAGGGGGCAAAATCGGCCAACACAAGAAAATGGAGAAAATGAGTTTTTCTCTTGAAACTTTTTACCTTGTTTGAAAGAGGAGACTCCAAGCTCCAAGAAACATCAATTTTCTCTTCAAATGGGCTATACCCATGGAGATGAACTTCAAGCTTTTGAGATTTTGTAAAGATAGAAATGAAGCTCTCGATGAGGGGAGTTCAAATATGTAATTGTTTTTTATTTGGAGCTTTGGTGTAGCTTGGGTGAGCAAGAGAATGAAGGGAAACCATGGGAGCTTCTTGAAATCGTTTCCAACCAGAGGAAGAAGAAGAGAGAATAGAGAAATCTGGGAAGGAGGGAGTGCTCACATGGGAAAGGAAAGGAATTCAAGAGAGAAGAGGAAAAGGTGAGTATTTGTTTATTTGTTACTTTACACTATTCACCTTTTGACTTTTCAACTCTTTATTCTCTTTGTCATTTAACTAATAGAGAGGGGGAGGCTGATTTAATTAGCCAAAACCGGCCCCCACAGTATACACATGCTGGAGCATTTTTCATCTTTTACAGAAAACGCTCATTAATTTACCCGGTTTTAGCACTATTCACTCACCGGGCCCGTTTTTTTGGATTTTTCTCATTTCTTAATTTTTTATGGTTCTTAAGCTTCCATTAATGTTTAATTATAGTTATTTAATCAACTATAATTTTTACGGGTCTGTTTGACCACTTAAAGTCGCGTTTTCTGGTTTTCTCAAAAAACGTGCGTTAAGGCTCCATTAGCGTTTTAATCCATTATTTGGATCCTTTTTCTTCAGGAATTATTCCCACATACTAATTAGGCCTTAGGAATCCATCTCGGACCATAACGAGGTCATATACCTCCCATACTTGTAAAACGCGCGTTTTTACGTTTTTCACGTTTTTACGTTTTCTCTTTTCTTTTGGTTTTATTCTCTTTACCCATACTCTCTAGGCACCATTAGGCCTCTAAAAATCATATTAGAATAATTAAATCACCATTTTTAAGTCCGGGGTATTAAATATCAACTGGGAAGAATAATACGGAGGTTCGCAAGCTGGACAAGAATATATACGTGCAAGAAAGAAAGGAGAACAAACCGAAATGCATGTGCCTTCGTCGACGTAAAAGGCAGAAGATTCCAGGTGCATGATAGAAGGTATCAAGGGCTGGAACATTAATGGGAGTAGACTCTGGGCAAGGATGGAGTTCCAAGAACACAAAGAAAAAAAAAGACAAGACCCAAAAATCAGGCTACCAGCAATGGGGGAAGATGAAAAATACGATCCCAAAGATTATCAAGCTGCCGAAGAGATGGACTCAAAAAAACAACAGCCATGCCACATCGAGATTATCTCTAAATATCAAAACGGATGAGGGAATGAAAGCATGTCTCAACAAATGCGCAGTCATCACGCTCCAAGAAGAAAAATCGGCAAAAGAAGCTATGGACATTCTACACAATCGGTGGAGAAATCTGATAGGCTTATTGGCATTTTCAAGGAAAAAGTTCCTTATGGTCTTCGGTACAAGTCAAGAAGCCCATGAGATAGTAGAGGAGGCAAAAAAGGAAGGATACGAAGGTATAAAAATCCGACGCTGAAGTGTGGATCATTAAGTGGAAAAACGAAGAACTTGGGTCATCATACGGGGGATCCCACCGCATGCCTGGAATAAGGTTAATGTGTGAAAGATTGCGCAAACTGTCGGGGAGGTTATCAAGATTAAAGAAGATGAAAATTTCTTTGTGGAGAATGCCGAAATCTGAATCCAAATTTAAACATCTACTCTCAATTTGATCAACTACAAAATTATGGTCAAAGTAGATGGATTAAATTTTCTAGTGAGCATTGTGGAAGAACACAGTAAGTTGATCAGAGGAAACATTGTGGATCTCACCCAGAGCATTGTTCAAATTGCAGAGAATACACCAAAGAAGGGTCAAAGTCAACAAAATAAAATTGTTGACCGGACACCTGATGATGTGGGCCGTAGACAGAAGGAACAAGAGTCGCAAGCGAGTGTTGAAGATACCAACAAAATGTAGTAGTGGATGTCTCGAGACAGAATTGTCACTGAGAAGCCGGAAGTAGAAGAATTGAGGAGACACAATCATTGTGTCGAGATAATAGGGCCAATAACGAGTCACGGACTTGGATCCCCAATGGCCATGAGGCGAGAGAAGAGAAAGAAACAAGAGTAATGGGTGATGACTCAACCCCCGAGACAGAAAAGCAGGAGCCAGTAATCAATAAAGGGGAAAAGGGTTGAGAGAGAACATGGTAAATATTCTAGAGGCATGAGAAGGCCTACTGACGCCAACGACTGTCAAAAACGACATTATAGATCCCGAGACGTTGCCCACTCACATGCTACCCCGAAAAATCCTAATTCGATTAATCCCAAGAGTAAACAAAAGGAATCAGAGGGGCTATTAAGCAATCATGAGTCTGACAACGTGAGTAACTCTACTCCCAAAAACCCTATGCAGGCACAAACCAAAAAATCGACTATAGAGAAGAAGGGGGTTACTTTGTTCGTGGAATTGTTCCACAATACCCCACCGGCGAATAAGACAAAGGAAACAACCCCAGCACGTATGAGATGGGAAAAATCATCGATCTTGAGACAGAAGCTGATGAATGCATGGATTTACTAAGAGAATTAGGTTGTCAAGTTCCACACCCCGATCAAACAAAGGTAAACATCGTAACACAACTCCAAGCATTTTCTACCATCTGAGCAGCACTAGACGGTGACAGTAGGGGTCCAGAACATAAGGGGAATGGGATCAAAAGATAAGCAAAGGAAAATGAGGGAGGATGTAAGAAATTTGAAGATCTCGTTGCTAGGCCTTGTTGTGACTCAGTTTAGTGGGGTAACGGCTCAAAAAATTGCAAGTTTTTGAGGAATAAAGAAGTCTAGCCTAGCATGGGACGAAGTGCCAAGTCAGGGAAGATTTGGAGGAATAGTAATCTTGTGGGATGAGGAGGACATTGAGGTTCTTAGGACATAAAAAAAGCGCTCGGTGGTTGAAGGTTGATGCAAAGCTCCATGAGGATGGGGTAATATGCTCGGTAGTTGTGGTCTACGCTCCATGTGACATCAGAGATAGGAAAAGCATGTTTGCTGAATTGATCCAATCCAAAGATGGCTGGTCAGTAGAAGTGATGATTATGGGGGATTTTAATGAAGTACTAGCCCCGTTAGAGAGAAAGCCCGCAAGTACATCCCACTACACCTTAGGTATGAAAGAATTTCAAGAATGGGTAAATCATATGCAACTGATTGAGGTACAATTACAAGCTGCTTTGTTTAATTGGAGAGGTGGAGGTTCACTTAGCAGAATTAGATCATGTATTTGCTACTCACGAGTGGTTGGCACAGTATTCAGATGTAAGCGTCAGGTCGAATGAGTGGACAATATCTAACCACAGGCTCATTGTGGTGCACATGGGGAAAGTCAAATGGGGTCCTAAACAGTTCAGGTCCATGGACTCATGGCTCGAGCATCTAGAGTTTGAGAAAGTCATCAAGTCGGAATGGGGAAGACTAAGGTATGGATCTACTTTGAATAAACTCAAAAGATTGAAAGGAGTGTTAAAGAAGTGGAACAAAGATGTCTTTGGAGAAATGAGCCAAAATATTCATAATCTCAAGTTTGAACTAAGAAATGTGGAGAAACAAATTGAAGAAGATGGTGCCTCTCCCCAGGGTGAAACGAAAATATTGCAAGCCATGAGAAAGTTAGAAAAAGGCGGAAAAGGAACATGCTATTTATTGGAGAAAACTGTCTAGAGATAAGTGGATAAAGGAGGCGGATAGCAACACAAAATACTTCCATAGGAGAGCTACTCTCAATCGAAGAAAGAAACTTATCACGTGCCTAATAACCGATGGAGGGGTTATTGATAACCCCACAGCAATTAGGGACCATGTGGTGGAGTATTATAAAGGCCTATTCCAAGTTGTGAACCTGTCCGGAATTCGACCATCTGCATATAACCATCCTAGACTTTCGATTGAAGAGGCAAGGCAATTGGAGTTGATTCCCTCATTGGTGGAAATTAAACAAACGGCTGGGCAGTGTGATGGATCCAAAGCCCTGGGGTTCGACGGGTATAATATGAAGTTCATCAAAAGAATATGGCATGTCATTGGGGAGGAGTTCGGTAGTGATGTCAGAAGATTCTTCACTACCTCAAATTGGAGCGAGGTGCAAATACTACATGGATAGCTCTAATTCCAAAGAAAGTGGAGGCATCGCATGTACAAGACTTCCGCCCAATCAGCATGGTAGGATGCACGTATAAGGTAGTTGCGAAACTGCTTTGCAACCGCGTAAGACCTCTCTTGCCAAACTCATCAGTGAAACACAATCATGGTTCGTGATTGGAAGAAAGATCCTTGAAGGGCCTTTTATTGCAAACGAAACCATTGCATGGCTAAGGAAGAATAGAAAAAAGGGTTTGCTATTGAAGATTGATGTGAAGAAAGCTTATGATTGCATCTCATGGGATTTCCTAGATATGATGCTAGAACACATGGGATTCGGTTTGATTTAAAGATCCTGGAATTCGGTCTACTGGTTTCCTTTGTTGTTGTTCTCCTTTGCTTATCGAGATTTATGCTTGTATGTTGTTAGGCTTGTAATTGGATGTGGTGGGTACTCTTTTTTCTTTCTAGGTATTTTCTCACTGGTTTTACCTAGGAAGATTTTAACGAGGCCCAATAAAACCCATCCACCTGGTCTTCCAGGTTAAACTTTATTTATATAATGGCTTTAAGCCCAAATTATCAAAAAAAATGTACAGTTCTAGATGTCACATCCCACTAGGCCCATCAGAGCCTGGCCAAATAGATTCCAAGGCCCATAGTTGAACACAATTAGCTTTGTAAAAAAGTTCTCGATCCACATCTCACCGAAAAAGAGACGTTTCTTTTTGGGAAATTTCATGAAATACCACTATATTTTTTGCTAATTCATGAAATACCACTAAAAAAAATAAGAAAGTCATGAAATACCATTATATTTTTTCAAAAGTCCATGAAATGCCACTATGTTATTGACCAGAAGCAAAAAAAGATAAAAATACCCCTACTAGCCAACAAAGTACTTTTAAAGTTCACAATATGCTCATAAATGTTAAAAAATTCACTAAAATTCATAAAAAATCAAAATACTATAAATATATAGATAATTATAAAAAATATAAAAATGAATAAAAATATATTAAAATATCATAAAACATTGAAAAAAGTAAATATCTCTTATATTTTTATCAAAATTATTTAAAACCATAAAAAAGAATATAAGATTTTAAACACATAATTTATACTAATTTTTCTACAAATTTATACCAATATAGTACCATAATTTATACCAATTAATTATCATGCATTTTTGAATTGTTTTTTCTACCAATTTAAATTAATTATTCAAAATAAATTATATTAATTTTTTAACTAATATTTGGATTTTTTAAAATTATATTCCATTTTGCAGATGACTTTATGACATAATATAATTTATTTTGGATAAATAATTTAAATTGATTAAAAAATTATAATTGGAAAATATATGATAAAAATTATGGTAGTTAATTGGTACAATTTATGGTGTTTAATTGGTAGAAGAATTGGTACTAGTCATACTTTTTCACATAATTTATTACCAGTTTTTCTACCAATTAAGCACCATAACTAGTATCATTTAATCATAATTTGTACCATACATTTTTAAATTATCTTTTTTTATCAATTTAATTTATTTATTCAAAATAATTATATTTTATGGCATAAAGTCATATGTAAAATAGAATATAAATAAAAAAATTCCAACTATTAATTAAAATATTAAAATAAAATTTTGAATAAATAATTTAAATTGTTAGAAAAAAAAATTAAAAATGTATGCTAAAATTATGGTAATTAATT
The DNA here is from genome assembly GCA_023374045.1 of Limonium bicolor. NCBI lineage: Eukaryota > Viridiplantae > Streptophyta > Magnoliopsida > Caryophyllales > Plumbaginaceae > Limonium > Limonium bicolor. Next base: position 274,099,806 of record CM041776.1, read on the forward strand.
GATATAAATCATGGTAAGTAATTGGAATAAATTATGGTACTATATTGGTTTACATTTGTAGAAAAATTAGTATAAATTATGTGTTTAAAACTCAATATTCTTTTTTATGGTACTAAATAATTTTGAAAATACTCTAAGAAATATTGAATTTTTTTCAATGTTTTATGATATTTTAATATTTTTTATTTATTTTTATAATATTTTAAATATATTTTTATAGTATTTTGAATTTTGTGAATTTTAATTAATTTTTTAACGCTTAAAGGCATATTGTGAACTTTCAAAGTACTTTGTTAACTAGTAGGGGTATTTTTATCTTTTCTGCTTCTGGTCAATGATATATAGTGGCATTTCATGAACTTTTACAAAAATATAGTGGTATTTCGTGACTTTCTTTTTTTAGTGACATTTCATGAATTAGCCAAAATATAGTGACATTTCATGAAATTTTCTTTTTTAGATCAAAAAGCAACATTTTTTTTACTATTTGATAGTAGTATTATAATATTTACAACCAAGTAAGAATAGGTGACCTTAATTAGTTAATTAGCTAAGATTAAGAGATGATAAAATCTAGGTTCTTTACAATCAGGTTTATTTAATGTGCATGAATTATATTCTTAGTAACATATTTTAAAAAATTGGGAAAATTCACAATATACCCCTCTTTTCTTTCGTAATTCACAATATACCCCTTTTTTCAAACTTTGTCACAAGATACCCCTGTTTTTTCATATTCATAAAATACCCCTTTTTCAAAGGACGTCAATAGCTCCGTTAACCCCCCACGTGAAAGTTTCAAAAGTTCATAATATACCCCTGTAAATTGAAAAGTTCACAAAATACCCTTTTTGCCAAACTTCCTGTAACAGCTAGTTTTGTTGTCTAACGGCTATTTTCAGTCTAACAACTCTTTTTTCACCTAATAAGCACCTATATTTCATTACAATTGAACTCAAACCTCATACCAAAGCTATGGCCATATTTACAACAACAATCAATGAAAAATTCCAAACCATTCATGTAGAAGTGGAAATTCCAGCAACTTTGTCTCTCTCTCGCAACCCAAATTCAGTAGGAAGGGCGTACAAATTGCTGGATTGTAATTTCTTCCAATGGTGGGCACCGGTGATGAGGCAAGCGCCAAGCATGGCAGCATCTTCTTCTAGTGCTGCCTCTGCTCTTTCTGAAGCTCAAATCAGGAGAGAATTGGAGTTGATGTGTTTCTCATGAATAGAATGAGGAAGGAAATAAAGAAGGAAGTCAAAGAGGAAATGAAATGAGGAGAAAAGGGTTGCTTCCCAACAAGAGAAGAGCACACAAGAAACAGAGGAGGGAGAATCATCTCAGGCTGCATGAGGAAAAAGGTCTGCTACTACTTCTAGAAGAAGTCCAAGGAAAAGAACCAGAGGCAACAATGATGATTCCACTTCTGCTGCTGCTTAGGTTAGTTTTTGTTGCTGTTTTTTGGTGGTTAAGGGCGCAGTGAATATGTAAAATTGTAGGCCCTGTTTTTGTTGTACTTTTGGTGGATTTTCTGGTGTTGATATCTGTTAGGGTGATATCCGATTAGGGCGTCGTACTTTTGGTGGATTTTCTGGTGTTGATATCTGATTAGGGCGGTATACTTTTGGTGGATTTTCTAGTACTTCATGGCGTGGGTTTGTTGGCCCTATTTTTGGTATATTTGGTGTATTTGGTAGTTGACAATCGGTTCTGTTTGTAATGTCATATTGTTGCAGTAGTAGGAACAACAATGAAATATACTAGTTCTGCATTAACAATGGAAATTACATTATATTTTGCGGAATTACATTATATTTTGCGGATAAAATTGCAAAAGCAACTACAACTAAACCCCAAAGAAACCACATCTTCATGCTCTATTTCATTTCCTCTTTGACTTCCTTCTTTATTTCCTCCCTCATTCTATTCATGAGAAACACATCAGCTCCAATTCTCTCCTGATTCTGAGCTTCAGAAAGAGCAGAGGCAGCACTAGAAGAAGATGCTGCCATGCTTGGCGGTCTTGCATCACCGGTGCCCACCATTGGAAGAAATTACAAATCCAGCAATTGTAGTACGCCCTTCCTACTGAATTTGGGTTGCGAGAGAGAGACAAAGTTGCTGGAATTCAACATCTACAATGAATGGTTTGGAATTTTTCATTGATTGTTGTTGTAAATATGGCCATAGCTTTGGTATGAGGTTTGAGTTCAATTGTAATGAAATATAGGTGCTTATATAGGTGAAAAAAGAGCTGTTAGACTGAAAATAGCCACTGGACAACAAAACTAGTCGTTACAGGAAGTTTGGCAAAAAGGGGTATTTTGTGAACTTTTTCAATTTACAGGGGTATATTATGAACTTTTGAAACTTTCACGTGGGGGGTTAACGGAGCTTTTGACGTCCGTTTGAAAAAAGGGGTATTTTGTGAATTATGAAAGAAAACAGGGGTATCTTGTGACAAAGTTTGAAAAAAGGGTATATTGTGAATTATGAAAGAAAACAGGGGTATATTGTGAATTTTCCCTAAAAATTTCGTGAAAGGAAGCAGGGCGCAGGGCTGGCAATATATAATCAGAAGCTCGTAGGAAAGTATATACCATTTTGAAGAAAATTAATACTAGCATTACTTTATGAAGTTTTTTGTTTGTTCAAATATGCGTCATTATTCAAAAATCACCTCATCCGTCTGTCTGTCACTATTGCTAGCTAGCTAGCTTGTTCCATATGCTGATATGCATGGGTCACGACTCACGAGCAGAGCATTAACAATGACAAAATTGGGGCCTGCATTTCAGCTAGCGTTCCGGAATTCCTTAGAGAAAACCCTATACGTGGGCCCGTAGCAAGCATTTCAAAAGCATTGATCCTGGAGTAACCTCTGACCCAGTGATCCCACCGATATCTTGTGAATAAATTATTATTGACTATTAAAATATATTAATTATTAAGGATCTATTTGTAATTAATTTGGATGTGCAAGATTTTATTGAGGGCCTTTGGTTTCGGTGAAGGATAAGAAATGAGATGAAAAAGGATTTTTTTTTATTATTATTATTATCACTTATCAATCAATATACATCATAATACACTCAAACATCGTTGACTATTCATGAATGGATGTTAGGATGTGGTATGTAATATATAGATTATTTTCTTTCTATACTATGGATTATGACTATGAGTTAATGATTATGGTTAAGCAAGATGATATAGAGATTTATGTTCATGAATGATCTTGTTCACATGGGTTGACAGAAGTCTTAGTATGAATGAGAGAATACAATTGAGGAGAAAGAATATCAATGTATGTTTCTCCTTATAATTAATGAGATGTGCTATCCGTCTCCAGTCCGTCGCTAAACAGGATTAACGACGGAATGTGTCCCTAGCCAACCACGTCGTCATAAATCTGGATTTGCGTCGGATGACGTTGTCCGTCACCAATTAGTGATAATCAATTGATTTCGACGAATTTGAGATGGAAACAATTTGTCTCTAATTTGCGATAGAATATTTAATTCCTGTTTTTTAATATTAGCGATTGAATTTCCGTCTCTATTTAGAGACACTTTTTTCTGTCTCTAAATTTGTATCTCCGCTACTGAATTAGAGACGGAATTTCCATCTCGATTTTGTTTTTGGAATTTTTAAATTACTTGTATTTATTGATTTATTTTAACCTGTAATGTATTTTTCACATATAATATAGATTATAGTCGACCTGTAATAGTACCAAATGAAGATCTTCCCACAACAATTAGAATAAAATTTTATTTTTACTATCCAAATTCAAACTAATAGTTAAACATGCGTACAATCAGCATGTCAGACAAAACAATTAAATAGATAAATACAACCATAATCTACAATCAACATATTCGACAACATGAAGTTTCATTGTCACATAACCATAGCAATCCATCTACCTATGTCCGTGCCCTCAACCATGTCCATCCCCTGAATGATACCCCGTCTGATCATCTGCACCGCTCATATCACCTGAGCCACCACTTGGACCTCCCCACAGAGCCCATCCACCCGACAGACTAGAGCTAGCACCTGGAGAGCACCATACAGACCCTGGAAATATATGGGAGAGCAGCTCCCGTATCATAACCTGTGTCTCCTCGCTACGTAGCTCATGACGGATTGCATCCCAGCATGGATCTGATCTCTATAAGTGTCATTCATCTTTTTTAGAAGATCTTGCTCAATGTCTGACTTCATCGACTCATACGTACTTTGCTTGTAGCCGGTAGAACGTGAGCTGGTGTTAGTGCTGTAAAATGAGTCAGGGAAATGGACAGGTGCTAACTCGCCCACATCACATATCCTCCACTTTCATGATATTCCTTTGATAGTCTTGCTGAATATCTGAATATGGTCAACAGGTGTTTCTTAGGCCGTTGGATCATCTGGAATCCCTGACTCTTAAGTGGGAGGCTTCCATAAGATGTTCATGTTCGTACTACGTAATCGCAAAACAAGGATAAATTATGTTATTCATTATTCAATATGATTTAAATGTAATACAAACACTTAGAATAGAGGTATAAAAACACTTACAACAGTGTCCTCCACCTTCACACAGACACACTGTTACCATGATCATCACCGCTTGAATGGGTGTGGATGAATATTGTGTACGCATCACGCTCTACCCCCATTTTGAGTCTAACAACAAATTGCTTATTAAGATATAAAATAAAAATTCTATGAACATTTTGACATATCCTCCCACGTTTCTTTACATTTGTGCATATGTATAACAGATCCTGATATCACAGACAAACAACAATAGCAATTCACACTTCACATTCACATACACAGTCACACCCATATTCATACCCATAGTCATAGGCACACTTTACTATTAAACTACAAAATTCTATATATCATATTTGCTAAGCATATCTTTAACATATGTAAAACAACAATATCGAGAAACTTACCAAAGTCTTCTTATGATCCTTTTGGAGCGTGATCCGCAAGCATGGGTAGACATACCGCTACCAGGTGTGTGCTCACTCCTACAGTTTCTAAACTTGGGCTGGTTTTGCTTTTATACTCTATCACCAACTGTCTTTGCCACTCCTATTATACATTATCTATGACTTTCCTTTTTTTGTCTAACTTCATTTTGTCAAGTGTGTCAAAATACCTCTGTCTACACTTACCGTAGAAGATCCCGTACACCCATCTCTCAAATCGAGGATCCCAACAAAAACACTTCTGCATAAATTTAAAAAGTGGTTTAAGTGCAAAAAAGAAAATAAGACACATAAACAAATTGGTTAAATATCCACGGTTATATACCAGAACTCCTTAAAATAAAATCGATGGGAATCCGTACCAAGTGCCTCCCATGTATAATCAAGGACAAACCATCTGGTCTTGATGCACAAAAGTTGTGCATGAGAGACTATATTAATTGATTGTAGATCCTTATAGTTCCGATGACAAATGTCACGTAATTAACATATGTTTGATAAACAAACTTTATTGAAATTATATGAAGTTGTATAATTACAAAAGTGTACTTACTTGCTATCAATGGTGATGAAGGTGCAAGGATCGACACGACTAGCTTGTGACACTTCTGAGCTATGCGGTATGTCGGTATGAGTCTTCCGTGAGTGGAGGTGTAGAGTTATGTGCATGTGAAGGTGTGTCGGCAAGTGTGCCAGCAGGTGGAGAGAATCGGCTGAGGAGCAGGGACTAAAGTGGATCCTGGTTGAGTGTGGGGATGGGTATCAAAGTGAGGGTCCCAATCAGTGCTCGTCCTGAAATCGTGTGAGAATGACTAAGTTGTGCAGCACCCGACCGAGACCCCTCTCCTGATCCTGCATCATCTGCATGTTGTTGAAAATCTCTCGCTGTAGAAGAACTACCCATACCAAGCTTTATAGTGAAGACCACGCAGATTTAAAGAAGTCTCTCTACAACCTGTCAGCACTGTGAACATCCAAAACAAACATAAAATATAGATACTATGTAATCAAATTAAATTACTATTTTCCCTCGACTTATAAATTAACCAAAACGATAATATGTTCTCTTACACCATAGTAGTTGTCTAATGTCAGTTTATCCATTGATGTTGTCATCTGGTATGTCCACTAAGACAAATGTTTCATCGTCATCAACTAACGGGGTAACACCATAGTAGAGATTCTATCTCTCTCAAAGTTTCTCTCATCATACATCCATACCCTATCGGGTCTCATACCTATACTAATTAAACATTATTTTAGTTATAAGTAATGAAGTTTTATATAAAAAAATTGACATAGTCTCCCTTGTTTTATAATGCTTTTGCTTGTTTATAAGCATCCAACACGCACGGTTCACCAACAAGTTATCAACAGAACCAAATGGGTTATCAATACAATATCCAGAATATTATACAATAAATTCAACAAGCATGGTCCACCATGTACATCAAACAATTATACAATATTGTATAATGTACATTTCATCTTCAATTTTTATTTCTCTACCACATATAATTTTTTTTGCTCAATTCTAATATATATATATACTTTTACATGTGAAAAAACAAACCAAAAACATATACAACACATCACCCTTCAATTCTATGTAGTTTACAATTAAGAATGAGAATAAAGTTATCCCAAATCACTCTAATTTGATTTCACACCCCCTACTAGGGTATGAGAGTCCCTTTCCCCAGTAAATTTTGACACGTGTTTATCTTATGGCCATTGACCAGTGATCGGTGGATGTTGACCGATAATTGATGGCTGCTTAACGGCAGCAGGCGGTCGTTGACCATTGTTCAAAGCTTGTTGACCGGTTATTCATTTCACTTTCCCTTGCAGAAATAAACAAGTAGGAAAATAAAAGGGAATTCTTTTCCCTTCCCCTTCATTCTCTTTCCTGATTTCATTCCGTTTTCTTCCCCCGAACCAAACACCCCCTTAATCAATACAATACATGGTAGATATTTTCCATTCCTTCCACACTATTCCATTGAAATACTTTGCTCAACTCTCATATCAAAGACCAGAGCTCCTCTTACTATACAAGAAGGGCGGAGGTTCAATAGTTTTTGCCTTCATATCTACTCTAGTTATAAATAAAAAATTGAAAAAATTCATGAAATGCCGCTATATTTTTGGCAAATTCATGAAATCTCAAAAAAAGAATCAAAATATCACTACATTTTGTAAAATTCTATGAGATGTCACTATGTCATTGACCAGAAGGAAAAGGGATAAAAATACCTCTATTAGTTAACAAAGTATTTTTAAAGTTCACAATATGCTCCTAAGTGTTAAAAATTCACTAAAATGCACAAAAATTCAAAATACTTTAAAAATATAGATAACTATAAAAGATAATTACAATTTTATAGAAAATAAAAAAATTCAAAAAAATATTAAAATATCATAAATGTTAAAATATATATATATTTCTTAGATTTTTTAAAACTATTCAGTAGCATGAAAAATAATATAATGTTTTAAACACATAATTTGTACCAATTTTCTACTAGTTAAGATATTTTATACCAATTAAATGTCATAATTTTCACCTTATATTTTTTAGATTTTTTTCTACCAATTTAAATTATTTATTAAAATAAATTTTTTTTGTATTGTTTAACAAATATTTAGAAAAATTATTTTTTAAATTTATATTCTATTTTACACATAACTTTACAATATAATTTGTACATTACAAAAGATATTATGTCATAAATTTATCTATAAAATAGAATATAATTTTAAAAAATCAAAATATTAGTTAAAAAATTTTAATATTTGATTTTAAATAAATTATTAAAATTGGTAGAAAAAAATAATCTAAAAAATGTAAGATAAAATTATGATATTTAAATGGTATAAATTATGGTACTTAATTGGTATAATTTATGTGTTTAAAACACTATGTTCTTTTTCATGCTACTGAATAGTTTTAAAAAAATCTAAGAAATATTTACTTTTTTTCAATTTATGATATTATGTTATATTTTATTTTTCAATTATTCATAATTTTTATAATATTTTTGGTTGTTATTTATATTTTTATAGTATTTTTAATTTTTGTAATTTTAGTGATTTTTTTAGCACCTAGAGGCATATTTGTGAACTTTAAAAGTACTTTGTTAACTAGTAGGGGTATTTTTGTCCTTTTTCCATCTGGACCATGACATAGTGGCATTTCATAGACTTTTACAAAAATGTGGTGGCATTTTGTGACTTTTTATTTTTTGGGGGATATTTCATGAATTTACCAAAAATATAGTGGTGTTTCATGGAATTTCCCTAAAAAAATTGATTCGGTTCAATGGTGTCTTCGTTATTGTCTCGATCATCCATCAGGTGCTCACGTGAAATGACTCCAACTCTCTTCATTATTCAAGAATTGCAACACATACATTAGATCCAAACCATTATTTTTGCTTCTCTGAGCGAGATGACTATTGACCTAGTTGTTGGTATTCAAACATCTGCTAAGGCATGGGATTATCCTCTTGAGATGTTGGCAACACTAACTAATGCCCAGATAGGCTAGTTACATCCATAACTAGATTCTGTTGATAAACGGGCATATTGAACTATTACTTCCTCCCACAACAGGGCCCGGTCCCTTGTTAATTAATTGACTGTAACTAGGCATGCGGTTTTAAATCACGAGTTTTAAAGTTATGTCCAAAAAAGGATTACCTTATGACTACAGATCTCTTGCTTCTAATGTTCTAACTAGATCAGCCTGCTCATCCAACAACAAAACACCTTATCCCCACTATTAATCTCAATGCTACATTAGACACAAACAATTACAGTTCAGAGAGTCAAGATAAATCTCAATCCTATGTGACTCGTGTCACTCGTCGTTCCAACAATTATAGGGGAAGGGTTTCTTTTACTCACTAAATTGCTCTTCTTGGCCTCCCAACAACTTCTATGGTCATCAAGACACTCAACCCCGGTGTTATATCTGTCACAAAAGGGCTCATGCGACCATATCTTGCTATCACAGACAAGTACAATTATGCTTATCAGCCCATGCTCCCTCCCACTATGACAGCCAATGCTATTGGGACCAACAACATCACTAATTGAATGTTAGATACTACAGCAACCCGTCATTGTATAGGAGATCAATCTAAGCTGAATCTATCTTCAACATATTACATTGGAATAAATATTGTAGGGTAGGTCTTCTTTACGAGTTCGACATTAGAATATTGGATTTATTCATAGATCCATAAGACAACTTATCCTACTAGGTCTTCTACATGCTTCTAAGTTGAATACAAATTTGATTTCAATGAGTAAATATTGTGCTGGTGATAATACATTCTTTGAGTTTTACTCCACTTATTTCTGCTAAAGGATATCAACTCGAGGAGGATTCTTCTTAGGGGTCATATTAAGGATGGCATTTATGTTCTTCCACAAGGAGACCTTCAGGAGAACTATCCTAGACCTCAGTTACAGTCCACAACCACTGTTACCTCAACCATATGACACCGAAGAATGGACCATCCCAGTGATACGATAACTAAGAAGGCTATTAGCACTTTTCATTTACATGTTGCTACTAGTTTTAACAATAGAGCTTGTAGTGACCGTTTTCAAGGCGCACATCATGCCTTACCCTATTTTTCTACAGACTTAGTTTCTCTTAAATGCTTTGATCTTCTTTTTGTTCATATTATAGTTGATGATCATTCTCGTTTTATATGGTTTTACCCCTAGAAAGCTAAGTTTGACATAGCAATTATCTTTCCTATATTTTACATCTGGTGGCTGCCCAATTTAACTCCTTCATTAAAGCTATACAATCGGACGGAGGTGGAGAATTCTATAATACCCTCATCTCACATCGGGATATCAGTAGTAATGTGAGTGGTTTATAAGGATACATATAGGTTACAACAACAAGGTCTTTAACTTTTATACCCAAGTGAGGACAAAAGGCTTAAAACGGTTAGTTTTCAAGCTTGAATGATTTGAGAGTTAGGTTGTTGAACAATTTCTCATATTGAGTGTTACAAATGGTATCAAAGCGAACTCGGGACCGTGTCGGGATGGACTGTGTGACACCTACTGAGGAGGTTCATGGGACTTGAATGTTAGGCTTGCGACAACGACGTCACGTTCTTTGAGCGGAGGAGTATGTAATACCCCCATCCCACATTATGAGTAGTAATGTGAGTGGTTCATAATACATATGAATTGACTACAACAACAAGGCCTTCCACTTTTAATACCAATTGAAGACAAATGGCTTGAAGTGTCTAGTTTTCAAGCCTAGGTGGCTTGGGAGCTAGATTGTTGGACAATTGTCCATATAAGGTGTTACAAATTTAAAGCTCTCAAATAATATTTGTCAACAGAAAGGGATTATTCATAGGCTTACTTGTCCTCATTCACAACAACAAAACGATTCATTTGAGAGTAAATAAGACTTATTGTGGATAAAGGGTTATGTATATTATCTCAAGCCTATATGCCTTTTTGTTTTTGGTCATGTTTGTTTCAAAGTGTTGCTTATCTTATGAATCCTACACTTACAAAGGTAATCTCTTATGATGCCCCTTTTTCATACTTCTTCATAAACAACCAAATCTACATCATATAGGTATTTGGCTGTAGTTATTGGCCCAAATTGCACCCCTTTTATTCACACAAATTGTCTTTTAGGCCAAACAAGTGTGTCTTTATTGGTTATGTAAGTGACTTAGTTGGTTATATATGTTTTGAAAAATAAAACCTCAAAATTATATGTCCACTAATGTTCAATTTAATGAAACCATGTTCCCTTTTTCTTAACCAAGCATTCACCAAACCTCAATGTAATACCCCCATCCCACATCGGGATATGAGTAGTAAAGTGAATGGTTTATAAGGATACATACGGGTTGACTACAGCAACAAGGCCTTCCACTTTTAACCCCAAGTGAGGATTGAGGGCCTAAAGTGGATAGTTTTCAAGCCTGGATGGTTTGAGAATTAGATTGTTGGACAGTTGCCTATATGGGGTGTTACAAATGGTACTAGAGCTGACTCGGGACCGTGTCGGGATGATCTACCTGACACCTACCGAGGAGGTCGATCGGACTTGGATGTTAGGTTTGCGACGAGGATGTCACGTTTTTTGAGTGAGGGAGTATGTAATACCCCCATCCCACATCGGGATATGAGTAGTAATGTGAACGGTTTATAAGGATACATATGGGTTGACTATCGCAACAAGGCCTTCCACTTTTAAGCCCAAGTGAGGATTGAGGGCCTAATGTGGCTAGTTTTCAAGTCTGAATGGTTTGAGAGTTAGATTGTTGGATAGTTGCCATATGGGGTGTTACACTCAATCTCAACATATTCTTCCACTATTACTAATCTCCTTATTCCTCTTGTTCCAACTCTGGAACATCAATCACCCACTCATTCACCATTGTCTCTACCCCAATTTACAACACCATTTCTACCTGAAACTTCTCTTTCATCTCAACACCCACACTGTCTTTCTTCCCACGACTTATCCTGAAAACTCACCACAAACCCTGTCTTCTATTCCTCTCTTTTCCAAAACAAAACCAACCCACACACTAGTCTCTTGACTAGTCATCATTCATTCAAGCCATGAAATTCCCAGAGCAAAAATCTGCTATACAGTAGGAGTTTGATGCACTCTGAAAAAACTAAAGTTGGGAACTTTTCCCTTTTTCAACCACATTAGGCACAAAGTACGTGTTAAAAACAAAAATATTTGCTAATGGACATAATAAGAGAAGGAAAGCCTGTTTGGTTGCTTAAAGATTTGGTTAAACACCATGACTGGATTATCATGGTATATTTAGTCTTGTGGTAATAGTCTCTACCATAAAGGTGGTTCTTGCTATTGCCACGATTTAAAATTGGCCTACACAGCAGCTAGATGTTGATAATATATTCTAGCATGCAGATTCAGAAGAGCAACTTTTCATTAAGTATCCTTCTTGGTTTGTGAGTACGTTGTTCTCATCATGTTTGTCATCTAAAAAGATATCTATATTGAACTGCCTCCTATTTTTAATGTAAGTCATTTTGGAGATGAATCTGGGTTATTTCTCAGTCCAAATTCATCTCCAAAATGACTTACATTTAAGATAGGAAAGAATTTTTTTATCTCTAATGGCTTTACCTATTCTCAGTTAGATCCATCCTTGTTTATATACAACAAAGACCTAGCCCTAGTAGGGGTGTCAATTTCGGGTTTTGGGTCAGGTTTGTCTCAACCCGAACCCGACCTGGTCAATTGTATGGTCAACCCGAAACCGACCCGAATCCAAAACGGGTTAGAATGTGTCCACCCGAAACCGACCTGTTGACACGACCTAAAATTGACCTGCGACCCAAAACCCGAATTCAACCCTAAATAACAAACTGAAAATGTAAATTTTGTATTGTAGTTCTGTTCGTACATATCCAGGTTTGGTTATGGATTTTGAACAAATCCATAAGCGGAAAAACATGAACGAACCGATAAGCAGAAAAACATTAAAAATTCTTAGAGGAGAAAATACAACAACAGCCTAAAGACAACAATTAAACATAAAAGAAAAATTCATCTTCATCCCTAACAGCAACAAGAACATCGCATACACCCCAAACAACAATGTTCTGCATACAACCCAACTTCAAGTCTTCATGTCTTCAACTAAACTTCTTATTCTGGGTTGAGCACTTGAGCTGTTACAAATACAGTAGTGAAGAGTGACTCACCATTTGAACAGATTAAATTATGTGAATCAAACTAAGATGAACAAGCCCAACGAATCAAATTATGTGAATCACTATTGAGCTGTTACAAATACAGTATAAACAACCTTTCATGTTTCTGTAACAGCGTACATTATACACTACCTTTCATATTTCTGTAACAGCTAGCCTCAAATTCAAACTAGAGAAGAACTAGCAGTAGAAAAGTAAAACTAGAGAAGAACTAGCCTCAGACTGAACAGAAGGAAAAGCAACTCAAAACAAGTGATTTAAGTATCATGCAAATCCTCCTCTTATACTTATTTAAGAAAAGGGTGTAGTGCAATGGAGGCTATTTCTCTTGTAGGTAGTTGGAGTTATAATGGATGAGTAGAATGAACAACACCAGCACTATGTTCCTGAGTTAATTAGTCCTGATTATGGTTTTCCTGAATACACCTACCCCAGTGGGATGTGCATGTGTGGGTGGGAACTATAAATCCCTGTGAAGCCGCTATCAACTTCTATATCATTATCTATTACCATAAAGTAGTAACTGCTAACTAGCTACAACTCCTTGTTTTAATCTTTAAAAAACATAGGTCTATTTATTTGGTAGTTAATAGTTGAAAATGGAAGTGAATTTATTTATAATTCAGTAAAATATAACTCTTGGAACTAGTATAGTATTATAGATTGAATCAGCTAGATAGCGAAGTGATTAGCTAGCTTATGAAAGGAAAATTTTGATGTATAGTGATGAAAAACAAAATCCAAGTAAAATTTATGTAGATATTATATTAAACCCAAATTAAGATCAGATCAATCAATTCTAACACAAGATTAGAAAACAAATTAAGCTTTAGTACAATACCATTTTCTTAGCTCAAAATGAATTTTTATCAAAACCAAACATAACTAGTTTTGTGTGTGTCAGGAGAGGCGAAAGTTAAGGCAAGTAACAATGCTTAGATGTAAAGAATTATAATCAAAACAATTTTAAGATTTACTAATGATTTTCTACTGCTAATATATATATCCAGTATATTATTGGTAACGAAACCAAATCAAACAAGTATGTGCTAATTGGGGAGTACTTTGGAATGTGGTGAACTCAAGGAGAATTAATCGACTCCATTCCTAATGCCCCGCACGAAAAAAGCATACAAAATGATTGATGGTAATCAAGCATAATCTAGGGGAATTTGTTGCCAAAAATTGCTAAGATCTGAACACGTTGTAACAACCACCTTAAGCAGTAGAAATCTTGGTATTAGTGCTTTTCTTAATCAGGAAATTCTTATCAAGGGAGTCCTTTACAAGGGTTTGCACAAACAAGCTGTTTAAAACAATTCGCAATACACAGCTCTTAAGTTATGCAAACTTCAATTCAGCAGCCTAATTAAATTGCCACAGAAGTAGACTGTATCATATATTACTTACACAAGACGAGGCGTACTCCAGCGGTGAACATTTTCATAAAATAAAACAGAAACATGGGCAAACGTTTCCCCAGAAAGTTTGTATAATGAGTATCGTAGCAAAGCAAGAATAAATCGGATTTCTAACTTAAGAAAATGACTACAACTAAGAGCTTATTTACCAATCAGTATTCTTTATTAGTTCCGAGCTTGTCAAATAAATACGACTAAGAAAACACCATCCACACAGGCTCATAGTATCTGCATCCAAATTGATGGGTTTTCCAATCTTGTGTTGCATTCTTAATTAGTTAAATTTCTGAGTTTATTGATGTTTCAGCTTTTTTCTAATGGGATGAAAGCATCCACTCAACATGAAGTTACTATATGTCTCCACTTTTCCGGTAAAAAAAAGTCTAACACAACATCCTTCAATCTATCAGAAACAACCAAGAAGGAGAAGAAAAAAAAACTCACCGAGGATGTCTAACAGAACTCGATGTCTCTGCTTCTGGTCGGCTGTGGAGGACGTGACTACCGGACTAGAACTGGGCAGGAAAGGAACGCCGCGACAGGGGGTAAGACTGGGGACAGGAAAGCGGCGACGGGGAGAGGGAGTGAAGATGTGGTGTGGACTGTGAAGAACCACGTCATGGCTGGAGCCTGGAATGGAGGTAGGGCAGTCGTGGATGGATGAAGAGGAGAAAGGTCGGAGATGGAATCAACGCAGGCAAGATTCAAGAGGAGGAACGCGGCGTGATTCTGAATTGGAAATTAGAATTCTGAAACTTTTAGTTTAGGGTTAGATAGAAAGTATGAAGTATCGGTCAACTTAAGAATTATTTTAATTTTTTTGAAAAAAAAGTTTTCGGGTTTCGGGTAAAAATCGGGTTGATAAGTTGAACCCGAATCTCACTCGATTTTTCAGTGATCCAACCCGAACCCGATCCGAAAATACTTTCAGGTTGATAATTACAATCCAAACCCGTGTTTTAGCGTGTCGGTTTCGGTTCGGGTTTCAGGTTCGTGTCAGAATTGACAGCCCTAAGCCCTAGTGTATGTCTTGATTTATGTAGGCGATATTTTGGTCCAAAGGAATTATACTTCAGCTTATTCAAACCCTACTTAATGAATTCCATACTGAAGATCAGGGTGGTTTATGAACTCCATATTGAAGACCCAAGTGATTTACATCAACTTCCGGAAATCCTGGTCACTCGAGACTCTACCAGCCTAAAGCTTTCCCACTCCCACTATATCAAGGACTTTTTGACTTGTACCAACATGGCAACTGCAAGCCTCTTAACACACTCTTGTTTGCCTCTCAAACCATAAATGATCTAGCCTCACCACTCTATACTGATGTATCAAACTATTGAAGCACAAATGGAAGTTTATATTGAAGATATAAGTTTTGCCATAAATAGAGTAAGCCTCTTTATGCATGAGTCACGAGAAAAACATTGAATTCTAATTTCCAGTTCAGAATCTTTCCTGCCTGATATGAATCTCTCTTTTCCAATGGCGCCGATTACCCAACCTGGTGGAGGAATGGAGTAGCGTGAAGGACGGGTGGTGGGGGAAATGAGTTTACTCTCCGATTACCCAGCCTGGTGGAGGAATGGAGTGGCGTGTAGGACAGTCCCAAGGTGAGCATGTCCGCCATATCATCAAAGATGCAAGGGAAAGGTTGTAAGAAGTTTCCGATGGATGCTCGAGGGTCACCTCCAAGGAGAGATCAAGGAAGGTTCCTAGGATAAGATCTCTAGGCTTTAGTAAGATATCTCGTGTAATGTCTGTGTAAGGTAGAACTAGAAAGGTATGTAAGAGTTGAATCGGTGTTGTTTGATTTACCCTTGCGGTAGAGCTGATTAACTGAGCGGACAGGCCGGGTTCGGACCGGGCTAGACATAAATTTTCAGCCCAATTGGGCCAAGTGTTTAATCCAAACCCGCCCAATCGGGCCAATCACCTGAACCCAACCCGCCCACCTAAAAAAAATGCTCATACCATAGCCCGGCCCGTCCAGCCTGCTTTTAACTCAAATTTCTCTATTTAGTAACATTGATTTTAAAGTATAGATATGTAGTATAGATTTTGAAGAGTGTGCACGGCAGAAAACAAATTTTATAAGACGAAGAGTATGTGATCCATTCAATTGAATAATTACTACTGTACTATTATAAGTATTTTATTACTTTTGTTTACATATGTACAATAACATATACTAATGTAAGATGTACTATGACATTCGGGCCGGGTCGAGCCATCAACTGGACAAAATATTTAATCATAACCCGACCTGAAAAAAATTCAGACTGTTTTTTTGTCCAAACCCATCCAGTTACCCATACCTATTGGTCTAAACAGACCGGACTGGACGGTTGGACTATCCTGATTATGATCGGTTCTACCTTGCGGCACCCTAGGCCATGTGCCTATAATTATAAAAAAAAACATAAAATTCCATATGAAACAAAGAAATCCCGCACAGGTGTCGCTCTCATCGTTAACAGACATTTATTTCCAGCGAAACAACCCCAGACTGCATCTTTTTCAGCTGGGGAGGGTTTTAACAGGGTTTGAACACAAAATAACAGGACACAACACTGCCTTACAAACAACATGGTACCACCACTACACCATTGTGATCCAGGCATTGATAAAGTGAAATCGCTTATCATTAACAAAACAAAAGAAATCGCCATTCCAAAAGATAAAATGAAAAGGTTTGGCAATAAATAAACTAACAAAATTGTTAAAAAGAGGGAATTGGAGAAATAATTGCGGCAAATTTGGCCACATGATCGAATGAAAAAAGAATCCGCTATCAGTATACATCTTCAAAGTCAAATGATTCCACATCATAATTATAATCATCCTCTTGTACATTATTCACTGGATGGTAATACTCGTCTTCTCCATCCAGATCACCCAAATTATCCTCACCTTCAACATCTTCACTAATAGTCGACATCACATAGTCATCAGACTGAAACTTACAACTCTTACTCTTCTTCGAAACGGAGTTGTCCATGTCGTCCTGCCAATAAAAGCAAGCCATCAATCATCAACCCGATAAAAGAAAACACCACCATACAAGTAGTGTCGCTGCTATGACAGTTAAATGGAAAGAGCAAATCTACAAGGAGTGCTTGGCGCACTTCCAAGAGTTTTGGAGACCCGATGGCAAACTGGCCTCTCTTATCCATCAGTGATCTGTCTCACTTAAAACCAGAACTATTTCCGTTTTTGTCTTCCTCTATCATATCATCAAGCATCAGTTTTATTTGTGACCAATTTTTTGTTTCACATCATATAAAAAATTACTCATTTAAGTATTCTAGGAATAAAAAGAATTACACGGATTCAAGATAAAACTGATAGTGATTGATAATTTTCATATATAAATTCTAGTTTAATTTTAATATACTCTAAAATTCCTGGAGCTGACAGTAGAAGATGAAATGGATAACCGGACATGTACCATTAATAGTAGTCTAGTAGAACATGCAAGAAAGTAAGATATTTTTTTCCATGGAAAAGTCCAGGTCTAGATGTGGCACCAATTGAAAAGAATGTATCAAAGAGTACACAGTAAAATGGAACCAGGCACTTCCGAGCAAAACAAGAAGTTTTCTTTTATTTTTCTGAGAGAGTAAAGTGAGAAGTTGAAGACTTACATTTTCGTCCAGAAGATTCTTCAGTACATCCATGTTTACTTTCGAGCTAAGCCTCTGGAAAAGAGAGATTCATATCAGGCAGGATTATGAGAGAATAATCACTAGAAAGAAATAAGATTCCACGAATAGGACAAAATCGTTTCTGTACCACTCCCAGCGTTTTAAACCCCACCAAGTTACCACTTCACAAGATTTGTGAAGGGAAAATCAATTAATGTGATCTGCTCTAGGGCTGGCAATTTCAACCCAATCCGTAGACCAGACCCGAAATCGACTTGTAAATTACAGATTTAGATTGAAATTTTGACCTGTTTTAACTTTTGGGTCATGTTTGGGTTACCCTTTTTTAGTCGGGGGTTAAAAGTTCTAACCCGAACTCAACCCGACCCATTGTCTCAGTTTATTAAAAAAAATGAATAAAAATTACACATATACGAGCATGTCACTTCGACTCTTTTATGACTATATAAAGATATTAGTTAATGAATATCAAAAAAACTATCTAACACTTTTCTCGGCTCATCCAACTATTTGATAAATACATGTTTTCAAGACCAGCAACATTCTTTTTTCTATATGGATTGGGTTAAAGCGAATGAATACCACACAATTACTTGTAACTCTTAAGAAATTTAACGAACATCTGAAAAATGTTGATGATTATTTGGACTAAAAATGAAATATTGTAAAACAACAGATATATTAGGAATATTTTGGTTTAAACGGGTTAAATTTGAGGTTAACGGGTTTATATGGGTCGGGTTAGGGTTGAGGATTTGAAACCCAATTATTTTTGTGTTGAAACTTAGGCCATTAGATTCTTGAACGGGTTGGGTATGGGTTAACCTCACCCCGACCCATCAACCCGAATTGTGACCCCTAACTCACTCCGTTTAATACTAGAGAACAGATACAATTTTCTGAATGATATCAGTATGCCAGCATCTCCTATTGAATCAACAACCTCCTTTCCAAAAAAGGAAAAAAAGGTTAATTTTCACCTTTTTGGTAAGCACTCTAAGGGTTGCTTCTGTGGCTGTCTTAGGTTTCTTCAATTCTGCATTTCTCTTTTGACGTTCCTGTAAACAAGAGAAAATTAATTCATCAAGATCGACAAAAAGAACAGAATATACAGTAAGTGAGGAGATATGCGTTATGGGGTACATACCCCTGAATTGAAAGAACTCAATGAAATCCTTGTAAAAGCAAGAAATTTCAAAGGGAAAAGAAATAACAAAATCATAAAAGTTATGATACTATCATACTATAACAACCTAGATTGTTAAGATCTGTCAACAGAAGGAAAAGGTGAGCAATACGTGACGTATTAGTAATTACTAGAATAATAACTATTTCATTCGGGAATTACCTTCTTCAACTTTGCAGCATTTGCGGCAGCATTTGCTGCTGCAGTTGCAGCCAATTCACGTTTAGCTAGTTCCTCTGGGGTACAATTACGAAGAAACGCCATTTCTGCTTCATATGCCGCCTTTGCAGCAGCTTCTTTGGCTTCTTGTTCCTGTATTATATTTCAGAAGGGTATTGGCGTAGCTCATAACATATGCAAGTCCAAACAGGAAAAGTAAAAGAAAAATGCATTCAATTAGAGATGGACATTATAAGTCATATTAGTTAGGGGTGGTTTTGTAAATGACAAATCCTAGCCTTTAGTATAAAAGAAGGGATATTGGGGTGTTGGTATCGACTGTTTTAAGTCAAGTGTACTTTGGCCTCCTAGCAAGATAGGGATTGATCCTATGAGCTACGCTCTTGGGCGTGGGAGTGAGCAAGATTTGTGAAAGTTCATACAAGAGAAAAGACAGCAATGGAGGATCTATGCAGGATTACGAGCCTCCTATCTTTATCGAAGGAGATCCACGCAGCTGGTTGCACAAGGTTGAAAAGTATTACGTCACCAACTCCATCCATGACGAAGTTCGGTTTCAAGCGGTAGCCGAGTGCTTGGAGGGGGCTTTTAGATGGTTTGAATGGTTGTGGACTTTCTTCGGGAGCAATTTTTTGGACGGATCTCCAGAAGCATCTCCTAATGGTTTGGGAACTATAGTGGATCTCAACTTGCACAAGAAATGGAGATTGAGGAACCAATCAGAAGAAACTGAGGAATTGGAACCGGTAGATATCTCGAACCCGGCACCACAGTCAGAAACTTTTGAGGACATACTAGAGTTGGAGGAATTGATATCTAACAATCCAGCGATTTTAATTGCCAAGGTAGATATGATAATTGGAGGGAAGGAAGGGATCGCTAGCATAGCCAATAGGAGGTTTGAGGAAACAGGAAAAAATAGAAGACAAAAAAAAATTTGTCTATTGAAGGAAAAGAAGAGAAGAAAGAAGAAAAAAAGAGGGGATGATGGTACCGAGGATTGGTGGAGTGCTTGGTGTGAATGGGTGCTCATAAACCATCTCGGGTTCTCTTTGCAAACAGGGGCATTCCTCCCGACAGGTTCAAAGATGCATGTTGCCAGTGGCCGGTCACCGGTAGTTCGTGAGAGGATGAGGAGGATGAAGCCACTCAGAAGACTAGCGAACGAATGGGCAACTGTTGTGTCAATTCGAGCATTCCACAACAGAGTGTGTCCCAACTGTGTTTATCATCGATTTCTTGGCCGGGCAAAATTGAGGTCTTGTGCGCCTCTCGGTTTGAAACATTCATAGAAGAAATTCATGGCTATTTGCGCGGGGGAGGAGGTACTCAAAGGTTAGTGAGTGGGACGACTCACTTGGCCGCAAGTGGAGTCCACACATTGAGACCAGTCGTCGCCCAACTAAGTTACACTAGTGGAGATAGTGGTGCAGCCCTCGCATGGGTTTGGGTTCCCAAGTCAAACCAACCGCCACCACAATGATTTTGGATTAAAATTCACCAAATAAGTGGAATCCCCAATTCTGTCCTCTTTTCACTGCTACTTACTGATAGTTGCAATTCTAATTTTCCCTGCGCGTTGGTGATAGGAAAGCGTACTGAACCTCTCGTTTTTGGAAATGGGCGTTGGTTTTGCTCTAACGGAAGTCCGGATGGCGTGGGTATCAGCTTCTGTACTTGTTTTACACGCACTCTTCAGCTGGTTTTTGATCTTGAATGTTGGCTGTGGTCTGGTTGGTGCAGCCATCATAATGAACACCTCTTGATGACTAATAGTGATCGGTCAGCTTCTGTACATTGTCATAATGGATTTGGATGGGGCTTGGACCAGTTTTTCTTGGCTGGCTTTTGCTGAATTGTGGGTTTGATGAAGCTGTCCCTGACTACTGCTGTCACGCTCTGCTCTTTTCCATCTGTGGAGAGAGTTGTTTACAGCACTTGCTCTATCCACCAGACCAAGAAGTTCGTAGGAGCTGATCCTTCGTTTCCTTGGATTGAAGATGGATTCGTTAGTTACAGTTGTTGCTGCTGCTTTAGATCACTGCTGCTTTTCTTTTCCTTTTCCAACCTTGGGGCCAATGTTGTTTGAGGGGGAGAAATGATAAGTCATATTAGTTAGGGGTGGTTTTGTAATTGACAGATCCTAGCCTTTTAGTATAAAAGGAGAAGGGATATTGGGAGTTGATATCGATTGCTTTAGTCCAGTAGCAACATAGGGCTTGATCCTATCAGACATGACATCTGAAAGACCATGGCACAGCAACTCAATACAGGCCCAGAAAAAAAAACTAAAAAAAGAAGAAGAAGAAGAAGCCCAAGTACAGTTTCCTACTTGAAAGGAAAAAAGGTGATACTTGGTTGTTCCAGAAACGAATTCGCTATATCACCTGCACATATTCTCGGTTCAACTCCTCCCAAATTTCTTTTACAAAAGGCTTCTCCTCTTCGCTGTAAAAGTATTTATCAACCTGTGCAGAACACAAAAGTCAGAGCAGCAACTCAGCATATCACGCAAACTGAAGAAAGTATTGAACTACCATAGTGCTCAAACAACAATGGTGGATTTCTATTCAATTCATGATCCATCCATGTGACAAGAATAGCAATATTTCCAACTACACCCAAACAAAAAGTACAACGGTAATTAAACATCATTGGATCTGAGTATAACCAAACCTCATCATCATCAATATCACCAAAGCTTTCAGGTTCATCACCATTTTCAGCACTCTTGGCGTTATCTCCGTGTGAATCATATTGAGTACAGTCCGAATCACCATCTTTAACAAGAACCACAGAAATATCAATAAGTTCAAAGATGATAAAATTAAAACTTCAGATCTCAATAGATACCACAGGGGAAATAAGAGAATGTCTCTTTACCTCTGGCTTCTGTCTTTTCCACTCTTTCATGCGCATCAATATCATGGTTGTTCGTATCTTTACGAATCTATCAATAGAAAAGCAACATACTTAAGAACAGCCGGTAACAAGATAGCAAATCCTATCATACTAAGGACAAAAAAGTAGCGATTACATCAAAAGTTTTACTGCTGATTTGCGGTAGCTCCACATCACATGAATCTGCAGCATTCACTTCTGAATAAGCTATGGCCATCCTCTTCCTCTCAGCACGTTGGAAAGCTGGTGGTTCAGCTCCCCCATCAAGCCCTCCAGAGATTTCTATAAACTGAAATTTATTCAACAAAGAAAGAAAACATGTATGACATTCCTTCCAGAGGGTATTGAAATACCCATTAAAATACTTTTTATGCAATTATTTTATAGTCACGGTTACATATTGTAGTTTTCCATAATCGCGAGGTAGACTTGTATTGATAGAGAGTAGAATGAGTTGCTGTAGTGCATAGCCTAGCCACTAGTTATAAAGAAATAAAACCCTAATTCTAGAAGAGAAACCCTTAAATTTATATGGGCCTAATAACAGAAGTAGGCCTAAACTAATGGACCTAAAATATTACTAAACATATCTCTAAATAAGTGACCTAACACATTGAACACATATCTATTAGCCAAAGAACGATTATTTCTACTCATCATACATGTTAGCTATAAATAATTGTTTTTCTTCTTGACTAGATTTCTTTAGCTAGAAAATAAATAATAATAAATCAATTTTATCATCTACTGATTATATTTTATCATACAAGATCTTAGCCACAGTTTTTATCCATATTGTTAAAATTTTAATCTAAAGACAATTATATTGTTAGCAATGTCAAAAGTTTACCATGAGAACTGAACTCAATAGCAGCCTACTTCAATTTTTTAAATACTATTACCCAAATCAAACAATTTTTCAACCAAAAAGCTTCGACACTAGATCGACCACATGTTTTCTCTTTAACTTTCTCAGATCCGTCTGAAATATTGAGGTGCAACTTTTTCTATTCTCCCAGGCGTATAACATGAACGACCTCATGATTCAACTTTTGTTTATCAGCATAAGTACTTTCAGCTCTCTAGAATGTTATTATATGATGCACATGAATTTTTCCGAACAAAATTTTTCTTCAAAAGTATAGGTACAGGTCGTCAATGTTCATACAAAGTGAAGTGATAATTTACTCATTTCCCAGCCTTTATCTGTAATCTCTTTCTATGTTTTAAATTACAAAATGTCAAAGTCGCAGAAACTATTGGGACCCAGATACGACTCACCACAGCTGATAAAAGTTATAGTGTTCTAGTACAATTTCTTGACAATAATTTGATTTAAGGAACCAATTCGAATAAAATTTCTCGCAAGTTATAATGGCTAATATATAGTCTTAGAACTTATTAGGCGAATGAGACTGGTGTTAATATCCCAAATTACGACTGTTTTGCTTCCAGTTTTACTTTTAAATGTAATTATTAGTGACTTGTTTTGTTTAGAAACATACTTATGATTCAAAGTTAACATTTTAGTAAATCCTTGGTGTCCTAGGTACACAAAACAAGTTTGAATTACCTCCTCATAACAACTCTCACAGAGTCCATGGGCAAAATGAGGACTGCCACTGTCCTTGTGCGCACACAATAATTCACCATCTTGGCGTACACTTTTATCGTTATTTGCACTGTCATTAGACTTCCGCATCCTTTCAAGTTCCTCAGCTTTTTCATTGAGTTCCTCAATCTGAGATGATCATGGAGAAATAGTATGAAAACAAGTCATCATGCACCAATTAATTAAGTAGAATACAAGAGCATGGAAAAGCGCCACATGTTACAGATCCTCAAAATATTTCTTATTTGTCATTTTAGTTTTATTTAATCAATTTATAATTAGTTTCTATGTATGATTCTGCACAGCTATAGTAAGTCATCAAAATGTGAGGTTCATAATAGGCTGTTACCTCCATACGAAACTTCATTCCATTTTCAGTTGAGATCAGTTGACAGAGAATAGTTAAAATATTATCAAATTTTGAAGAAAGTATCCTTCCTAATTCATATTGACAGCACGTTTACCGTTTGTTCATGTGATCTTGAAGATAAATAACACTCATGGCATATCAAAATAGAAAAAGGATAACACTAAGAATTAGGATAACTTCAATGCTAAGACATTCACAGCGAAACAGAGATATAATTGAGAGATAAACCATACCGTAAGGCTTCCGGACTCCGTATCTTCGAACTCAATCAAACGCTTTCTCAAAGTGTCTTCACAAACATGTACGATTTTTCCCTGATTCAGAATAAGTCCAATGAAACAAACATCAAAACAAGCAGTTATACACTACCACAAATCAAAAGAATTTTTCAATATCTCCATAGCACAACACTATCAAGTATATATATATATATATATGCAACTTCTAAAAAACATTTTGCACTCTCGATCTATTGCGGACACATAATCACTGCACATTTAAGGACACTGCTCACGAACAATAGTTTTTGATGAACCGGCGGTAGGATCCCGTGGGTCCCAAAAATCCCCAAAGTGCTTTCGGCGATTATGGCACTAGCCAATTCAAGATACTGGAGACCTTATTCGGATCCATAGCCACACCTTGTTCATATACAATATGGCCCAATTACTCCACTCCATGCTGAGCAAAGCAACATTTCTTTGGTGTCAAGCTGTTGTGGTCTGTGCTCTCATGAATTCTCATATTGCACTTCCCATATTACTACCCCAAATTCAATCTCCTACAGTTTGGTGATTGCCCGTGGACCAGCAGCTCCTTTGGTCAGAGAGGGATTTCCTTCCAAACACAAGTCTTTACCATCCATGATCGATACTATATCGAAGAAACATTTACCCCAGTTGGAAATTGCATCTCCCAACGTCCTCAGCCAAGCAACTCCCAATATTACATCCACTCCCCAGAGGGGAAATATATAGCAGTCTAGTTTGAGGTTCGCTTCTCCAACCGAGATTGCTAACCCACGACAGACTCCACTAGCATTGGTGTGGTACCCATCATCCAAATGGACTCCAAATGGCACAATGTGGCTCCAAGGTAGGTTCAGCCTAAACCCTAAACCTGGCGGTGGCGATGAAATTATGGCTTGCTCCACTGTCCACCATTAGTATCACATCGTTGCCGTTTAACCGACCACGGAGCTTCATCGTTTGGGGCGGGTCAAAACCTTCTGCTGAGCACAATGGTAAGTCCAACATCAAAAAGGTGCAACTCCTCTGCTGGGCTCTCTTGTCCCTCGCTATCGCCTTCAGTTTTCACCGAGCATAAATCTTTGTTTGGTTCTTCATCTTCGCCCAAAATTAAGGCGTGTATCCCTTTGTTGACGCACTGATGAGTTGGGGAATACGGCTGCTTGCATCTGAAATAGAGGCATTTGGCTTTGAGAATGGCATAAGATCGTGGTGTAAAAGGTCGGGCGGTTCTGTATTTTTGGTGGGAGCAGGGTTGAGCGGATGTGGATCCTTGCACAGTGAGGGTAGTGTTGGATAGGTGAGAAATGAGGGGGATCAGGTCGGTCTGGCTGCAGAAGGGGTAGGTCTGAGAGTTGGTCGGGTGTGTAAGGGACGAGTTGGTCTGGGTGGTCTGGTTGGAGTTAGTATGAAGATGGGGTAATATATGTGGGTGTCCGACTGGTATTCAGGTAGTCCGGCTGGCATTCAGGTATTGTCTTCGGCTTAGGTTCCAATTAGGAACACGATGCCAGTTTGTTCTAGTTCTGTTGGGCCCTTTACTTCCCCTGGGTCTGGCTTGAGTTCTGAAAAAACAAGCCAGGTTTCTTGCTGCACCATCCAGTAGTTGTGTCCTAGTCTGGGTCCCAACCCGAAATGAGGATTCTTCTCAAGTGGGATAATTGTGGGTATGTCTCTTGTGATTGCCAGTAATCCACCATGATCTCCATCTCCCTTTCAATCTCCATGGCCGCCACCATCACTCTGTATAAGTCAGTCACTTCATGCAACCGGATCTGAGCTCTAATCTCCTCACGCAATCATCCCAGAATTTTTCCCAATGTGTGCGCCGATGTGATACCCAGCACAAAAGCAGACTTGGCTATAAACTCGTTCATTTAATCACTTCACCGATTCCCAACACTTAACAGTGTGGTTAGAGCTTCAAAAGGATTCACCGAATTCTTCCCCATAATGCTGAATCAAGCTCTGTTTTGAACTCCTCCCACGTCATTTTCGATCTTGTCCTGCCTTATCAAGTTGCTCCAATGGAGTGCCACTCCATTCATACAAACCAACACCCACTGAACTCTCATCGCGGCTGATGTTTGTCTAATGGAGAAGTATTGCTCCGCTCTGACGATCCAGTAGTAAGGGTCAAAACCATCAAAATTGGGCAGCTCAACCTTCTTTGTCAAGATACACGGGCCATCCACAATTGAGGCCATACTTCTTCCCGACATCAACAAAACAATCGAGTGGTCTCTCCGCCAAAGTGTTCCCCTGATTCTGGTTGACCACGACGTTGCTGGAGCAATGTGGCCATCATCCGTTCAAGCCTTCCGATCTTACTTTCCAAGTGATTTGCCTGAGAAGCCACCTCCTCTTGAACTTCACGATCCGCCCTTCTCTAAGCGGTTTGGACCTCGGCAACTTGCTCACCGATCCTCTCGAGGCTCTTCTTCAACATCTCGATCCTTCCTTCCATTCTAGTGGCCATTCATTTCCACACTCACCGCTAGAGTAAAGAGCACACTGAGAGATAGGGGAAGAAAAATGCCGGGATAAACCCCCCAAAGCCCCGATTCAAAACTATATTCCTCTTTCCTTGTCATTTGTCAATAGCCATCAACAATTCATTCACCAAAAGCATAACCTCAATTGCACATTCCTTATTCTATTTATAGTCCTCCTTACATCAATCCCTAACAGGTTTCTAGAAGGCACATATTGTGGACATGAAGAAACTTCTTACGCTACCCATTAATTGGCTGTATCTGCCAGCTGGCCTTGTGGGCCCCTCTTACGCACAAACACCCCCCATTATCCGAGACCAGAAATTGATATTCTAACAGCACAAATGTTGTAGATAAATAATACAGCACAAACACCAAGCCCTGGCGGTTAGGTTGGGTGAGGGTGCTTGTCACCTGGTCAGAGGTTTGAAACACCCCAACAAACCCACCCCAATGCCTATCAAAAGAATATACAGCACAAACTTCATCCAATATAATATGGAATAGAAGAAATTTGTGAAATCAAAATTAAAAAAATGAACTCCCTATGTACCAATCTTAGTGTCTCATATTTGAATAACAAGCGTACTAAGACGGAATTATAACTACATCCTAAGGCAAACCACACTGTACTACTTTCCAAAGATACTCATGAAACATTCAGCTCCTCCATCGAGTGTTTGGGTTCTCGTGGAAATAACACACTCAATACCAATGACACTAATTTCAGCTCATAAAAGAAGTAATTAAGATACTAAAGAGGAGACAGCTGGTGTAATTAGGAGAAACAAGAGTGAGAGTGAGTAGCGAAACAAGATATGAAGTGGGAGGGGATATATATAAGCCAATGCATTGTATAGTCTATGAAAGCCATCTTTTTGATGGTCAGAGTCAAGCGCACATGAGGGGGCAACTAACGATTGACCACCGTGCCATTCCTTCTGCACTCATATTCTAATATCATAAAAGGCTTTATTTCAAGAGCTGACCTCATGTTGCCGTAGAGCAAAGATTATTTGCTCATATTGGGAAAGGTAGTTAGGAGAAAGGAAACAAGAATATCAGCACAAAATTGGCCTAAGCATGTATAGAAACAACTTACAATATCAGATTTGGAGAACTTGCGTCCATGTGACAGAGCGGATATGTACAGTGCTGCACCAAATAACCCACTAGGCTTTCTCCCAGTCTGCAATGAATGACAATTATACTAGCTTGAGCTATGGACTGAAATTGGGCTCAGGTATTAGGGAGTAAAATGGCAGTAACAAGAGAATGCAAGCACAACAGAACATCTACCAACCTGCATCCAATTCTGCTTCATGCTAGCCATAATGCGGAGCGCAGTCTTCTCAATTGCATGATCCATCTCACCAAGCAAAACTATAAGGCATTTGAAAATAAAAGCATCATGATCTGATGCAGATTATGATTGACTCATCTACGAAACAAATAGAAAATAACATTAACGTGGATTTGAAAGCTTAAAGTTATTTACGATTGATGATTTGACATGCCACAACAAAAGTGGAATATCACAGAACTAAAGTGTTTTGAAGCTTACTATTATTCTTAGTAGCTGAACACAGCTAATGTGCACCCAGTTTTAGGTAATATCAATGAGATCAGAAGTCAGGGGTCCATGCGTTGCATAGACTATGTAAACGAGTTAGGAAAGATACTACTGTACAAGACCTTATTGACTCACGTTCAAAATCACTACACTCACTCCTTTTCATTTGTTCTCTTGGTGATGCTCCGAGAACAAAGGCCAATAAACACCTAGAACTTTTAGCGGCCCAATACCCAAGTCTAGAGAGTATACTTGCATGAAACAAGAGAGGGACCGCCGGACAGGTGGCAGCTGAAGATCATGACTGGGCATTGAGGAAACTATTAGCCGAGATATAAATATGCAGTAAGTTGTTATTATCATATGTTCTCTTGTGATAAAATAGCAGTATGCAGGGCAGGATTTTCCTGCTGGCCATTTTAGCCTGTGAGTAAATAAGCAGAAGTCATCTTTGTGCGCCTTCTCATCTTTCCTACATTCTACTCCAGAGCTACTTTCCAAATAGAAACCTTTTGAGATTCTTTCATATGTGACAAAAAGTATAGTGGCAGGAAAAGAATAGGGAATTTACGGAAAGGAAGCTTCAAAAATTGATCAAAAGATTGTGAAGCCCCATCCTAGATACAAGATTACAAAACAACCACTATGACAAACCCCAAAAACCTGCAATTCTGGCCAATAACAAGGCTTTTCGTTAAAACAAACTCAGATTCACATAGGTTGCTCCTCCTAAGCCATCTGAAAACTTGATCAAAAACAAAACAACAAACTTTGGTTTTATCTGTTAAAAGATAAAGATCCTCAAAAATAACAACTTTGAGTGTGGTTAAACCTCTTGAGCCTGATACTTAGTCTCGTATCCGTTTTAATCTGAATAAACAAAGAAAAACGAACTAATGACCATCAGTTTTTTCTTCATTCAAGGTATCCCTTCTCTCTTTGATCCAACCTAACTTCTCCTAGACACAGCAAATTTCCTACAGCCCAACTTACTGCAAATTTCCTTCTTCTAATCAAGAACTTCTCCCAGCCAACTTATCAGCTTTACCCCTTAGCCATTCAAATCAAAGAACTTCTCTCAGCCAACTTATCAGCTTTACCCCTTAGCCATTCAAATCAAAGAACTTCTCTAAGCCCTCCCAAATTAGCAACCATTATTTACTAAGTGAAACTAAAATATGTTAGGATGTACCAATCAGAAAAGCTAAAGCCTCTATAAAATATAGTTAAATACCCCTTCAAGAGTTCCTCAACAGTTCAACAAAAGAGAGCTAAAATTGCTCACCATTAGTAAACCGGTGAATGAAAAGGCTAGGATCGACTGGTTTTCGTACAATTGGGTGTTCCTCGAGTCGCAGTAATCTACAAAGCTGCAAAAATACTGCACCGAGCACATAGCTGCAACGTAAACTAGTTCTAAGTATATGGTGGTGAAGTTGCCAAATAAAGCAGAGAATAGTACAATATAAGCAGAAAAGAACACTAAGGCCTTCGTAGCAATAAAGATGTTAAATACATAAGTGGGAGAGAAAGAGACTTACACATTTACAATCAAGTATTCAGCAAATTCAATCAGAAGGAATGGCTTTTTGTTTTGCCTGTATAGATGCACACATTTATGTCAACAACCTGTCAATCTTCTATGGAAATATGAAGGAAAACCATTGCACACTCATTAAGGGGCAATGTTAATTCTGTTTTCTGCCTGTTCCATTTCAGTCCCTGACTGAATTGTCAAAGCCAAGCAATATTACATATC
Organism: Limonium bicolor; assembly: GCA_023374045.1. Lineage (NCBI taxonomy): Eukaryota > Viridiplantae > Streptophyta > Magnoliopsida > Caryophyllales > Plumbaginaceae > Limonium > Limonium bicolor. The sequence goes on from CM041776.1 coordinate 274,129,980, forward strand.
ACATGTGCATCATTTACTATAGTGGATAAAGACATAATTAATAAGTAACTGAAGTTCACCAACACTTGACCTACCTGATCACTAGCAACATGAAGGCATAAATAACAGGGTAACAACTAACAGAGAATCAGAGTGGACTTTCATTTACAATTTTGTTTCTGGCTTCATCTTCTTGTGACTCAAAAATGAAAGCATGCTTCCAAAGACAAGGTACCAGAAAGATTTCACTAAACTTTCAGTTAAATTATGCAACTTCATTGCATTCCCTGAATTTTACTATTTCCTTCAATTCTTCATCCAGTTTCTTGTATCATTTAATGCACTTTCATTCCCTTAAAATTAAACAATGACTATTTTCATCTCCTTTCCACGTAATTCTCTCTCACTCATCCTTAATACCATCACGATTCACGAGTGAAGCAAAAGGCATACATTCATATTAGAAGGGCTTCATATTGTTATCATTCCATTTCGTAATAGATAAATCAGAGCTTGGCAATGAATCTTTCCCCATCTGTATAGTGTAGGGTTGTTGTAGGGTGATCTTTCTTGTGGGTGTAAAGGTATTTTATTTTGAATAAAAGGCATAAGAGCTATACATACATTGACAACTACACTACAAAAGTAATCGTGTATAATCACAATCTGTCACATCTTTGTGATTGCTCTTTGGTTTTTTCAATTTTTATGGCAGAAGTTATACAGCTTCAACTAACATTCTTATTCCACTAAATGGCTTTAGCCTAACATCAAATTCAGCAGACAAAGACACAAGAAGATCGCTATTATCCTCAACGAATAATTTTGCAAATAATTTGTTCATTGAGTAGGATATTTCCATGGCTTTAGATCAGATGGCTGAGACCATGAGAAACAGTGGCCAGACACAAGTCTCTATATTAAGTGTAGCCTATTCATGTTGATTTCAACACAGTTATAATAAGTTTTCTAAGAATTTAGCTTCTAGTTTAGACAGGAAACTTCAGAAGCTGCCCGTGTGTTGATGGCATATAATTTCATAAGCCCACTCAGTTGATAAGATTGTGAAAAACTTAACCCCGGTCTTAAGTGTATTGAAGCCATAAAATGCTAGATATTAATAATGACAGTGACGGTGATGATGATGATGATGATGATGACGACGATGATGATGACGATGATGAAGATAAAAATAATATTTTTTTCACTTTACACACTTGTAAGCATGTAAACTTATGTTTTATACTTCCAGTTTGAGTTCAATTAATTCACGCCCAACATACAAAGCAAAAGCCTAACAAACTAATCCAAATAGCATATGAAGCAAGTTAAGAATTTCCACAATATAACATGTCACGTTAGAACCTTTTAACATGTTATGGAAGAAACCTTTACACTGACGATGTTTGATTGGCCCATCTTATGCATATTTTCTTTATTGTCAATGTAAAAGAACAATAAGAAAAATTAAAGATTTGCCCATATTACATATAAATAAAAAAACAATTATTTGTTTTTATCAGTAACTTACTGGCATTCAATGTAAAGGCAGCATGCTGCAACTTGATCTGCTCTACGCCCTCGAGTGAAGTTCCGCTCTAAAGCTAACTTAAAACATAACAAGTATTCATAGCATCAGGTTTAGAATTGAAACAAATAAACTCAAATAACTTGCTTCAACGAACTTACAGTATATAATGCTAGAGCTGGTCTAGCTATCTGATCTCCACCTCCAACCCCCAAGTTATCAGCAATTTCCATAATTTTGTCATAAGCTGCCAATTGAGGAACTTCAGACTAAGGCATAAAAATTTAATTCCATACAAGCAGAACTTCTATGGAACACAGTCAGTGCCAAGACAACTCATCATCAGCACGTTCAAGTTTATAATTTATAAGTAAATTGTATGCAGCATTAAAGTAGTATAACATATTCACAGTAGAAGATATTTCCCAAGTGAAAATGATCTACTCTGATTTAAGGCAAACATGTGATTGCCATGATAGTGACTCTTAATTTGGGGAAGAAACGAGTTCAGTACTAACCGAAGAGCAAAAGACTGTAGCTCAAAGGTCTACAAAGTGCTTGCTTCAACATATTTACATTCAACGGATACTATGTTTAGTGCAATCGAGCGTTCAAACATAGGAAGCACGTGGAAAAAGGAATCAGGTTCAGTACAAATTTTGGGAGATGGGAAGAAAGGTTGAACTGAAGAATGAAACAGGTGATAATATACCTTTATTCAGTGTCCTTTCACGTGACTCAGATATTTCACTCTGCACGGACTTAACATAGTTTCCAGCTAACCTGCTCTGTAAGTAAGATAAGAAGAAGTCGGTAGACAAGAACATAGCTTTCGCAGAGACTATGAAGAAGCGTGATTGCAGCAATGCAAATAAAAGGTCTTTACCTGGCCTGAAGCATCTTTCACAAACGTCGCCTCATTTGAATATATATCTTGTTCAAGGACTTTTCCACATCCAGTACAACATCTAACAAAAGGTCACACTATCAGAAACGCTTTCAACAGCTATCAATGGCTTGCCTACTACGGTCAATCATCAAAGAAAATCCTCAATCAACGGTAGAGATTCATAAACAAGGGCATAGATTCAGAACACGGTCCTGTAAAAGATGCAATGTAGACTGATTTCAGAGGTTGTAACCGAAAAGTGGGCTTCTTACATGTGACCAATACCAGTTTTCTCAGTGGGCTGACGTTTCGTGCAGTTGGAGCACCAGATCAGTGTCGACATCTTCGATCTGGCAGGTTCAATGGCGGAAGAAATAATCAATTCCAAATCTCATTTAATTCAATAACCTATGCCCTCAATTAAACTAAAAGTTCGCAACAAACAGAGACGCGGGAAAGCAAGTTTGCACCGGGTCTGTGATATCGATTCAAATCCAAATTGATTTCCGTTTTAGATTTTAATTCATAACTCGTTCAGAAACTGAAGGCCGAGCTCATGTATACTTACCAGCGGAGGGTAGTCGTGATTTTATGCCTCCCAACGATTCACCAAAAAATGCGGCGGAGCAGCAATAGAACAACTACAACTAATTACAATCGTGAGCCGAATGTTCATACTAAGCGGTATTGATAGTGTCCTGGCTTATGACAGCTCCCGGACATAGGACAGAGAGAACGCGGAAGAAGAGGCATCAATAACCAGGGAGAAATTGCAATGGCCAATGGGCTAAGTAGGGACAGGGGAATCGACGACACGGGGAGAAAGTGCCCTGACGATACAATAAAACTGTGTTTAGTTGCGATTCTGAACAAGATTCTTTTAGGGGGCGTTTGGATCGTGCAGGGGAAATGAAATGGTATCAGGAAACGGAATGCAGGGGAATGGAATAGAATTCCCCTTAATTTTGTAAGTTGTTTGGCTCTATCCCAGAAACGGAATTGATTACCCCCTTATTCCCTTTGTTGCTGTTTGGCTCTGGAAACAGGTTAATCAGTCTATATTCAGCAAAACTGAACACGAATCACATACTGTTGTTGTTCAATGTCATATAATTGATCAATATCCTAAAATATCACTTTTCACTAAATAATTCCACAAAGCTGTCAAAATATAATAGCTCAACAAAAAACAAATAGCACCAAATTGGTATCAAAAATTAACACAATAGTAAGTAGAAAAATATTATGTTAGAACTAACCTTATCGAGTGAAGTTGCTTCTACTGCTGCTTCGAAGCTGCTGCCGTTGTTATGAGGATACTAACAACAAATAAATCAAGAAATGAATTCAATTAATTGCGTCACCACCAGATAACAATATAATTTACAATTTAGAGTGTCATGTTGGATAATTTCAAACTATGAAGTTTTCATATAAAGGGTGGTACCCATCATTGTATAGTATAACCATTATAGTAGAAACAGGGGAAAATCCCATGAAACTTAATTGCCTAATAAGTTGTTTAGAAATCTGAAAAAAAACGGTTGCCTAAGTTGTTTCTTTCTTTTACCGATGAACTTTATAGTTGGAAAAAACAGTATGGATATACAAAAACTTTTGTTTTCAGAATTTCAACTGCAAACAAGCAAAGGGCTACAATAAAACAATCAACATTATCATCCTATACAGACCCAACAAAATTTCTTCCATCAGCTGCTATAGTCAACACCAAAAGCTGCCATAATAAAACAAACGCTAAATTGATTTACCATCCACTGTGTAATATCTCGAGATTTTTCTGGAAGTTAATTGAAATTATGGTGGTGGTGGGGTAAATAATGAAGCAACAGCACGGCGTGTTGTAGTGCATATCCAAATTAATTAGCTAAACTTTATATTGAATAGGACAACAAGATTTCTTGCTTTCCACTTCTGAAAGAGTAAAAGGAAGGAGAATTTTCAATAGAGAGCAAGATGACTTACAGAAGAGCTTGTAGGTTACTCCAAGCAGGATTCGTTTAAAATATAATTTGCTCCTCCTCCTAATTCCCCTACCTTCTATCTTTTCTTTAAAAAAAAACAGAGCATATCTATTATCTACTCTAGAAATCCTAACAACCTGCGGTATTTCCACATTTTTTCCTTTACATTCTGAGATTATTGAAACAATGATATACTTGAATGACTGCTACTTCTCAAACACAATTCTACACCCTTCTATACGGTTTGTACGCATCATATACAACCTCTTTAACAGGAGTTCTTTCCAGAGATGGAAATCTAGCCGCGTCGACGGCATATTTGGTTTTCATGACCCACAATCACATCCAGCAGAATAAAGAAACAAATTTCAAAGGTGATATTATGTAACACCCCACTCATTAAACTCGTAATTAATCTCTCACGTAACATAATTTAAGGCGTCTCACAGCGGAAGTCTAATCGGTACTAATCCTCACATGGGTGTCACATACCATTACTCGCCCATGCGAGTAAGGAAGCAAAAACAAATAACAACAATACTAAACCGCAGTGATGAACGAGATGCTACTACACTAACTTAAATACAACACGATATACAATCCGTGAGCTACTAAAATACTTCTCGTGATTACAACATACCTACTACAACTGATCCTAGAAATGCAATAAACGTAAGGTCGTCGTCGCCTACCCAGAAGTCCCGCTCTCCGGCTTCATTGCTCAATCATTCACCTGACAGCATGCCGTGGAGGCTCAGCGATAAACGCTGAGTATGCTAGGTGGACCCTATCGGTCACTTTAGTCGTTTATTAGCCATCTTAATATTAGATTCATTTCATGCTTTGTCCGGTTTATAATTATAATAAATGCTGTAAAGAAACATGTGTAAGCATCGAGTATTCAATCACCAAGTCCACTACAATCCATAAGTAATCATCACACAATGTAATACAATCAATGGACAACCACAACACAGTGTGAAAGACATTAAACACGAAAGGCGCTCATCACTTGGCCCCTAAGGCCCGTTTAGCTGTTATTCACACGTATAAGGATGAATTAAACCTTGTAATGCCAATTAAGTTCACTTGTTAGTTAGTACCCTCGATTACCAATACCCTCTGACAAACGTCTTGTTAATAGACGAATTGTCCTCCACACACCTCTTGTTGTCACCTATTATATGGCGGGACACCAATGGTAGTAACCATTCCCATAACGTGGGAACTACGAATCCTCCTTATGTCACCTATTATATGGCGGGACACCAATGGCCGTAGCCATCCCCTTTACGTGGGGACTCCGTCCAACAATCTATGCGATCGAATGGAATACCTTACGAGTAGACCTGTACCAGTCATCCACTCTATTGTGATCACTATGCGCAACCAGCTAGTCCGAGACTACACTAGGTTTCCCTCATACACCCAACCTCCATCATGTGATTAATTTGTTAATCAGTTACCTCAAATATAGTATTAGGTCATGAAGAGTTTCATATTTATCATGGCAGCCCTCGGGGTCTTACGCACTTACCTAGAAATGGTCTAGGTTACATTCATGTTCGAGATTCAAGCTCTAGAGACCGACATTGTCGTGTCTCGTACCTAAGTGTTTACTTAGGTTAATACATGTGATTATAATACTATATGTATTATGTTGTCAATAATAGCTTCATTCCTTGCTCGCATATGTATGTTTATATAAGTCGATCTATAGTCGACGTAGTATTAGTCCGAATGGACATTCGCGCATAATAATGGCAGTGCGAGGTAAACAATCACGTATACATTCTTAATTCACACAAACATGCACATAAGCATATACACCACATTCTTAAACACACAATAATGTCTGAACCCTTTCTCAGATCAATTCAGGCTACACCGTCCACGTACCGTTCACCGTTGAGACGCTAGCGTGACAGCCCTCGCTTATCCCCTGGCGCTCGTGAAAACTCGTATCTATCAACCCGTACCTCTGGTGTACTCAACTCTGGAATACGAGACGACATATTAGCTCACTGTAATATGGACTAATTCGGTATCCCGGCTAGTCACTAATTCCCATAGTAATTACCCTGTGTTCTTCATTCGGGTTTTAAACAGTTTGGGATTAGTTAAATCATATCCTCTAATTATATTATAATTAACATGTAGTATTTATTTACTACTTAGGATTTAATCCAAGTAACCTATCTCATTTATTCATAGGTTTATTATTTATAGAAAATACACACATCCATATAGTTTGTTACTATATGTTAATTATATCCTTGACTTATAAACCTTATTTCTCATTTAAGTTACGAGTTGGTCAACTTGACCTTCTTTGGTCAATTGGTTGACTTGGTCAATTTATACCAATCAACACTACTATCTGTAGCCCACAATATAATTCTTGAATTATATATACCTCTATTACTTTATGTAACCTTTTTATTCCATGACATTAAGTCTTTAAATGTTGTAATGTTACATAATGAAATTCCCCACCTTATAGAAAACTCTGTCCTACCTTATCAAATTCCTTAACCATGTTATATATCCTATAACACTCTATATATTCATACTCCACTTGTATGGAATTTAAAACCTCACAATGTTCATAATAATTCCATTATTTTATGTGAATTTCATAACCCCTTTAGTCTGTAATATCCTCACATATTAACACTTAGATCTTATATCTAATGTTACTTAATATGGTTTCCAACCATATAATTACTAATGTTAATTTATAACATTTTCAACCTTAGTATATAATTCATAGTACCTTATAATATACTCCCTCCTATTCTAAATATAAGTCGTTTTAGCCTTTAGAATTATGTTCAAATTATAAGTCGTTTTAGACTTTTTGTATCTATCTTTCTACTTTAACCCTTTCTACTTTTTTGATTATTATTATCATTGCACTCTACTTTTTATCTTACCAATAAAGTATACTTACTTTTTTATTCTTCCAATACAAAAAGTAAGGGTATGCAAGTCTTTTTAAACTCTTTCTTAAAAATGGTGAAAAAGTCTAGACCGACTTATAATTAGAACAGGAGGGAGTATTCATATATTCCATATGAATTATAAAATTCCTATAATCAATACTAACTCCATAAATTGACATTATGAACATAGTCTAAACGCTATGTCATATGATTTCTCAACCTTATAATATAACAACCCTTAACAATCCTCATTAACCCCAAATTTTGAACGAATCAAGATAATTATCTAAACCTTCATTTTAAATCTGACGAGTTTCTTCCCCAAATTTTAACCCAAATCAGCCGTCCAAACATCATCGTTCAGCCACGGTTAACACCATAGACACCCTAATTTTCGGTACCACCAACTCATTAAACAATTGTTTACACTTATACTATACACTACACTCACCTTATAATTAAAGGCCCATATACATTATCTTTGCACACACCATTACAAATGCTGTACACACCTGACACTGAACCAACTTACCATGTTTCTGTAACTTTATTGTACATTACATCTGTGATTATATCTTTCTTTTCTTTACTTTTCTTCATTTCCTGCAAACACATTTCTATCCTTAATTTGTTTACATAACATTTTTACACGCCTCAATATTACTTGTTATGTTATCATACATAATATACTTACACACTCAGTCCCTATATTACACGCCACTACCATTCAACTCACACATTTAATCGCACACAGCAGCCTCGAAATATTTATTATAATCTCTCTATTGACATCAGCTATTTCAGCATAAAGTACATATTGCAATAACCTAACTTCATCTTTTCTAGCACCATACCACGCTTATCCTACTCTTTCATTTTTCTATACAATTTATTTTTGATTCCCACAATCATCATTATTACTTTAATAAACATACATAGCTTCACCCACTACTTCTGCACATTCATATCACATTGTAGCGACACACATAACACAAACTGTCTGTTGCAACATCTTCCACACATTCTGCCAATACCATATAATAAACACTGTCTTTTAATCACGTTTGTTGTCAATTTCCTACTTACCATCTAGACACATCACCTTCTCCTCTCATCCCTACCCACCGAATGTTATTATGGTTATTTAACAATTACATTACTACTATGTATTTCTTTATAGAGCACTCTCACTTTCTACTTTCCACAACTAACTATCACTGATGACAGTTATTAGTATCTCCATGGAATTTACTCTTTATTTTCTTTGATTTACCAGCCAGCTCAAAAATCTTTATGAGTTTCCCAATATGTGGGATTGTTTCTTTCTCCGTAGAAAGATAAACAGAGTCGTACAAAAAAATACTCCACTCCATCAAATGTGAATGACTTATAGAACTGGGCATTATTCTTCTTTCCCCTCTTCCTCCCTTAATTCCCCACTTAAAATCAACTAGATCCGTTTCATCCCTTGACAATGAGGGCAACATAATAGGTACTGGATATTGGCAACTCTCCACGTTAAGTACAAAAGACCACCGCTGCTACGATTCACTACATGCATTATTTATTTATACTATCTATAACACACTATTTGTGTTAGCTATGATTCACTACATGCATTATTTATTATACTGCACACTCACACACAATCATCATCATCACGATACCATTACTACTGCAAGATCATTTATTATAACATAACACTCTCTTTAAAAAATATCTCATGTACACAGTTAATGCTCTTTACTAATATATATTGCGGTTAATACTTATCTATTCACTCATCTGTTCTACATTACAGATTCAAACACGTTTATCTATTCTTACTCAACATGTGGCTTTCCAATTTATTTATTTTTTTGTTTTGGAAACATAAAGAAACTACGAGACTGCTAGAAACATGGAGATTTACCTACACTACGAAAGACATAAAAAAAAATTTGAAGACCCTGAATGAGGAGCACATCGTTGGTCCCGGTGGTTTTGGTACAGTTTACAAATTAGCTATGGATGATGGAAATGTTTTTGCTTTGGAAAGAATAGTAAAGCTGAAGGATGGCTTTAATCGTTTCTTTGAGAGCGAGCTTGAAATTTTGGGAAGTACCAAACCGGCATCTTGTTAAACGAGACTGCTGGCTCTCATTTGGTTCACAAGGTGTAGCAGAAAAACCACTAAATAGAGGAGATCAGTGTAAGCATATTACCAGTTCTGTTGTGAAACCTTCCTAACTGTTCCTCAATCTGGTGCGCGATTTTCCGTTACAGGAATTGATCCATTTCATCTCTTCCTTCGTTTGGTGTGTGAGATTTGAAATCCAGTAATTTGTCGCATCAGAGGGGCCAACTGGAGAAGAGAATTGAAGGGAGTGCAGAGTGGTAAGTTATGGTATGCAGTTTGTATTAGCTCCCAATATTATACGGCAGAGGTGTTTACCAGGAAAGGGTGAGGGAATGTGCAGAGTATGTGGATTTGATTTGCTAGGTTACAAAATTACCATGAAGAGAATGAAGGTTGGAGCTTCAATATGTTCCAGTGATTTATTTCGGTTCCAGCATAAACAGTTTGAGCTCCCTTGTTCAATCTGGTGTGCGGCTACTTTAGAAATTCATTCTCCAGAGGCGCAGGTACAAAGCAGAGAATGAAGAGAGTGGGCGTGTATGCTCCTTGTCTGCTAGCTGATCACAAGAGGGGAATGAAGCAAGATAGCTAATCGAAGGAGAAGAAGCGGAAGAGATTGAGGGAGGCGGAAGGTGAAGAAAATGAGAAAGATGTTAGAATTGACTAGGGTTTGTAAGAATTCTGAAGAGAGGCGTGAACGTGTATGTTCTTTTCGCCAGTAAAAAAAAAGTTCACAAAATAAATCGTAGTTAAGTGGTTTAGTGAGATAATTAAGGTAAAATAGGCTCTTTTATACTCCCTCCGTCTTGAATTGACCGTCCTGTTTACTTTATGGCACGTTTTTCCACTTCAATATTAAGCATATAAGATAAAATAATTTTATAAAACTAAATTTTGTAACATATAGTTTATCATGTAAGGAATCATATGCAAAACTTTAATTTCCAAAATTAATTTATCTTATATGTTAAAAATTGAAGTCAAACGACATGTCCAAATAGTAAACAGGACGGTCAATTCAGGACGGAGGGAGTATATATGACCGGATTAAGCCTCGTTGGGTTCTGAATTTTTGTCTCATTTGGGTCTTATTAATTTCAGAGTTGTAACTTAGTAATCTAACACGACCTAATTGATTTTCTTTTAATTAACATATATGCTCATAAAGCTTCCTAAACTGAACTAGTGAACCAACTATTTTTGCACTCTTTGATATATTCATTTTATTTCATTATTTCATGTGTGGTCTAATAACCTTCTTGAACCTTATTTTACTTATATAATAACCCTTAAGGTTCCACCAATTATTACGTTACGTAAATATTTACATAATCCATTATTGGGACGTACTGACCTTAATAATTATTAATTATTATTATTATTACTATGTTTTTTTCTAATTTTTTATTTTGAATTCCATCATTTCATGGAAGATTTTAATAACCTTTTGAACCGTATAATTACTTATGTGTAAATATAATCTAGGTGCCATACATCCTTAATAAATTAAGACTCATTAGCCTTAGTTAATTAGATAATTTGGCTTTAATAATTACATAATTAAGCCTTAATTGTTTTATAATCTTCAGGGATATTTCATAATTCCTTATGAATTAAGGTATCTCATGTTTGGGGTATTTCAATAATAATTTCTTAGGATTCCTAAGGCACGTTTTGCCTTTATTTGTCTTCATTTGATTTATAAGTTTTTAAGGTATTTATTTACCTTACCTCAATTGGTTTTAATCAACCTTTAGTGTGTTTGATTAGGTTAGTTAAGTTTAGGGTATTTCAATCTACCCCTTAAAAAGACTTCGTCCCGAAGTCATCTAAATCGGGTAGGTAATGTCACTACCCAATTTAACCCCAATGATGTGTCTATTTGACATATCATTCACAACACCGTTTTTGTTCCAGACGCATATATGAATGTAAGTGGTCCATCAGCACTCTATCAATTCTAATGTCTAGACCACTTCCCGAAATGTCTATTAATTCCATTTGTGACCACATAACCAGATGTATATAAACCACAAATGTCTCAAAGGACATGTCCATCAAAGTGTACAAAATCAAGCATACAAATGTCTTAAAGGACATGTCCATCAAAGTGTACAAAATCAAGCATACACGAATAATCACAGTTCACACCACAAATACCAAGTATGCCCCGCATACATACAACAAAACCAACACAAAAGCCTAGTGCACACACGTGCGCGCCAAGAGGCTCTACCCCCCTTAAAAAGGGTTACGCCTCGTGACCCAAAAGTATCTAACAATCACTATGAGAAGAGCGTGGATACTTGGCTCTCATGGGGTTCTCCAACTCCCATGTGGCCTTTTTCGCCTCATGGTTCGACCAACGGACTTTGACCCTTTTAATGGTCTCGTTCTTGGTTTCCCTCGTTTCTGTATTGAAACTTCGGAGTGGAGTCTTCTCATATCTGAGAGACGGGTTGATTTCTCGTCACTCGGCTCTGAAAGGAAATATGCGAAGGGAGAGGCGCGTACTCTTTTTAGTCAAAGGCGTAGAATACTTGTGCGCTCTCCCAGACACACTCTATTGGGCCCACTCGCTCCATAATGAGGTGCAGACCCAGTACATAGGGCTTGGTTTACCCTTTTTATTCCTAAAGACATTTATAGATGATTTATTAACAGCAGGTTATTGCTGACCTCGTTCCAATATGATAGTGTCATTCACGGTCTTTTCTTAAATTGGAAATAGAGGTATCTTAATCGGTGCGGTATCGTTAATTTACGTGCACACGATTAGGTCTAATTCGTATCCAGATGTTCTGGCTTACTAGCGTGGAATATATTTTGAATTGTTATTATCTTCACTCATTGGTTTTTAGTTGAGGTGAAGTATGACATTGGCTATAGTTAGTACTTAGTGTTCTTCGCACTTGTCTCCATAATAAGCAGACGTACTAGCCTTTATGTCCACAGAGGTAATGCTTGTCATCCGCGTCCCCAAGTGGTTTTCCGGAGTAATACGTTTGTTGTAGTCTTTGCTACGTTTTTCTTGTTGATGTACATTATGTCTTCCCGTGTGTCGGGCTAGCAACAACGTTAGAATGGTTCGCCTGCTTCCTGTCAGGGGAATCCACCTGTTGTGCTCGTGTTTGAGTTTTGTGTCTTCAGCATTCGGTATGGGTATATTCTCTGGCGATTGAGGCATTTGTCCCCAAGTGTATTCTATATACTTTTTCCCATTGTTGATTCTCCATAAGTGTACTCGTATATTTGTGTGTCTCGGTGTGAGTGTATAGCGTTGTTCGCTGTATATACTTGGAGTGTCTCCTTAAACGGTTTATACTGTTGTATAGTCCACCTATAATTTTTAATTCTGCATCTTCGAGTTCTATGCGAGCCCTGCTCGTTTATTTTTGTCGAAGTATTTATTACTAATGGTTGTTTAGGATGGTCGCTCATGTGTGCACCATGTCCTAGTCGATTCGACGGTTGTTGGTTATCATGACGTTGCCTCTCGCTCAAGACATCCGCTAGTATACTAGCTCTGCCTTTCTTTAGTGTATAACCGTAGGTTCCTTTTTTGATGTCAAGGATTTGCTTGATCCTTATCAGGGTTTCATATATGTATTACTCACCCATTTAATGGGTTTTCAAGCCTCTGTCATCAGGTTGACCTTTGGCTTCCATTCTGTATTAACCACTTCTCTGTGGAGTTACGACTTGGTTGTACTGTATTCAGGGTTCTCGGTTCCTCTAATCACGTTGGTTTAACTGAAGTTCTTCTCGTCCATTATTTGAGATAACTCGTTGCACTGGTCTAGATTGTCTTCTTGGCTTTAGTATGAAGTTGACTATTTCTTGTGTTCCTTACACTACTTGTCTACATGCATGGGGTACCCTACTGATACATTACCACTTACCTGACTAACTCATAAATAAGTCTGTCAGACCCACATGCCCTTATTGGAGTGAGGTCGTCCCATGTCTCATTTTTGTACACTCGTAGTGTCCGTCCCACGGTTAGTGAAGTATTATGTTGTCAATCTTCTTCCTTAATGGATGTCTTTTTGTAGTCTGATGTTGGTCAATTCGTATTATCGGTTATCTTGTCGTAGGTTCGGTTGTTCGGGTGGTTTGGGTTGGAAAGGTGGTTGGAGGCGTTACTTCGCTCTCCTGGACTTGTGTCCCCTTAGTGGTACGTTGGTTATATTCAGTTAGGTTCATGCTACCGTGTGTCAACTTGGTGTCTTTTCGTATTTGGTTGGTGTGGTACTCCCTTCTAAAGGTAGTGCATTGGATATTAGTTGATTAAACATTTGACGTTGATTCACGTTGCGGTATAATGCATCAAGTATTTCCTTTGACGTGGTCATCGTATCTCCCGATGCCTTAGTAAATTATTACTCGTGGCTTCTCGCCTTTGCTCTCCTCTCTGGAGTTAGCAACATTATTGGTTTTCATTCTTGGCTCTACTGAGGACTATACATGTGCTTCCTTTTTTTTCAAGTGTTTATTGTGCATTGGCATGTGCCGTTGCGGGCATAACATCGGCCCTGATCATTCGTGATCATATTCCATTTACGATTCCCGATATAATGTAGGGGTGAGTTGTCATATTTGGGTATTTATATTGTTCTCTCATTAGTTCAACTGAATGTATTGTAGATTGCGTTACATCTTGAGCCGCTCGGCTCTTTGCTCCCCAACCATTCTCAATGACGGTGGTGCATCTACGAAGGGTTATAGAGTTGGTCATGCTTGTCCTAAGGACTAAACATTCATCACTAGTAGTGATCGCCATTCCATGAGCCCAGCCTAATCAGCCCACATGTGTGATATTGTCCGCTTTAGCACGCAGGCCGCACGGATTTGTTCCTGGGGTTTCCTAGCCCCAAAACGCGTCACACAAGGAAGAGGTATTCATGCACCTATAAGGCACACTTCGTTCTTCTCTCCAACCGATGTGGGAGGAACACCACACCGGGTGTTACACTCTACCCCCCGTAGGGAGCACAGTGCCCTCACGGGTCCACTGGCACACCGACCTGGGCCTGGCTCTGATACCATCTGTGACAGCCCAGCCTAATCCGCCCACATGTGTGATATTGTCCGCTTTAGCACGCATGCCGCACAGATTTGTTCCTGGGGTTTCCTAGCCCCAAAACGCGTCACACAAGGAAGAGGTATCCATGCACCTATAAGGCACACTTCGTTCTCCTCTCCAACCTATGTGGGAGGAACACCACACCGGGTGTTACATATTAGGGAAGTCTGGTTTAGTGAATTACCAGATAAATGAAAGCTAAAAAAGAAAGACCGTGCGTGAGAACTGAGAAGGTTTGAGTGCTCACCTTGACTGATAAAAATCATAGAGCACCGGTGAGTGTCCAGCGCCAGTTGGGGTCGGAGAAGACAGCAGAGAAGTCCAGTAGTGGTCGAAGAGAGCAACGGTGAAACGGTGGAAGTGGTAGAATATGAAGAGAACGGAGAAAACGAGTGTGGCGGTCGACAGATAGGAATAAAGAGGGAACAAGATTCCAGAGGGGTATGGGAGAATGAGGGTAGGGTTTTCAGTGTTTCCTATTTCTAAAAGAGGAGAGTAAAACAAATACGGAATGAGGGAAAAGTGTTTTCTGGGTTTTCTATTTTTAAAAGAGCAGAAAGGGAATAACTTTTTTTACTAAATAATAATCACTTTTTTTACTAAACAAATACCAATGGAATCAGGTTTTTCATTCCCTTTCTTCAAGACCCCAAAGCAAACAGCCTGTAACACCCCTACTCTATTCGGCTCCTAATCATCTCACTTAACAATATAATCACAGCGGTAATCTCAACAATTGACTACTGGTGTCACCGTTCTTGCTCGCCCATACAAGTAATAACGTGCTTCCTGATAAGCTCTTAAATACAAAACATTTTCTCGCAGTGACAACAAGAGATAGATCCAACCTTCCAGACCAATATAAAATTACATTCACAGTGAGCATTCTAAGTATCCCAACCCTATACACGTTTCTAGGTTTGTATCGAAATACAACAGTGCATATCAAACAACTGTAATTAAACTACCCAGTGCGTCACTCTCTTTGCTGACACCGAAAGTTGCATACCTGCAAAAAATGGTAGTTTGTGGTATGGAATCAGCCCCTGTTGAGTATGTTATTACCTGACTGTCATGCACCCTCGGACCATTCAGTTATTTGGTCGAGAGCATGCAATTCATTTCCAAGCAAATAGTTTAATGTTAAAACTGTAAAGCAACAATATATATTGCAGTAAACTCAAATAACAAACAAGCCCCCGGCTTCACACATCGCATCGTAATAAACCACTGAAAGCGTTTACAGCGCTTATATGAGTACAGAGACTCCATTCCAACAAACACTTAATAATTCATAATTGAGTTCAGCGACTCACTCGACCAAACACCCAACCACAATCCACACATGAGTACGGTGACTCGACACAACCAGTTCACAACACACAATATGAGCACAATGGCTCGTTCAAACAAATCCACCAACATACCACACATAACCACAAAGCACAACCAATGAACAACAAGGCGAAACAACGAGAATCATAAACGAGTATCAACTCTCGTCTTGGCATGCAAGCCCAAATAATGTTCGCCTAATGTACGAGTTAATATAGTCGTTCGTAATTGTTCAGTCATGTCTAAGGACAACGTCTCGTTAGAATGACGTGTCACTAAGTTACCCATCTCTTATGGCGGGTCACCCACGGCAGTAGCCACTCCAACGGTAGAGTCTCCGTCCTACGAACAATCTGTAGTTCGTGGAAGTTTATCCTGATACTTACGGTTACGACACGTATCCTAGTATCGTTAATGGATCACAGTTCACAGCAAGAGCCACATCCTTTGATAAACTTATCTATACCATCGCATCGCTTCACTATTTTTTTTTTCTAACACAGCAGACCAAGGCCGTAGTCCAATCCTGAGTATGTCGACTCGGGATCCAGTGCTAGATACGAGAGCGGCGTTAAAGAGGCCAGTGCTCCGTATATAAGTCTCAGATATTTTATATCTTATTATCCTATGCTACAACGTTTTACTTACGTTCCTTATATTACACATATAAGATAGCATCAATGCCGCTAGTTCGTTTTATAATATGTTCATATATACGAACGGTACTGTTATCGCACAACAGTAATAATAACAAAGCAGCATTAATACGCAACTCAAGCATATTAATTCACACAAGCAGACATTCAATCTTGTCACAGATTTTCACACAAGGTCTGAACTGAGGAAATCCTCAGAGACAATCAAGCCACATAAATAACATACCGTTCACCCGGATTGTATTACGGTGGAGTATGAATCAGCAAGGTCCTATGCTCCGTGTGTCGTCTCTAGCAGTCTAAACAACACATAATGCTACTGATTAGCATCCCGTATAACAGTACAACTCTACGGTACCCCGTACCGTCACTAATACCTCCCGGTTAATCCCCCGTTATAAACTGTCAATGTTTGTCGGGTTTTCGGCTTAACTCGAGATTGATAACGTTTTATTACATGCGTAGTCTTGCCTTGTATATTAATATACTTATTGTTGAACTTTGTTATCGCATGTAACTTAATGTATATTCGTATATCGTATAGTTTGTTTCTTTATTGCATGTATGATTCTTTGTCATGCACTATACATCTCACCTTAGTATTTTTCCTAAGGTTTGTCTTTTTTTTTAAATGTGGTATAATTCATACGCAAACAATACTTTTGAATCATATAAATCCTTATTATCCCATGTAAACTTCTTAACATTAGAATCCCATATCCAATTTATAATTCCTTCCTCTTCATCTATTCATTTTAATTATGATAATTTATAGTTATTAAACCATGTCACCATAACTATATTTATTTATATACATGTATTATGGAACTATTCATAACATGGTAAGTCTTATAATATATATCCATTCTCTTTAATGAATACTTCTTATATTATAAATGTTATAACTCTTATAACATTGAAAACCATATTATAAATTTCATCCAAAAATATTAATATTTCCGAACAGCACCTATCTTTCTTAAGTATTTACAAAATCCACCACACATTTACATAATGTTATATTATAGTTATATAACATGTATTTTGACATTTATGTCATTAAAACAATTATAACCTATGGTTATATATTGTTATAAAATACCATGCACACTTAAAACCCTCGGTATTAATTAATTCCCACCAACTTCCATAATTTACAAATCACCCTAAATTATATTTCCTTGTTACACTTATAGTATGTACCTTATTCCTTAACATAATTATAACCCATGGTTATATTTCCTCAAAATAACCGAACAGACCCCATGGTCTATTTAAATTAATTTCCACCACTTAACTTCTTATAACCACCAATAACCCCATTTAATAGCCTATAGTTTCTAATATCACCAAAACTATATATTTTACACATATCTTCATAAAACTTCATATATAATTCCAAAAATTACCAAACTATACCAAAAGGTTATAAATATCATTATTAACCTTATACTTTCTTAAATCTCGGTTTTACCACATATGTTACCCATTTGTAACAATTTTATGAAATATCTTATATTATACTCATATAATTCATATAAACTCCAAATTTAACCAAATCAACTTCTAAAAATTCCTAATTACCCAAGGTTTGTTCTAAACTCCATTTATTACCCCAAGTTTTCGGAAATCACAATATCACCCCAAGACTTATAAATCTTTTACAATTTAATAACTATCTTATTATAAGGTAGTATTTTAATTCCTTAAATTCTCCAAACTTGGTCAAAGTCTCCTATTTAGTCAACTTTGACTTCTAATACCAAATTGGACCCAAACCTTTCGGTAATTACAAAGCTTTACCCATACTTTTCTATTTTTAAAATTTTGACCCAAAACTTTATAAAATGTTATAATTTTTTATTAAATTCATTTAAAAACCCTAATTTCCTCTATATTAAGCTCTCGGCCTAATATTTAGTTAGTAATTACCGTTTGACCCCAACTTTAATTATAAGCATAAATAAATCAAATAAGCTTATAAACTTAAATTAAAATGGCCTAATGACATGGCCTTATTACAACCTTGAACTTGCAAAATAAATTACACAATAAATGTCTCAAAATATAACATATATCCTCGGCCTCACTTTGATTTAATTATTTTTCCACATAATGTCATAATTTGACCATTATGCTAATTAAATCTCTTAAATGACTAGCTTAATTTATCTTAGTCATTTTTTTCCATTTTAGGTCAATATAACCCATATTTATAATTTCACTCTCGGCCATATATATATATATATATATGCTTAGAAATTATAAAAAATCATAAGTTTAAGGTGTTTATACCTTGATTTATCCTTGTATGGGATCGGACACTTGTAGGAAAATTCACCACTTCATTTAGACATGTTTAATACACCAAAACAAGATATGGTTATACTCCAAGCTTGAGCTTAACCATAAGGAATAATTAATGTAAGATTTAAGGCAAAAATCACCTTAAAAATGCAAGGGAAGTTCTAGGTGGGTTCGGCCTGAATCAAACACACCACAAGGTGTTAGATCCACCATATTGACATAGGAAATAGCTAGATCACAACAAGTTGCCTTGTTATTAGGTTTTACCTTGGAAAAATGCCTTAAAAGAGAGTATTTCTCTTGGATCTCGGCCACACTTGCTCCAAATGGCTAACCAACTGAATGAACATGTAACTATGAAGATTATGAGCGTATAAACTCATAAAAATTCAAGGAAGAAGAAAACCGGATGTAAAGTGGAGAGGCTTAAGGTATGTTTTTACCTTAAAATGCAATTTTGAGCAACCTTGGTCCCTCTACTTGTCTCAACCGAGTTTGGAAGTTGTTCTAACCTTATAACACTGAGAATGAGCCATAGGAACAGATGAGCCACGAAATCTAGGTGTAGGTAGTGAAGAGATGAAGAAAAAGAGCTAAAAAGACCTTAAAACACTTACCTTAAGAGCTTAGGAGTTAGATCTGCCTTCCATGCTCAAGAACAAAGCTTGAGAGCTGCTAGGAAGGAGAGGAGCTCGGTTGGAGAGGCTGGGATCGGACAAGGAGGAAGGAAGAGGTGGGAAAGGTTGGAAATAATTGAAAAAGTAAGTTTATTTTCAAAAGTAAATGTGTTAGGTAGCAATTTGTCTAAAAATCATTGTATGCTGTCTCCTCCCCTATTGCCAGCCGATTCCCTTGAGGTCAAATGGGTCATTATTTGACCATTGACCATACTTGGTCAATTTGACTCATGCGGGCCCCACTTTAGGGTTTTATTAATATTTTAATATTAAATTTGTAAAAATTCGTAAATTTCTGGAATTAAATTCCTAATATGATATAATATGATAAAATATCATATTTAAGGGTAATTATAATCTTTAAGCCCATTAAAAATCAATTTAGAAGATAATCTCACAAAAACGTGCTTTAAGGTGTTTTAGTGCACATTTTTGTGTCACAGGGTGTTCCTGAGCTTAGTTCTCTTTGGGAATGGTTTTGTTGTGTTCCTTACTTCATTATAATACTTAGGAATCCACTTTGGATCCTATTTGAGGTCATACAATCTTCATGGTGTCTTAAAGCACATTTTTGGCTTTACCGATCTTAAGGCGTGTTTTGCCTTGTTGAGATCTTTTAGATTGTTCCCCAATAATGTTTAGATGTTTATTAATCATCTTAGATCATTAATAGATCATTTAATTATATTTTAAAGGTTAGGGGTATTTCACAGCCTCTTAATCTAATTCTGATATATGATAAAATTATTTCGACACAAATTCAACGTTGCATGCCACCCACATTTACCATGGTGCAGTTCACTGATTTGGCAGTCCCAGTCAGCTGCTGGTTGGACTGTCTTTTTATAATATTAACTTTAAATGGTTGTAACTTTTAATATATAAGTCCAAAATGAAAAATAATTATATCATTATTCATTTAAATTCAAGCTCTTTAAAACAAGACCAGTCATGGATAGGTTTTGACAACTTTGTAAAAAAAATTATTTTTACAAGTATACCATGATATGCTAAAATGATAATATGATTCATTAATTTTTATATTATGATTGATTAAAATTGATATTATCATTATAAATTTCGAACCCGATAAATATCATTACTGTTTTATAGTGTATTATTATTGTTGTATGGTGTATTTTAAACCTTGTATGGTGAATCATGTATTTTTCTTATGTACCAAATATTGTTTTGTGTTGTATTATTGTTTAAAAATTTTCTTATTATATGTGACTGATGATTCACTAAAATGATGTTATAATTCATTAAATTTGATATTATGATTCATTGAAATTGGTATTATGATTCATGAACTAATAAGTGGTGAATTAGATAACAAACACCGGAACCGATAAAATATCATTATTGTTTTTAGTGTATTATTATTGCATTGTAATATATTTTAAACCTTTTATGGTGAATGATGTATTTTTCTTACGTACTAAATATTGTTTTATGTTGTATTATTGTTTAAAAATTTTCTTTTATATCTGACTGATGATTCATTAAAATGATGTTTTGATTCATTAAATTTGATATTATGATTCATTGAAATTGGTATTATGATTCATTAACTAATAAGTGGTGAAATAGATAACAAACTTTGGAACAAATACTGAATCATTATTGTTTTGTGGTGTATTATTAATGTTATATGGTGTATTTTAAAGGGGGTTGCTATTCGCAGTACAAAATTACTAATCACCGCAGTACAAAATTTTTTAAAATCCTATTAACGTTGTAAATATGTAGCAAAGTGTGGGTGCAGCTTTTTTTTCATTCATTGATATACACTTGTGATTAATTAAAGAAGTTTATACTTGATGAATAGTGATTTTACTAACTACATTACAATTTTATTTTATTTTTTGCCAAACTATCCGGAATACATTGCAATGTGTTGGGGCACCCGTTATTTTAAATAAAAATAAAAATCAATGTATGAAATAGTTTTAGCATGCATTTCTTTGTTACTAACATGTAGTACACATTTTTTTTCTATCTAAACTTTCCGTTGGAATTTGTTATGGCAAATTTTTTTCATTGAATAATGTAAATGGACATTTGAAACAACTTTTTTTGAACATCTTAAATCACAACTAAGTTACATAACATATTACAAGATGACATTAGATGTAAAGATATCTTTAGGGGAAAAAATTGCCACTATCAAACATCATTACTACCAGCCGACTCATTACTCTCGCATTCATATGAATTAGAGAGTGATTTGAGTTCCTATAGTATGGAACTGTCATACACTTCATTGCTTGCAACTGACTCCATTGAAATTCACTATCGCCTTCATATGAATCGGGGAGTGATTCTAGTTCCCATAGTATGGAACTATCATACACCCCGCCCACTCATTACTTCCAACAGACTCTTTCTGGTTGTAGATTTCCTGGTTGTGGAGTGATTCGTGCTCTAACATTGAAACATCACTCTCTTATGTATCAGAAAGGGATTCATGCTCCCATATGATATTAGAATTGTTTTCGTCATTTGTTTGAGTCTCATGATAATGTGAATGGGTTGTGAATTTGGAGGAGCTAGTGGTGTGGAAATATGAATTGTAAAGAATCAGTAACAACTCTACTCCTTTTATAGAGAAAGCACAAACTCCAGATTTTTGCTTAAAACATGGTGCTTGTGTCTGATAGTGATTATGTCCTTACAAGTGATGATGAAGCTAAATAGCAATGTTAGAAGCTACATCTTTGTATTCCCCATAAAATTGAAATGTCATTTCATACCTGTAGACACCAAAAATTCTCACCCCATAAAGCAAATTCCAAAATAATAAGAGGGATCGTTGCCTTTCTTTTTCAAAAACATATTAGCGTGCGTGCTAAAACAAAACCATCATTTTATAATCTTTTTCAAAGCATTTCATAAAAACAAGATTTTTCGAAAATGAATTTCCAAATGACAATCCGGTTATAAACCCACCCCTTTTGTCTCATTGTCTATTTGCTTACCTATCAGTTTTCTTTTATTTTGTTACTTCTTTATCTTATTTATTGCTACTTTTAATTGTCTTCTAGCATTTATTTTTTGTTTTATTATCATCATTTGCATTGTTGTTTATATCATTTATGCGGCCTTTACTATTATTATTTTTATTTGTGTACTTCATTTTGTTGCTTATTTGATTAAGCTTCCTCTTATCTTATTTTAATTTATTTCTTGTTTTTTCAATCTTATTTTCTGCTATTCATACATATCTAATCCAGTTTCCATTTTTATTATATTCACTAGTATATTTATCCCTATTACATTGGTACTATTTTATCATTTCATGTACTTAGTATTATGTCATTTTGTTTATTTTATACTTTATGATTTCATGTTCTACATTCTTTTATTTCATGAATTTTCAAGAAGGAAACTTTTCACTTCATTAGATGGAACTCTTCGTCTTTCTATAAATTTCCGTTTAAAACGCTATCATTTTTAGAGAATTTATACCGTTTGAGTTAGAGCTCTTGTATTATTTTCTCTCATTTGTATATTGAATTATGCATTATTATGACCGGTCAATGTGTTTACTGAGAGAGCTATTGGTCTTGAGTTTAAATCTTGATGGAAACAAAGAGTATTCTCTTATTTTATTTCAACTCGCATCACAGATTTATGTCTATTTTCTCCACTCATATATTGAGTGATGTGGTAGCATAGCTGGTCTGTCTTTGTGGGAGGAATGTAAAAGCCCTTGGTTTGATACTCAGGAGTGACATATCCCTATTTTAATTATTTTCTCGACCAACAAACCAACCAGATGCGGCTCATTATCTAATGGGTCCGATTTTTGCAGCCCAACAACCTCAAATAAAATCCATTTGATTTAACTAGCCCAGTAAAAATGCAAGTTAGTCTTTCTCCAATAGAAACCCTAGTCCCCTGTTTATAAAAGAAGAAACATGAACCCTACCGTAGACAAGAACAGAAGAACCAGCCGACTAAAAACATTCCCACGTTTTGCTCCACCGGCAAGAACATACCATTCTCTATTTTCACATTTCATAAGAAAAACTACAGAGCCTCTCGGGACTCTTCTCTTTCCACCGGAAAGCATCACCAACCCCATCATTCACTGGAAAAACCATCTCACCCTCTGCTCACCTTCAACCACCCTCGTTCTTCTTCTCGATTTCACCTAGAAGAATCCAAACCCCATCTAAAACCCATAACCCACCCTTTGTTCAAAATCCCTCCATCGTCTTGCTTGAATCACCACATTTCATTCTCTTCTTTCTGAATCAGTCGACCGGTCTTCTTCAAATCTCATTCCAATCCCAAAACAAAGAACCTAATTCAAAACCCATTCTCGTAATTAATAAAAGATATGGGAAAAATATGCCCATGCGTGACATGTAAATATAATTTGAGAATTTATTAAGTGGTTATGTCATTTAGACAATTATATATAATATCATAAATAATACATGTGTATAAAATATATACATTTTAGATTATCAAGTAACTCGAAAGGAAATGAATATAAGGGACTTAATGTGGAAATGCCAAATAATATTCGGAGTTATAGTATATTTAAAAATAAAGTTAAGAGAAGAATTAATTAACAAGTGGCCAATAAATGTCATTGATAAAATTATAAATTATTATGTCATTTGGACAATTGTAAAACATGTAACATAAATGGTACATGAATATATAGTTATATACATTAAGGGATTTAGAAATAAATCACAAGGAATAACAAATAAGTTATACATCCAATCATAATGTAATTAAAAGGAATTACCACACAATATAAGTTTTATAAATTAAGGCTACATGATTTGGGAATATATAAATACCTTAAATAATAATAAGGAAAGGAGGTTAAAGAAACTACCTTAGTATAAGGAAACAAACCTCACATGAAATAACGAATAGGAAATCGTTTCATGAGTCAATAAAATTATTAAACAAGAGTTACATAAATTAACACCCTCAGTTAATCCTATTCTAGGACATTGTTTGACTAGACGTTGACCGAGAACTAAACAAGTACAGTCTACGGTGAACGGTATGGAATTCTTGCAGTCTGCTTTCTACCGGATTACACCGGCTTGTGTGCTATCTGTTGTTTGAAATAACGACCAAGATGATTTATGTAAAATGTTATATTACTCTTGTGCACTGTTGTATTATTTTATATGTGTGAATGATGATAACTACAACGTGTATGTCCCACGCATACAACACTACATTACCAGTGGATTAAATACCTGCGCTTTATTGTACCAAGAACTTGTACTCAAGTTTCTCACTAACTTCACTTTATAACAAACGTCATTGTCCTAAACGTGACAACTGACAATACGCATTGTGTTCTTGTTTAACGTCCTTGAGTGACATTTAACAATTCTATACTACGAGAACGAGGAGCCCAGTTGGATCTGGCCATGCATGCTACCGGAGTTGTACCTGTCATAAGTCGTCTCTTATTCAATTTACGTCGCGACGGGAGTTTTGGGTGCACTATGTCACTCACCGGCTGCGTACCGGAACAGTTCAAGTTAAGAGGAAGACTTCACTTCTCTCGAGGGTTCGATTCCCACCATTGTTAGTACAGGAGTTAACTACGTTATCTTCTGAGGGATTTATTACCCACATACTTGTACGAGAGTCCCATCTCGTCTAAGGGTTTATCATACCCGACCATCTTACTCCATGAAGGAGTTTAACGAGGTCACTATACCTCCAATGCCGTGAGGTACTCTTATATACATGTTAGTCCCATTGTGAGGATCTGACTACTGGTGAAAAAGTACAGGACATCTAACTTGACCTTCTGCAGTCTTGTTCTGTGTGACATTGTTATCCTTGTATGGATTCTTGTTATGATTATGTTATGATGCTTATTTACAGCTTTATAAAAATGACTTGCATGTATTCGACAAAATAGTTGGTGTGACCCAATAGCTTGTGGGCTGCACGTTTTTCATACCGGCAAATTATTTTGCTGAGCCATTTCATGGCTAAACAATTCTAGGTACCTGAAGAAAGAAGAGATTGCATGCCCGACCGAGTGTAGGTGGGTTAGAATTAAGACAGGGGATTGCTATCACCGGAATCATTTTACAAGTACTGTACTTTTATTATTGACTTTTGTTGTTTTAAGAGGTTTGTATTCAGCGCTCAGACCGTAGCATTTGTAAGTTATTTTGGAGTTAGCCTTGTTAGTCACATGGGTGACTAACGGCGTTGTAGCACCACCCGTTGTTATGTATATATTTTCCGCTGCATTTCCAGTTATCTTTGGGAGCTATCATCGTACAGGTTGTGGAGTTTCGGGTTGGGGTGTTACATGCTCGTAAGTGCTATTAGTTATAACTTTTAAAACACTTTAAAAGAATGACAAAATGATCATTTTTCGACTGAGCAAACTGGAAACTCAACTGCGCGTGGTGACGTTTTCAGGTCCCATTCGGTAGGGACATTTAACCTGTTTCTCATTCAAAGCACCTTTATTCTGGTGAAAAGCAGCTCTATTTGTTTTAGATAAAGGTAGAAAATGGCGTTTAAGATACATATTGGTTTACCTGCAATTGGATAATATAGTTGCTTTATGAGGTTTATGGCTCTGTCAAAAATATAAAATTACCCTCTGGTTTTTTCATAGTTTACAAGCTATACCCTTGACCAGTCACCAAAATGAACTCCTATATCCTCGTTCTCTCTAGTATTCTCTATGCTTTTCAAATCCTTTATTATTGCCTACTACCACCATTATCTTTCTCCTCCATGTTTATTTTATTTGAACTTATTATTAACCCAGATTATATAGTAAGAAGAAAAGCATAATTAGACCAATTTTCAACTTCCTTTAATTTTGCGAGTTACACCCGTATCTCTACAAGAATACATAAAACACAGGATATCGAAGCAGACCAGAACCTAAAACATCATAATGATGCAAAGCTATATCTGATACACTCATTGATCGAACAATCAATCTTGAAAATGGACATAATACGATGAAGTGATTTAACGCATAATTTTCTTGTTTTCCTTCAAAAGATGTCTAGTATCCCAATGATGAGTTGTTGAAGAGGGCAATGACCTCTCTGAACCGAGAGCTCCCGTGGAACATAATCTACAAAACGTATGCCCACAAGGTATAAATTCACCCTCTTGTGTCTCACCAAACACACACAACGAGGTACTTCACTTACTCCTTCTATGCCTCCAGCCGGCTGCTCTCTTCCTCATCCTCTTCTACATCCTCAAGAAATTGATAAGTAAAGAAGCTTAATACAGTGATAGGAGAATGTTTTAATAATCTAAATAAATAAAGACAATTTTAGTCTAAAACTATCTAAACGCTACTTGATAACTATGTATAATTTTTTTTAAAATAAAGACAACTTTAATACTCCCTCCGTTTAACAATGTCATTTTAGAAACTTGCAAACTTATTAAGGAAAGTAGAAAAATGACGCATGTACTCCTACTTTTTACTTTTCTATTTAGATAATAATTACTTCTGCTTTGAATAGTAGGGTTAAAAGTGGAAAAAAATATGTCAAAAAACTAGAAAAACATATATTATTAAACAAAAATAACATCAAAAAAACGACAGATATTAATTAATGGGGAATAGAAGAGAACGTTAGTAATGAGTTCCCTGGTCTCCTTTGAGGATTTGCTTTTTTTAATAATAAAAATATTATAAACCGGGAAGATGAGAGATTGGGAGCGAGACAAAGAATATATTTGCGGGTCGATCGTAGTTCGCAATCTCGTCGGAAGAATGGATAAGCCCTATGTAATTCTCTGCGGTGAACGGAAACCCTTACCCTAGTCCGAGCAGCAGTCATCCGATTACAATCTAACAATGTTCCCAGATCGTCCGCGGCTTCCTTGATCAGCCCCCTCCTACCGCGACGAGAAATATCAATGACGCCAGCAATTAGATACATCTCTTTTGCATTGATTCTTGTGCGGCTACCGGCGCGAAAAAAAAAAATAATAATCTAATTTCTGTTTGTGTTTGTGTTACATTGATTGAGATTCTTTATTACGTGCTATCTACAATTTTCACCTTTTAAGAGGGTATGGTGAACTTGGACAGTGCGAGAGGTCTTGAGTTAACAATTAGCATTAATGGGGTCCATCGTTTGGGTTCGTAGGCGTAACGGGTCCTGGTGGCCCGGAAAAGTCCTTGGCCCGGACGAGCTCTCCAGCACCCATCTCATGTCTCCTCGATCTGGGACTCCGGTGAAGCTACTGGGAAGAGAAGATGCTAGTGTGTAAGTTATATTCGTCGCGTGAATCTTGATATTTTGCATCAGAAGTTACTCGTCACTCCCCATAAAATATCCCATTAGGTTTTTAGTATTCTTTCATGAGCTGATGAGTATAATATTAGCTATTCATTTACCTGTTCACCGGTGAAGTTTTTCAATGTGATTGACAGAACGAGCATTAAAATACGATGATTGTGAAATGTATTGTGAACCAGGGGTAAAGGATTTACCGGGGAAAGAACTAGAATGAACTCTTACCGTGGATTAAGATGGTTGGAGGTCATATTGGGTAACGGTAATCGGCAGAGATATGCAGAATGGTGGGTATAAAATGGAAAAAAAAAGTAACTTTGACATGCATATGATATTACAAATCCTAATATTTTCACTGTTTTCGTGCAACAAATGCGGGCTAATTGTATCTTTGAGGAAGTTCAGCTGTTGCTTAGTATCTCAACCTTGTATAGTTGAATTTCCGGTGATCGCAGCAGTGTCTGTTCGCAATGTGATCCTGTAAATATGAATGGATCCTATTCAAGTATGGTTTGGTGAGCTAGTGGAACATATTAGAATTCATATTGCTGGCCTTCGGTGTGATTCAGGGATTGACGTTTCTTAAGACTGGTTACTTGTTCTATATTCCGGGTGTGTTATTAAGGTTATGTTACAAATGCTGCTTCTCTACACGTGAGGGTTACGTAAGACTGCTTTTTTCCAACAAGTTCTTTTGTCAAGGAATATAAATCCAGCAATGTATTCACTGTTTTGTTGGAGAATGGAAGCGTGAGTGTGTGTGTGGGAGGGGGGTGAAGTTAAATCTTTCTGAGGCTACTGGTTTTGCCTTCACCCTTTAAGGTTGTCCATTTGAAACGTCTTATGTATGTCATTGAATTTGCTGACTATATTTAGGATGTTTACCGTAGCAACCTTCCTTCGTATTTAGATGATGTGTATGTTGTGGTCTAATGACAGTATTTCAATTGTGTATGTTTCCAGGGATTGGTACAATTTGGAAAAATCTAAGCGTGTGAAAGCATTTCGATGTGGTGAATTTGATGATTGTATTGAGAAAGCTGAAGCTTCATTGGGTCTCCCTGCAAAGAAGCGAGAGCGAGAAAAATATGCTCGCAGGGATGATGCTATTGTTCACGCGCTCAGGCTTGAGAAGGAGTTTCTTGAGAAGAAATATGAAGATGTAGGTGATTACTCCATTTCCGTAAAAAACTGTTCATCCAATTATGTGGTCAAAGACTTAGCTTCTTCAGGGACCTTAGAAAATGGTGCTAGTGAGCATGGGAGCCTCAAATTTTGGCCATTGCAGAGAAAAACAGGTTTGTCTGTTGGGAACAGGGACAACCATTCTCCTTCATCCTCACGAAAGGGTAGAAGTGTCGACTTGCAGGCATCACTTTACTCTGAAGTCAAACCCCTAATGAGAGACTTACAGGACTTGGGAATGAAGACTGTCCACCCTAAGCTAATGGCTACTTCATCAGCTGCTCTTAATGATTCTCATGAGATGATGATTGACGATGAAGGTCATGCTTTTGGGAGTTCGAGTGATGCTGATTCTGAAAATACTTCAGCGAGAGTGAAGGGACTAATGTATGGCCGATGTGTGAATAATCAAGAATTTAGAATTAACACTAACAGGCATACTGATTATTTACATAATGGTGAAAATAATGCTCAAGTTGAGAGAAGCAGAGGATCATGCCTGCCATCTGAATCAAATTATATTGCGGGTATGGAAGGTAGCACTTCAGGTCAGATTGAGATCTTTGGTTCACATATTTTGAAGGGCACTCGTCATTCTGGTCATAATGGTTTTAGATACAAATTACCGACGGCATCATCAGAAGATACAGAATCAGATTCTTCCGAGACTGATTCTCTGGAGCATGCAATAGATGCAGAGATGAAGAGAAATTCAGGTTGATCGATCTTGCTGTTTTGATTGATCTTTCTTATTGTCCTCATTTGCTTAGTTCTCATATCCACAATGGTTTGTTGTGATGTATGCTCTTTTAAAGGTATGGTTTTGTTTGTTATTCTTAATGTATGTTATTGATGGGTGCTGCATGCACTCAGATTGCACTCTCAGATAAATGAACTTACAGGTTGGTAAACATTTTGATAATTGACACGTCTTATTTCCTACATTGTCTTAATCCTCAGAAAAGTTATAAAAGGAATAGGACGGATATCACCTTGTTTGATATTTTTGTTTTCAGTGGTGGCAATAGCTCTTTTGATCATCACTTGCTTCTCTCTAACTCCTTTTTTTTGGCATGAATCAGGATACATAAGTTCAAAATCTTTAATATGAATCTTATTTCTTCAGGTACATTTGGTCCTATGGACCCGCACAGACCTCTTCTGAATCAACCTGATATGGTAGAGGATGAAAGCCTAAGCAGTGGGGATGAAGATTCCATGTCACCAGAATATGCTCCTCAATATCCCCATCACAATTCCATCTGTAAGGATAGAATGTCGAGATGGCAATTGAAGAGGAAGAGAAATGCCAGATGTTCGCCTAGGAAGTCGGTTGATAGGTTGATATCTACATCATATCAAAATGCTGGAGGCAGGCCTCTTTGGAGGAGGAGAAATGATGGCATGAGCTATTATCATGTCAATAATAATGGTTTCGCCAGTGATGTTGAGTTCTTTGATAATGATGATGTTCAGGCCCCAAGTGAAAGAGAACATGGCTACAATAGGGGATATTTATCAAATCCTCAATCTGCAATCAGACGTCATGAAGTTTTTGTTGGTGATGACAGTATGGAGTCTTGGATGTGGAGAGACCGGTTTTGTGGAGGGTTATGGGGAGGAAGAAACGGCAGTGGCTTTAGTCCTTTCTATACTGGGGGGAGGCGTGGGAGAATTATGCTGGTTGATGTGGATTTGAAAGTTGAAGCGCAACATCGACGAGATGAGCGTGTTCGGTGGGTTTCCATAACAAGCGACTTGAATGGAAATTCAATTGTGGGGCACCCAATTGGAGTGGAAAAGCTAGAAGATGGTTCCACTGACTACCTTGTTTCAATTGGGAACCCTGACTTTGATAACTACCGAAACAGCAGCAGGATGATGGTTCCACCATTGAGGCATGCAACAAAGAGAAGTTCAGCTAATGTGCTGCAAGTCCCACGGCCGAACATTTTCTCGTCCCCGCAAGGAGAAGATGATGATAACTTGTACTGTGATGAAGATCAAAGAATGTACCGAACAGCGGTAGCTGGGCTTCCTGCTCAGAGGAACAACTCCCTCGTTCACAAGCTGTCTTCACCGTCTAATAAGAGCAAGAAGAAGAAAATGGGCAAGAAATCTAGCTTGTGTCCAACACTGAAATTCCGGCCTCTAACATCCATCGGTATTGGTCACAGTGTTGTTTCAGATGACAGTTGCTATAATATGGATTTAGGTTCTGCTGGGCCCCCGACCGTGGCTTGTATACCTTTGAAGCTTGTTTTTAGTAGGTTGCTTGAGGCGGTTGGTAAGCCGCCACCTTGTGGGCCTGCCACCCACCTACCACGGGGTATTGATGCACAGCAATAGGGGAAACCCTCCTTGGCGTTTTGTAAAATTGTCTCTGGGAGGCTAAGTATATTTATTAGTAGTGGGTTACGTTTGAATTTGAAAATATTCCCTCTGTGCAAAATATATAAATCTGGACTAAAATCTCCCTGGGTCCATCTATAAAACAATAGATCTTCTTAATTATTTTCCTGTTGGAATAAGGTCCACTGTACACTGGCTAGATCAGCAGTTTACCTAATCAACTTCATATTTGACAGTGGAGGCATGAATAGGTACTGACACTGAAAATCTTAGGAGGAAAGAGAGGGAATTGTATTTGATGTAATAGCTTCTCTGAAGATGTTATAGTACTATGAATCATTACTCGCAATAGTTGTTATTGTTAAAAGCAAAATAGAAGATAAAAACAGTTCTTTGGGGACGTTTGTTTTGGATAATCAGACTGTTGGTTTAGTCATTTTTTCTTATTTTTGGAAATGGAAAGACAATGAGATTATCTAAAACTTTCTATTATAAAATGAGATTCTTTTTCTCTAGTACACTTTGACCGGTGATATATGACCAGTGATCGATGACTAATGATCATTGATCTGTGATCGGTTAATGTTGACCGACAATTAATGGTTGTTGATCGGTAACCGACAGTCGTTGACTATTAATCGACGACCGTATGTATTTCATTTTCCCTAGCTTAAACAAACAATTAGGAAAATCAAAGAGAATTCTTTTCCATTCATTCATTTTCCTGATTTCATTCCGTTTCTCTTGCTTGAAACAAACTCCTTATATGCAGTAAGCTGTCTCAAAATACGCAATAAAAGAGCGCAAAAAGCGAGGGAAACACACCTAATTATGCCACGGAGCATCCTCCTATTGTTAGTATGATACAATGTCATATCAATTAAACCTACTGTGCTATTTACAACATATTAATATAGAGAAGCTTAACAACTAATCGACATCAGAGGTTTGGTATAGATGGGCGTTGCAAGTCATATGCTGTATATTCAAAGAAGCCGAAAAAGAACACAAAGACTCTGTTCGGCATGGCTGTTTTGACAGCATAAATGCAACATATTTGACAGCAGGAATGCGCTGGCATAAATGCAGCTGTTTTGAAAACTGCTGTTTGGCAGTGCAGCATTGTAACACCCCTACTATTAATACAATCATTAGCGTCCAATCTCCTTACTCATCAGATACTCGCAGCGGATATATACTTACATACAATGGGTGATACAATGCCGTTAGTCACCCACGTGACTAACAAGGCTACTGCTTCTACATACAGCATCGGTCTGATGGACCGGAATCCCGAGTACTACAAATCTACAATACATACATTCTCCACTTACCACACTACTACAATCTGCATTCAATACAATACTCCAAGTACCATACAATATAATCTACATACCGAGTTTACTAGGTTCCTTATACAAGTATAATACCTCTTCAAGTTCACACATACTCACTAAGAGACTACTTACTACCCATTCCTCGCTACTACATTACTTTCTAAACACAGGGGTGTGCTAGTTAATACACCTCTACATTCTACTACTATCCAATGTAGTCGCCGGTCTCGTGCCTTGACCACATTCGCTTCGGGTACCTGCACACTAAAAAATGTCCCCCGAAGGGGTCAGCTTTCGCCGAGCATGATAACCGCATACCCGCGTACTAGTGAGGGTACGCCGACCACTTGGTCGAATACATGCGGTTGATTTTCACACACATACATGCATACATGCTCTATACAAATACATGAATACTTACGCAAGCATACACACATACGCTTCATTACATACAAGGAATACAATATAACCATCAAATATATACTTACCTCCTTCCGATACATATACCCAATACATACACAATTTACAATACGGGTTAGCTTCATTGGTCCACCCGGTTAATCGGGTGGAGATTACTCTTTTACTCATTACTTCATACATACGCATACATACTCATTCTCATACTCATACATACTTACTCTCTTACTCTTACTCAAGTCTCGTCGGACCTCCGGCCCTGGGGACTACTCCGTCCCACCTCCGGGATTTACTTGGTTCACTAATCCAGGATGCTACCCACTTAAGGGATTTGGGCCGTGGACCAGCTTACGAACCAGGAATCGGATCCAACCTCTTGTGTCACCTCATCCTCACGCGTGGCCGAAGCTATATCGGACTTGTACTCATTCCAATTTACTCACTTAAGTTAGGAGTTAGATAGTTAGGAATTAGCACAAGTCAATATTCAAGCCACATTTACAAATACAATGCCCAATATACATTCATACTAAATCAATACAATACAAGTACAATACAAGATTCATTTACACCATATCATCATCCATTCATTTCATGAATTATACAACTATTGTTCAAGAGAAATATACCAAGAACATACACAAACACAGTAAGTGCAATATAGTCCGATTCGTGCGTTTATCTTATTAGGTGATCAAGTAAGCACACAATCGGGGTAACCAGATTAGGATACAGGGCATGAAGAAATCATACCTTTCACCGTTGTACTTGTATCCCAATGTTCTCTCCTCCGGTATTCACAATTCAAATCCTATGATATACATTCAACGATTAATCTAACTATTACTACTCAATTCATTGCTACTATGTTTACTAATTCGTCTTAACTTCCTACACTTACACATTACTTGCTTATTTCTTACCTTAGTTTTACTTTCTTACTTACTAGCTTGCTACATACACACACATATATATATGTTGGTATACATATATGTATATTATATATATTATATATATATATTTAATTTATTTAAATTTTTTTTTTTTTTTGTCAGGACCGGACTTGCGACCGACCTTGCAAGTCCGGTCCATTCCAGTAGCTACCAGTACCGAAAATTTCTGGCCCGACCGAACTTGCAAGTCCGGTCGCAAGTTCGGTCGATTCCAGTAGCTATCCTCGGGAAATTTTCTGGACCGACCGAACTTGCATGTCCGGTCGCAAGTCCGGTCGATTCCAGTAGCTTACACGATGGGAATTTTTCTGGCCGACCGAACTTGCATGTCCGGTCGCAAGTCCGGTCGATTCCAGTAGGTTACAGAGGGGAAAATTTCTGGTCCGACCGAACTTGCAAGTCCGGTCGCAAGTCCGGTCGATTCCAGTAGCTCACCCGTCTTTGTAAATCTGGGCTCGACCGAACTTGCAAGTCCGGTCGCAAGTTCGGTCCGGCCCAGTATTTGCATTTTAATTTCTGTTTTCAGTCCTCTCTTTTACCCACTACTTCCCCATTGTTCCTACACTTATTCCCACATGTTATAACATTAATTACACCTCCTAATACACCTTAGTT
Source organism: Limonium bicolor (assembly GCA_023374045.1). Taxonomy (NCBI): domain Eukaryota; kingdom Viridiplantae; phylum Streptophyta; class Magnoliopsida; order Caryophyllales; family Plumbaginaceae; genus Limonium; species Limonium bicolor. Next base: position 274,164,636 of record CM041776.1, read on the forward strand.
CATCCACCAACTTACTACTCAACTCAACCTTACATTCACTTACACATTTTTCCTCATTTCATTTCCACACTTATACTAGTTTCTTCACACCAATGCTACAGATTTTACAATTCAACTCTCCCATCCAATATTTTCTCAACCAACGTCATTCCTAGCATTCTAACTACATTTCCAAGTAGTTACACATCTATTCCCAAATCCAACTCCTCATTTCACCAATCTTGTACACTCATTTCTCCTAGTTCCCACTATGCACTTAAATACTCTTGGCTACAGATTTTGTCATTTACAATCCTCTTGTATCTCCCTCTTCTCGATCATTTCTAACATTCCTAATGCATTTAGAATACATTACCTATCTCTCTCCACTTACCCTCTATTTTCCTTAATCAAAATCTGCTACACATGCACACATTGGTCACCTAGTTTCTAACACACTAAGTGTTCCATTCCTAGGTAAATTTTGCCATAACCTCCCCTATAATTTTACACTCTCACCACACATTATAATTTCACATTTCTATACTTATTCCACCTGTTGCAATAGACATCAATATACAAGCTCCCATACATTATACCAACACTAAACAATCACTTAAAAATTCCTGCACTTAAACACTCAATTCCCAATCTGTTTTGACAGTTTTAAAATGTCTTTTTAAGGCTTCCCAATGCTTATACTCTCTTACACATTATACTACTAACGCATTACAACTTTACAATACATGTTTTTACTTCTAAAAATCTGTTACATACTCATTTACCAAGATACACAAAGACAAGCATATTTACCTTGTTACTCCACAAGCTTCTCCTTTCTTTCTCCTTCCTCTTTCCTTCCCCTTTCTCACCGGTTTTGTAAACTTCAATCCCTCTAACACTACCAACATTTATACATACGTTTCAATACTAAAACCCACACTAAATCTTATTTAAGCTTTTAGTGTACATTCTAGGGTTTAGGAGTTTCATTACCTTGCAAGGGTTTATAAAACACTTGAAGTAGCTCAAGAATAGTCTTTCCACCCTTTCAAAGATGCCAAAACCGGCTGGGCATAAAAGGAGCAAGCAAGGCTTAGTTCACATTTTCGTTTTGCCATTTAGGCTAGAAAAAGATGGAGTTTTTGAAGAGATTTTTACCTTAGAAGAACAAGGAGAGCAAGGGCCTTCTAATGGTGGTGTTGAAGCTCCCAATGGGGTATACCCATAAAAACGAAAGTGCTTGTTTTCAAGTTTTGAAAAGATAGGAATGTAGCCTTTGATGAGGGGATTCCAATGGTGGTGTTTTTATAATTTTTGGAAGAGGCTTGCTAAGGTAACAAGAGGAGAGAAGTGCTAGTTTTTGTGTTTTGTTCTCATTCCTCCATGGAATCGCATGAGGTTGAAGAAAGGAAGAAAAGAGAGGGTGAGAGGGGCTGCTCCACGTGAGGGAAAAGAGAGAATGGGAATAGGAGAGAGAATATGTGTGAGTGGGGTAGTTTATTATTTTTTTTGTTTGTTTGTAAATAAGAGAGTGTGAGTGAGTGTGTGAGAGAGTGTGAGAGAGGGGGGAAATAAAGCCCATCGGCTACACCCCACACACACACACAAATTTTACTTTTTATTTTGAAAGTGGACACATAACTCTTGGTTATTTATACTTCTACCCCACAACTTCCCGTTTTTGACAGTTTTTACTAATTTCTCGTTTTCTTGATTTTATTGGTCCTAAAGCTTCACTAATATTTATTACTGATATTTTTGTTGACCAAAATTGTTACGAGTCTATTTGACCCGCTTAAAGACACGTTTTCCCGGTTACCTCGAAAAACGCGCTTTAAGGTTCGTTAGTGATTTTAATCCATTTTAAGGATCCGTTTTCTTCGGGATTTGTTCCCTAGTATTTATTTAGACTTAATTAAGCCTTTAGAATCCTTAGAACACGCTAACCGAGGTCTCATACCTCCTATGGTTATTTAACGCTTATTTAGCGTTTTTCACTTTTAAAGTGTTTCCTTATTTCTTTTGGATTTATTTTTCCTTACCAATATTACTTAGGCATTATTAGCCTTTAATTACGTATTAGGTTAATCTTAATCCCTATATTTAAGTTCGGGGTATTTCAATCTACCCCCCTTAAGAACTTTGTCCTCAAAGTTGTTCGAGGTTATGGGATTACTGTACTTACTCATTTATACTTGCCTAATACCAAAGCCATACATTCCTCCTCCTTTACAATTCCAGACTCGTTACTCCAGGTTTCTCCTTCCCATACCATACCAATGTACAATACCTATTCCAATCCATATTACTACTTACCATCCGGTTCCTCATTACCACATTTATACGTACATACAGTGCAAAGCTATCCCCCAAAGCAATGCAATACACATACAATCCCGCAGGCACTCTGGTCATCTAGACACGGGACTCCTCTATGTCCCGCTGCCCTTGGAATAATACAACATACTACCTCACTATCTTCTCCGGTATAACTTCCAACAATTACTTACTCTCCAGGCTAAGAAATATCTTTTACAACTACTAATTGGAAATCTTTCTAAAGCATACAACTCCAAATTCCAATTTGTATTCATTACTTCTATCCTAGGTGTGATTCTTGTGACCACTTGAGGGGAGCTTCAAGAATCGTTCGACCCTGATGTGATCAGCATCAGTGTTGAACTATCTTTCCACCCCAATTTGTGTTCGGTTTCCCTTGATCTGATCAGGATCAAGTTCGACTTCCCACATCAATTTCAAACAAGCAAATAATTTTGTTTTCATTTTCTATCTTTTTACTCTTCCTAGTCATTCACATCTCCAAAGGATGGAATCAGTCCATCAATCATCCTCACTCTACTTCCCAAATGCTTTACTCCATGGTTCATCCTAATGCTCATTCCTCAACCTTCACTACTTTCATCCATTACTCACCATCTCCTATATTCTAACTACGGAATACACTTATAAGATTTAGTTGTTTCAATTGTTTCAATATTTACTTACGATTCCACTACTCATAAACTTCATTCATCTACTATCCTCATTCATTTCGTACTACTTCTTCAAGGTTACAATACTTGTGGAGCTCCGTCCACTACTCATTACTTTTCTTTACTAATACTCTTACACTGGTGTTACAAGAGGTACATTCACCCTATGGTATTTGCATGTTAATGCTAGTTACCACAATTCAATATGAATGAGTACTTATGTTTGTTAACATAGTACCAATCATCAATTTGATTCACATTTGTGCTATGCACATTACAGTTTAAGTGTTTTATTCATAAAAACTTACATTAAGCGGTTTTCGCTCTACCCCCCTTAAAAGGGATTACGCCCACGTAATCTACCATGTGTTATTATTATTACACATTGGTTTAATCAATTTGGGCAATCTGAAGCGTTTAGCTTCACTACGGTACATTATACAATATACTCTGGTCAAAGGGTCTTAACCATACCAATGGTTTAGTCTTTGCACCAAGGGTTTCTATATGAGTTTATTTAACTCATCATTAATTCGGTTCTAGCCTATTAGGCTTCAAGGCATTAATAGCCATTTTGCTATACTTACTAGCTGGGGCCCACTAGCTTCTGCTGCGCGACCCTGATAACTCGGGTTATTTACCCTTCGTGCTATCCTTAATGTACTATGCATCACCTTTTATCCGTCTATTATGGCATAAGGTTTATAACAAATGCGGTATTCTTTTACCGTGTTTGAACTCAATGAGTTTAAGGTTTATAACCGCTCTCTGGTAATCTTCTGCACATGCTATTCGTGCTTCTACGATTATTCGTTAAGCTCCTCCGACTTATTGTCGGGCGAGGTTAAGTCACTACTTAGTTGTAGTGCTTCCTCTGGTGTCACTAGCTTCTGAATTCTACCAGTTTCCCTGGTTCAGTACAAGTGTTCTTTACTTGTATGACCTTGCATTTCTATGCGTCGGTCCTAGTGACTTTCTTAAGTCTCTTTTCACTCCTCATTCCATTGGAATTCACACTTTGTGATTGTTAGTGTATTGTACACTCTTCGTGCTTCTTTGGCCTTAGGCCGCGGTTTGTTGCTAAGCTTGCTGAACTGGCTAGTGCCATGTTTGTTGGTGAAAAGAAAGGTTTACTACGGTTTACATTCTCCATATCCCTAGCCATCCCATTAGATCATTAGCTGAACAAATGCAATACCAAAACACTCAGTCATACAGAGTGCAGAGGCGTAAACGCTTGACAGTAAGTCACTTATGTGATAGGAAAGAATATTTCTGTGTGTCATCTCATACTTATACTCCGTGTTATTACTTAACTACTCCCTCATAGCGGTCGCTTGTTGCGCACCGTGTTCTTACTCACTGTACAACATTGTCTTTACTGTTTCTGTTACTGTGATAGTTTCTCTTTACTCATTGCCATTGTCATTGGCACCATTCCTTATGGTATGTACCTGGGGTTCCTATGTTCGTGTGTATGACGGTTGTCGTAGCATACCGCACTACTATCTTCCCATTGGGGATGTTTTATTTCAGTTAGGTTTCATGTGTAGGTTGCTTACCTCACATCATTTTCTATTTGAATTTACCAAGTATCTTGGTTGACAAGGATGAGATAATCATCGGGTCTAGCTCTCTTGAGCGTTGTCATTCATGGTTCAGTGTGTTCACATTATGTTTGTTAATTCTGCCTTTCGGCTGAGCATTGGTTTAGGCTCTGGCTGTGTAGTTTTGCTTGTATGTATTTACCAGGACATCCCTGAAACTTCAAGGGTTTTCTGGTCCCGTTCTCCAATTGGAGGGTATTCTATCACTGACAAGTGAAGGTTCTTGTTGAGGGTTTGTCTCCACTCATAGGTCTAATGACAAGGTTTGCCATGTTGATGTTTACACAATGGTCCATTATATATTGGGTGCACATGGAGTATGCTTACTCCTTTAAGTCGTAATGGTTTGGAAATCTCATTTCCTTATTCCTTCACTCTTGGCAATATCTATTGCTTGGTTTATGTTATAGTAGATGGAAGTCTTTTCTAAGGTTTCACATCATCACCGCATTGTGGTCTTTGGTTAACGAGGGGTACCTTCCCTTGGGTTTCTCGTAGTGTCCAAGTGTGGACTAGGCCATGTTGGCATTATCATGATTCTTATGCCTCTGTGTACAATTGCTACAGAAGGCCTGAGGGGTATTTAACTCCGTCAACTGTATACTAGACTGGTGCTCTAGTGACAGTGACACTGAGGTGGCCATTACTACAAGCCACTCAGGATGTTGGGTTGGATTTATGGTCCAGTTGTTGATTTCTTGTCGTATGAGGCAATATCTCTTGTAGTCTTGTTAACAATTGGTGCCGGTTTTGCAACCGTTTAAGTTTATATAACGTATTGGTTTACGACTTCTGAGCGTATTGCTGCAAGCTATGCTCTTTGCAAGCTGCTTATACATGTTTCCACTCCATGTATACCGTCATAGGTTGGAGATATTATTGGGCTCCATGGTAAGTCGTGGCATCACGCTTCCGTCATAGGAGACCCTTTAGGCAATCAGGTGTTAATAGGTGCCTCTCAGTATTTTAGGGCATTTCCTGTTAAGTGAAATCCCTTCGGTGTCCTAACCGAGTGTTCGTTTTAGCTCCCGTGCTCATGTCGTTACGGTGTTCGACTGTTATTAACGCAGACACCCTTCAAGGATCGCTCCTGGGTGTTGGTGGCTGTGCCGTTACATCCGGCTAATGTTTATAACGTGTGTCGTCCTCTATACCGTCTTATGGTATTGTAGCTGAGTCGTCCCCTTTTGGGTTGTAACGTCTCCCGTTCTTGGGTAGACTGTTTACACTTGTCCTAGTGCTTAGGACTAGGTTTATATCCCTTCAATGATGGGTTACTTTGGTAATCTTGGGGTTGCTCTTGGGAGTTCTGTCCCGTTTGTTGAGCATTGTGGTGTTCACGTTTAGGTATTGCCTTACTGTGTTTAGGCTGGGTATTTCCAGCCGTCATATATTGCTTGATGTCTCTGAGACATATCCAATGTCTATACTTGCTAGTCTGTGCTCTTTGCACTTCCAGTTCTTATTCCTCATCTTCAGATGGATTCTCTGAGTTCCTTTATACTGATCGTCTGAGGTGTCCAGCTGTTCTGGTTTGAACTCACTGATGGTCCGTAGAACGGAGCTGACTACTTCCCGTGTGTCGTACACTACATGTATACATACGTGGGGTACCATGTTGATACGTTACCACTTACCCACTATGTCGGGCCCGCAAGCTCCTTCGGAGTGCGGTTGTCCCACATCCCGTAACGGGTACACTTGTAGTGTTCGTCACACGCCTAGGTGAAGTATTCTATTGTCAACTCCTCTTGTATCATTCTATGATACTCACCATAATGTGTTGGTCTGGTTTTAAAATCCAAGGTTTTTTAAAAGAGGTTGGTTTTGAAAAGAAAATTTTGGGTTTTAAACAGGTTCGGTGTTAAGAATCTCTCATGGCATAGCCATGTTTGAGGTCTTGACCAAGTCTAGCCTCTCGCTGACTGGTATGTTCTAAATACAGTGGTCGGGCCGTTAGGCCTTTCCAAGGTTCCATTCGTCTGTTTTAGGATGTTGATCCTGTGGTTTTTCGTTACTGTCACCGTACATTACTATGTACTTGTGACGTATTAGTTTCCTTTACATATCTCTGTCTTTACTGCACTTGCCTGGCAAGTGCGCGGTATCGGTGGTTTTTGGATAATCCTATACCAATCTTGGTATGGTTTCTGCTTGTATTTAGTAGTCTTGTTGACCTTTCCCTTGATCTTGTTGATCTGCAATTGGTATACTCGCTCCTTTAGGTAGCTTCTTAATGATCTTGACGTGATTGTTGATAATCGGGATGTTTCTCCAATCCTTGGAGACTCCCATTCTATTTGGTTTTGCGTCGTTCCTTGTGGCTCGTTCCCACACATTTGTGGTGGTTACTGAGCCTACCTTGTTTAGGCACTACTCTTGTAGTCCTATCGGATTATATCCCGTGGATGTTCTTGTAGCTGTTAAGCTATGCTGGCCAGGTATTGTAACCTTCAGCGTTGTGGTTTCTGGAGTTAACCGTTCCTGACTATGTCCTTAGTCAGCTAGTATACCGTTGGTGGTATATTCAAGTATTACTATCCCGTAGACTTGTGTCTCGGGTTCTGTTATTACTCTCCTCTTTTCATTTATTGCACGTTAGTGCTTCTTTCCTGCTGCTGGTTGTCTAGCTAGGTCTCGCGACTGCTAAGCACGTCGCCCCATGCTGTTGTAAGTTGCAGCCTCCTCGTGGTTGGAGTGTTCTTTCAACCGCTATTGAGTGCGGGTATTGTGTTCAACCGGGATCCATCTCCGGACTTCCAATTCTTGGAATTTGCTATATGTCGGTTCTTGTTTACTGTGATTGCTTCACAACTGCCAGATCGGGTTTCCCCGAGTATGAGAGGACTTTCCTTCTCTCTGGCGTCCTTTCCCAAGTTATACAATGGGGGTTTGCGGCGGGCGGGACTGGTATTGTAGGTATCCGGTACTCACCGGTAGTTCCTAACTAGCATATCTCTAATGCTAACACTCAGCCCTTAGCCCTAAGCTTCTAATTCCTAACTCGGTATTCCTAAGCTCGGTATTTCCAGTCATCAGAGCGATACTTCGCTCTGATACCACTTTTTGTAACACCCCTACTATTAATACAGTCATTACGTCCAATCTCCTTACTCATCAGATACTCGCAGCGGATATATACTTACATACAATGGGTGATACAATGCCGTTAGTCACCCACGTGACTAACAAGGCTACTGATTCTACATACAGCATCGGTCTGATGGACCGGAATCCCGAGTACTACAAATCTACAATACATTCTCCACTTACCAATACTACTACAATCTGCATTCAATACAATACTCCAAGTACCATACAATAATCTACATACCGAGTTTACTAGGTTCCTTATACAAGTATACCTCTTCAAGTTCACACATACTCACTAAGAGACTACTTACTACCCATTCCTCCTGCTACTACATTACTTTCTAAATACAAGGGGTGTGCTAGTTAATACACCTCTACATTCTGCTACTACTATCCAATGTAGTCGCCGGTCTCGTGCCTTGACCACATTCGCTTCGGGTACCTGCACACTAAAAAATGTCCCCCGAAGGGGTCAGCTTTCGCCGAGCATGATAACCGCATACCCCGCGTACTAGTGAGGGTACGCCGACCACTTGGTCGAATACATGCGGTTGATTTTCACACAACATACATGCATACATGCTCTTATACACATACATGAATACTTACGCAAGCATACACACATACGCTTCATTACATACAAGGAATACAATATAACCATCAAATATACTTACCTCCTTCCGAATACATATACCCAATACATACACAATTTACAATACGGGTTAGCTTCATTGGTCCACCCGGGTTAATCGGGTGGAGATTACTCTTTTACTACTCATTACTTCATACATACGCATACATACTCATTCTCATCATACATACTTACTTACTCTTACTCTTACTCAAGTTAAGTCGTCGGGACCTCCGGCCCTGGGGACTACTCCGTCCCACCTCCGGGATTTACTTGGTTCACTAATCCAGGATGCTACCCACTTAAGGGATTTGGGCCGTGGACCAGCTTACGAACCAGGAATCGGATCCAACCTCTTGTGTCACCTCATCCTCACGCGTGGCCGAAGCTATATCGGACTTGTACTCATTCCAATTTACTCACTTAAGTTAGGAGTTAGATAGTTAGGAATTAGCACAAGTCATTCAAGCCACATTTACAAATACAATGCCCAATATACATTCATACTAAATACAATACAATACATAAGTACAATACAAGATTCATTTACACCATATCATCATCCATTCATTTCATGAATTATACAACTATTGTTCAAGAGAAATATACCAAGAACAATATACACAAACACAAGTAAGTGCAATATAGTCCGATTCGTGCGTTTATCTTATTAGGTGATCAAGTAAGCACACAAATCGGGGTAACCAGATTAGGATACAGGGCATGAAGAAATACATCACCTTTCACCGTTGTACTTGTATCCCAATGTTCCTCCGGTATTCACAATTCAAATCCTATGATATACATACATTCAAGATTAATCTAACTATTACACTTAATTCAATTGTCTTACTATACTATTCGTCCTTAACTTCTACACTTACACATTACTTATTTTCTTACCTTAAGTTTTACTTTCTTACTTACTACTAGGTTTACTACACACACATGTATATATGTATGGTATACATACATATATATATATAATATATATACTATATATATATATATATATATATATATATTATTATTTAAATTTTTTTTTTTTTTTTTTTGTCAGGACCGGACTTGCGACCGACCTTGCAAGTCCGGTCCATTCCAGTAGCTACCAGTACCGAAAATTTCTGGCCCGACCGAACTTGCAAGTCCGGTCGCAAGTTCGGTCGATTCCAGTAGCTATCCTCGGGAAATTTTTCTGGACCGACCGAACTTGCATGTCCGGTCGCAAGTCCGGTCGATTCCAGTAGCTTACACGATGGGAATTTTTCTGGCCGACCGAACTTGCATGTCCGGTCGCAAGTCCGGTCGATTCCAGTAGGTTACAGACGGGGAAAATTTCTGGTCCGACCGAACTTGCAAGTCCGGTCGCAAGTCCGGTCGATTCCAGTAGCTCACCCGTCTTTGTAAATCTGGGCTCGACCGAACTTGCAAGTCCGGTCGCAAGTTCGGTCCGGCCCAGTATTTGCATTTTAATTTCTGTTTTCAGTCCTCTCTTTTACCCACTACTTCCCCATTGTTCCTACACTTATTCCCACATGTTATAACATTAATTACACCTCCTAATACACCTTAGTTCATCCACCAACTTACTACTCAACCTTACATTCACTTACACATTTTTCCTCATTTCATTTCCACACTTATACTAGTTTCTTCACACCAATGCTACAGATTTTACAATTCAACTCTCCCATCCAATATTTTCTCAACCAACGTCATTCCTAGCATTCTAACTACATTTCCAAGTAGTTACACATCTTCCCAAATCCAACTCCTCATTTCACCAATCTTGTACACTCATTTCTCCTAGTTCCCACTATGCACTTAAATACTCTTGGCTACAGATTTTGTCTTACAATCCTCTTCCGTATCTCCCTCTTCGATCGACATTTCTAACATTCCTAATGCATTTAGAATACATACCTATCTCTCCACTTACCCTCTATTTTCCTTAATCAAAATCTGCTACACATGCACACATTGGTCACCTAGTTTCTAACACACTAAGTGTTCCATTCCTAGGTAAATTTTGCCATAACCTCCCTATAATTTTACACTCTCACCACACATTATAATTTCACATTTCTATACTTATTCCACCTGTTGCAATAGACATCAATATACAAGCTCCCATACATTATACCAACACTAAACAATCACTTAAAAATTCCTGCACTTAAACACTCAATTCCCAATCTGTTTTGACAGTTTTAAAATGTCTTTTTAAGGCTTCCCAATGCTTATACTCTCTTACACATTATACTACTAACGCATTACAACTTTACAATACATGTTTTTACTTATAAAAATCTGTTACATACTCATTTACCAAGATACACAAAGACAAGCATATTTACCTTGTTACTCCACAAGCTTCTCCTTTCTTTCTCCTTCCTCTTTCCTTCCCCTTTCTCACCGGTTTTGTAAACTTCAATCCCTCTAACACTACCAACATACATACGTTTCAATACTAAAACCCACACTAAATTATTTAAGCTTTTAGTGTACATTCTAGGGTTTAGGAGTTTCATTACCTTGCAAGGGTTTATAAAACACTTGAAGTAGCTCAAGAATAGTCTTTCCACCCTTTCAAAGATGCCAAAACCGGCTGGGCATAAAAGGAGCAAGCAAGGCTTAGTTCACATTTTCGTTTTGCCATTTAGGCTAGAAAAAAGATGGAGTTTTTGAAGAGATTTTTACCTTAGAAGAACAAGGAGAGCAAGGGCCTTCTAATGGTGGTGTTGAAGCTCCCAATGGGGTATACCCATAAAAACGAAAGTGCTTGTTTTCAAGTTTTGAAAAGATAGGAATGTAGCCTTTGATGAGGGGATTCCAATGGTGGTGTTTTATAATTTTTGGAAGAGGCTTGCTAAGGTAACAAGAGGAGAGAAGTGCTAGTTTTTGTGTTTGTTCTCATTCCTCCATGGAATCGCATGAGGTTGAAGAAAGGAAGAAAAAGAGGGTGAGAGGGGCTGCTCCACGTGAGGGAAAGAGAGAATGGGAATAGGAGAGAGAATATGTGTGAGTGGGGTAGTTTATTATTTTTTTTGTTTGTTTGTAAATAAGAGAGTGTGAGTGAGTGTGTGAGAGAGTGTGAGAGAGGGGGGAGAAATAAAGCCCATCGGCTACACCCCACACACACACACAAATTTTACTTTTTATTTTGAAAGTGGACACATAACTCTTGGTTATTTATACTTCTACCCCACAACTTCCCGTTTTTGACAGTTTTTACTAATTTCTCGTTTTCTTGATTTTATTGGTCCTAAAGCTTCACTAATATTTATTACTGATATTTTAGTTGACCAAAATTGTTACGAGTCTATTTGACCCGCTTAAAGACACGTTTTCCCGGTTACCTCGAAAAACGCGCTTTAAGGTTCGTTAGTGATTTTAATCCATTTTAAGGATCCGTTTTCTTCGGGATTTGTTCCCTAGTATTTATTTAGACTTAATTAAGCCTTTAGAATCCTTAGAACACGCTAACCGAGGTCTCATACCTCCTATGGTTATTTAACGCTTATTTAGCGTTTTTCACTTTTAAAGTGTTTCCTTATTTCTTTTGGATTTATTTTTCCTTACCAATATTACTTAGGCATTATTAGCCTTTAATTACGTATTAGGTTAATCTTAATCCCTATATTTAAGTTCGGGGTATTTCAAGCATAAATGCAGCATAAGTTAGTTAAGTTAGTTATATGTAGTGTGTGTACCGTTTTCATATTACAATTACAATTTATTATATTACAATACGTAACTTTAGTTTGTTAAAAAAATAAGTAGAAAAATTCGCAAACAATATATGACAAAGTATAAAAAATAAAATTTTAAATATAACCAATTAAATTTCAAATTTTATTATTTATGTATACACTGTAACTTATCACAGTACGTTATGATTTTCTATAATTATTTAATTCTTACAAACATACAAGCATGATGAAACGAGGAGTGGAGGTTCAGATTTTATAACAATGTTGAATAAATTTTATTAGTTAAATTTTCGCTTTTATATACATATAATTTTCTAAAAATATTGAATGTTAATAAAGAGAATTAGAAGCATTTTGTAACTTGTAACAAATATAGAAACTTGTGACTAATGTCATAAGATAAGTAGTTTTTCAGTCCAAGGTTCACATACACTCAAAGCTTGAAAAAACTTAGTACAACAAACGCTAGCTCAACATAAAAAACCTAGTACAACAAACATTAATATAACGTATTATAATGTCTGGTCCAACAAACGTTAACACAACATAAACCAATGTCTGGTCATAATTCAACGTCTAATGTTTGCAGTAATAGCATCAGCAATTTGGTCACGTAGATTAGTCATGCTCAACGGATCTGCAAGCTCATCCGGGTCATCATCCGGGAGGTGCTCCTCATCCTCATCATCAGCATCACCAGATCCTCCTCCTCTGCTTTCCGTCTCATCAGGAAATGTCACGCTACTTGAGTCCGGTTTACTCAACATAACGTAGTTGTGCAATGCAAAACAAGCACTAATAATCTGGCTTTGATCATTCACATCGTAGGGCGGTATCATATCCAGAATCTGCCATTTCTTCTTCAACGCTCCATAACATCTTTCAATTACGCTCCTTAGTGATGAGTGCGCTCGGTTGAAGTACTCCTTTCTGTTGTTAGTTGGTGGTGCGCCTCTGAACTGTGTGGGGTGGTACGTCCCAGTGAAATATGGAGCCATCACACCATTACGGTTTGCATATCCCTTATCACCTAAGTAATACTTGCCTATGATTTGTAGCCTTTGTTAGTCTTCTTATATAAAGATATTGACATAAACAAAACACATATACCAAATTACGTGCAAGCTTTTATACCTGGTGGTGGCTCAGGAAAGTTCAGTTCGGGGTCCGCTCGTGCGTCATGAAGAACGCGTGCGTCGTGCATCGATCCTTCACACCCAGTAACGACGTAGGTGAATAACATGTTGAAGTCACAAACCCCTAATACGTTCATTGTAGGGAAACCACTCCTGCCACGGTACTCCAACTGTAGTGGTCCCGGAATGACGAGTCAATGTGGTGCCCATCTATGCTCCAATGGCGTCCTATATAATCAAGAAATATATTATATTTAAATGAACGCGTTCATTAAAAACATTATAAATTGTGTGTAATACCTTGAAGTACGGGTCGTAACGACGGTCACCACGTAGCCGTGGGTGAATGTCTGTCCACTGTGCTCGGTTTGGCTTGATATAGTCACGGCCGAATGCCCACATCAATTTCAAGACCTTCTTAAAGTGGTGACTAACGGTCTCGGGACTTAGGCTAAATCTTTCACACGCCGATCTGTTTGACGCACGTTGTCCCAGTATGTACAAGAACAACGCTACATCAACCTGGATGCTCACGTTTGCAGTTCGTTGTAACCCGTACCTAACCTCCAACTGCTCGCACAAGCCTAGGAACACACTCTTGTCCATTCTTAGCGCATTGAGTATTCTTTTCGGATTGCTAATCAGCAACGCGTTCACCCACATCTCCCCATTGAATTCATTGTTGTGCATGGGGATGGGTGGAGGGATGTTATGTCTTCGTGATGCCAGTAGCAATGTAGCTGCATCCACCATGGTATAGGCACTCGCCATCTGTCCTTGAATTGCTGTTGCAAATTGTATGAAAGTTTCACGGTCGTTCAACAACCGATTAATGAAGTCCTCGTCAGCCATATTCACTACAATAACAAAAAACTCAAACAATTACTATAACACGTCATTGTACATAACTGATATAAAAGACATTCAATAATATGTTACGCCCAAACTACACACATGTAGTTATCAACAAAAAGACATACAAAATGGGGCATCTAACAGGAACACACATATGGGCATCTAATCAACATCACAAATATGACCACCTAACCGGCACACAAAAAGGGTCATCTAACAAGCCCACAAAAGAGGTACCTAACCGGCACACAAAAAGGGTCATCTAATGAGCCCACCAAAAGGGGTACCTAACCGGCACAGTCGCAGAACAACGACTACAGTTTTACTTCTAACTACTACAAAGTCGATAGCCCAAAAGATAGTACAACTACACAACTAGCTCGTGGAAGAACGAAACTTTCGGACAATAGAGTTGATAAATCCCATAGCTACTTCAGGTCCAGCTAGCTGTAACGTGCTCTTGAACAGTCTCCTATTGCTCTCGTCTCGCATGCAAGCTATGGGTCCGAAAGAAGGGACGGGTCATCTACCATCGCGGGCATATCCAACAGAGCTGCCACGCATCATTCTCATTCCAATTGCCCTTGCTCCTAGCCAATGATTGTTCGGCGATTGATGCCAGTAGTAGCATATTTGATCGGTCAATCCCCGCACGAGTAGCCGGTAATCCCTCAGCTATGGCATCAAGCTGTCTCGCCTCTCGCTCCTTCTTCGTCAGCTTCTTCATTCTCTTACAATCAGAAGAGTCGTCTGACTCTGAGGATCTCTTTCCTAATCTGGATGAGCGTGTACTGCCAGCAGAAGTGGAAATAGGGGTTGGAGAATCAGTGGCCTGGTATTCATCCATAGGGATGAAGTCATCCTCGATATTGATTGCCCCAATCTGGTTGACGAAGGACTGACTACCGTCTTGGCTATCTGTGTGGATGGCTGGTCGATAACCATCTAGCGAACCATCAGCATCACCGCATCTGATGTGGGATGGGAACTGGCCGGACAAAACTTTCTTGTCCCTTTCGCCTCCCCATCCCCGTAGATCAACTGTAGGTGATCTTCTTCCTCTGGACTAAAACCTCTAGTCCTAAACCGCTGGAAAGAGCTGTCCTCCTACAAAAAATTCAAACTATTAATAATCCAAAAAAAAATAAAGACGTAATAACAATGACAATACTCTTGTTTCATTACCGCTATCTTCATTGCCCACCACTCGTCAGGGGCGTCAATGGTCCATAGATCATTGTCGAAACCTAAACCAGTAGTATCCTTTTCAATCTCTTCCAGTCTTTCCACTGCCCTCTCAGCGTATCCCTCTTTGACTTGAAGTTGTTGTGAGACCATGCCATACCACTAATCTTATTAAAATCTGTAGCCACTTTATCCCACTTTACTGTTCGGCTCACTATCTCACCATTTTTCCCGAGGGATATTTGACGGTGATTTGCCATTAGCCTAATTAGTAGAGTGGTCTTCTCATTATCCCAACATACATTGCCACCATCAACTTCTTCCTTTCCCTTTCTTCTTGCTTTTCGTTGAACCGATGCCATCTAATATAAATTCAAACGTGAGATTGTGTAAGATTGTTGCAGGTTTTCCATGTTCATCGTGATATGTATACATGTATTTCATTAATACAAGTAAGGTGTGATAGGTAAGTGTTCAAATTTAATAAAGCATATATTATACAATAACTCAAAGTATGTTTGAATTATTTACAATTACATCATATTTTGTTCAAAAATTTTTGACAACACATTACTTTACATTAATCCTATAACTGTCTACACAACACTTGTTATCTTTTGATCAGCATAGCAGTAGACACTTGTTATCTATTGATCAGCATAGCTCCGCCAGTGTTGTTCGCTCCGGTCCGATCGCCTCCAGGCCGCTCATGGTCGTTCGTCCTTTCCTCGATCATCACAACGCATGTAGACCAAACTTATGTAATTTTTCTGATGTATTCAGCTCAGAGTATTTTCACCTCATCACCGCTGATTAGTGTTTTCCAATATGATTCAGCTCAGAGTAAGATTGCCCTCATCATCGCTGAGTGGATCAATATAGCCTCACAACCACCGCTAATGAAGTACAGTAATACTTAAACTGTAACTACCGCAACTTCCGGTACAATCTACCCTATTGTGTATGTTCTATTCTTATCGTTGAATTCATAATCGGGCCAAGATCATGGTAGATTGTACAGGAGGCGGCTGTTACATGTTTGAGTATTACTAACTAACATAAACGGAAGGGAAACATACACTAATCCACAATTAATTGGGCAATTTTTTATTAAACTCAACAAGGGACATTCAGTTCCTGAAGAACATAGACAAACCAATCGAATCCACAATGCCAGGTCAGTTCTCCGTTCAATCAGCATGTCAAGAAGACAATCCAAGGAAAATAATCAAACAATCAGAAGCTATTTGCAAATTTCTCGGCAATACAATTCTACCCAGAGCGAAAGCCACAGAACAGAGCAGAAGCAATTCTGATTTTCATATGCCCAAATCTAACACATCATCAGCTTACAGAATACGGTAATTCAACATGCCAAACCCACCAAACCAAGCGTGCCAAATTCCATCGGGCTATTAACAGAACAGAGGCATAATTTATACCCATCGTTTAACAGAACAGATCGCCATCGTTTACAGAAACCAGAAGCCACCAACAAAGGCAATAGATTTGGCCAGGAAAGAGTAAACACAGCGACGGTTACAACGAACCATCAACAAACGGAGCAAC
The DNA here is from genome assembly GCA_023374045.1 of Limonium bicolor. Lineage (NCBI taxonomy): Eukaryota > Viridiplantae > Streptophyta > Magnoliopsida > Caryophyllales > Plumbaginaceae > Limonium > Limonium bicolor. The sequence continues at coordinate 274,181,400 of CM041776.1, forward strand.
ACAAAGCCAAGAAGAATGACATGCACTCACGTCCTCAAACTCAACAGAAACCAGTCACCATAATACGGTTCAACAGAGACGGGAGCAGATCGCCAAATCCAGCAAACAATTAAGCACCATAACAGAAAGGGGTAGCATTTACCTTAGTAAGGTTCCAGATCCGTGAGAATCGAGAAAAGGAAAGTGAAGGACGGCGCATCAACCGACAGAGGGTAAGCGACGAACTGAATCGAGAACACAAATTAGGCTCAACCGACAAAAATCGGGGATTATAATCCCTCAAATCTGGCGAAGATAACCTCAGGAAAGTCATTTGCGACAACTTACCAGACCCAGCAGCAGAGGTCGAACAAATTCCGAAAGAAAAAATAGGGGAGGAGAATGAAGCTTGCGCATGCAACCAGTTAGCAACAACGAAGAGCCCAGACAAAATGCGGCGGTACTCACCAAGCCATAGCCAGGCTTGCGGGCGTAAAGAGAAAGGGAATGAAGAGAGTAACTTACCCACTTACCTCGACGCCAGATTTCAAAGTGTATACACACAGGCGAAGCAAATTAACCACGACAGATACGGGTCGCATCACAACAAATGCGAATCGTACTCAGCAAAGCCAAGCCAACAAGACAAAGGTTGGTGAAGTCGCAATTAATGCGACGAGGAAGAAGGAAGGGAGGGAAAAATAGTGGGTGAAGTCGCAATTACTGCGACGAGGAAGGAGGAGGAGTTGGGCGCGGCGCGAAGAAGGAGAGCAGTATATGCTGCTCAAACATGCCCTAGGGCTCTGCCGAACAGCAGAAGAAATAAAACAATCAAAAGTAGCATATGTTGTCACAAACATGCTCACAAAAAATGCACATATAGTGCAGACCCGAACGCGCCCACAGTTTGGCCGCCCTTTTCAATCAGTGTACGGAAAAAAAAGTTGTCCGCTGTTCGATTAAAAGATTTTTTTTCCCCGTTTGGCAGGGACCTTTATCCTGCTTTTTCACTTAAAGTAGTTTTATTTTACTCCAAAGTAGCTCTATTTGTCATGGATAAAAGGCAGAAAAAGACCTTTAAGATAAATGTTGATTTACATGCGTTTGGAAAATAGAGATGTTTTTTTGGAATTCCAACTCTATCGAAAATATAAGATTACCCTCTGTCTTTTTTCATAATTTACAAAATATACCCGGCCCTACTTAGCCATTATTGTCTTCCTCCTTTATGCCATAGCCCACACCCACAATCAGCGCTAGCTTCTTCTCAGGCCCCTTGAGCGAGGAGTTCATCAGAGCACTCCAATCTTTTATGAGAAACGATGAAGCTTATTCATACTATTCGTTCTCATCTCTCTCGTCTTCAGCTCCACTGTCCCAACCTTCTCTCTCAAACTTTTCTTTCTCTTCTTCTCCTTCCCCTCCCACCACCTCTTCTTCCTTATCTTCTTATCCCAACTTCTACTAACCATCTTCTACCTACGACCCAAACATCCCATACCCGTTGACAAACCAATTATTTTCCACCGAGCAAGTGACGAGTTCTCCAATCGGGCTCTAGTTCACCCCATCTCAGATTCCCCAAGTTCAGCTTCAATTTCACGGTGGAGAGGTTTTTAGAAATCTGGACAAGATAAGACAACTTTAACGAAATATTTCACCGAACACCTCTACAATAAAGCTTGTAGATTTGCATTTTTAAAAAAGCAGCTTTAAAAATGCCATTAAGTTTAAGCTTGGTACCGAACACATATGCTCTGTTCGGTCCCGAGCTTCTCCAATAATCTCATTGATGAAGCTTAGCTTTAACAAGGTTACGTTTTCATAGATTTTTGGGAACGTGCGGAGGAGGCGTTCATTTCTTAGCTGCAACTTTACTTCATGCTATTTGTATTATTTTACTTAACTACCCCCCTCGGGTGCCACCCTTTTCGTTCCAATCTACCGACACCCTATGTGTAGTTGTACCTTGCTGCTATTGTTCTCTCCTGTGTAACCCTCTATCCTTTCCACGTTCATTCTAGGGTTTGCACCAGTGATTTTGTTTGACATCATTAGCGGCAGGTACATTTTATTGTTGCTTCATTTCGAGTTCCTGAATTGTTTTTTTGATATATATATCTCTACTCACAGTTCGTAAATCCAGCTCTTGAATCATTTTTTTTTGAAAATTCTCTACTCATAATAGTTCCTGAATTGTGTTTTTTTTTTTGTACAAGAAAAAGGCCACCGGGAACCTATATACTTATGTCGTCCGTTCGATCAGTAAGTTTCCCAACATGATTGCTTAACTTTAAGAACTTTATTTGGCATCTAGTTGGAGACATTGTTGATATGGAAATTTACTCTCTTGTTTATCAACAACCTACATTCAGTGTGCTGTTGTTCAGTCGCACAAGATGTAAACATACCCAACGCTGCAGTTTACCAATTTTTTAGCATACGGTCGATTTAATGACGTAGTGCTCCCCCATCCCTATTTATTATTGTGATTATTACTTCATCTGATGTTGAATCGTGCAGATGTCTAACATTTTTTTTATTTTGATTTTGCAATCCTGCTCTAGTGGGAGAAGTATTAATGAACTAAACACCATGTATATCAACTGTGATTGCCAGTTGAAGTGCATGTTGCTGATTTCATACACAAATGAGAACTTTGTAGACTTATTTTTAGTGCAATTCCCGAGGTTTCTTTGAATGGTGGGATGCTGTGAACAGACTCAATGATCCTAATAATGAGGTTGTCAACACTCAAGCTAGTAGGTCTACAAGTGCAGCTAGCCAAGTGAGGACACTAATGAACATGGTGAGAAGCAACACCCAGTCTCGTGATGTAATCAAGCATACTTTACGGTCAATCAACAGTAAACTGGATGGTACAGAAACACGTGAGGGCTCGAGTTCACAGGCTATCGATGATATAAAATCAATGTTAACACGTATGCTGGTTGGAATTTATCTGCTGCTGCTAGTGGTTATTGTTTGTCTATTGAAGTAATAAATATTCTGCTTTGGTGGGTTAGAGTTAATGGATGTAACTTTTGTGTAATGTTGACTATTGCAATGTAGTTTAATGTACTAAGCGTAGTTTATCAGTGGTTTTTAAGAATTACAATGTGAAACACTAACTTTTCGGGATGAAAAATGCCACAAGGTTGTACTTTTTGGTGTGGCTACGTGTCATGTTACAGACACTTGTATGGTAGGTGGTAATCCACCGCATGTGGTGGTTATCTTAGGTGGATGTTATTAAGGGGGAAGAATTTTGTGACTATTCGATTGTAATGTTCAGATGGTCTTATGCTTTAATATATTTGCTATTTTGGTTTATGATGGTGTCTTTGTGTTCATGTAGTTTACAAGTTAAATAATTTCTGAATCGTAGAGAAGTGCTTTCATATGTGAAGATTTGACAGTACACGTTTGGATATGCCCAATGCATAAGTAATCATGGGAATCCTTATCCTTTATCATAATTATTTCAAATGTTTCACCATTGGTTTAATAACATCTCTCATTTACTACAAATCCTTTTGGTTGGTTCTTCTTCACATCTCCTGTTTGTACATTTAAAAAAGAATAGAGTAGTTTAGTTGAGTAAAACGTTATTAATGTCCACCAAACAACTGCATTGACATATCACCGTTGATATCTATAAAACTCATGGACTAGCACAGCTGAGCCATAACGTGTGTCTGGTGATTTTCAAGTGTAAAAACAACTACTTCTGTAGCTCTTTCCTTAAAAATATGAACACCAATCCTAAGCGACCCTTGTCTTCTCCTGCATCGCCCATTATCCTGTTTTCATCTGATGACAACGATTCTGAAAACAACAACATGGTTAAAACTAATGTCTCTCCAAACACAAATCCAATTTTTTTTAATCCCATGAAGAAAAAGAGAAATCGTTGTTTATTAACCTAAACCCATACTGTGAAAACACTTTCTATGCAGGATAGAGTGCTTATCCAAGCACTACTGCCCCACTTGCTGATCATCTTGGTGGAAAACCGTATGTTGGCAAAATTGGATTCACCTGGCAGAAGAATGTTGCTACGACATGCATCCCAGTCAAGAAGCGCAGGGCACAGACTACATACACCTTCACCTCCATCTTCCCCTTTCTCAGGCTTTGAAGATGGTGAATCTACCAATTCCGACCATTATGCTACTATCTAGATGTTTTTGGTTGAAATCTTTCCCCAACTTTTGTATTATAAGCATGTAGTACTTCTGGTGCGCTTTTGTATAAGTAGGAAAGTTGGAAAAAAGGCTCCACTTTTGTTTAGAATCTGTTAAAATCCTAGCACCGCACCAGTAAGCTATTAGTGGCAGACTTTTAAAGATGGTTATGTATGTTGTACTAGGGGAGTTCCAAGTTATGTAGTAATTGCTTACATGTCTGGGGTAGTATTGTAATGATTTTTGAAGTCCAAGAAGTTTAATTGTCATCTGTGTATCATGTTTATCAAGTGTAATGAATGATGCAAGTACTTTGGCTACATCTGTGTATCATGTTTATACAGACACATTGACTACAACATTTGCCTTCAAAGTATCATATCATGAAGCTGGAATTTACTCTCCTTCTAATTTGTCACATAATGAATGAAGATGCAAGTACTTTGGCTACATCTCTTGTGATATTTGGATTTTAAACATTGCTGTCACATATTGGACTAAAATGACTTAGTCATGTATGGCCACAAACTAGACATCCATGAAAAAATTAAAGAACATAGAATGCATACCTGAAAAATATTATTGTAGTTAAGTAACTGAGATTATCCATGCTAGTGTTTGTAACATAAATCAATAGATCAGAGTTTAGAATAAGCAAATATGTACAACATGCTCGACATACATGTTCATCCCACGGTAGCCAAAGCAGTGAGCAAATAAAATAGCTTGCAAGTTTCATTAATCCTGTTCAATTAAATGTACACAACAAGAAAAGCAAAACTACATCAATTCCAATATGTTTTTGTTGTTGAAGAGGATGTAGGGTTCACCTCTTGATTGCAGAAAATTACATCCAAAATCATAACACTTTGATCCCACTAATTACAGAAAATTACATCCAAATACACAGTAGTTTGAATACCACAATTTCTTTGCAGATTACATCCAAATTCACAGCAGTTTGCAACCGTTTTGTTGTTGTAGAGGGTATAATGTTCATTTCTTGTCATAAAAAACAAAATACTAACTGCACATATATGAGAGATAAAAAATAGAAACTGTAATACCATAATTTCTCTACAAATTACATCCAAGATAACAACAGTTTGAATACCACAATTTCTCTGTAAGTTACATTCAAAATAACAACAGCTTGATCCCATAGTTATTGTAAAAATTATATCCAAATACACAGCAGTTTGAATACCATAATTTCTCTACAAATTACATCCAAAATAACAGCATCTTGATCCCATAGTTACTATAAAAATTACATCCAAAATCTCAGTAGTTTGATCCCACAATTAATCTAAAAATTACATCCAAAATCATAGCTGTTTGATCCCACAGTTACTCTAAAAATTACATCCAAAATCACAGCTGTTTGATCTCACAGTTACTCTAAAAATTACATCCAAAATAACCGCAGTATGATCCCACAATTTTCTAAAAATTACATCCAAAAGTCAAATGCTACATCAATTGAATCATAATGCACGTCTCCTACTAGTAAGTTGTGTGGTCAAATAGTTTTTTAATGTGATCATCTCCAGTGCACCGTTATCATCTCTTGTACTCCCTGGTTGTTTAGTTTCTGGTTGGTCATCATCGTCAGAATATGGTATAAAGTTAGGTGATGAATCAACTAGGCTGAAGCAAGGGACACCGTACTGGCTAAGTCTTGTGAAGTTGTGTAGGGCAAAGCAAGCATTTACAAACTTCACCTATTTCAACATCGGGAAACTAGGCACTTTACGCAATATTTGCCATCTTGCTTTCAGAACCCCAAATGATCGTTCAATTGCAGACCATAGTGATGAATTTAACTTATTGAAGAGTTCCTTTGAACATCCTGGGTTCTCACCCTTAAACTCAAATAGATGGTAAAGTACCCTAGTGTGTGGTGTCAACAAGCCGATTCTTTTAGGTTAACCTTTATCACCGAGATAGTATTTTCCGGTCACAACGTACATTACAATTATGCAAACTGTAAATATCAATCAGTAAATGAAATATCTTTAATCCAATATTGCACAGATTAATATTCTAGGTTACCCGAGGAGGGCCTAGGAAAATTCAATGAAGTATCGTTGACTGAGTTAAGATAGACTCATGTGTCATGTGTGGATCCTTCCCACCTCGCACAAACAAAAGTGAACAACATGTCGAAATCACAGACTAAGACATTTGTGCTAGTCACACCTTTCCTATATATAAAACGTATTCGATCTTTCTCCGATACCATAAGCTTGACGTGTCATCCGTCTAACGCGCCCACACAATCCTAAGCGTCAACCAAAAATAAACAACACAAAAGAATGGCTTAGAATATTAGTCAATAATTATCAAATTATTATATGAAAAGAAACAATTAACAAACGCACCTTGAAAATTGGATAGTACTTTGAACTATATTACTAATCTTTTGTGGAACGTTACTATAGGTAGGATCGCGTGGCCTTACCATTTTCCAAAATATCACCAAAATGGAGACTAATGATTGAGCCTGAACGTTGAAACCTCTCCATTGAATCCCTATTTGCGCACCTGTGGCTCAATGTTCGTAGGAACCATGCTACTCGTTCCTTCATCGACGTGTTTGCCCTTGAGTCAATGTAGTACTTGTGTTCCAGCACATGACACAACATCAGAAATGTGTCCCGGTTCATATGAAGTGCATTAAAACAACAGACTTCGTGTCCGTTCAATAACTCATCAACCCACTATTTACCACTTAAGGTAGATGTGTGCATCAGTATCCTTGTCCTTAAGCTATAGTGCGTTGCAAGTGACGTAACTACCCGCATAATTCCACCCTCTATTTGCACAATGTCACACTCTATCGCAACAACTAGCTGTTGCAATAGATGTTGGTCATTCACAATAGCACTCAGTACATCATTTACGTCGGTGGAAAACATATCTTTTGAAACCTGATTCACAAAGCAGTGCAAGCACTTCCAAATTGTCAACATTCAGTTGCCATAGATATAGTACTACACTTCAAATGTGTGGGTATACAACAAACTAAAAATTACAGAATCACAGCAGCTATCACCGCATCAATTTTTTTATCATCTTCCATCCTTAGCCTAACAACTTGAATAAATTCTTCGTCATCCAAACAATCAAATAAATCCCTATAATCATAGTTTTGTATCATGTTAGCTGCGACGATGAACTCAGCTTCAGTGGGGGATGTAATCCTACATAGTCTATTTATTGTCATTGTTTCTGTAGTCTTTCTTTCTCTCGTTGCTAGTAGTTCATAATCTGGTTTGTTGCTTCCGCATAACATGTCCTCAATGTGATTAGCTAAAGAAAAGTTGTAGGTCATCATATCCTCCCTTAGTATCAAATACAGTTTGTCAATGTAACCGTTACGCTTGTAGAAGTAATAGCTATACACACTTTTCTTCTGACCAGTTCGAAGACCATTGAACCTCTTCAGGTGATTAAACTTTTATTTCACAAGGATGACAATAAAATTGGCCTGATATTCTTCAACTTCCGTAAGTATAACAAACTTAAAGTAGTCCTCAATGTTCTCCCTTAATCTGGATCTGAGGATGTCAATGACTTAAGTATTCACTCCCATAGCTGTAGTTTTTAAATAAGGTGCGGTTAGTATTATGTGTTCAGCTGCTATAATCTTTTCATGAATGTAGATAAAAAACTTAACTATATTAATCATTCGAGTATTGGGTACAACAAATTCAAAAAGCATTTAACAATGCCACTGCCAAACAAAAGACAACAAAAGGATTCCAATCAGTTTGCCCTACTTCTTTACTAGCTTCTACCCAATACATATATCAGTGTTAAACTACAACAAAATAAACCCCTTCACCCCATAGTACAAAAACACCAACATATTAGCACTTGATCATGATTGTACTAAACACATTACTGCTTGTCTCTTTTGCTAAAGACCAGGCGTACCCATTCGAAAACTTTTTCATCATTCCCATATTCATTAAAACCTCTCTTTGACAAATATCTGCCAACACGTATAGAGCATGAACTATCTCAGTAGTGGTCAAGTTTGAGACACACCTAACACGTTGACTTGGTTCCTTGACAAATATTATCTCAGTATTCATCCATGATTTGGCCTTAACTTCAGATAGCAGCTCGTTTGTTTGACGCAACTTGTCATTTAACCCACCCTCGATGTCCTGCAGTTCTTCAACTATTACATTACTCTTTCCCTTGCTACCCTTTGACCTGTTTCCGCCCTTACTCACATCCTTCATAGGCTGTAATTTACTTTTTTTTCCATGAGGTACCTCATTGTCTGTGGTCTCTATCAATTGATCCCACTTAGGGGGCTTCTCATTCTTAGCAGAAGACAAATTGTAATTATAAATGTTGCAGTTATCTTCATCAGTAACAACACATGGTAGCTGAGATTCGTTATCATAAGTCTGGTTAATGTTATTAGGGATAAAACCAGTAGATGATCCAGCTATAATACCAGCATATTGCCTAAGATGAAACGAATTCACTAATCAACTAGCAGTAGCTATGGCAATGCCGCCAGTTAAATAAAAAATGGGGTTCCATCACCAACTGTACCTTGAAAAGGGGCCATTACTCGATGTCCAGATGAAACACCATATCCATGACTATGTTACAAACTGTTGTTGTTTGAAATCTCCATAGACTGACCATCAGCTTGACTGTATGAGTAAGTTATTTAAACGGATGGCATGTAAGGCTCAATTGCATCACCCTCAATGTAACCATCTCCCCCACCCTCATTGTCTAGTTCTTCGCACGAATCATCATCAAGTTGTTGCTGCAATTGTCCACCAGGAGTTATCCTGAGATCTCCATTTGCGTATGCTTGGCCCCACACAGGCTTCATCTCATCCACCAAATACACAGGCCATTTTGAGTTTAGTAGTTTGTAAATCCCAAAATTTTCCTGTTAAAATTGTAAAATGAAGTGATTCATATTGGCAATTTTCTATAACAGTTTATGCCTTAAAATTATACAACTACTTGCAATACCTTGGCTTGTTGTGCAATCCATTATGGAGGGTATGTGACAGACTTTGTTGATGCTTCATATCCCAAGCATGTCTTTCTGTGGCACAATTCTTTCCATTTTCTCCACCCTGTTTTGAGTGTGTCACCTTTATTCTTGCACTGTACTTTATCCACTGGTGGTAAACCTTGCCTTCCTTCATTAAAATTGTCTGCTATGCTGGACCACTTATGAGTCAAACCTACAAGTGAACCAGTCTTCCCTAGCTGTATTCTTGCTTCATCTACCAGCAACTGAACTAACATCTCCACATCATCCTTACTCCAAACATGCTTTTGCTTCCTAACACTCCCTTCCTTAGTTAATGGAGTTTTCCCTTATCATTGGAGTTACCCTTACCCATTCAATGCTATAAAAGTATGCCCCCAATCATTCAGCAATAGTTATTCATGGAAATAGTATGATGATATGAACTAGTGAAACTATATTTTTCCTAAACAATTCCTTTCAATTGTTTTGGACAGCAGTTACAAAATAGAAATGGCCAACAACTATGAATTTGTTTAAAAGGACATGAAATGCAAATATTTGTGAAAACTAAAACACCTCTTAATCGAAATTTCATACGAAGAAACCACAAGTAACCTGGATGTTTTGTAGTCGTATATAGAAGAAAATACAACAAGCAGCCATGAAAATGCATATAACAATTAGTAATTGACATAAGTATCCTTTAAATTTGAAGAATGTGGTTATTGACATTCAAGAATAGAAATTGGAATCGACGAACCTTCAACCGTCGGTCCCTTCGTTAGTTGTAAACTGTAATGCGTCTTTTAACAGTAGAATTGTGGAATTTAAAAAGCGTAAATGGTCAATTAGCTAAGAACCGGTGGTTGGGGAAGGTTGGCTACATTCAATGTTGTACTCATTTGTTTGAAACAACTAGCTGCCATGTCCATCAGTCAGACAATGATGCTAGTCGTACATGGTAAGATGAAGCAAAGAAACGACTAGCAAAGCCTCACACGAAACGTGAAAACTATAGATTTAAGGATTTGCAGGTGGAACATTGATGCCTCATAAACACATCGATTTAGGGGGAAGTGGTCGTCAACCACATGTAACCGATGCAGGTGGAAAATTGAATATGGCCATTACTGTAATTCATGTCTAGAATATGAGGGCAACGGTGTAATAAAACAAGTAGGTGCAAGATTTAAAACCGGCTGGAAAAACGAAATGCAGCCAAACCAAACTTTATTATAAAGCCATGTCTGTGGGATTCTACAGCTTACTGCCCAGTCAATGTGTGGTCAAAGCTTTATAAAGTGACCCATAACGCCAAGATTCCCACGTAATCTCAGGACAGAACAGAAGTAAAAGTAACTATGGACATCCACAGTGGTTGAAAGTTTCTTAACTTCTTTTTAGGTGTCACGTCAATAAAATGTATTATTTTATTATATAAGGAACTCTAATCTCTACAATGGTAGAGTTATTTAACATTCTCTCTCCCATCATTCATAATATTTACTTTAGGAAGATATTATTACTTTTATTTATATATGCTGATGTTGCAACGTACAACCAATAGGATTAAATTGAAGAGTGTTGCTTAAATAAGCAATAATGAGAGAGAATCGGTGTGAATTACACACCACTGCAGTAACTTTTTTTTTTATTTAACAGGTGGAATCCACAAACACGTGTCATAGCTTAGTTGGTCATTTTTGTTGTTGGGACCCATTCCCCCTCTCACAAGCATACCTTTTCCAAACATTAGGGTTTGAAATTTATGATTGATTAAATCCCATTTTACCGAACGGAGCGCCATTGGAAATTGTCATCTGAATTGATAAATTGCGTGCCCGACCGGCATATCTTGTTTTATTCTGGTTTGTTGTGCATGCCGAGATAATACAACTGTGCATACTACAGAGAATGAATGACGGGTATGGTTTTGGGATCGACTTCCTTTTTTTAGGTGAGAAACACAATCTTAGTGATTTCCTATCCATCTCTTCACATCATCCGATTGAACAACAGGAACTGTAGGAATTTATACGAGCTGGTAAGTAAGTGCGAGATGGGTCAGTCTTGCTCCCTGTATTCTGCCTCTGTTTGGATTTCTGTGAAAAGAGGAACCAGCCCCTCTTTTTAGGATTACTTTTCCACAGTTTCTTGTTCACTCCTCGTGACTTCATTCATGTTAATAATGGCGTTTATGCAGCAGGCCGTTTATAAATCGAAGGTCAAAACCGATGCCGAACTGTTCTAGCGTTTGCGGTTATGCGAATAGAGATGATCGCAACAAGCCTGAGGTCTGCTTGCCTTCTTCACCTTCGCAGAAGGAATCAGAGATCCCAGGTGATAGTTATAGACTCTACTTCAATTCGTGCAGCAGACAGGCAGCAGCTGCTGCTTACCTACCTACCAAACCATGTGTTAGTTTGTATAAGCATTTTAAACTTCCATCTGTATGTCTCCGATGCAGGTGGAGCAATTGTAATTATGGGTGTAAGTGGCGCTGGCAAAACGTAAGTCTGTACCTTCTTCCACTGACGCTATGAATTGAATTGATCTTGTTCAGGGAATTGTTTGTTTGTTTCAGGGGATTTGGTTAGCTAAATAGCTATTTGTGTTTTAAGTAATAAATAAAGAGAAACTTTTTGGTATATAAATCATAAACTAAACAGAAAATTGGTCTGTTAGTATTTAGCAATGTCAGGGTGATTACCACAACCAGCCGAGCAGCTGATCTGCTATTGCTGTGCCATATCCCATATCCCATATCCATCCTCTCGCTATAATGTTGATCATAATCAATCACGGGACTGGATATGGACTCTGAGAAATTGCGCTTTTTTTCCAGGACAATAGGGAAACTCTTGGCCGAGACAATCAAGTCTACTTTTCTCGACGCTGATGATTTCCATTCAGAATCAAACAAAGGTTGGTTGGCTTGAGCCTGGAGATCATTTATTAAGCTACAATGAAACTGCTCTTCCTCATCTTCTTGCTGGACTCTATGAATTCAACAGAAAAAATGAGCAAGGGAATCCCACTGACAGACTATGATCGGACACCATGGCTCGAATCTCTGAGAGACACCCTCTCAGAGTACATGTCCAGGGGGAAGATTGTGGTTCTTTCCTGCTCAGCTCTTAGGAAAAAGTACAGACAAATCCTTAGATCTGCTGCTCCAAATTATCAGGGATTAGAAAGCAACACTCTTAAATGTGATACTTGCCAGGTGAAGTTTGTTCTCCTTGATGTTCCAGCTGAATTGTTGGCTAAACGGTTGTGTGAGAGAGAAGCTGAAGGACAACATTTCATGCCGTCTACCCTACTCAAGTCTCAGCTAGATCTGCTCCAGATTGATGAAACTGAAGGTGTGATTCGTGTTGATGGGAGTAAAAGTGTGTTCGACGTTGTTAGTTATATCAGAACCAATGTATGTATTCCTCTTCTTGAGAAATAAGGAGTACCCAACATCAACATTCAACAGCGGGTTGGAATCGACAGTTTGTGTATTATCCATTGCCAAGATTGTGTGTGAGCGTGGCTAGCTACTCTAAGGGTAGATGATGTATTATTGTATTGTATCTAGCCGCATTTGTTAAGGGAAAAATCTAGGCTTTCCCTGGAAAATTATATTGTATACTTGCGAAATACCGAGATTGAACTCTACCCCACCATGATTTTTCTAAGAAATTCTGTTCATATGTATACATGTGCACATTTCAAATGGCCAACAAAATGTATAAGCACATAGCTAGGCTGCATAACGCCATAGTGCAGAATCCCAAAAAATCACATAGGCCGCACCTGGCTGGTGCCAAAAAGACTAAAAAACTAAGGGAAATTTCATGAAATGCCAATATATTTTTGGCTAATTCATAAAATGTCACTAAAAAAGAGTCACGAAATATCACTATATTTTTGTAAAAGTTTTTGAAATGCCACTATTACATTGACCAAAAGTAAAAAGACAAAAATATCTCTACTAGTTAACAAAGTACTTTAAAAGTTCATAATAGGCCCCTAAATGTTAAAAAATTCATTAAAATTCATAAAAAATTAAATACTATAAAAATATAGATAACTATAAAAAATATTTCAAAATTTAAAAAATTCTAAAAATCAATAAAAATACATTAAAATAGCATAAAACATTGAACAAAATTAAATATTTCTAAGATATTTTCATGATTATTTAGTACTATAAAAAAGAATATAGAGTTTTAAACACATAATTTATACTAATTTTTCTACAAATTTAGACCAATATAGTACCATAATTTATATCAATTAATTACCATAATTTATCCAATTAATTACCATACATTTTTAAATTATTTTTTTCAACCAATTAAATTATTTTGATTAATATTTGAAAAATTATTTTTAAATTTATATTCTATTTTGTAGATGAATTTATGACATACCATAATTTATTTCGAATAAATAATTTAAATTGATAGAAAAAAGATAATTTGAAAATGTATGGTACAAATTATGGTAGTTAATTGGTATACGTTATGATACTTAAATGGTAGAAAAATTGGTACTAGTCATAATTTTTAACACAATTATACCAAGTTTTCTACCGATTAATTACCATAACTAGTACTAATTAATTATCATAGTTTATAACATATATTTTCAAATTATCTTTTTTTTTCGGGAAATTTCATGAAATGCCACTATATTTTTGGTTAATTCATGAAATGCCACTAAAAAAAAGAAAGTCATAAAATGTCACTATATTTTTGTAAAAGTCCATGAAATGCCACTATAGTCATTGGCCTAATGGAAAAAAGACAAAAATACCTCTACTAGTTAACAATGTACTTTTAAAGTTCACAATATGCCCCTAAGTGTTAAAAAAATCACAAAAAATTCAAAATACAATAAAAATATAAAATTATAGAAAAATTTAAAAAAATTATAAAAATTGAAAAAATGAAAATATCATAAAATATTGAAACACATAAATATTTCATTTTTTAAAATTTATTCAGTACCATAAAAAGAATATTGTATTCTAAACAATAACCTGTCAGAAGAACAGAAAGGAGCATAAGAATGCCTAAACATTTAGAAGATTATGTTGTAGGGAATGCTACACAAACTCAAGAAGAATAGAGACCAAAAACAGCTAAGTATCTAGATCCCTTTTATGTTATCCTCTGCGATAGATTAAGAAATGCAAGCAATGATATTACTTCTGATTGTGATAACTCTTTATGCTCCTTAGTACAACCAATAGAAGTATAACTCATCCTGTTAAAAGTAGAGCTGCTGAGTGCAATCATGCTGCTGATATCAGTATTAATACAGAAACATAACCTATAGATTATATTGAGTCCATTAAAAGTGACAAATAGATTGAGGCTATGAGTGAGGATTTTGAAGCATTAGAGAGAAATAAGACTTAGGAGATAGTAGATCTTCCCAAGGGAAAGAAGGTAACATGGTGCAAGTGGGTCTACAAATTAAAAAATATAGAGCGAATGGAGTTCTAGAAAGATATAAGGCCAGATTGGTAGTCAAGGGTTACACACAAAAACATGGCATAAACTACTAGGAGACTTTCTCACCAGTAGTTAAGTTTACTACAATGGGTGCCTTTGTTTCAGTTGCTTGCAAAAGAAACTGGACAATACACCAATTAGACATTAATAATGTTTTTTTTTGCATGGGGACCTTAGGGAAGAAGTCTACATGGAATTTCCATTAGGAAACAAAGCTTCACACCAAAACAAAGTTTGTAGGCTTAGGAAGTCACTTTATGGACTGAAACAAGCGTCCAGACAGTGGCATGAAAAACTCAACTTCTTTCTCTCAAATCTAGGATTCAAACAATCCCTAAATGACTATTCCCTTTTTGTAAGGAAGGATAAAACTGGATTTGTTTTCCTAGTTGTACACGTGGATAACATCCTCCTGACAGGGGATGTCAAACACATGATTGAAACAATAAAACAGAAACTAAACCTTGAGTTAAAAAAAAGATGTGGGTGTTGTATGCAACTTCCTTGGAATGCAATTTATTCACACCAAAGATGGTATAATTATTGTCCAAAAGTAGTATGCTCTAAGTTTGGTTAAGGAATATCATTGTGAACATGTAAACGCTACAGTAGCACCATTGAAACTCAATGCAAACTTGTTAACAGACGAGGGGAAACCCTTATCAGAACCGCTTCTGTACAGAAAAGTGATTGGGAAAATCAGTAATCTGGCACACACACGCCCATACCTTTGCTTCACAATTCAAACCTTGAGCCAATTCTTATAGAAACCTATAGAACAACACTAGAAAACATCTATTCATACCCTAAAATACATTAAGGGAACTGCAGGTTACAAGTTATTTTTTAATAAGATATTGGACAGGATACCCCAATACAAGAAGGTAAATCAGTGGCTTCTACATTAAATTGGGAGGCCCCCTGTCATGAAAGACCAAAAAATAAGGAACAATGGCACCGACATCTACAAAGGTAGAATATCGCTATATGAGACAAGCAACAACTGAGATCAGTTGGTTAACAAGAATTCTACATGAGCTAGGAGCAGAGGCGGATCCAAAGTACTAAATGACATAAAATTTCAAAGAGGGATAATGTCAAAAAAAATTCGGCCCCCAAAACAAAGCTCTTGGATCCACCACTAGCTAGGAGTAGAGGAAATTATGCCGATCCCACTAAAATCAGACAGCTAATCTACGGTCTACATAGCAAGAAATCCCATGTTTCACGAAAGAACGAAGCATATCAAGATAGACTGCCACTTTGTGAGACAAAAAATATAACAAGGGCTCATAAAAGTGGAGTTTATGCCTTATCACTTACAGCTCGCAGACGTCCTTACAAAAACAATGACTGGAAGAGACTACTCAAAGGTCAAACAACAACTAGGAATGCAACAGACTTGAGAAACACAAAGACAAGGAACTGATCACGGCAATGGAGGAGTATTTTGTAAAGCTTTACATTTATGCAAGCTTTGGGAGGGGGTGTTAGGATATAGTGTATATTATACTCAAGATATAGATGTATAGAAACTCCCCAGTATAGAAGCTCCATTGTATGCTAGTTACATAACATATAATCCTTATGTTTCATTAACTAGGACATATAAATGCCCACTTTGTAGTCTACCAAAACTTAATCTAGAAAGTTAAACAGTAGGATATATTCTTTGTTGTAATTGCTATATACTGAATAAAACATTGAAAAACAAGAAATAAAGAAAGGTGTGTTCTTCTTGTTCCTCTGGTCATCTTCCTTTCTCCCGCAAGCTCGACATATCTTATCAAGCGTTACATTAGTAGCACAGGCACCAGCGACACTTCTAGAGTAAAACTAGAAAAACCAAAAAACCAAAAAAAAAAAAACTTTACCACTGGGTTGTCTCCCAGTTAGCTGCCCAACTATAGTCTTTGGCTAGAATCTCGCTTCATTATCTGGATGAAAAATAAAAGTTGGCAATGATGTTAGCGGGAATAAGAAGTGGACAACAACCATTGTTAAACCACCTGGATCAAAACAAAATGTTACTTCGACAAATAAAATAGCGAAATAAATACTCCACAAAACCTGGTGCTTGAGGAGGTATTGAAGGTAACGATCTTCCAAGTGAAGATGAGGTAACAGAGGCTCTTCTTCCTCAAACTTGAGGATATAAACATTTTCGTCTATCTAGTAAGGCTCAAAGAGTCCGTCAGAATGGCATAGAAGCGGAGACCCATCCCTCTCAAATTCTAGGATGTAAACATCCTCTTCCTCTGGGTGAAGGTCAAGGAGGGTTCCACGTGGATAGTCGACTACAATGAAGACCTCTACTGGCCCAGGGGGAACCAAGGGTGAGGAGGGAGGGTGACTTGAGACTTCAATAGGATGCTCCACTACATTGTTCCCCAAACCCTGTAGGTTACCACTGTTTGCGATTGAAACTTGCTGTAGATATTCTAATTGGTCCTCATACCACATCATCTCTTTTAGCTCGACAGTCATCAAACTCATGAGATCCCCCACAATATGAGCATTATATATCAAAGGAATAAGATGACTCTTGTTCAAATTGCTCCTCGATTTTTCTCGTCTCCTCTATCTTTGGACAATCATCGAACTCGTGTGCCCCTCCACACTGTGAACAACAAAGATCAGAGGATTGATATTCATATTGTTCCTCAATCCTCCACATCTCTTCTAGCATGGGACAATCATTGAACTTGTGGTGTCCCCCACACTGTGAACAATACAAATCAAAGGAACCAGAAGACAGTTGTTGCACTATCTGACCAGGAGTCTGTCCTAAAGCTTGCATCATGAAATACCCCGAACTTAAAAATAATGATTAATTAGGCTAATAAGAACTTTAGAAGCTTAATTATGCCTAAATAAACATGTGGGAACAATTCCCAAAGAAAACGGATCCATAAAACAGACTAAAAGCACAAACGAACCTTAAAGCGCGTTTTCAAGGAAACTGGGAAAACACGACTTTAAGCGGGTTAAATAGACCCGTAATAATTTTAGTCCATCAAATGTATATAATTAGACATCAGCGAAGGTCTAGAACCATTAAAATTAATTATACGAGAAAATTCCAGAAAATTGGTTCCGGTGAGTGAATAGTGCAAAAACTAGAACTTGTAGGGTGTGAAGTGTAATAAAACCAAACTAACTTCCCCCTTTGTATATATAAATCAGAATTTTAGTGTGTGTGTGTGGTGTGGAATGGCTGATAGTCTCCCCCCTCTCTTTTATTTCCTTCCTAATACACTAAAAGACAAAAAAATAAAGTGGAAAAGACCCACTTTTACTCTCTCTCTCTCTCTCTCTCTCCTACCCTCTCTTGTATCTCACGGTTTCCCCCCATTCAGACTCCCTTCTTTCTTCTCTAGCCCCTTCAATGGCGATTTGATGCAGCCTCACCAAGCCCACCTTCTTCTCCATTTTTGAAAGTGCAAACCACCTCCAAATGCTACAAAAATTACACCATTAAATTCCTCTCTCTTTGGGCAACATTTCTACCTTTTCAAAATCTGAAAACAATGAACTTCATCTCCATGGCTATAGCTCATTTGAAGATTTTAGACCACCATTGGAAGCTCCTTCACCCCCTTGTTAATCTAAGGTAAAAAGAAACTCAAAACCCCTCTTTCTAGCTCTATTCTTCGAGTTTGAAATTTCCAAATTTTTGAGCACTTTGCTCCTCTCATTCCAGCCGGTTTTCTTCATTCTTGGAGCTGGAATCTTGCCATCCTTGCTGTCCAAAACCCCATCTAGACATTGGCAAGGTAATGCCTCTTTTAAGCTTTAAGCAAGTGTTTAAACCCTAGGCTAAATAAGGGCTAGTCTAAGTGGGAATTGTTGTTCCAGTGTTGGCTGTAGCATTGCCGGTTTTGTGAGGCTTGAACAAGAATAAAGCAAAGGAAAAGAATAAGAGAGAAAGAAGGAAGAGAAAGTAAACTAGAAATCCAAGGTAAATGCACTTACCTTGAGTTGGTTTTGTGTGATTCTTGAAACAGATTTTAATGCTTGAATATGAGGAATTTATATAGTTTTGGGAATGGGTTATGTTGTGGCATAATGAGGAAGAGGGCTAAGTTGTGTTAGTGTTGATTAAATGATGATTGAAGGCCTTAGAGCCAAATGGTTAAGGTGCTAGAATAAATGTATATGTGCAGGAAATTTGAGGTGTTGCTTAGTGCTTAAAATTGTTGTGTATATTGGAAATGAGTTGGTGAGCTGAATTATGTGTGGGCAATGTTAAAGTTATAGGGGAACCTCTGTCAAAATTTGGGTAGAAACAAGAGGACTTACGTGTTTTAGGAAAAGGAAATAACCTAGGATATAACTAGGTGTGTCTTAGTGCTAAGGTGAGTAGTTAACCATTTTGGAGACTAAATTGGGAGAGTTAGGCAATGGATTAGTATGTGAGGTGAGAACAATGCTATGAACACTAGTAATGCACTAGTGGAAGAGCCATTGGGTTAGTGAAAAGAGAGAAAACAAAATATGTAGCAAAGAAGTTGCAAGGAGGGTTAAGTGTGAAGAAATGGTGTAAATCAACCAAGACTTGAGAAATGAGTTAAGTATGGGGTTGATCAATGGGTTAACAGGGTTTTTGAAGTGTCAATATGATATT